>OY282587.1:28741319-29941319 GCA_958298965.1 Chrysolina haemoptera
GATTTGATTATGGTCCATTTACAGTATGACCTACAGATCATGATCTACAACATACCAGAGTTTCATTGAATTCCTCAATAAACCAAAATCCCATGTATTCCGTGCGGGGTCCTTTATTCGATTCAGAGTACGTATTTTCGCTTCACCGTAGATTGGGAATGTAGAATGCAAAATCATCCACTATGGTTTTGTCTTCTCGAATGTGTATATATATATATATATATACATATATATAAGGTAAATGCACCAATAACTGACCATCTAACCAGTATTTTTTGCTTTTTTAGTAATATAAAAGCTCGTTTACTGGAAAAGTAATTTTGGTTTCCGTTAATGCAATACTCGACTTGTATACTTGCAATAAAATCATGAAAGAACAACCTACTTATTCAATTTTCAATTGATACTATTTATTAAAATTTTATGGTCAGAACACCCAATAGCTGACCACCCTAAATTGCATATGATCTAATAAGTGACCCACTTTTGCTCTAATAGGTGACTAATGCTAATAATATATTCAAATGAACAGTTTATTTATTTTTTAGTGTTTAATACATCATGGAATGTAGTATGTACTGTACTTCTCCAATTGTGGAACTTTATAAATACCTCTTTTATTTAAAGCAATTGGTTCTGGTATTATTTGAATAATTTCCTCTTCATCTTACCAAATTGCGTCTTTATTGACCGGCCACCTCCAGTTATTTATGCTACTTGACATCATTCCAGATATCAAATATTTGGAAATATTTGTATCTATTATTCTTCCTGGGTAAAAACTATCATCATATTTGACAATAACGTGATGCCCAATTTTGTATTCGTTGATATTAATATCTTCTTCATCTTCATCTTCACTAACATGTCCCATGTCCCCAATCATCGCCTTCACCCTCACTCTCCAAATTTATTTCTAGAGAAGAATTAGAGGATGAGTCTTCATGAAATACTTTCTTTTTTACTTTTTTAATTTTTGATTCGGATAATTTCATATTTTTCCTTTCTTCTCTTTTACGCTTCCTATCTTCTTTTTCTTTCTCTTTTTGATTTTTAATTTGTTGTTTTTTAATATGATAAGCCTGCCACTGTTCTGAAGAGGCCACATAAGGTATTTTTTCTTTGCATCTTTTTGGTTTGAGCCTTTTACACTTTTTAAAAGGTGAAGGTACATCAAAAGGAATTGAAGAGCTTGGATTGGGCAAATCAATAATTGATGATGCATTGGTCTGCTGACCTTCATCATCAACAATTAGTTCTGCGTTGGTCTGCTGACCATCAATTATTGTTGCTGAGTTGGTTTGCTGACCCTCAACATCAGTAATTGGTACTGCGTTGGTCTGCTGACCTTCATCATCAATAATTGGTGCTGAGTTGGTCTGCTGACCCTCATCATCAGTAATTGGTGCTGCGTTGGTCTGCTGATCTTCATCATCAATAATTGGTGCAGAGTTGGTCTGCTCACCCTCATCAATGATTGGTGCTACGTTGGTCTGCTGGTCTTCATCAATTTCATTTGAATCAAACTCGTTTCCGGAACCATCCCTATCTTCATGTTGGATATTGTTTGCATCAGTGTTTTTTTGGACATTCTCGCCATCTATTCTGGTACCTTCAAGATTTTTTATTTCTTTAGATATTTCCCATCAAACTTTATAGAGTGATTTATCTTCATTTCTGCCAGTCCATTTTATTGAATCCATTGTTTTGAACTTGTACAGTGTATCTGCATTTATTTTATTCTCAAAATATTTTAAAAATTTTATTTTAAATTCCTTGTTTCCTCGGTCATCTTCAGTTTTCATGCCAACCTCTTGACCCTTGAAATATTTGTTGTATTTGATTGCATTAGGATCTAGTGGAAATAAACCTGTGGACTTGAATCCATTTTCAATTGTTTCAATATAAACATGTCTTTCAACTGCTGCTTTTAACACTAACCCAAAATGTTCTCTTTTGAATTTGGCGCCATTATTCTCAATTTTCCAGTTTTTACCTTCCTCTTTCCAGCCAGACTTCAGGGGTCTGAATAGAGCTACATCTAGTGGTTGTAACAAATGTGTTGCATTGGGGTATAATGCAATGAGAACAATTTTTTTCTCAGAACAAAAATTACTAAGAGCTAGGGTAAGGTGGCTCCTGTGGCCATCTACAAATAAAATGACACGGAAAGATATGTCGTTTTTCACCAGCCAGGGATGGAATATGTTCGAAATGTACTCAAAAAAGGTGGGTCCTGTCATCCATCCTGACTCGCTTTTTGCAATGCCAAATGTTGGAGGCATTAAACTCGCTATGACAGGTGGTATTCTTTCATACTTAAAGACCACCATTGGTGGAACAATCATCCCAGCAGCATTGACATTTATTAGAGTTGTAAGATTTTCTTTCTCGTCGTTATTAATGTGGTTGTAAACTGTTTTCTCTCCCTTTCGAATTAGAACTTTTTCGCCCTTGGGGGACAAAAAAAAAAGCAGTCTCATCGGCATTGTACACTCTTTTTGGATCCTGAAACACTTCAGTTAATCCCTGTGTCAATATACTGCAATATTTCTGAAAACCAAGAGCGAATTTTTTCTTCAGTTACAGATGCCTGGATGCAGTTAAATTTTGAGAAATTCTTTCTGCAATGATTGGGTGTCGTTTCATAAAACATTTGTACCATTTACGTCCTGGTCTGCCATTTTGAAATGAATTCGTCTTCTTTGTGGTTTTCATAATCATTTCAACTGAATCCATGAGTTGAGTTTTTGTAGCTGGAAACCCTCTATCACCAATATAAAGTAACCATTTCACCAAAGAATTTTCTTCTTCTTGAGATAAATTGGTTGGTGGTCCCTTACGACATACTAGAGGAAGATCGCCTCTCGATTTGTAGAAGAGGGTGGTTTTCGGTACTCCAAATTGCTTGGCTGCTGTCCTGACAGGAACGCCATTTTGAACAGCTTGTAATGCCTGATTCATGGAGTCTGTAGTATATCTCATTGTAGTTTGCGACATCTATAAAGACAGAAAAATATATAGTTTTGTTACTATCCAATACCTGACCACATGTGCTGTACCATCAACTGACCATGGTCACTTATTGGAAACTAAGCATATATTATACCTAGTTTTCAACACTAGGTTTGCCAATTCCATGTAATTGAAAAAAATATGTGTTAACTTTATTTCACGATATTGTATAAGATCCAATAGGTGACCCCTTGGTCATATATTGGTACAGGTGTAAATATGCTGTACCAATATCTGACCATAAAAAAAATAACATAAATATCAGTCAACTTTGTTTATAATTATAACAAACATTACCTACGTCTATGAATTATAATATGAGCATAAAAAACAACTTACTTTGACAAATTTTCACCATTAGTACATTCACAAAAAAATTAACCTCCTTGTTCCATTTCTTAAGAATTCTCAAGAATGACGGCTACTACAAAACACACAAAACTAAGAATTTTGACAGGTGACACACATCATTGGAAATGGTTTGAAATATCAAGGTGAGGTTTCCTGAAAGGTTAGCTCAAGTGTTTGGCCTGTCGAAAGCACAGTAATTGTTGCCATTTTCTTAAATTATCAATAAATTTGGAGAATGGTCAGTTATTGGGTATGAGTCAATTATTGGTGCGTTTACCTTATAGCAATTATATCAGATTTGCGCACACACACACTTTTTTTCTTCGACCAGTAATAAATTAATAATGACTAAGTAACATTGTCGATTCTACTATTTCATTTACTAAATAGCTATTTATGATATAAGTGTGAAGTGTATTTAAAAGACAGGTGTTCATTTTTGCAGAAAGATCATAGACACATTACTTTGATTATTAATTTTTTTTTTCTGTAGACTTCTACTTTCTCATGCAAATATAACATGTTAGTATCTGAGTACCCAAAATGTGCCGTTTGATTACCTAGTTTTCGCACTAGTGCGAAAAATCTACATATTTTCCATTGATGCGGATATGTACCGCGCTAAATCAACAATCTTTGTTCAAAGCACCATGGCAACTTCATTTTTCAAATACGTCACTATGGTTAATGTTCGATAAATCCGCCTGTCAGAGTTGATCTGCCAATAGAGCATTACAAGATGCTGTCAAATGAGAATCAAGAAGGCTGTCTGTAAGTACACAACATAGTATTTATCTATGTTTAGGTGAAAATGATTATTATTAATTTTCATATTTTGGACTAATATCATTGTATGAAACTTTCCAAAAAAAAACATGCATAAATCGTGTTGAATTGTGAACTTTTGCATATTTGATTTGAACGAACTTAAAAAAAGGCAGAACAACAAAACAAAACTAAGAAGAGTGAAGCAAACATTTTGTATCTGGTAAGGAAAATGCTATTGTATTTATATTGAATCTGTTGGCAAATATTACTTCTTTTACCCTAAACATTTTTTACTACTTTTTGAATTCAGTAAACTTTTTATTGTTTACACATATATATTTGTATATATATAATCCACCAAACCAAAGTATTGCAAATATTATTCAATTTATTCGTAAACAGTTTTAATTTATACATGCACAAGAAGGTTTCGCTTTACTTAATGAAAATTATTATAAAATTCGTATCGTTCGTATCAAAATTACAACTAAAAATGATTAATAAACCAGGAGAAGTCATGGCACTGTATTTGATGCAGTCTTTGCAAGATTTTCAGATGACATACAATGTAAAAATTTCGTTGCCATACCCAAGATGAAAACGTTTCGATACGGTATATAGTTCCATAGGGGTTTAATAGGATTTTTCCCCTCACACATTTCAAAGGTTAAAACTCCAAACTCCACTGAAAATTGTATCACCAAATTGAACTATCTACTAGACCTCTCTAATTGAGTGAGTAAAAAATATATCAAGATAAGCTACAAGTCATGGAACTGTACCAGATGCAGTCTTTGCAAGATTTTTAGATGACATACAATGTAAAAATTTCGTTGCCATACCCAAGATGAAAACGTTCCGATACTGTATATAGTTCCATAGGGGTTTTATAGAATTTTTCCCCTCACACATTTTAAAGGTTGAAACTCCAAACCCCACTGAAAATTAAATTACCAAATTGAACTATCTACTAGACGTCTCTAATTGGGTGAGTAAAAAATATATCAAGATAATTACAATGATTTAATAACAAAATTTTATAGAACAAAACCAACTAAAATATATACCGTCCAAGAAGTGTTATTGTTAGATTCTACTCAAGAGAAGTATGAGATCAATTCTTATCTTCAGCCAAACTAAAACGTCAAAATGACGCTAGTATGAGGAGATCAATCAGAGTAAATGATACTCTGACTAACTTATATATTAATGAGGACCTAACTCTATGTAATAAGACCCTCTTCAAAGAAACCAGAGACTTTGCAAGAACCAACGAATATAAATTCGTATGGGTCAAAAAAGCTAAGATATTCCTAGGTGAAGATGATAAATCTCAGGCAAAACTCATTAGCAGCTCCGCTAATCTTCGCTCAGCTCAACAATCTTAACCAATTCGTAATTGTATTGTACTTATTCCCCATCAATGGCTCTGCAAGTGTATTGTCAAAACGTCCGAGGACTTAGAACAAAAACTCACGAATGCAAACTGAATTCAATTAATATAGACTTTGAAATGTATCTGCTTACTGAAACTAACCTGAACGGTAGTGTTTTTAGCTAAGAATTGTTCGACGCAAACAGTCTGTCGAAGAGATAGACACACAACTGCAAGTCATAAATCCGACGGTGGACGAGTCATCATAGCTGTGCGTAAAAACTTTAGAGTAGTTCAACAGACATAGTGGCAAAGTGATGCCGAAGATATCTGGATCACTCAGTCAAAAATTTCATATTTGTTGGGTATGTCTACACCCAAACGACGATACTGCTAGAGTTTGTTTCACCAGCAAACTAAATAATATCAATGTTATTTCGGACGACTCCGTCCTGATTTATGGAGATTTTAATATGTCGTACATGGAATGGGTCATAGTGAAACAAAATATTTTTAGTAGACCTTCAAATGTAGATGAGAAAAATGCTAATATGGTGGATCTATTGACTTTTAGTGAATTTATGCAATATAACTCAATATATAATAGTAATAACAGACGATTAGACTTAATTTTCTGCAATAGAGACAATGAAGTTTGTAATCTTAATCTCAGTGACTTACCTTTAGTTGATAACGACACTCACTATCCTTCAATTGAATTCAATGTCAAAGTTGCTAAACCGAACACTATGAATCGTATCTGTAACGCATCCTATAATTTCAAAAAAGCCAACTATACAAATCTCAATATTTGAAAAATATTGACTGGTCTATTGTACTCAAAAATAAGTCTGTTGATGTTCTAGTGGAAAGTTTTTACAAAATTTTGAACTCAGCCATTAATGATTTCGTTCCAAAATCTTGTCACAAAAACAGAAAATACCCATTATATTTTACAGATGCCACAATTAACACAATAAAGAAAAAAACGCTCCACCTATAAAAAATGGAAAAAAACACAAGATCTCAATTATTGTAATGGATTCAAATTTCTGAGACTTCGTAGCAAGAATCTCATTTCATCAGACTATAAGTCAGACATTACTGAAATCGAATCTGAGATACAGGTGAATGCCAGAAAGTTTTGGAATTTCACCAACAGCTCTAAAAAAAAACATGGGATACCCGTCGCTGGTGAAATTCGGTGACAAAGAATTCTCTAAAGAAGAAGATATTTGCAATTCGTTCGCGACTTATTTCCAAAGCGTTCACGAACCGTACCACCAGAGATCACAGCAAAACAAAAGTATGAGCGTAAATATTAACACTATCAATAAATTTATTTTTACAGAAGACGAAATTTTGAATAAATTCAGGTCTCTTGACGAGAAAAAAGGATGTGGAACGGATGGCATTCCTGCACTTTTGATAAAGCGATGTGATAATAGCTTATGCATCCCTGTAACAAAACTTTCCAATGTATTATTAGAAAAAGGCCAGTTTCCAACCATCTGGAAATCATCATTTCTTATTGCGATCTTTAAAAACTCGGGAGCAAGTAACAAATTATCGAGGAATAAGCAAGCTATGTATTCTAGGAAAAGTATTAGAAAGTCTAGTTTATGACATCATGTTTGACCGTTTGAAAGGGCTAATTATCCAAGAACAACATGACTTCTTTACGAAGCGTACAATCGAAACAAATTTAGTGACATACACCCAGTATATCTGTGATCACATGGACGAACGAGCTCAGGTAGATTCCATTTACACCGACTTCAGCAAAGCGTTTGACAAAATAGATCATAATATATTGTTGATGAAGCTCAAGTCGGTGTTCACGGGGAACTGCTGCGCTGGTTTGCTTCACATGTCTTCAACATATCTCAGACTGTGAATATGAATGGGTATCAATCTGGAGCTTTCATTGCTACATCGGAAGTGCCCCAGGATCACACCTGGGCCCTGTGATTTTTTTAGTATTTATTAATGATATCAAAGAGTGCTTCAAATATAGCAAATTCGTACAATACGCAGACGATTTGAAAATTTTCTGTGGAATTAAATCATGGGAGGATTGTGCCAAGTTGAACTCTGACCTGATACGGTTCTCGCAGTATTGTCAACAAAACAAACTACTTCTGAATCCGAACAAATATTCCACAATTTCTTTCACAAAAAATTTTGTTTTGAACAGAGTGAACGAAATCAAGGATTTAGGGCTTATTCTAGACTCGAAAATGACCTTTGTCAAACATTATGATTACATTATTAGTAAATGCAAAAAAATGTTGGGCTTCTTTACTCGGATCTGCAAAAAATTCAAATCTGTACAATCACTGAAATCTGTATATTTTGCATTTGTTCATAGCAGACTAAATTTTGCTAGTGTAATTTGGAACCCTGGGTAATTTGGAACCCTGATTATAATATGTATAAAATCAGGTTACAAAGAGTTCAAAGAGTTCAGAACAATTACCGACCTTGTTTTTATGTATAAAATCCTAATGAATCATTACGACTCTCCCACGTTATTATCTTTAATCTCTATACACACTCCTGATAGGAATTAATACTCGACACACATTTTTTAGGCCAATATTCTCCAATCATTAGACTAAGTATTAGCTTTAATAAATTCTGTAACAACCTAGATATATACCATTTATCTCTACTTTTGTTCAAAAAACAAGTTAAGAACATTTTCTCATCTATGCCAGCATAATCTGTTCTACGTATTTGTACTTTTTTATTATGTAACTGTTATACCACAATTTTTTTCTTCAACTTTTAACTTTTTGTACCTTTTTTAATTTGATCAACTTTGTAACTAATTAAGAAACTAGCTTTACTATTGTAATAACTAGGAATTAGCGGGTACTTTTCTTGGTTTATAACCTGTATGTATCCCAAACTTGAAATAAATAAAATAAATAAAAATAAAATATGAACATTATAAATAACACAAATCTGTTGTAATTACAATAAAATAAATATACACTTTTCCGATAATTTTTTGGTTGAAATGCATCTGATGTGTAATATTGGATTTTTAAATTATTTATCACTATTTTTTTTTTCAAATGCCTACATAGTGGCTCGTCGGGTCAGAAACAATAGACATTCCATTACGATTAATTTGATACCGCAAACTATCAGGTCTCGAACAAACTTTCGTCAACAAACTCAAAAATATTATGGTAGATCTTTGTTTTTGAGATTAAAATAATTAAAATAATATTAAATTTCATCGAGTAACCTGTGACCAACACGAATGATATAACAGAACCATCAATCTATTAAAAAAACTAATAACATTATGACATTGGATAAATGATTAACATGCTTGTCAATCATAGGGTACACAATATAGTTTCCTAATTGACTTTTGCAGAAGTGAGGTAAGATAAGATATCGACAAGTAATGTTTTTGAAGTGATAACTTCTTATTGGAAGGTAAACCGTTTCGTAACGAAACGCGTTACGGCGCCAGTCTGTCTGGCTTCCTTTCCTTTCACGCATACCGCAGCGGTAGGCAAACTCCTCCTCTCTCTTCCATCTTTTGAACGTATTATGCACCTGTGAAATAAAATGCAATAATGAACAATTAGTTTAAATTTACAGAAATCCAAAGGCGAAAAAAATATATTCGTACATTGGCAATTGTTTGCAGTTGTCAATATCTGCTTACTATATTATCCCACTCACTGGACAGTAACTATATTATTTTATAGGCAAGCCATCAACATAATGCATAATTCTAAAGTGGAATTGGAGACAGCAAAAAATTATATTTTCTTTGGATATTTTATGGCTATCCATGAAATATCTTCTGAAGTATATCCATTACATACCTTTGATGGATATCTAATATATGTCCATTTCAAATCCGGTGATATCCCGACCAGAACTGAACAAGAAACTGATATCCATAGAATATCATGTGTTATCTGGAAAGTGAATCACAGAGATAGACAAAAAATAACGAAACACGCTGTATCTATCGAGAGAGTTGAAATAATATTAGTACTAATGAAACGCGATAAAACAAGCTATCTAACGATGAAATATGGTTACATTTATTTAAAAAAAAAAATTGCCGATGATGTCACTCCACCAATGGAATATCGAAGAAATATTTCAATTCATTTAAAGGTGCAGAGAGACTTTCATCCGAACTTTTTTTTCGATAGTTCGAATATTAACTGAGAAAAATGGGCGGGTCCATACATATTTGACCAACCCTGTATAGTGAAAAACATATAAGCATTCAAATAATTTATATTTAAATCTTAAACACTTTACCCTTCCATACAAAACAAATAACTAATCGATTTCCAAATCATGCTTTTTTTCGGAGGTAATGTACAATTAATAAAATGAAATATACCGATTAATTTCTTAAATAAACTTTCACTCAGGTTGAGTACATGCTCAATTGTATTTTATATTTCAGCAACGAAAAAAGAATTATTATGCATTCTCCTACAAAGTGGTCGATCATTTAACGGACGATGACTTTTCACACTCCCAAGTCACGAATTCCAAGGCAACCAATGGGGAATACCGCGTTAAACTTCCAGACGGCAGAGTTCAGATTGTGTCATATATGGCAGACAAAAACCGCTATAAGGCCGACGTCAAATACACAGAAAATAAAGTAGAGGAGGACGATCAGCAAGGAATGTCACATGATGAAGGTTCCTGAATAAATGGCAGAGAGGTTTGTGGCCAGGAGGATGATATGTGGGATAATACGTTTTAAGTAGAAATATCTTTTTGAGTTAATGTTGTGGGACACTCGTGATACCTTCACGTTGGTCGTTTTTCTTCGAAAGCAGCAAGCTTATCTGTGAGATTTTCGTGACAAAAATTATATCTACCAGTTATGCTCTCGAATTATGTGCATTCGCATTTTGACTCGCCCAAATGTAATGAGTTAGGACTTTCAGTACAAAACAAGCATGAGTGATAATAGTTAGAGTGCCCATCGGCAAAAATTTTACTGATAGGTATATATACTCTCTCCAAACTTTTTGTATGGCTTCATTGGACCTAGTCAGCCACCGTTTTCCTCTAGGACTAGGACTTTACTTGTTTCGGGGGCGTTTTTCAAAAGTCCGAAACACATCGTTTTGACGACTACGAAAAATGTATAGATATTATTTTATTTTCAAGTTGAATAAGAGGGGGTTGATCTTATTATATAGTGGCTATTGGTGAAACAAGGAGCAGGAGAAATCAAAATACTCGGAGCTCGCTCAATATTTTCGAGATTTTTTTTCACCATCTGAATTCAAAAGGTTAGATCTAGGCATCTCTCAGAGTACTTTTTCATATTTTTTAAATGACGTTTTAAAAATGGCAGAGATTCGACCAGATTCACTATTTTTTATCTCACTAGGTAATTTTTTTTTTTTCGAAAAAGTACTGTGAGAGATGCCTGTCTCATACATTTATCTTTCTTGTCAAAAGAATTGGCAAGAATTCATCCAAAATCGCACCGTCAAAGTGGTTTTTGCTGAACCCCCGCATTCTCAATATTGGATCACTTTTCTTCAGTGATTCGAGCGCCCTCACATAAATATGTACTTTTACATGGATACTATGGATGTTTGAATGGATTGTTGTTTCATTCATTAAATTTGGAAATCATACTGAAGCTATTCACGAAATTTTAGCACAGGAGATGAAACCAATATAAGTTGTTGATGGGATTATTGAAGTTGAGAATATGTCGAATGAATAAATACTGAAATTGACGAATATTGGTTATATTTACACACGACAATTTTTTTATCAATTCTTTTGTTGGTTTATTAGATATACCAACATAATGACATGAAATGGTTCAACCCAAGAACATTTATTCAACGAACAGTTATCATAACAGACCGAAAGTTACTAGAAATTGATAGAGAGATTGCCTTAAAATTCATGAAATATTAGGGAATGAAAATTGACGACAAATTTCCGTCTACACCTATCATTAAAACTTAAGTTCACAAAATTGATGAATTCATTTGATCGTATAAATTGACACTAACGCCGTGCCAATGGTTTTCTGAGTATTTTATTTTCGTTATTTCTTTACAAAACACATGGCGGCCTAATTAAAATTGTACCCGAAACATACAATTTTCGAACAAAAATTATGGTAAATTTTATAATATGAAGAACCCAGGTCGTCTCTTTAATTAACAAAATTTTGTGTGTAGGCGATAGTCTAGATAAAGCTAGATATCAAATAAACGTCAGCTATCAGAGTAGTGGTAGACCTGGGATAAAATGTCAATTATGTAAAAAAAGAAATATCGTACAGTGAATTCAGGTCGATTGAAAATTCTCAAAACAAAGTCAGCTGAAAAGACAATGGGGAAATATGCGTTGGATGCTCATACATATGTACTTTTTGACAAATCTATTCCCGATTAAAGTTTGTGCTCCCCGAAATCTACATCAACAAAGTGTAGCAAAACACACGTAATATACAAGGCGCATTGGAAAATTTGATTTTGAGTCAGAAGTAAAGTATAGATAATATCGAAAAATGTTATTCAAAAACTTGTCCAGTATTAAAAAATATATCTAGATTTGAAGACATCGCCATCTAAGTAATGTTCATTCAAACGACATCATGTATACAACGGTTCCTCATAAATCGTCTCATATTACAACCTGCCCAACTATTAGGTTAACTATTGTAATTTTTCTTTTGAACTGAAATGAATTTCAGAATTGTTGGTGCAAAGTTCTTTTTATTTTTTGTTACACCTAACCTGGCTCAAAATAATACAGTACCTATCATAAAAAGGAAATAATTTTAAATAATATTGAGTAATAAAAAAACCAAATTTGATTAATTTATTAATAAAGTACTTGTTTATTGGGAATATGAAGAAATGTGGGCGAAAAAAAAATTGAAGAAGATTCCAAGACGTGATTCAGCCGAACTTTTCCTACTTGAATGGGAATAATTTCTGCCTTTCCATCTAATAATAATCAAAAGTACATTTCATTATGTTGAGTGCTACGTAAAAAAATAAGTTCGTACAGACTGAATAAAACATACCACTTGAAAAAATAACTGAAATTATCGCTGGCGGAATTTTGATAAGCTGATAAATAAACAGGTAGGAATTGAGAGCGGTGGACATTATAAAGAGGATTTATACAGCACGTAAAATAAAATGAGAAATAAAATACCAAATTTTGAAAGAAATCATAAGAGATCATACCGAGATAAAATAATAAAGAGAAATAAAAGTGATGATATATAAAATTCCAAATTTTGATTGGCAGCTTCTCATTTGTTATAATTCACTCAGCTCTGTAAACTCTAAACACTCGTTTTATTTCATACTTTATATCGTCCACCGCTCTCATTTTCTACCTATTTATTAATCAGGTTGTCAAAATTCCGCCTGGGATAATTTTAGTTTCTTTCTCAAGTGTGATATTTTATTAAGTATGTATGAAATTATGTTTTAACGTAGTACTCCACATAATGACGTGTTCTTTTGATTATTAAAAAATTAGATAGAAATGCAGAATTTATCTCTATCCACGTAAGGAGTTCGGCTGAATCTCGTCTCGGGTTATCTCTAATTATTTTTCTCACATGTCTCCATATTCCCAATAAACAAGTATTTCATTGATAAATAAATGTTTGAGTTTTTTATCATTCGATATTATTTAGCATTATTTCCTTGTTACTGTACTATTTTGAGCAAGCATAGGTGTTAACAAAAAATATAACAACTTTGCACCAACAATTTTGGACTCTACTTCAGTTCAAAAGAAAAATTACCACAGGTTACCTAATATTAGACGATTTTTGATGAACCATTGTATACATGATGTCGTTCAAATGATGTGCCAAAAATTATTTCACTTTCCATCAACTCATTATGATTTATAAGGCACAAATCCGACCATATATTGAGTGAAGCACCCAAACACACAATGGAAGTTTTAGATTCTGCAAAAAAAAAAAAAGAGCCATTTGTCTCGTCGGTAATAATCCATTCACAAGCTCGCTCACTTCTCTGGAACACCGCAGAAATGTTGTCGATCTGTCTCTGTTTCATAGATACTTTCATGGACGATGCTCTTACGAATTATCATCAATCGTTCCACCGTCAGCGGGCCATCGAGACTGACCCGTCGAGCTCAGTCCTCACATCTATATGCCGTTACTTTGGAGACAAGCCAAACATCTCTTTCTCAGCATCGTTCAAAAAAATATAGGCAATTTAGGGATACATTTTTTTCTACTCCCTATAACACGGATTTTCATTATGTAAACATGTCAAGAGTTACCTTGCACACCAACCGAAATTTATAAAAAAGCAAAAACTGTCTAGTATGAAAATTCAATTCCACCGAAAATAAAAATATGAACAAATATAAAGATAATTATGGATTGTTGTTTTACAAAGAAGTACTATCAATGAAATTCAAATCTTCTTTGTGGCCACAATGTCCGTATTGAAATTCATGTTGAAGTAAACATAACTAGATTGAAATAAAGTTTTGTTTTAATTTTGTACCGGTAGTAGAAAAAATTATATATGGAACGATCACGTAATTGCGCAAGAGATTAACGACAGTCGCACGAGATATACGCCGCTCGCCTATGTCTCGTGTCAACATGATCGTTACGTCATAATATATATATATATATATTTGGAGACAGGAAATTCGGGTTGGACCGCGTCTAGAATTTGTTGAAATTCGACGTTTCGGCTCCGATTTTGGAGCCATTTTCAAGAAAAAAGAATAAAATGATTGAAAGGGTGTGAAGTTAGGTCTCAATCTGCCTATTCCTCAGGTATCATCAGGATTTTGTAACTTGACGCCGGGGTCTCAATCGGCCTACTCATTGTGTGACAAGATGTGAGTAGAGCTGCATGCTCTTGGTCATAATGGGTGCCGACTGAAATATTCTTAAATCATGTTTGATTTTCGAATAAGCTCATGTTTATATTTTATTCGTTTTTACAAACTAATGTGTAAGACTTTTTAATTATGAAGTGCACTGTGATCTTCTTAATAGCAACCTCGAGTTAATATCTTGATAAAGAAAATATACTTTTCGAAAGCTTGATAATTTAACAAATAGTTTTTCTATCCACTGGCCGTTCCCAATTGACTGCAACCTCAAGGAAAAGTTTCTTTTTTGATACATTCCACAACTTAGTTTTTTTCAACTAGTCCAGTCAAGAGACTACCCGTCTTATATATATATATATATATATATATATATATATATATATATATATGATTGAATAATTTCGTGACTGTGACAATGTTATTTTAAAAATATTTGGGTAGCAGTCAGTTGACAAGTTTAATTATATATTCTTCGAAAGCTCGATTTAAAAAAATATATAATATATAAAGTAAAAACCATAGAATGGCTTCGTGAGGGGAATAATTACAAAGGAGAAAATTAGTGGGTAAAACCTCATAATGCAACCGTAGACGGATCCGTTTCGGACTCATTAGACCTCTTCAGTACGGTATAGCCAAGTGTAAAGTTGTGCAACACTTGAACGTAAGATCACACAAATATAGGAGCCAACCACAGGAGCCAGCAACACATTTGTGGTTAAAGTCAGAACACCTCGTGTTTACAAAGCTTGAACTAACATTACCACGGAGGCAACTATAGCTACCTGCGTGACATCCTAACCCAGGAATATATAAATAAAGTAAAAACCATAGAATGGCTTCGTGAGGGGAATAATCACAAAGGAGAAAATTAGTGGGTAAACCCTCATAATGCAACCGTAGACGGATCCGTTTCGGATTCATTAGACCTGTTCAGTACGGTATAGCCAAGTGTAAAGTTGTGCAACACTTGAACGCAAGATCACACAAATATAGGAGCCAACCACAGGAGCCAGCAACACATTTGTGGTTAAAGTCAGAACACCTCGTGTTTACAAGGCTTGAACTAACATTACCACGGAGGCACGAGAAGTCTTTATAAAATTTCAGGTCTGTAACACTGCCTCCTCCTTTAGGTTATTCCGTCCCGGATAACACCATCACCATTTTGGTTGTCCCTCTGAAACCAATTTGGGGGATCGTGGCCTCGGTATTCTGCTAACCTCTCGATGTGAACAATTTTGGGTTTACTCCTTGGGTTGAGCTGGATGCGGTATACCAAGTCGTTGATCTTCTTTATGATGACGTAGGGTCCTGTCCAATTTCTCTGTAGCTTGGGGCATTTTCCTTTCTTTTTCTGAGGTTGGTAGAGCCAAACGGCATCACCTGGCTCGAACATAGTTCCTGGACTCTTCCTGTCTAACCTCTTTTTCATTTTATCACTGGAGATTTGAAGATGACCTCTGCAGAATTCATGAACTTGGTCCAGTCTTTCTCGCAACTCTTGGACATATTCTGGTAGGACTTTGTCCTCTGTACTTCTGGGTGGCATTCCAAACAGCAGATCGCATGGTAGTTTCATTTCTCGCCCAGTGATCAACATTGAAGGGGTATATCCGGTGGACTCATGCTGGGAACTTCGATAGGATAGGAGAAATAGTGGTACCAACTCATCCCAATCCTTTTGATTTTTGGAGATGAACATCGACAGGTACTGACTGATGGTTTTATTATGTCGTTCAACCATACCATCTGATTGTGGATGTAGGGCTGTGGTACGAGTCTTCTTCACACCTAGAATGTTCATCATTTCCTGCCATAACTCAGATTCGAAGTTTCGTCCTTGATCAGAATGTAATTCTAGTGGGACTCCATGTCTGGCTATTACATTTTCTATGAAGGCCTTTGCAACGGTCTTTGCCTCCTATATTTGTGTGATCTTGCGTTCAAATGTTGCACAACTTTACACTTGGCTATACCGTACTGAAGAGGTCTAATGAGTCCGAAACGGATCCGTCTACGGTTGCATTATGAGGGTTTACCCACTATTTTTCTCCTTTATATATATATATATATATATATATATATATATATAGGTATATGCAATGACTTCCAAGATAAAAAATTAAAAAAAATTATTCAAGGGAATTGACATACATTTCTATGTCACCCTTTTACGTCTAATTGCGTTACTTATTTTTTACACTCGGAGAAATTCGAAAGTCTCGTACGCTAAAACAATACAATTGGAAAAAATGCAACAGCAGACTTTTTCATAAAAATTTTCCATAAATATCTCTAACTCTAATGAAGTCCCGTAGGGAGTTGTTTTCATATTTTGAATGATTTTGCTATTTAGATGTCGATAAACGCGATATTTGAATCGTAGTTTTGAATCAGGTCTGATGTTTGCTATTTTCATAAGTTAAAGCAATACCAATCAATATAAGAAATATCCATCATAACGAATAAAACAAGATTTTTTTCATCACCCATATATTTGAATTCTGCCTTTTAGAGAATACTGGACAATAAAACAATTTTTCCGTCGACCGTTCATTTATGATGTATTTTAACGCACTCAAAATCGTTGATTAATGACCCTTGTTAATGAATGATTTTCTATTAATCAACGATTTGATTATATGCAACCCAACATACATTGCTCTTATACATTTTATATTGGTTGGTACTATCTGTCATTATTTATTTGTCAATTTTCAAATAAAATTTTAGAAAATGTTTATTACACCAGTTGTCACTCAAAACCATATATGGTCCCGTGGCGTAGTGGTAAAGTGCACCTGGCTTGCAACACTGAGTTCGAGAGTTCAAAACCCACCGAGGTTAAACTTTTTTTTTCTTTATTTCAATTTGAAAATAAATAATAAAAAATAAAATAAAACTACCACTGAGAAAAATTAAACTATCTTTGAGTAGAGATAATATAAACAGGAAATAGTGATTGTTTTTTATTGTAACGTTAAATAAATAAACATTGAAAATAATATATCTCTATTTTTGAAAACTTCTGTCGACCGAAAAGTTTTGTAACAAACTCGTGAATTAAAATGGCGATTAACAATCTCAAACATTAACGCGCTCGCTCCGCTCACGCGTTAAAATATCTCGATTGTTAATCGCCCTTATTAATACACTTGTTCGTTAAATAACTATTAAGGCAGCTGTGGTCGTAAAAGCGTAGACCGTTTGCGTATTTATACAGCCTCGAAACCCTTCAAGCGTTCAAGGTCAAAAACATACTATGAAAGTTGTAAATATTTCATACCGCAATGAGTTGAAGTGAGACGCTATTATATTTTCTTCATCATGGGGCTCCTCCCCAATTACTTGGGATCATTACTTTCCCCTTCATGCCGCATATTTAGGTATACCACTTGAACTGAATCCCGAAAATAAAATTCTCTGACAATGAACATGGGTCATTGGGGGTGTCTGCCCCCTCGAACATGTCGGAAAAGCGACCATAGGAAAATTTATTAATAACCAGCTGATTTTCTCAGGATCCAATCATTGAGAGCAATAAAACCAACTTTATATATTGTCTGACACAGATCATAGGGCGTTTTTCCAGTCTGACGCGTCAAAGTGGTCGATTTCACGACCACAAAAATTGGTAGATACTCTCTTCATACTTTCTGTATGGCTTCATTGGACCTAGTCTGACACGTTTTCTTATGAGACTTCTTTCGTTTCGGGGGCGTTTCGCCAAAAAAAAAAATCCGCAATTTTTTTAATGTGTTTCCTAACTACGGTACGAAACTGCATAGGATGATTTGTTAGGTTCTTGTAAGAAAAAAAGTTCATATGAATATATATCCGTTGCTTCGTTTCTGAGATACAGGGCGTTGAAGTTAAAAAAAAAACGGTATTTGAACAATGTCATGAATATCTTCATACCGATTTGGATGAAATTTGGTATATTTATTTGAACTAATTTAACCCCAACTAGATTGAAATTATTAGGGCCAGTAGCGTCTCAGTGTGCACAACAGCCAACAATATTGTGAAAAAAAGTACGCCACTGCCTTTGTTTTGTGGGTTTCATTTTTTTTTAGATACGGCCAGCTTGGTTTTCGAGAAAAAAAAAATGAAAGCCATTCTATTGCATATCATGAACACCTGCTTTGGAGACTAGCTGACAATGATAAAAGGTTTTTTCCTACACATTAGTTCAAATAACTGTACCAAACTTCAACCAAATCGGTTTGAGGATATTCATAATAATAATATATTTATTCATAGATTTCATAAATTACAAACTCGAAACATATGATACGAACAAATGAACAAACAATGGCACCACAAGGAAATTAATCCTCGCGTGGACTAGCCTATGTAAATCACTCATAAAACATAATCATACGAAACGAAAAAATATACTTAATACTAGGGAACATTTTCAACAACCATTTATTATATAGTGGTAACAGGACATAAAAATGGTTCAGTGTAAATGTAGATATTCGAGAAACTTTAGACAAATTTTATAATTTTTAATCAAATTATGATAATAAAAAAGAGCAGCATACCGACTTACTGATGATTTATCAGTATATGCAGATATACAGAGTGGCCACTTTTTTAATGGGATTGTAATGGTAACTTTTAAACCATAAGAGTTAGAAGGTCGGTCAAATGGAGAAAAAGTTGCATTCATAGAAGCATTGTCAAGTGGTTCAAACAAATCGAGATTATCAGGACCGGTTATTGAGATATCATAAGAAAAGTAAATTCTGTCATTTTGATTTTTCTTTTTTTCCCACTTTATTTCAAATATTATCAAAAAATGTTACAAGAATTTTTTATTCGATAGTAAATTATCCTTAATTTGACCCAATCAGATTTCGTATCCAACGTTTCGTACTCTCTGGGCCACCCTCAACCTCATTTTTTTAAATACGGACCTGCATATTTTATGACACTTTTCGAAATATCTTTTAACGCTGAATTCAACAATATATCATACAATGTCATTCAAAGTTGATTTTCAGGTGATTTTGACGATTATCCAAATTTCTCTGGGTCGGATCTGTATTGCATTTACCTTTAGTTTAATTAACAACATGCAATACATTTCGATTAGAAAAACAACTCAGTCATCTTAAACTGAATGGAACGTATCAGAATCAAAGCAAGAAATAAGTAATAATTATTTACATGATATTTCAAGAGAAGAAAAACCTAATGCAGAATAATTAAACGAAACTATCATTAGACAAATTAAATGATTATTCGAAATTAAATGAAAATTAATGAAGTAATTGTTCGAAATGTCCACCATTTTGTAAAATGCACTTTGCGGTTCTGGAACTCATACTTCTTATACATTTGCTTATTTCGTCTCCTTGAATACCTTCCAATACATTCTCAATCTTCTCGCGAAGAATCTCTATTGTCGGGTTCGTAGTATCATAAATTTTATTTATATATGAGATATCCCCACAAATAAAAATCCAGCGTATTCAAATCCGGTGATCTTGCAGGCCATGCTACTGGACCTCTTGTTCCAATCCATGAATCGGGAAAAGTTCGATTTAGATAATCTTTGACTATTCTTGAGTTGTGTGGACCACATCCGTCTTGTTAGGAAGATCATCCAACATTTCTTCTATAATTTCTACATATTTTTCTCTGGTTAGGTTGCCGTCAATAAAATAGGGTCCCAGTAATTTATTATTCAACAAACCGCACCATATGTTCAAAGAAAAACGATATTGATGTCTAACTTCATGAATTAAGTGAGGATTTTCTGTGGCATAAAAATGTTTGTTCCTTCGATTGAACATGCCAGAATTTGTGAATGTTGTTTCGTCTCCCCAAATGATATTGTGCGCAAAATTGTTGTTATTTCGCACCTTCCGTTGAAACCAATTGCAGAATTGCAACCTTCTCTCAGGATCATTACGATATAGTTTTTGCACGGCTTGGTATCCGTGTCTCTTGAATATTTTATTAACAGCACTTTTTGATAAATTGCATTCACTGGCCATAGTTCTCGATCCTATTCCTGGATTCATTCGAATTTGGGCTAGAACATTGATGTCATTGATAGGCTCGTTTCGTCTTACATAAGGACCTCTAGGTTTGATGAATGAATTATTTGCAAGTAACGTTGTAGATAAACGTCGAAATATTTTAATATTTGGTGTTGTTCTTTCAGGATATAATTCACCATACCTTTGTTGTGCTTTGAACGAATTCCTACCTAGTTTTATGTACACTTCGTACATATCTCTCTTTTCTTCATTTGTATATCTTACCATACCGAATAAGTTAAATTGAAATTACACAGAAAAGTATTTAATCGAGTTCTTGTGACACAATAATGAATGAAGTGACAAATAATATGACATTTCTTGTTATGTTCTTTTTTATCCACGGCCTACTACTTGAAAATAATACATTCAATAAACCTAGAGTTTTGTGTAAGTAAGAAAAAACAAGTCTATAAACGATAACAATATTCCGCCCAAATTCAATTGAATCCATAAAAAAAATCGGAAACTGTCGCCAGTGAATAAAATTTATCAAAAACTGCTGTTAATAAAATAGTCAAGAGACGCGAATACAATGATTTTAAATTTGAATACCAAGCCTTGTAAGAATTATATCGTAATGATCTTAAAAATAAAGTTCGATTCTGTAATCTGTTTCAACGGAACAAATGACAAATCCAACAATAGTGATTCCTCTCGAGAAGATTGAGAATGTATTGGCAGGTATTCAAGGAGACGAATTTAGCAAATATATAAGAAGTATGGGTTCCAAAACCGCAAAGTGCATTTTACAAAATGGTGGACATTTCGAACACTTACTTCATTAATTTTCATTTACTTTCGAATAATCATTTAATTTTTCTCTCATATAAATGATAGTTTCGTTTAATTATTCTGCATTAGGTTTTTCTTCTCTTGAAATATCATGTAAATAATTATTACTTATTTCTTGCTTTGATTCTGATACGTTCCATTCAGTTTAAGATGACTGAGTTGTTTTTCTAATCGAAATGTATTGCATGTTGTTAATTAAACTAAAGGTAAATGCAATACAGATCCGACCCAGATAAATTTGGATAATCGTCAAAATCACCTGAAAATCAACTTTGAATGACATTGTATGATATATTGTTGAATTTAGCGTTAAAAGTTATTTCGAAAAGTGTCATAAAATATGCAGGTCCGTATTTAAAAAAATGAGGTTGAGGGTGGCCCAGAGAGTACGAAACGTTGGATACGAAATCTGATTGGGTCAAATTAAGGATAATTTACTATCGAATAAAAAATTCCTGTAACATTTTTTGATAATATTTGAAATAAAGTGGGAAAAAAAGAAAAATCAAAATGACAGAATTTACTTTTCTTATGATATCTCAATAACCGGTCCTGATAATCTCGATTTGTTTGAACCACTTGACAATGCTTCTATGAATGCAACTTTTTCTCCATTTGACCGACCTTCTAACTCTTATGGTTTAAAAGTTACCAATACAATCCCATTAAAAAAGTGGCCACTCTGTATACGCATATATACAAACCTATATATCCACATATACAGGCTCATGTTGACAAGATATTTATTGGAATTTTTTTTTTCTCAATGTACTAGAAGAAGCAAAAACGATTAACTGAATTTTTTCAATTATTTTTTATATCAATCAATTTATATATTTCAGATCGTGTTTGGCTGAATATCCACTTCTTTAATTTTGATTTCAGTAGGGAATAGGAGTTTATGAGTTTCAGCTCGTCGGGTAACATATTGTATAATCTTGGTCCTAGAAAACCGTGACCTCTCTGCCCTATTGTTTTATTAATTTTGGGTATAATTATCGACCCTTTACTGTATCGCGTGTCATAATTGTGGGTGATTTTTGAGTGGAGATATTTTGTCTTATGTTGGTGGTGTAAAAGTGCCTGATAATATATTTGCCTGATATCCATGACTTGGCTCTCGGAAAACAAGTTGTCGCTAGGGTATTGATAGTGCTTGCCAAGTATGATTTTCAGTATCCATTTTTGGGCTACTTCAATTTTCCCTAGGTGATGATTTGTTAATCCTCCCCAGGCAATTATTCCATAAGTTAGATGGGATTGGACTAAAGCAAAATAAATCATTTTCAGCTGTTTATGGTTACAAAAACTTTGACATATTTTAAATTTTGGGGTAAGGCTTCTTAATTTTTTGGTAAGCATTTTTGATTGGACATTCCATTGAAGGTGGCTATCTATGTATATCCCTAGGTATTTAACTTCATTTTTGGGACAGATTTCTAGCGTTTTCGTCGATGTTTTTATTTGAAGGTTCTTCAGGGATGACATGGTTAGACTGGTGAACGGAATATAGTATGTCTTGCTTTCATTGATGGTGAGTAGACTACTTTTGAAGAATTCTATTACCATTGTGAAATCATTCTCAATTTTATTTTTCAGGTGGTTCCATGACTCGGCTTCATAGAAGACTGCAGTATCATCTGCGAAACTAACTATATCACCTTTGGTTGGTAAGTTGAATAATTCGTTTATATATATATTGAACAATAATAGCCCCAGTATTGTCCCTTGTGGTACTCCAAAGTTACAGTTCTAAAACGAGCTGAGTTCTCCATTCACCCTCACACATAACAGTCTCGCACTTAAATAGTCTTTCATTAGGTTCAGATTGGTATCCCTGAAACCAATTCGTTCAAGCGTGTCTAACAATATGTCATGGCTCACTGTGTCGAATGCTTTAGTTAAATCGACAAAGATGCAAATCGCAGGTATTTTTTTGTCAATTGCGTTGTACATTTTATTAGTTAGATATGAAATTGCGTCTTGTGTCGATTTAGCTTCTCTAAAACCGTATTGTTTTTCTGAGAGGATATTATATTTATTCAAGTAACTTGTTATCCTGGACTTTAGAATTTTTTCAAAGACTTTCGATATGGCTGATAATAAGGAGATCGGTCTGTAGTTGCTCGGACATGTTTTGTCACCTGTTTTGAACATTGGTATCACTACAGCTTTTTTCAGTGAGGCAGGAAAGCATCCTTTAGTTAGACATTTATTTATTATATATGTGAGTGGTTCATTTATGAAGGTCACAATTTCTTTGAGTGTTTCGCTTGTTAAATTATCAATACCTGGAGACTTATGATTTTTTAGTTCTGTGATCGTTTTTATTATTTCATCCTTTGTTGTTGGTAAAAGAACAATAGAATTTATCCTATTTGGTTGAGCTGTTTGTTTCGTTGGTTTTTTAATTTTTTCAGCTAAGATGCTACCGATTGTAGTAAAATAGTCTGCGAATACTTCTGCTATATCTGTTGCTTTGGACACATTTTCATTGCTGGTATTTTTCACCGATATTATTTTATTTGTATTGTTTCGTGTACTTTGAAGTTCCTTAATAGTATTCCATAAGTTTTTCGGATCATTTTTGTTTTTTTCTATTTTATTTCTATAATAATTGGCCTTGGCACTTTCTATCAAATACTTGAGGCGTTTATTATATTCACTAAATTCTTTTTTTGCGTCTGCGTTATCTGGATCGTTTTTAATTTTTTTGTATAACTCATTTTTTATTTCAGTTGATTTTATCAATCCCTGAGTTATCCAGCTTTTCCTTTTTATTTAACTTCTTTTGATTTTAACTTTTTTTGTACACGTTTCAATATAATCATTCAGCTTTTTAATGAATCTTTCTGTTGCCGTGTTCATGTTGTTTGTTGAGTATATTTCCATCCAACTTTCTTTTTCTAGTTGTTTGCGAAGTTCCCTGTAATTGATGAAAGTCTTCAAACTGTGTTCATTAGTTTGATTCTCCTCATGGTCATCGGGTATTTTTATTTTCAGGCATATGGGTTTATGGTCCGTGATATGGAAATCAACAATAGCTGGCTCAAATGAATCAATGGGTAATTTTGTTCGTACGAAGATGTGGTCTAGGCAGGTTTTCATTCTTGTTGGTGAGGTTATACAAGGTAAGTAGTCATATTCTCCCATGACGTTTAGATATTCTTCTCTATATCCAGTATCGTCAATCAAATTTATATTTCTGTCTCCAACTATGAGGCTGACATCACAATTGAATTTATATTTTTTCAGGTACCGGTCTAATTCAAGGTTGAATTCAAGTGGGCAGAGGGAACGGGGACCTGTAGATAGCTATTATGTCAATTTTTGTGCCCCTATACATCAAATGTACTTGTATTGTTTTTATTTTCCCTAGAAGCTGAATTTCATAGGTGTAGTTGATATTATTTTTTATATATATATAAGTATGCTATCGTTTTTGTTGAGTTGTCCCTCATTTTATATTTGTGTGTACCCATTTATGTTCAATATTTTTCGATCTAAGATTTTGAATGTTTCCGTAAGGATTATACAATGAATTTTTCTCAGATGCTGATCAATAAAGAGCTGAAACTCGTCCAAGTTTTTCGTTATGCTTCTAATATTATTATGTATCATGTTGAATGTTTCTATGCCATCAGATTCCAGAAAGTGTTTCAATTCATTTTTCTTAATAATTTTGTCGCTGAGTGATGGTGGGTTAAAGTTTCTCAAATATTCATCCATTTGTTATTATGAGTAATATTTAAAATAACTTATAATACAATTGAAAATTTTGAAATTTTTTTAGAGGAGGCTATGTATACAGTCAGTTATAGTCTAAACCTAATGTAAGAATAAAGAGAATAATTGATAAAAAGGACAATAATTAGTGATCAATGATTGAAGAAGAGATAGAAAGAAAAAATAAATACTACGTTGGACTTGTCCCGTTTTTGATATTTTTGTTGACGGAGAAACTAAATTATAACATACAATTTTACACTCACATACATACACATGGATTTGGTTGTTTGAGAGGTGGAGAAGCTGTTACTTGGTTACTTCTGGCTTCTTTTCTCTTGTGACCTGGTATTGACTAATCTTTGTTGGTTAGACGTAGCAGAAGGTCGTCTGGGTTTCTGCGTCAGTTTAGCTTCCGAGTGTGATTCACTGGAAGGTGTTGACGGGGTACTCTTCGGCTTCAGTTCTTCTTCAGTTTTAAATTCAAGGGCCAATAGATCAGAAATTTCATACACATCCGCGTTCACATGTAGCTTGTTATTTTTTATATAACATATATTGTTTTCTTCTAGTCTGGCTTTCAGAATATACTTTCTGAGTAGTTTACTTTCCTCTCTTTGTTTGGGTGTTTGATCTGGGATGATACTGATTTTTTTACCTTTGAGGTGTTGTTTTTTTGCAATGAATGTGCTGAATTCAACTTTCTATATATCTTCGTTCCCAAGGAAATAGAAATCATTGATATCCTTTGGAGTTAGTGAGGCAAGGCACGCTGCATTAATTTTTTGGCATATAGAGTCGCAGGAAAGCGTCTCGCTCCTCTTACTAAGCCCAAAGATTATCATGTTGTTTTTTTTCCCAGCCTTCTTCAATTCCTCTATTTCTTGTCTGAGTTCTTGGTTTTCTTTTTCGAGATGAGATACTTACTCTATTTTTTATTTCTTCTTGACTCAGTAGTAGTCTGGCTTTGCTTGCTTCAATAGAATTCTTTATTTCACTTCTGTTCTTCAATATTTCATCTAATATTTGCTTAATTGGTATATTCGTTTCAGTCATTTTACGAGAACTAAAACGAACGTGTGTGATCTGCTTTACTGTGGAAGTTTTTTAATAGTGATAAGATAATTTATCTGAGTGTTTTTTCCCCTGGTCTGCTCCGTATGGTTAGGTTAGGTGGCACAGAATATATGCTTGAATGTTTACGTATTTGCTTGTTAATTCCAGATATTTGTTGTAGATGTGTTCGATTGCATTTCACTGTTTGGCTATGCTCAATTTAAAATTTTTCAATTCGTACGTACCATTTTAATTCACAATAATGTTAGAGCGATCGACTTTGGGTTTGTTTCACATATATTCAAAATAATTGCATGATAGGTATTCATGATATTTTATAAATACCTCTTCTTTACAAAAATAATCCAACGACCTGTTTTTCAGAAACGAAGCAACTACGGAAAAATGTTTATAGGAACTTTTTTCTCAAAATGTCCTAACGAATCACTTTCTGCAGTTTCGTACCGTAGTTACATTGCTATAACAATGGTAGTTAGTAAACACCCTCAAAATTTCATAATTATCTCACACTGATCCCTTCGGTTTAATTCCGAGGTTAACCGAAGGAAAAGACAAGAAGAAAATAGTCACACGTTCCAACGCTGAAGCTAGTTGCTGCGAAATCGAAATACTTGTCTCAAATTTAACTACGTTAATGCTCAGCTTTAAATTCAAACATATTAATTCGTCCTAATCCTTACTTTACTTTTCAGGATTTGTAACCTTTGAAGTAAACTAAGTCAGCTAGTATATTTACTCATTTATTTTGTATATTGTTTTATCGACTTTTTGCTAGAAGTCTGGCTGATAAGAGTGTAGTTATCAATAAGAAACTCAACTGATTGCTATCAGTCTGTCGTTATTGTTATAATTATTTTTCTTATGTGAATATATTTAGCAAATAAATGCTACGAAATGAATCTGGGAAAAAAATTTGCAATAAATGTTCGACCACTTTTACCTAGCATATGATTTAAGAAATCATATACTCTCGAATCAGTATGAAATAATAGCGTTGACTGAATCATGGCTTTTAAACCAGAGATTCCAGACTCCGCTATAGACATCAGGGGTTACATTCTTTCAAGAGTTGATCTTATTGGGCATAGAGGAGAAGTGGCATTCTACATAAGAAGCTGTTTTGCATTCACTGTCTTAGACACCAGTCGAATAATCAGACAACTATGGGTGAAAGTAACTTACAAAAAACAGACATTTGCTTTTGGGGTAGTTTATAGACCGCCCACATTGAATGTCAGTGACTATCTGCATTACCTCGAAGTAACATTTGTCGATATTTTTTTCGTGCTATGATAATTATTTGCACATGTGACTTCAGTATTGACTTCTTAGATCAGCTCTCACGATATTGAATTAAATTCAACCACTTCTTCGATGGGTACGATCTTAAGAGGCCATGAGCGCGATCACATTTGGGCCGTTTTTTAGGGTAAAAGAGTCGATAACTCAAAAACATTTCGTCGTATCGATTTCAAACAAGGACAGGCTTCTAGAGGATGTTTTATTCTAAGTAACTATGTCTGCGGCAGCACCTCAAGATGCTTTTCATAGATAGTCGAGGTAGCTTCAGTGGTATTTCTGTTCCATTAAAGTTTGAAGCAATCTTTATCCAATGGAAATGAATTTGGTATCAAAAGAAAGGTAGAACGTTGATCTATGTACGTGCTGTAATGTTTTTTAGAAATTATTTGTTCATCTACCAAAAAAAATTGCTTCAAAGTAACTGCATTTTGGGACATTTTTGAGATTTTTTTTGTGAAAAAGTGGATTGAAAATTCAATTTTCATTACAGCACGTACGTAGATTTAAACTTTCTCTAGAAGCCTGTCCTTGTTTGAAATCGATAAGACGAACCGTTTTTGAGTTATCAATTGACTCTTTTACCCTAAAAAGCGTCCCACATGCGATCGCGCTCATGGCCTCTTAAGGAAATTATTGATGATCCTACTCGTAATATGCCGCGATCATTGTCACTGCTCGACGTTATCATTGTTTCCAATGACGATCTGTTTCCTAGCCAAAGAGTTATGTCACTGAAAAATATCCGACCACGATCTGATTACTGATGAATTAGATATTAAAGTCACACGCACAACACGTTTGTTCAAGATAATCCGCGATTTCAGAAAATTAGACTTTGATAAATTCACTGATGATACAGAGATCTCCCGCTGCAGAAATTAATATAAAAAAAAATGAGCTTATAGGAAATTGAAATTCAGGGTGACTTTCTATTTCTATTCCTAATTACCGAATATAACGTAAAAAATTGGCAAAGTTGAGAAAAGCGGTTTTTTGTTGATAACTAAAAAACTACAGCTCCGATCCAAAAACGTTAAATTAGGAAATTTAAGGTATTAAAAAGATCTATCAATTGAATAACTTATAATTTATCGATATCATTGATACTTTTCGAGTTATATCGGAAAAAACGTGAAAAATCGGGGATTCTGTAATTCGTTAACTGTAAGGTTAACTTGTTAATTATTGTTATTTATTGTTATGTGTAGCCTATGGAAGTCAAAAAAGTCGTTTTTTGAAAAATTGATAAATATTGATTATTTTTCAAAATATATGAAGTTTTCTCAAAAAAGATACTCTTGCTCGGGGAATAATGATGCTACAGTAACGATTCAGGGCTTATTTTTTTCTCTAAGAGTTTTAAGGGTCAAAAATTACTTTAAAAATTTTTTTTTAATATTTTTCCTAACTAAATTCCTTAATTTTGTTTTTATAGAAATTACTTTCATGATAATAAAAAAAAAATTGTATTCCTACGATCACTAGGAGCCGAGATAATTTTTTATTTCAAAAAAATCTGGAAGACGTAATAATCATCGTACAGCAGACACCTTCATGGATATTAAAGTTGAATACCTATATTTTCAATAAAAAATACTAGAATTTGACTAGTTCATTTACAGTACCATTAATTGATGAATAAAGTGAGGCGTGCAGGCGCGGATCGCGGCAGCTGTAGCGGGTGGCGGAGTGGGGATAGCACTGAAAACTCAGTTCGTGCGTTCAAAGTGGCTTGCGCTTGAAAAATATTGAGTATCTCGGCTTCTGGACAACGTACGAAAATCTCTTTGTATTTAAAAAAAAACGAGAAAAACACGAATATCGTATTCATAAAATGATAAATAACTCTATTATGTACAAAACATTATGAAATAATTACAGAAAAAATATTCGTATATTATATTGATACACATTCACTAATTTTCCTTTTTTTAATTGAAGGATTTTCCTCTTAATCATTTGGCTCTTCTTCTTTTTCTTCTTCTCTTTCTTCTTCTTCCTCTTCCATAATGTCTGTGAGTAGATTACCCATGAAGTTGGGCAATTCTTCATCTATTTCGATGGCTAGCGTCTCAAAATTTTCGCGTTCACTTGAATCACAATGTGTGCAAACCACTGATACAGCTTCATGATATATTTTTCAATATCTCATCTGATATAAATGGATCATCAGTATAAACTGGCATTAATGCATTATTCGTTATTTTCCATCCCCACTGAGTGATCCTTTTGTCGTTGCCCAACCATTTTTGCAAATGAAAATAAACTCTGAAGGCATGTTGTTTCGCAGATTTGCTAATTGAAAAATTTGACGTTGATCGTTTAAAACACTGAAAACGATGTTAATTGAGAGTTCCTTCTTTCTTACATACAATAAAGAAATAATTTTGCACATTTTATGACTCACTTTTTCAGGAAAACAGTTTCTTCATAAGATACCTCCAATAATTTAAGGTGGTCTGGATTCGCATGAAAAATGTTCAGTAATTTGCTCTTTCCCCTGTTTGTAGATCAAAGATACTGTATCACAGCCTGAAACGGCATGAAATAAAGCTACATATTGGTGTGGATAGGTGTGGATATTCAAAGCTGCTGTTGGAATACCAGCAATCTACTTCTCGTGCTTTTCCTTTTTTTTTTTTTTAAATATTTTCTGTGTACTGGGAACCAACTGCGTGAGAAGTACTATCTTCTACAACTATAATTATGTTGTTTTATATAGTCAGATTCGCCGCCGCTTGCTTATAAGTAAATCGGCATCTTCTTCTGCAATTATTATTATTGCACCTTCCAGATTTTTTTAAAATAAATAAAAATCTTCGCTCCTGGTGATCGTAAGAATAAATTTTTTTCTTCAAATGCGTGAAATCATGCTAGAAATATGTTTTCATAAAAGTCATTTCATTAAAAACAAAATCAAGAAATTTATTTAGAAAAAACATGTAAAAAATTGTGCAATTTTTTTTGAGTAATTTTTTTGCCCTCAAAATCAAAAAAATCAATATACTTATTCGATAATATGAAAATACAACTCTTACAGAAAAAAATAAACTCTGAATCGTTACTATAGCATCATTCCCCGAGAAAGAGTAGCTAAATTGAGAAAGCATCTTTTTTGAGAAAACTTTATATATTTTGAAAAATATTCAATATTTATCAATTTCCAAAAAAAATATATAATTTTTTGGCTTGCCATAGGCTACACATAACAGTACGTAACAAGTTTGAATACCTTACAACTGACGAATCACAGAAAACTCAATTTTTTACGTTTTTTCCGATATAACTCGAAAAGTATCAATGATATCGAAAAATTATAATTCACCTAATTGATAGATCTTTTCAATACCTTCAATTTCATGATTCAACTTTTTTCGATCGGAGTTTTAGTTTTTATACGCTGTCCAGAAGCCGAGATACTCAATATTTCTCAAGCGCAAGCCACTTGAACGCATGAAATAAGTTTTCAGTGCTACCCCCACTCCGCCACCCGCTAAAGCTGCCGCTATCTGCGCCTGCACGCCTCACTTTATTCATCATATATTATATGATACTGCAAATGAACTAGACATTTTGAAATGCGTGATATCATGCTAGGAATATATTATCAGGGGTAATATAATAAGTGGTATGATTATTACCGATAATTTTTTGGAATATTAATGAATTGCAATCCCAAAGCTGAGAATACAACGAGTCCGCAGGACGAGTTGTATTTTCTTGCATTGGGATTGCCAATGAATTGATATTTCAAAAAATTATAGGTTTTTAATCATACCACGAATTATATTTAGGACGACAATATATCGATTTGAAATAAAGAAAAATCGTGTCACCTGGTAATTGATGCTTTACTTCTAGCCGTATTCAACGGAATACTCTTTTCCACGGCCTCATCTATGAAACCAATGGACATTGATCCCCAACGATCGCTCATATTGATAAAGATAACTAGTCAAAACACATAAATTTGACGTTTATAATTTAAATTATTATTTTCACTTGATAGATAGTAAAACAAAAACTAAGCAAGTTTATCACCTTGAAAATACAGCGACAAGCTATATTTTCACTGTAGTTCCGATTCTATTGGCTGAATTTCAAAATTTGAAATCCACTGATTGGTTGTTAAGCAACGAAATATATTGTCATGAAAGTAATTTCTAATGAAACAAAATTAAGGAATTTAGCTAGAAAAAAACATTTAAAAAAATTGTGCATTTTTTTAGTAATTTTTTGAACCGTAAAATTAAAAAAATCAATATACTCATTCGATAGTATGAAAGTACAACTCTTACAGAAAAAAATAAGGCCTGAATCGTTACTGTAGCATCATTCCCCGAGCAAGAGTAGCCAAATTAAGAGAGCATCTTTTTTGAGAAAACTTCATATTTTTTGAATAATAATCAATATTATATCCATTTAAAAAAAAATACTTTTTTGACTTGCCATGGGCTACACAAACCAGTAATTATCAAGTTTGAATACCTTACAGTAAACGAGTTATAGAAAACCCGATTTTTCACGTTTTTTTCGATATAACTTGAAAAGTATCAATGATATCTAAAAATTATAAGTCATTCAATTGATAAAACTCTTCAATACCTACAATTTCCGATCGGAGCTGTAGTTTTTAGTTATCAACAAAAAACCGCTTTTCACAACTTTTTTATTTTTCGGATATTAATTTTTGCACATTCAACATTGGGTCGTTTCCTGGTTTCTTGGACTAATGAATATATTTCTCAACTTTATAATTATCATGCCCCTCTGAGAGAAATCAGGATAACAAAAAACCACTCAACCTGTATCACCGATAATTTGAAAGTATTCATAACACAAGGTTCCATTCTGGGGCCTTTGTTATTCACCATTTACTCCTCAAACTTAACTGAATGTCTGTCTGTGTTTTTTTCATCACAAAACAATGATTCAAAAACAAAAAACCTGAATAAATATTAGATATCTTATAACCGATTCTCCACAGCAGGTGTTCATGATTTGCAATAGAGGGGCATTCATTTTTTTCCTCGAAAACCAAGCTGAATATGAAGAAAACACAAAAGAACAAAAAGATTGATTTTCAGTAACCTAATCTAAAAAAAAAAAAATTGAAAACCTCAGAAAAAAATCAGTGTCGTCCGTTTTTTCACAACATTGTTGGCTGTTGTGTCCACTGGGACGCCACTGGCCACAATCATTTCAATCTAGTTAGGGCTAAATAAGCGACATATTAGTTCAAATAACTACACCTAATTTCGACCAAATCTTTTCGAGAATATTCATGATATTTTTTAAATATTATTTTTTTTGTAAACTTCAACGCCTTGTATCTCGGAAACGAAGCAACTCCGAACATATGTTCATAGGTACTTTTTTTCTTAAAACGTCCTAATAAATCATCCTCTGCAATTTTGTAATCATTAATAATCAATACAAACTAGAACATGTATTTTACTATGATAACTGAAAGATTGTATTTTTTCGTCAGACTCTAGTAATATACGTGTCAGACACTTATGCCACATTTTAAGTTTGTGTGATGGATGACTTGTTTATTTTGTGGGAATTCATGATCACTTTGATGAAACGAAAGAACACTCTTTTGTCTTATTTCCACTAGATTTTTATTGTTACCACCGGTTTCGGGTTTTATCCCATTATCAAGTATAAAAACTAACTAATACAATTTAACTCTAAGCCTAATTATATAGGGAGTTTACAGGTAGGCTGGATGGAGAGGTAATTAAGGGAACAAGGGTGAAACAATATAAACTTAAACCCTGGAGGTGATGGAAATTACCTGGGTTGTCAAATTTATAAATTCAAAAGTGGAGACCAACACAAATCGAGTTGCTCGTTGAGGGTTCTAAATTTCGGGTTTTTAATTGATTTATTAATTTCCATGGCTTCCAACAGATTCATTGTCTTCCCTTTATTACATGTGTGTAGAATTTTGAGGTTATCTTTACTTATCTTGTGTTTGGATTCTTGTAGATGTTCGTACATTGTTGATTTTTTGTCTAAACCGACGTGTTTACGGAACCTTACGTCAAAATTTCTACCGGTTTGGCCTGTATATACTGCAGAGCATTCCCCGCATTCTAATCTATATATCCCTGATTTTTTCATTCTGTCTCGTTTAGGTTTTGCATTGAATAGAATTCTGCCTAAATTTTTATTACTTATAAAAGCTGTTGTTATTTTGAATTTAGAAAAATAATTTTGGATGTTTTCTGAAAGTTTACCTGAGTAAGTAATGCTACCATATTTACGTGTATTACGTTCTTCAATATTTGGGTATAGTTCATTCTTAATCATTTTTTGAGTTTTACCTGATATTAATTTCTCTATTAAAGAAACTGGTACTTGATTGTTTACCGCAATTTGTTTAATGATGTTTACTTCATCCTGGAAATTCTTATCAGGTAAAGGGATCGCGAAAGCTCTGTGTATCATTGACCTAAACGCAGACAATTTGTGTGAGATCGGACTGAAAGAATCAAAGGGAATTGTACAGTCTGTGAAGGTGTTTTTCCGAAAATTTAGAACCCTCAACGAGCAACTCGATTTGTGTAGGTCTCCACTTTTGAATTTATAAATTTGACAACCCAGGTAATTTCCATCACCTCCAGGGTTTAAGTTTATATTGTTTCACCCTTGTTCCCTTAATTATCTCTCCATCCAGCCTACCTGCAAACTCCCTATATAATTAGGCTTAGAGTTCAATTGTATTAGTTAGTTTTTATACTTGATAATGGAATAAAACCCGAAACCGGTCGTAACAATAAAAATCTAGTGGAAATAAGACAAAAGAGTGTTCTTTCGTTTCATCAAAGTCACATTTTAAGTACTGTCCTTCTACATATAATACTGAAATCGACCACTTTGACGCGTCAGACTGGAAAAACGCCCCATAATCTGTGTCAGACAATATGGAAAGTTGGTTTTAATAATAATAATAGTAATACTCCCTCATAAACACTCGTAGAGTGCACCCAGAGGCATTGCCTGTGCGGGTAGAGGACGGCTATTATTATTATTTGCCGTGGCGCTCCGGGGCAACTTACTGATTTTTGATGGCGTATTCACTTTTCAGCTGCAGGAAAACCCGGAAAACCTACAGCACCACTTCGGGTGGCCGGCGTGCACTCCAAGCTAGCACTTGTCGAGATTGGCATCTAGACAACACACAATAATAATAATAATAATAATAAATTATTTTATAGAGTAGACATACAGAGCATAATACATAAATGAAATTATGTCGATATGACACTCAAATGGCAGAGTTCAATTCCACGATTAGATCGCTTATTGCTCTTCCACTCAACCATGAAAAGGAGCTCATTCTTTGTGAGGAATGGGCTCCAACTTGAGTATAGATCGCACACTTACAAGACTAAACATTAAATATACATATGTACATGAACTAGTAGAAAAATATGTATAAAAAGATAAGTATAATCAAACCTTAGGACTAATTGTATTCAACTTGTGTACAGATCGCACACTTACAAGAATGAACATTAAATATACATATGTACATGAACTGAGAAAAAATATTTATATAAAAAGATAGGTATAATCAAACCTCAATAGTAAGTAATTGTAAGCTGAATTGCACGCATCAAAATACATAATCAGGATTTTCGATCAGAAATTTCTTCAACTGAATCTTAAATTTAAAAAGACTACAACTATTGAATTGGTTGGTATGGATGGTGATTGATGCGCTGCGACCTAGTTAGATCTATTGTGCCCCATCTTCTTCTGCTATCTCAAGGTGTTCTCGTTTACAGCATCCCCTCAAGCCTCAGTTCCTTCAGGAATTTTAGGATTTTGAGGGGGTCCATTTGTGGTATTTCTTCCACAGTCAGCTGGTGTGATCCCAGTATATTTAATCTTTTGTGGTGTACAGCATAACACTCCATCAATATGTGGTGAGGTGTTTCAGGATGTTCCCCACAGAATCTGCAGGTGTTGTCCTCCTCTAAGCCTAGCTTCCTTAGGTGTTCTTTGAGTCTGCAATGCCCCGTTAGAAATCCTGTGATTGTCTTTAGACTAGTTTTGCTGAGGTTAATCAGTGTTTTCGATCTTGCTCGGTTGAAATTGCCGAGGAGATCTTTGGCCTGCCTTAGCCCTGGAAGTCTTTGCCAGTATGTTGCTCTCATTGCTTCTTCAGTTTTATTGAGTTCTTCTTGGAAGTAAGATTTTCCAAGTCCGCAGAATGGTTCTGGCCCGATCAGTGGCGTTGATGCTCCTTTTCGTGCCAGGGTGTCTGCTTGTTCATTTCCCTCTACTCCGACGTGCCCAGGCACCCAGAGGAGGATCACCTTGTTGTTCCTGCCTAGATCATTGAGTTTTCCTAGGCATTCCCAGACCATCTTCGAGTTGATGTTATATGAGCCCAACGCTTTGATGGCTGCTTGACTATCGGAGAGGATTGCAATTTCCTTGTTCCGGTAGTTCCTATCGAGGTTGAACTGAATGCATCTTTCTATGGCGTGAATTTCCACTTGAAAAATGCTGGGGAAGTGTCCCATGGGTTCGGAGTACTTGGTACGAGGTCCAAATACTCCTGCTCCAGTTCCGTCGGGAGTTTTAGACCCGTCCGTGTACCATGTAATGGTATTCTTATCCAGTGCTCGAATGGATTCTGTGCTCCATTGTTTCTTGGTATTCAGTTCCGTACGAAAAAAAATCTCGAAACTAAATTTCCTGGTAATTTCGTCAGTTGGGAGATCGGCAAGGTGTGCACTTCCGGTGGGGGTTGAGCCCCTTACACTGTGTGCTGTCCCTTTAAGTCCGACTTTGGCCAACCTCAGGTTTGCTCCCCAAGCAGTTCTCCTCACCGTGAGATGGAGAGGAGTGAGGTCCAGAATGACCTCCATTGCTGCTGTTGGAGTTGACCTCATTGCTCCTGTTATGCAAAGACATGCTAGTCTTTGTACTTTCTCCAGGATTTTCTTTGTTGTGGCGAGTTCGGTTCTACCGTGCCACACTACTGCTCCGTAGGTGATCATAGGTCTCACTATCATGGTGTACATCCATCGCAGTATTGATGGGTTACAGCCCCACGTTTTTCCTGCAATGTTCCTGCACACCATCAGTGATGATTTTGCCTTGTTAGCGATCTTTTCTACGTGTCTGTTCCAGAGCAGTTTTGAGTCTAGGGTTAGTCCTAGATACTTCACCTCTTGCTGCCATCCTAAATCTGATCCGTCGAGGCGAACAGTCCTTAGGTGCTGAATCTTTGTTCTTCTAGTGAATGTTACCATTGTGGTTTGTGATGAGTTAATTCTCAATCCCACAGAGAGGCACCATCTTCTGGTAGTCTCTAGCTCCCTTTCTATGAGATCGCAGAGGGTTCCTTCGAATTTGCCTTTGGCCATAATGACTATGTCGTCAGCATATCCCAGGCAAGTGACTCCGTTCCCGGTAAGTGTTCCGAGTAGTTCGTCTACTACGAGACTCCACATCAGAGGTGATAGTACCCCTCCTTGTGGGCATCCCCTGCTTGTGCTGATCCGAAAGCTGGTATCGCCCACTTTCGTTTCAGCAGTTCTTGTAGCCAGCATTTGGCACATCCATCTGGATGTGGTTCTGTCTACTCCCTTGTTCGTTAGGGCCCTATTTATTGCTTCGTGAGAGGTGTTATCGAATGCCCCCTCTATGTCTAAGAAGGCGCATATGGCCATTTCTTTCTGCTCGAGAGATCTCTGGATGCTTTCGGTAAGCACGTACAGAGCGGTTTCCGTTGATCTGCCCGCCCTGTATGCATGCTGCCCGGGGTGCAATGTCACCCTCTCCAGTATCTCAGTTCTGATGTAGTTATCTACCGTCTTCTCCACTGTCTTCAGTAAGAAGGATGAGAGACAGATTGGTCTGAATGACTTCGGGAGGGTTGGGTCCTTCTTTCCTACTTTGGGAATGAAGGTTACCCGTGCTCTCCTCCAGTCGCTCGGTATGTACCCGAGCGCCAGACTGAATCTTGCTGCTTTGATAATGAATGGCATTAGTTCCGTTTGCCCTTTTTGTAAAAGGGCCGGAAATATACCATCAATTCCGGGTGCCTTGAATGGTTGGAAGGAGTCAATTACCCATTTCACTCTTTGGGGAGTGCATATGGTTTTTGCTACCTCCCAGTCTTCTCGTCTGGCTCTACCTGGTTCTTCCAGTGATCTTTCGGGTTCAAATGGTAAGCTACCTGGAAAGTGCGTCTCCAGTAAGAGGAGAGCTCGTTGCTCTTCATCCTCTGTGTAGCTACCATCTGTTCTTCTGAGGGACATTGGTCCTTGCTCTCTGCCTTTCGCCATAGTTTTGTGCAATCTGGCTGCTGCGGGGCTTGATGTGATTGTCTCACAGAAGCTCCTGAAGCTGTTCCTCTTGGATTTCCTTATTTCTTTATTATATTTTGTCAGCCTTTCGGTGTATCCCTGCCAATCTCCGTCCCGCTTGGCTTTGTTAAATAGCCGGCGGACTTCGGATCTCAAATTTGACAGGTGTTCATTCCACCAAATGGTCCCACTGTGTGATTTCTTTTCTTTTATGGGGCAGCTGGATTCGTATGCATCCATAATTGCCCCGTTAACCGCTCCTAGGGTCTGCTCAAATTCGACGTGACTGTTGCCGTTGAACTTGATCTGTTCTAGGTTGCATTTTAGATTGGTGGTGTATTTTTCCCAATCTGTGTTTCTAGGATTTCTGGTGAAGGTTGTTTGTGTCACCAGCCCTTCCATGTTGAACATAATGATTCTATGGTCCGGAAGAGAGGGTTCGTCTGAGACCCTCCAGTTCCTTACCATTCTACTAATGCCCGGGCTGCCGAGCGTTATATCTAATACTTCTTGCCTAACCCTAGTTACAAAGATGGGGACACATCCCACATTAAGTATATTTAGGTTAGCCGCGAGTATAAATTCTAGCAATTGCTCACCTCTTTGATTGGTGTCCGTGCTGCCCCAGATGGTGTTGTGCGCATTGGCGTCGCAGCCCAGCAGGAGGGGTAGATTGCTCCTGCTGCAGTAGTCGGTTAGCCTGTGTACTTCTTCTGGTGGTGCTTGCCCATCTCCAGCAAAGTATCCTGAGGCTATTACTACGTCGAGGAGTGAGTGTCCTGTGCGGATCTTGGCCCGAACCGGTACTAGGTCCCTCGTCGTGAATTCTGAAAGACAGATATAATTAATATTATTTCTGATCAGGATGCAAGCTCTGGGGTTGTCACACCTGACATCCCAGATCACCTTACCTTCTTTGTTCGGCAGTCCTTTGATCTGTCCTCTGTTGACCCAAGGTTATTGGATCAACACAACTCCCAAGTTTGTCCTGGCGAACACCCTCGATAAGGCGGCTGATGCCCCCTTAGCGTGATGGGTGTTCACCTGGGCAACTTTGACTTGGGTAGCCATTGCTACGGTTGAGTTGGAGGGTTTGCCTCCTCATCGTCCAGCAGCATTTACTCTTCTTCGCTGGGAGTCACCGTGACGTCCTGGTCCATGCTCCCAGTCGATTCGACTTCGCTGGCCACTGTATCTTCTACAGCCCCAGGGGCTGGTGTCTTGCCCGCCTCTTCTTCCTCCTTCTTCTTGCTCGAGTCCTTGCGGAGGCCCTGAACGGGGATTTTCCCGAACCTGAAGAAAATGGTGTATCCCATTTTCTTGATGGCCTCGCAGGACTCGTCATCAATGCCGATATTCAGCAACTGCCCATTGCCCTCCTTCTTGCTCCCTAGTACCTTCCACAACTGGGTGTGAAGCCCCATGTTTTGTGTGCTTACTAGGGCTAGCAGCTTTTCCGTATCGAAGTCTGTGCTCCTGGGAAAGAACACAGTGATGGTGTGCGCCCTTGGGATATCTTCTCCCAGGCACACCGTCAGCTCTGCACCCTTCCAGGTGCTCAGTCTGGGGGCATTTGCCCTCAGTCAGTCTGCCGTCTCTTGGGTGACGCAGTCTACCACAAGCATGCTTGGGCGAAAGTGGATTCCTCCAAACTGGAGTTTGCACTCTGCGCCCAGCACCATCTCCTGTACGATGGCGTCTTCAAGTGCTGTGAGTTGCTCAGCACTCAGCGTCTCCCCTGGGTAATTTTTGGGGAGGACTGCGACTTTCACCGTGCTTGCTGCTTCGGCGTAGCTGGTGGCTTGCCCAGTTTGCTTAGCAGCAGCGGTGCTACCTTCCGCTTCGGTCTTCCTCCTCTTAACATTTGGACGTTGAGGGGGAGTTTGGGTTTTGGGTCCCCTCTTCTCCGTCTGTTGTGGAGGTTGTTCTTGAGGCCTTTTCCTCTCGATGGATTTCCTTCTTGCTTCCTCAGGTGTCAGGCCCTGTTCAAGGAAGCGAAGGTACCATCTTACTCCTGCCCCGCTGAGGCCCCTTCTCAGCGGATCATCGATACCTCCAGGCTTGCCCGGAGGTGGCAGGTCTTGTTTCCTCCGGTTGTTCCTGGAGGGTTTCTTGGAGGAAGTACCTTTACCGGATGCTTGCTCCGAAGGTTTTCCTTCTTTTTCCTTTTTCTCCCCCTTTGCTTCCCGAGGTGAGCTCGGTGTGCAGGAGCCAGGACGCTCTTGAGCATCCTGGGTTGCGGTGACTTCCCGCGATTTTCCTTTTTTGTTTTCGGTCTTATCCATGTTGGTCCCACGAATAGCTAGGGAACCAATAGTCGACCACGCCGGAGCCCCGCACGGCGTGGCAAGGCTGGTACTCGAGGAGGTCGCCCGGTATCCTCGAGGCTCCGTTCAAGACGGTGCTCTCCCACCGCCATGCATCCACAGGCACGGGTCGCGTAACACCTTGGATTGGAGGGTTGCTCAGCGCCACCTTATTTAATTCGGTGGTAACCTACGACGTGGCTGTGGGTCGCACAGTGCACGCCGCAGGCCGTCCGGCTATCCGTCACCTGCCGACGCTGCTGGTAGCTTCCCAGGCCCCAGCATGGAAAATTATTATATATGTTAGCAATTTGGAATGAGAATGAAGACCGATAGAGAGCAGTTCTATGAGTAGGTATTGTCAACTTGGCTTTGTGTCGAAGATTTAAATTGTGTACGTCCGTCCTATAATGTATCTTCCGATGAAGGTATTTTGGTTTTTTCATGGTTATTAGTTTTTTTTAAAATAAGGCGGAATGTAAAAGCCTCCTTTCGTTAGTTCTGAGCCACCCGATATTCCTGAGACTCTCCGAAACATGATCTCGTCTGCGCAAGCCACATATGAATCGAACACATGTATTTTGTAGTTTCTGAATTCTGTAACTATCTGCGCAAGTGAGTGAAGGACCATATACCACATCTGCATAGTTGAGGTGTGACAGTACTAAAGCTTCACACAGGGTAATTCGAAGTTTTTTACTGAGAAGTTTTCGATTAGCATAAAGCTTTTTCAAATTGCAAAATCCGTTACGCACAATTTTACTCACATGTGATGAAAATTTAAGTGAACTATCGATAATGACACCCAAATTGACAGCACTCTTACTCACCGGGATTTGCGTGTTATCGACTTCGATGTTGATAAGTTCCAAGCATCTTTTTTGAGAAATCGCACTGCCGAAGAGAAGAACCTTGGATTTTGAAGGATTTATCGTTAGGCAAAATTCATTTGAAAACGTAGTTAAACAATTGAGATCTTCGTTTATGAGGTCACATGCAACATTAATGTTATCTTCTTTGAAAGATAAGTATATTTGGGTGTCGTCAGCATAGAAGTGAGAATTGCAATGTTTGAGACATTTATAAAACTCATGCGTGTATAGTATAAAGAGCAACGGACCAAGTATTGAGCCTTGGGGACCCCATTAGTCAATGTTAAGAATGGAGAAGATGTATTGTTTAACTGGACCGATTGAGATCGGTTCATTAGGTAACATTTCAACAATTCGGTCACATTATCAGAGAATCCTATATAACCAAGAATAGCTATAAGAAGCTTGTGATCTATTCGATCGAATGCTTTAGAGTAATCAAGCAGGACAAGAATTGTTAGTTCCTTTGAATCTAGCGACCTATAAATATCGTCAGTTACTGTTAATAGTGCACTACTACAACTATGGTTGGGACGGAAACCTGATTGGTTGATGGGTAGAATATCAGAATAATCAATATGGATACGCATTTGCTCAGACAATATTTTCTCAAAGGCTTTAGACAGAACGCATAGAATACTTATAGGACGGAGGTCCTTATATTGATCTGGTGAATTAGTTTTAGCTAACGGAATAATAATGGCCTTTTTCCAAATACTTGGAAAACAGTTTTTTTCTAAGCAAAAGTTGAAGATATGAGTCACATAAGCGAGAATGTAAGGACAGCAACGTAACAACATGTCAATATTCATATTATAATAATAATGGCCTTTTTCCAAATACTTGAAAAACAGTTTTTTTCTAAGCAAAAGTTGAAGATATGAGTCACATAAGCGAGAATGTAAGGACAGCAACGTAACAACATGTCAATATTCATATTATCGGCACCAGTGGCTTTTGATTTCATGCTCAGAAGAACTTTGTACACATCGTTATCATTTATCTGAGTGAAGTTAACTTTGTTAACTGACCTATCGTGTGTAGGACTAGAGAACTTTGATAAAGTTATTTGGTCAATACACTTGCTTTCAACAAGTACTACGGTCGTCTACGGATTCCGATATTGTGTGCTTGAGAAAAAATTCCTCGTACATACATCGGGCTCGAACCGACTACCGCTATACTGAAGTTTCGGAAGGCCTACGCCTTAGACCGCCAGGCTACTGACCACCCTCTCAATGAATGGATCCTGAGAAAATCAGCTGGTTATTAATAAATTTTCCTATGATCGTTTTTCCGACATGTTCATGGTGGCAGACACCTCCAATGACCCATGTTCATTGTCAGAGAATTTTATTTTCGGGATTCAATCCTTACAACTGAGAGAGTGTTTTTGTTATAATTTTCCTAAAAAGAATTTCCATTTGTACAAAATTTTATTTTGACCCTGTACCTTGTGTACCTGGTGACCGAATACACCTATAATGGCTTCCCTATCAAAATAAAGTCTATAAAAAAATTTTTTCACCACATGGAAAAAAACTTTTTTATTACCGATTTGTCAGAAAATTGTATTTCTCATAAAAATTAGTTCATTGCGGAATACTTGTTTTGATCAAGAGTAAACTACCATGGCTGCGATTTCAAATTTGAATATTTTTTTCAATTCTAAACAACCTGTTTGAATGAACTTTTGATAATGTCAGAAATAAGGGGTAGTTTACACCTAAAATTCCTATTTTTTGTTCTCCCTGTACATTGGTTGGAATTTTGAAATTTTGACAATTCATATGCAAGTACTCTGCAATGCACCAATTTTTATGGAGATTAAAATTTTCTGACAATAATAAAAAAGTTCCATATGGTGCAAATTTTTTAAAGTAGCTGAATATAGTCTGGACCACATTTTGATAGGCAAGCCATTTGCAATTTCTTTGTTTATATATTGGAAGTGTTTTTTTAAGTTCAGTTAGTTGTCTATCATAAATCCAATATATTAAAACTCTTCAACCAATTAAATTTTTTCACCATAGATTTCTATGTTTATCAAGTTTTTATCCAACATATTGTTTTTATGTTGAGTGGTTATAATCATTCATTTAGTTTTCTTTATGTTGAGTTTCAGTTTATTAATTGTGAGAAATTCTGATATTTTGCCAAGTGTTCGATTCATTTTTTGAATAGCATTTGGTAGATCAGTTGTTAGTAAGGTGTCATCTGCAAAAAGGTTAATGAATTCACATTCCTGAATATAATTGATATCATTCAAGTATAAATAAATGAACAACAGTGGTCCCAGTACACTCCCTTGCGGAACACCACTATTGATGTCTTTATTGGTTGAAAAAGTATTATTTATTTTGGTACATTGTGACCTATTTTCCAAATAGCTTTTAAACCAGCTATAGAGTCTATCGGTTAATCCATAATATTGAAGTTTCAAAAGTAGAATAGAAATATCTATAGTTTCAAAAGCTTTTTTGAAATCTAGAAATACTGCTACTACATATTTGTTTGAATCAATATCTTTTTTCCATTTTGACAATGTTACTTGTAGGGCAGTTTCACAGGAATAACTAGATCGAAAACTAGATTGATATTCCATTAGGAGTTTATTTTCATTAATATAGACTAAAAGTTGGCTGTATGCGGTTAGTTCAAGTACTCTTTCCAAGCATGGTGTATTGATTTTTAATAGCTTCATTTTGTAATTTTGGGCACTGGGGCAACTGTGCTATTCTTGAGTTGTTGAGGGAAAACTACGGTTTCCAGGGAGGTATTAACAAAGTTCAAAATAAAAGGACCAATAACATTAAACACATTTTTCTAAATTTCATTGTTGATAATATCCGAATTTCATTTACTGTCCAAGTTACTTATTATGATTTTTAATTCTTTTAGAGTCAGAGATTTAAATGATGAGAATTTGCATTGAATTCTGGGTAAATGGATATGGACCACGGGAGAGAAGGTGGAATTCCATCTCTAATCGATTCAATACTTTCAACGAAAAATGAATTGAACATTTCAGCTTTATCATGGTCTGTTACAGCTTTTGTTGTTCTTTGTCCTGTTTCAAAAATTATTTGATTTGGGATAGAGGGATGTTTTGGTGTTATTAGAGTTTTTAGTGTTTCCCACATTTTTTTTTTTGGTTCTGTGAACAATTATCAATTTTTGTTTTAAAATTCCTTACAAAACTTCAAGGAAAAAAAGTTAAAGATTCATATAACCACGGTGATTAACATTTATTTCAATTGTATGAAGACCTATCATGCAATCCATTATATTATTTGTATCCCTTTTAGCGGAGACCTGGTTCAAATATTGAAATACAAAATACCAAAAAATCAGCACACAAAAATTTGTTATGAGCAATAGGAAATCATAACTGGAGAAAGCAGTTGAATCCAGTTTGTAGGAGGAATTGGAGGTGTCTTGTTGTTTTCTGTACTGTGGGTTCTTGCTGCACATTTCCCTAACTCAAAGCTGGTGAGAACTTTCCATGTAGTAATAATAATTAAGCGAGTGAACCGAAGTCAGTTATTGTTTATGGTGGACTTCAACTATCAACTATCAATACTGGATTTGCCTAGAATTACGTAGTTACTAGTTTAGTGGACTTTGAAACTTAGATATTGTCCAGATTTATATTATTTACTCATATAGTCTACTTCATTTTCAGTGAGTTTTGTGATTCCAAAATGAGCTTCCCCTTTTGAATAATAATTTAAAAATAATATTTTTCCTCTGATCCTGGAAAGCTTTAAATATCCCATCACAATCGAAAATTGCAAAATATCGCACCAATATTTGCATGAATATTCATGAAGCACTGGAAGTACATTTCCGATATCTCTGATTTATGATGTATTACAACAAAATTTTCATTGCTCCTGTGAAATATTTATAGGTCGCCTCGGACGAAGTAATTATGTTCAGGGTGGTCGTTACTATTAGGGTTCAGAAATGATAGTCAATAAACAGTAAGGTCAATTATATCCGGAATGGTTGTTAGATGGAATTTGATAATAGCCGTTCGTAGTCTCCCCGGAGTGTCCTTTATCTCGAACTGTCACACACACATGAACTTTCACAAAGGATAAACGTGTTATTCATTCTGGAACTGCAGGGCTATCAAACTGATAGCATCTCAACGGCAGCAATCATATAGTAACAGCCAACAATAATCTCGAAGACATCAAATGTCTCTCAGTTATGTTACCGCGTGAAAAATATCTTTGTGGTTCGGATCGTTCTGATAGCTCTGAAGGAGCGAACAATATAGGTATAATATGTGAATGTTGAAAATTCGCAATTGCCACTCAGAAATAAAGTGGTAATAGTTTACACACATGTCTGAAAGTATATTTGAATTTCATTCAGCTTTTATTTTTTCCATTGTTATATTCGAAGAGAGAACAATGTACCTTCTGATATAGAATTGTTTCATATAGATATATTCAGGGGTAATATAATAAGTGGTATGATTATAGGTTTTTAATCATACCACGAATTATATTTAGAACGACTATATAATGATTTGAAATAAAGAAGAATCGTGTCACCTGGTAATTGATGCTTTACTTCTAGACGTATTTAACTGAATACTCTCTTCCACGGCCTCATCTATGATCTATGATACCAATGGACATTTGTCCCCAACGATCGCTCATATTGATAAATAAAGATAACTAGTCAAAACACATACATTTGACGTTTATAATTTAAATCATTATTTTCACTTGACAGATAGATAGTAAAACAAAAACTAAGCAGGTTTATCACCGTGATAATACAGCGACAAGTTATATTTTCACAGTAGTTCCGATTCTATTGACTGAATTTCAAAATTTGAAATCCACTGATTGGTTGTTAAGCAAAGAAATATATTGTCGGAGTTAATCAATTCGGATAATGAACACGTAAAGCCACATGCATTATTGAGATGATTTGTAAATTGATAATTGAGAAAATAATTTTGCAATTTTTATATTCATTCAACGTTATTTCACAAGAATATGTGAATTGGTCATTAAACACATCATATTTAAATATACCAAAGGGATTATTATTGATGATATCAACGTTGTTATTTTCCAAAATGTATGTCATCTTTATTGATATGCTGACATTTCTTTAAAAATTTCCAGGACAATGATAATTGTTGGTATTTATGTTAGTAGTATTATTATTGAATTTCAGAAATTTAAGTATTCTTTTTAATCGGTTGTATTCATTTCGTTGTTGAGCAGTAATTGATCAGGAAAATTTCATACAATTGTGTGACAATTTTCCCATGTGGAGATTTCGTAAATCAATCGAATTTGTAAATCGGAAGGTTCGCGTTTGGATATGAATTAAATGTTGGAAGGAAAACTACCGATATTTGGGGCAGATTTGCCGAAATATGAAACCCACGAATATAAATTAAAGCTCATATTCGAAGACCGTAGTGAAACTGATACTGAAAATTGGGAAAAAAATTCAGCAAGCGTGGAAAGTCAAACAGAACCTCAATACAAGTGGAAAATAAATTGAATTTGGAATTTGAGTTATAGTATACATCATTTCAACATCGATTTTATTTCTGAAAAACTTAATTTATAGCACATATTCAGGGTGTCCCTGGACTTCCTCATCATTTCGGGAATGTATAGATATGGGGTCAAAATATCACCAGAACTCCATATAACTTTTTTTCCTAAAATCTTTCGTTACCAAGTTACGGGCCAAGTTACCAAGTTACGGGCCCTCAAACAAAATGAGAAATTTTTTTCTTTGATAACTTTTCAAGTGAATATTCAAAATCAACAAAAGTTTGGTGCATTAATACTTAGTTACTTAGCATACATATTCACCAGTTGTTTCTTGGAACAAGTAACTGATTTTTTGTGTTTGGTTATAAAAACTTGTGATGCTTTGGTTTGCTTGAATATGAAAATTTGCACATATTTCTACAAAGCTAGTTTTCTGACAGTGAAGTGAACAAAATAGGAGTCTTCCACTCCAATGATGTTGCGTTCATATACAGTGAGTTTTAAAAGTTTGTACCATTCGGGAAACTTTATTATTATTTTTTTATTTGTCAGAAAATTTTATTCTTCATAAAAATTGGTGCATTGCGGAATAATTGTATTTAAGTTATCAAAATTACAAATTTCCAAACGATGTACAAGGAAGAATCAAAAATAAAATTTTGATCAAGTCTAACCAAGTAGCACACTCATATTGGGACAATATTGGTACAATATTGTGAAAATATTGGCAAAATATTCAAATAACAATATTGGTGAGAAAAAAATTTTGAATATTTCGGCGATATTGGTCCAATATTTTGAAAATAATATTGGTCTAATTTTCTTGAAGCAATAATGGCCTTCTATTAAGAAATATTGGTACAATATCACTTACATTGGAATAATATCGGTAAAATATTATAAAAATATTGGCAAAATATTCAAACGAAATATTGGCGAGATAAAATTATGATTATTTCGGCATACCGGTATAATATTACTTGGACATTATACAAATAATATTAGTGAAATATTGTGGAAGCAATATTGGCCTCAAAATATTTATCGATATTGGTACAATATCATATTGTATATATTGGTATAATATTAAAAGTAATATGTTACCTTGGTAACATTGATGAAATATTTCCAGAAATTGTCGAATAATTTGAAAATTCTACAATTTCATTTCCATTTCAATTAACCACTAAGCAGATTGACTTGTAGACGCATTGCGAGAAGCCTTATTTAATATATGTTACTATGATTTGTCTGTCGTTCCATATGTGGGGCCACTTAGCGGCTTTTCACCCAAATTTGACCATAATTCATTTCAATATTGTTTATTGAATAGTCGGACAATATTCAAATTTCAATGATGGTGATAAATTTATTTTGTAATATTGTATCAATATTGCCTTTCAAATATTGGCGTGAGGTTTTCGTAACAATCTCAATCAATATAGGGTCAATATAGTTTTTCGAATATGGATGAAATAATATTCCACCTATATGCTATCAAACTTGGATATACAATATTGTTTTTATCTATATAATCGATATGAGAGGAATATTGAAATCGCAATATTGGAGCTAGACGCTGGAAACAATATGTAGGCAATATCGCTCTATCGGTATTGGTGAAAATTAGTCAACCAATATTGACCCAATATTCTATGAAACAATGTACGTTTAGAACAGGTTGAGACAATATTCCACCACTATTATTAATGAAATATTGATTTTCCAATATGCACCCACATTGGTTCAATATTATTTTTATATTTACAATATATCCATATTGTCCCAATATGAAAACAAGATTCAGTCAATATGAGGTGCTTCCTGGGTAAGCTATTCTGGCTGTTATTACAAATTTGAATATTGTTTTCAAGATTCTCTACAGCTTATTTGGTTCAACTTTTCCAATAATGTCAAAAATAAACTTAGTTTACACTTCCTATTTCTGATTTTCCCCTGTACACTGTTTAGAAATTTAAAATTTTGACAACTCATATGTAAGTATTCTGCAATGGACTGATTTTTATGATGAATAAAATTTTCTAACAAACCCATAATATAAAAGTTTTTGATTCTCCCCTGTACACTGTTTGGAAATTTAAAATTTTTACAGCTCATATGTAATTATTCTACACTGCACCGATTTTTATGATGAATGAAATTTTCTAACAAACCCATAATATAAAAGTTCCCGAGTGGGGCAAACTTTTTGAAACTCACTGTATATGAACGTAATCATTTGGGTGGTAGACTCTAATTTTGTTTACTTGTTACGTTGAAACAACAAACTGAAAAAAAATTAGCTTTGTAGAAATATGTGCAAAGTTACCAGAAGCTTTCAAATATTACCGTTACACAAGAAAGCATTTGTTACTCTACTGTAAGTTAGCGTTTGTAACCATACTGTAAGTTTACCACAAAAGTGAGCACAAGCACAAGCAAATTTGCAAAAATGTTTATGCTGGCAGTTTGCGTTTGTAACCTTACCGTAAAGTCATGGCAAAATTAAATGTTCCTGGTTAGTTAACAAATATTTATTAGCTGGAATTAAACATTTGTAACTATACTGGAAGTCTAAATCAAAATCAATCACATTTTTGAGAAATTTGCAAATGAAACCTTTACAAATGTATTGCTATGAGGGGGAAGATCTGCTGTTAGCAGGACAGTTACTGAATGTTGGCTGCAATGGATGTAACAACTTTACAGTAGTTGCTCTTGATAGGTTTTTGAACACTTCATGCAAGTTCCCCTTGCTTAGTGGGACGGTACCTACAGAATTTAGAAGAGAATGTCACGAAAGATATCAATCAATTCTTGAACTTTGTTAATAGTAAAAGAGTCAATAATGTAAATTTAAATGAATATACCTTAGCAAAATTGTTCTCATTGGTATATTCTCAAGAAAAAGCAATTTAAGTATAATATGAATTTTAATAATAATGACGTGAATATGAGTAATGATATTTTTTAGATAAAATCAATTAGTGTAACTGATTATACCGAAGCTGCCAAGAGATTGAAACCGAAAACGTCTGCAGGTACAGACGGTATGCCTCCATACATTTTGAAAGGATGCAATGAATGGCTTATGAAACCATTACTTTACATATTTATAATGTTATTATCAACACAAATATTTTCCAAGAATTTTGGAAAACTTCCATTACTGTGCCGATTCATAAGGCGGATAGTGTAGTAGAAATCAAGAATTATAGGGGTATGTCAATTATGTGTGATCCATCTGAGTTGTTTGAACAACCAAATTATACACTTCCATAAGTAAGTGTATTGCGTCTGAGCAGCACGGATTCATAACACAGAGGTCAATAAACACAAATTTACTGATTTTCAGCAACAATGTCTCTCAAACATTACAAAACAGATTGCAATTGGATATAATTTTCACCGATTTCCGTAAAGCGTTTGACCAAGGTAATCACGATATTCTTCTAGAAAAAATCAGCAGGTTTGGAATTTCAGAAAATTTCTTACACTTGATTAAAAAATATTCATAAAATAAACAATTTATCGTTAGGCACAGTGAAAATACTTCAGGGAAATTTTATGCAAATTTAGGTGTACCCCAGAAATCGAACTTGGGACCTCTCCTAATCATATTGCTCATTAATGATATTCCAGTAGTATTGAATTATTTTATTTACAATGCTTACCCTTATACTCAAAAATATTTCAAAACATTCAAACAGTAAAAGGACTGTGTATTACTTCAAAAAGACACTAATATCATTATAAAGGAGAGTCATGATAACAAATTGTTCTTTAATATAAAAATGCGCTGTTTTAACAATAACTCGCTCAAAAGATGAAGTTATTTATGATTTTATGATGAATGAAGAGACCCTGACAAGAAAAACTGAGTTAAAGGACTCAGGAGTTACATATAATAATACTTTCTCTTTCAAATGTAATTACAAATGTAGTGAGATCTGCCAATCGCATGTTAGGATACCTGATAAGACAATCAAGATCGTTTAATAAAGTAAATAAAGTCAAACTTTTATATTAGACCTGAATTAGAGTTTGCATAAAACTTTGGTTTGCAGAATTTGTTACGACTCTAGATAGTTTGGAAAAAATTCAAAACAAATTTCTTCGTTATTAGTGAAGTAAAACCGGGGCCAAAATCCATCGTTTTTTTTTCCGGGGTATAACCAAATTAGACCTATCTGATAATTTTCTTTATGTGATTGTTCATCATAATCCAGCTGGACGACAGTTTTCTCATGGGGTGGAACTTTTTTATTCAAAAAAGTACGAAAAAAAAAAATAGAATATTCGAAAAATATATTTTCTTAAACATATCACTCAATATCTCGAGAACTACTCAAGATTTCGATTTGCTTTTTTTGTTAATCGAAAGGGGATTATTTAGCGCTTCTCAACATATCATGAGCAAGATGAAATAAAAATGCGTTTTTATCTGAATAAATAAAGAATAAAGAAATGGTAGAAATCGTGAAATCAAATTTTCACTTATCGAAAAACTTTTTTATTATTCGAAATATTTATGTACATGCAGCGAAGAAAATTGAGATGAAGAGCCTAAAAAGTTTTTAGAATAAAAAAATTCAACTCGTATGTTTTGACGGTATGATTTTTTGAAAATGTGTTATTCCGCGTCTCCGGGCGACTGCTCGCGCTCGGCGCAATACCATCAGGACCTACTCTCAATATCAACCCATTAGCGCACTATGTTGTGTTGAGAAATTGTTCTTATGATAGTTGTTTCAAAATCAATGATACAAGTACAGATGAAAATAATATTGCATTTCATAATAATTTACAAAATCAAAAGAGTTTGAACCGATCTAGTCAACCAAAAATTTTCTAGTCATATATCTTTTTGAGTCAAAAGTAGCTATATATAGATTATATACACATAATACCTACTACTTTTTCACTGATACATATTTCATTATGTTCCATATTATTTACATTCAGATCATCTGGCAGATATTAGTATTATTATTGTTATTATTATCGTTCAATGATTATATTGAAATCATTATTTGATATTTTCAAAAGTCCTCATAATTTCAAAACATTTTCACATACCTGTTTGTACAGATATTAATCTCTGATGTTGCTTCTTTCCGCTACGGCCATAAATAATACACATACCTACTTCCAATATCAAAAATTACTTTGGCATTCCGAGTTTATGGTCCCGCTTCGGTATTTTTCTCGCAATCATTAAAATTCAACAATCTTTGAATATTATGAATGCTGGTGAAACTCTTCATACATTCATTATGATACACAATTTTTTCTTTTCCAGACAAAATTTGCTCTCTTTGCATAAGAATGCGTGACCCACAAATATCCTTCCTTTTTTCTGCTGCTGATAATAACGAAGGCAAGCTTTGTATCCGTAAATTTTTCGTAATATTTTTTTCATTAAAGGAAAAACATTTTATTCGCTGCATATAAACACAAAAAGCTGAAAACAAAAAAGTTTGTCGATTACTGAAATAGTAATTTACGTAACAAGTCTGGAAAACTCTGTTTTTTTGGACGAGTGGACAAGATTCTAGGACGAGCGTAGCGAGTCCTGGAAGTCTGCGAGTAGCGAGTGTTTTCGGACGTGTTGCGTACACAATTTTTTTTGGAACCGTCTAGAATAACAAATCGAGACACATTTATTTTTTATATTTCTTTGTAGAAGAAAATTTCGAACATTTTAATTCTTATTTGTATTAAATATCGAAATGCGAACAGAAGATAGGTACTAACAGAAACATTCTAATTCTTATTTATATAAATATTTATATTGAAATTCGAGCATTTCCCGGACTAGTCCGGAAAGTACGTACGAACGTACTCTCAAAGAAAAATAGTCGTCGTTGCCGAAAAAAAAACATTACATGAAAAGTGATATCTTGCGTTCCGAATCAATTTACGAAAAACTTATGATTATTTATCATGTTATCATACGTAAGAAACAGGAGAGAATTCTCTTTCTATTGTAAAAAAAATTATTTCCATACATGTAGTTTCAGAGTTATGGGGTGATATTCATCAAGAAACGTGTTTTAGAAAAACCATTATTTTTTCAGTTTTTTCTAAATAAAAAAGTTCGTCTCCACTCAAAAATGTCGTCCAATGGTATTGTAATAGATAAATATATACCTCACTGTATTGTGAAGGTGGAACTGGTTATACCTCAAAAATATTATTTTTGAGAACGGAACGACTTTTTGGGTGGATTTAACTCCACTATATTTGTATTTTAAAAAACATAAGAGATGGCCTGATTACACCACTTACGTTCAACTCATTTGATAATGGAATTCAAAATCCTAGCGCTGGATCAAAAACGAATTCTAACAAGTATTATGTTTTTGCATAAATTAATTATTAATTAATAACAAGGGAGATACAGTGCAAATTTCAGAACTACTCCCGTTTCATGTACCTTCACGCCGAACTCGAAACTAGCTTCTATTTAATATTTCTTACAGCTTTTTTTGGAATTAGCGAATCAATTCAACCAATTAATTGATATCGACTGAACAATTCCTCAGTCAATATTTTATAGAGACATTTTAAATCACATCTTGGCTCATAATTCTGAATCTTTGACAGAATCTATTAGACGTCTACAATTCTGAATGGCATTATAGTATAGTATTATATTATTAAAGTATCATTATTATTCTGATTCCTTAGTTTTTTAGTTGAGGAATACATGTAATTAAGCTTAAGCTTGCATGGATTTTAATAAAAAAATAAATGAATAAATAAATGAGAAATTAATGATTGCATTAAAAATATGAAAACAGATAAAAAATGTGTATTTTCATTATGTAAACAATTTTATGAAGAGATATTTCTATAAAAAATTTGTACGGTTATGAGCAAAATAAATTTAACGGGTTGCTGGTATAAATGTCTTTGGCTAACGTACTCAAAGGAAATGTCAAAGACCAGATTCAAAACGTTGTGAGAATCGTTTCCTAAAACCCTTATTACACTATGCCTGTTTTCGTGCCTATTTGTCTGCCTGATTGCCGATGGCTGAAATATAAAACGAATAAGCATGCGCGCGAGGCTATTTTGTAGACTGTTTCAGGCTTGAAAATAAATAGGACAGGTTCAATTTTCCCCCCTTGTTGGGTCCCAATTTCGGTTCTGGGCTTGCTGGCCCCCTTCCAGTGGAATGTATACTATTAAATAAAGCGACGTAGGTAATTTAGTAACACACTTTATTCTGCAACACCTTGTATCTAGATTTCACAGATAAGCGAATCCGACAAATGTCACATCAGTTTAATGATGCGAGAAACACTATCACTAATATTATAAAACTGAGATCCTTTTATATTCTCCACAATAAACTAACACTTCTTTCTACCTTAACTAAAAATACAGCTTATAAACATTTCTCAAGTAACGCGAAAAACTGCCTGAACGAGGGTACTCTTCATCGAGAGGTAAAGAAACCGGGGCCACGCTATCGGTTACCGAGGGAAGGTACTTATCCCTTGACAACCAGACACAGACAATTATACAGGGGCGTGACAGTGTTTAGGAAACTGAATTTGAATTTTTATTTATATTCCTAACAACCTCCCCGTCGGCTGAAATATCGCTTTCAGCAGAAATCAATGGCAGTGGGCACAGCTTTGTGATAGACCGTGTATATATTTCGTTTACAGTGCGTATTTTTACTACGCGGACCTTATTGTCTAAGCCTGGCATTACTTCCAGTATCCGAGCGAAAACGCCATTCCAGGGGTGGAACGTTATCTTCTTTCAGTAATAACAAATCATTTACCTTTAAATTTTTGCATTCCTGAGTCCATTTTGGCTTATGTTGTAACCTGTTCAGATATTCCACAGACCAACTTTTCCAAAATAGCTGTCTCATTTTTTGACAATGATCGAACAATTTCAATCTGTTATCGGGAATATCCATTTTATTCAATTCTGGAAAAGATGTTATATTTTCACCTATTAAAAAATGACTAGGTGTAAGACATGAGTAGTCATTTGGATCAGTAGAGAGAGGGGAGAGCGGCCTGGAATTTAAGATTGCTTCAATCTGACACAAAAGAGTGGTTAAATATTCAAAACTTAAGATCTTGTTTCCCAAGACCCGTTTCAAATGAAACTTAGTAGATTTAATACCAGCTTCCCATAAGCCACCCCAATGTGGACTATTGGGGAAATGAATTTCCATTCAACTTCCTTTGTGGATAAAAACTCTTTAAGAGAATTTTCATTTTGGAAGATGTGTACTTGCTTTAGTGCATTGTTGGCGCCTTTGAAATTAGTGCCATTATCACTAAAAATAACATCAGGACAACCTCTACGCGCAGTAAACCTCTTAACAGAAAAGCTTCTGTACTAAGACTTGACACAAGTTCAATGTGAATAGATTTTGTAACCATGCACACAAATAACGCAATATATGCTTTAGAAATAATTGCTTTTCTGAGACGAGATTCTTTAACTGAGATTGGACCACCAAAGTCCACTCCTACCTTGAGAAAAGGGCGAGCAATACAGACTCTATCTGGAGGTAGGGAACCCATTATTTGTTGAGCTGTAGACGCCTTCAATCTGTAACAAATTACACAATTTTTGACTTCTCTTTTGATCTGTCTCAACCCACTGATTGGCCAAAACCGTTGGCGAAGATTAGAGAGGATGGTTTGTGGCCCTGCATGATGTAAATCTAAATGTTCCTTTCTAAAAAGTAATGTAATGACATGATCTCTAGAGGGAAGAATCATTGGATGTTTCTGAGCAAAAGATAACTCCGACTGAGTTAACCTTCCCTCAACCCGAAGTATACCTTCTTTGTCTAAAAACGGAGTTAATTGAGCCATCGCACCTGATCTGAAATTTCCTTAGAGCAGTGGTTGCCTTGAATGCAGCTAATATAAGCTTCAGAGATTTTCCAAGTTCTTCAACAGAAAGTGAACCCGTCAATTTATTTTTTGGCTTCAAACAATTATGCGCGAAGCGCAAGCAATAGGCTATGACCCGTTGCAAGTGACTAAATTTAGAAAATATTTTAAAGGTTTCGTTCATTTCTGAGAAATCATTTAACGAAACGAGAGTCATTAGGGATATCTGTTCTGGCAGAGATTATGTACATTGTGATTGAGAGTTATCTGAATAGACGCCGATGTTATAGAGAATGTCTGGACCATTCCACCATTGTTTACAAGCAATCAATGAAATTGGGTCCAAACCCCTAGAAATGTGATCTGCTGGATTTTTACTTGAAGAGACATGTTCCTGTATTTCAGAAACTCGATTGCATACAAATGCAATCCACCTAGTAGGTGTATCCTTCGGCCAACATAAAACTATTTGCGAATCACACCACAGCACGATTTTTGAGAATTCAATATGAAACACTGAGCATAATTTACGACATAATCGAGCCATGAGTAGAGCACCGCATAACTCCAATCTCGGTGGAGTAATTATTTTTTGGAGAGCCACCCTTGATTTGGAACAAATAAACCTACAAATTGTATCCCTGTTAGAGTGAATAGTTTTCAGATAGAAACAAGTGCCATAACCCTTGAGAGATGAATCTGAAAACCCGTGTAATTCAAATGCATCAACTCCTTGTGGAAGATATGACAATCGCGGAATTTCTAGCTTGTCGAGATGCGGGATATCCTTGAAAAATGTCTGTAAGTATTCGTCCACATGAATATCTACTCCTTTGTCCGAGTGACTGTCTGACAACTTTTGAGAGTGAGATTCCTGAACCATAAAGAAATTGTCATCGACATTAGACACCCATTTGTGTAACTCGAAACCTGATGAGTGAAGAAGTTCAATCAATTCATGGTGTAATTGACTTAGCCTTGAGAGGGAATCAGCGCCTGCAAGAATATCATCTACATAACACTGATTGGGGAGAGCTTGTGACGCAAGAGGGTGAGAAATGCCTCCATCGTTGGCCAAATAAACTAAAGTTCTAGTTGCGAGAAATGGAGCACAATTTGTGCCATACGTTACTGTTTGGAGTTCACGCCATAAAATGTTCTGCAAATGTCTATGAGCGGGATTGACTTCGATTTGTCTGTACATTTTAACTATATCTGCTGTGAGGACATATTTGAATGTTCGAAATCTACAGACGATGTCGAATAAATCTGCCTGAACTGTGGCACCCTTATACATGACATCGTTCAATGCGAGACCTGAAGTGGTTTTCATCGAGGCGTCAAAAACCTCTCTTAATTTAGTACTCGCACTGTCTTCCCTAATAACACAATGATGAGGTAAAAAGTACTTGTTATGAGATTCGACTGTTGTCATGGTTAGTGGAACATATTTTCCATGATTCAACTTCACATATTCATCTATGAACATTTTATATTGCGAGCGTAAACCTTCGTTTTTATTTAACCTTCTTTCGAGTGAGAGAAATCTATATTTTGCCATTTCGAACGATTTACCTAAATTTAAGTTTTCAATATTATTTTTAAGTGGCAAATTTACCATAAACCTTCCATTCTTGCTGCGATCTATAGTAGATGAAAAAATATTTTCACACACTCAATCTTCTTGAGATAATATCCTTTTTTCCGAGATTTCTTCTAATTGCCAAAATTTAGGTATAATGTTATCAACACTGTTGTGAGTAAAGAGGACTACGCTGAGATTAAAAACCGAATTAATAAGATGAGATTTTACAACACCACCATTGGGTGGATATTGATCCACCCTAATTTGCTATTTTGTAAAACCGGATTATTGGATCCTAATTTTATTATACCTGGTTCTAATAAATCGTAATATAAATCCGCACAATGAGCATCTGTATTTTTCCAGGAATATTGAATTTCTTATCGGCTAAATCTAAATTTGTAAGTATTTTAAACTGAGAAGGATGAATAAAGGTTTGGGGCAGTTCACAAGTAATTTTGTCCAGAACACCACATGTCACTGGAATGTTTTTCAAACCTGACCGTTGCGATAATAAAACCAAATTTACCATTTGAGAAAAATTATTGACTGTTTGGGAAATTCCCGAGATTGTTAAATTACCTTTTGTTGTGTTGGCGGTCAAAATTTTTACTATTTCTGTTGTAACAAAAGAAGTTTGCGAGGCTGAATCTAATAATGCACGTACATTAATACTATTTCCATTTTCTGACACTAATGTTACATTTGCCGTAGCTAATAAGACCTGACTTCTTGTGGGAGATACTAATGATGTTTTGCGTAATGTCTGAGTTTGTGCATGTAAACGTCTGAGAAGAGCCTTGAGAATGATTTCGAGAATTACCTTGAGAATGAGGGTGAGAAGAACCTTGAGAATTATCCTGAGAAGTACCTTGAGAATGAGTGTGAGAAGAACCTGTAACCTAAATGCTGATTTGACACTGAGTTCGAATTTGTGGGCCAATATTCATGTAAAAGAGTGTGATGCTTTCCCGCACAAATTCTACATCTATCCCTTGTACACTGATAAACCGAATGTTTTTTACCGAAACAGTTAAAACATAAACGCTCTTTTGAGACAAAGTCCCTTTTTGTCTGAAGAGGTGCGCAAGCGAATTTTTGACATTTGTAAATAGTGTGACTATAACCTTTGCAATACATACATTTTTGTTCATGGTCACCTTGATTTCCAGTTACCACGTGAGAATGACCTAGTGACTGAGTCCTATGCGGATATTCATATTTATTTTCAAATAACCCCTTATTTTCATGAACTTGATTAGAAGATGAAGATTCCCATGCCGTTACCCTTTTATCAAAAAAAGCGAAAAACTGTGCGAGAGTTGGCAGAACCTTTTGATCTCTCTCGAGTTCGAACTCATTTCTTAAATTCCTATCCAATTTATTACTAAATATGTTAATTAACAGTAAATCCCAGTTATTCATTACATTTACTTTGAGTGCCTCTAAACCATTTATATGTTGTTGTATTTGTCTCGTGAAATCGCGAAGCGCATTTGGATTTTTTGAAATAGTTGCTTGCAATAAACCGTTTATGTGATAATTAATAGCAGGCAATTTTTTATCGTAATGAGCCTTTAAAATATCCAAAGCCTTAGTGTAATTGTCATCGGAGATATTTAATTCACAGATGAGCGAAAGAGGTTCGTCTTTCAAATATACAAATTTCTGATAGTTCGCCAGCATTCCATCATTATGTACGCTAGCTGTAAATAAATCAATGAATGTACGCCATTCTCCATAGTTTCCACTGAAACATGGAATATTCATACTGGGGAGTTTAACCTTAAGACTCTGTTGAATGGTTCCTGAGTTTTGATGTCTACTGTCTGATTGTCCTAGAGATGACCCACTGTTTGTAATCGTCAGATTTTGAATTAAAGTTTTCATTCTGCTATGCAAAGATATGTATTTAGTTTCGATTGCTTCCCTATCCTCACTTTGAAGAGTAACCTTTTCCAAATCATTTTCGTCAATAGAGTATTCTATTTTCCCTTGACAATTTTCATATTCGGAGAAATCCTTTACCAAAAGAGATTCTCGTATAACCAATTCGTTAATATTAATTACAACATCAGCTGAGAGAGAATTTACAAACGTTTCGATTCTAGTAATCGCCGCTTTGCAGCGAGACCTAGTCTTTTTAGTGGCTGCGTTAATTTTTAAAAATAAAATGCAATAATATATATATATATATATATATATAAATATATAATAATAACGTAAACCTAAAAATATTCGTTATGAGAAATTTCAAGATGAAAATAGAGTTTGTAAAAATGGTTATATTTTTGAACTGAATGTCTTTAGCAATTCCCTTCTAACCTTGTTTTCTTCTTTGAGAGTAACAGTTGAAGTAACGAAACGATCTAACATTTTTTCCTTAGTTCTGGCTGTTGTGCCAATGTGACTTAGTCCTATTTTCCCTACCACCCAGCTTTACTTGCGAGTGGTTGGAAATTTCCTTGGTACCTTGAGAGAGGAGATCGACAGCGAGATGAGATACTCAGCCAGATGAGAGATGTATCCTTCCTTTGCGATACGTTCTTCAAGTGAGAGATATGATGTATGAGTTGAGAACCTTGAGTTTGTGAAGTGTGTGCCGGTCTATGTGGAGCCAGCGAGAGAGAGAGAGAGATATCTTGATCACGTGCTTCTTCCAATTGCCGCTACAGTGTGTAAAATTACCTTATTTTTCTTAGATATTTGAGTACAAAACTGAGGATCCGGTTCGAACTGACCACTTTGTTGGGTCCCAATTTCGTTTCTGGGCTTGCTGGCCCCCTTCCAGTGGACTGTATACTATTAAATAAGGCGACGTAGGTAATTTAGTAACAAACTTTATTCTGCAACACCTTGTATCTAGATTTCACAGATAAGTGAATCCGACAAATGTCACATCAGTTTAATGATGCGAGAAACACTATCACTTATATTATAAAACTGAGATCCTTTTATATTCTCCACAATAAACTAACACTTATTTCTACCTTAACTAAAAATACAGCTTATAAACATTTCCCAAGTAACGCGAAAAACATACTGCCTGAACGAGGGTACTCTTCATCGAGAGGTAAAGAAACTATCGGTTACCGAGGGTAGGTACTTATCCCTTGACAACCAGACACAGACAATTATACAGGGGCGTGACAGTGTTTAAGAAACTGAATTTGAATTTTTATTTATATTTCCAACACCCCTGAATCGAGTGGATTTCAAAGACGTTTGTGGAAATGTCAGGTGCTCCAACACATTAATTATCTGTCTGACTGGACATAACCAACAAATAAATAATAATACAATAAATATAACACTGGCCAATACAAGAATAACTCTTTTCTGTAAATCTATTTTATCTTCTATTCGCGACAAATAAACAGTCTCAAAAATATACAAACAATCGGTCTGACCTCAGAAATCACTTAGTGTAAATGTCAATAATTTTACCACGTTTGCAGCTCTGAAATTACTGCCCCAAACAATCATTTAAAAAGGCATGGTGTAATAGTGCCAGTTATTTGGGAAAATTGAGTCAATAAAAAGGCGTCAAAATGGGCCCACAAATAGACAAGAAAAAAGGCATAGTGTAATAAGGGTATATTACATCTATCTTTGCAAACTGAAATAGCCCGGGAGGTACTGTCACTTTGGAATACGTCATAGTATGCAGGTTGGATTCACTTTAGCAAAACCATTTTTTCACTATTAGTACGTATTCATAAAAGCGCAATTATCTCGAAAACTATTGATTTTTTGTGTTCCAACTATTTACATTTTTTACTTAAAATTGAATGAAGAAATTAAAAAATAATAATTTTCCTGATTTTACCAGTGGCGTAAAAAATAGGGGATTAAAGGGACCAATATACCCTTTTTGTACGCCACTGGTGGCAACTTAAACTGTAATTTTTTTAAAAATAAAGCTCTTATTGAGCAAAAATATTTCTCCGAATTGAACTGTAAAATTTCCAAAACTGTGGAAGTTATTTTTGATATGGGACGTTCCAGCAATAAACTCTTGGATGACCTAAGGAATCTATTATCGAAACTTACTATTTATTAATAATTGGATGAAATTTATCGACATTGTAACCACCTTTCACTTTAAAATGGAGGATGTGTATAAATAAACTATATAAAAAAAACATCGCATTTTCATTATGAATTTCCTGCAGCGAATATATTTGAAAAAACGTATCTGTTATCACATACCTCAACAGCAATAATTTGAAAAAAACTATGTGAATACGAGAGCAACAAACGTTAAAATTTACAAAAATAAATGAACAGCAGAATGGAAACAACATCTATATTATATAGCTCAATGAGTTGGTTAACAAAAAAAAATCCAATCAAATTCAAAGATATAACAATTGTTAGTGTGTGAATAAAAATGATTTTTACGCTTCCAAAGAGTGCTGACGGAGCTTTGCACGCTTTTTTGGTGTGTTGGCAAAACATTAAAAGCTTTTATGGAGAGTTGACGGAGCTTTGCGCGCGTTTTGGTGTGTTGCGAAGCATTTAACGCCTTTACGGAGCGTTGATGGTCGTTTCCAAAGCGTTGACAGAGCGTTGAACGCTTTTACGGTGTGTTGAACGGTTGTTGGTGGTTTGTCCGCGATAGTTGCATAGGTCCCTATCAAACTACACGACTGTACGTTGAATGATTTTCCTCACTCCTTTTTGAATTCAAAAGTGTTGGGCTTGTATATGCAACAGTAGCATCAGATAATAAAACCTTCTGTTTGTGATCGATGTGATAAATGCTGGAAGCAACCCGCTGGTCGAAGTAACCATTATTGGTTATGATATATTCAACATAAAAAAATTGAGGAGAAAACTATATTGTTCTATTTGCGATGTATTCGCCTTATTGTTGGGCAAACATATTGAAACAGCTAAACACATAAAAATTACGGAAAGCATACCCCCAACACGTTTTCCATTAGGCGAAACCGAAGATGCTGATATTCATCATTCCACAAAAAAATAAGGTATTTTTTCATTACAAAATGTCATTTCAAAGAAATGACTATCGTTTTTTTTTATAGGAGATGTGCAATCTACCAATTCATCCATACAGCGGTATCGACATCATTAACATCGGGCAACCTGAAAAAAGCGACACCCATGATATGCAGCACGAAGAATCTGAAACAAATATGCTGGAACAAGACAAAGAAACTTCATTGACTGCAAATTTACGAACATGTTCACTTTCCTATGAAAAATTCAATTCCATCTCGCGATTACCTGCATACATTGAAAAATGCAAAATGGCAAATTGTTATTTGTATCAAAAATCATTTTATAATAGAATGTCTTTACTCAGACACATACGAAATGTATATAAATAGTGGTTCCAACGAATTTTCCGACAAAAAATCTGTTTTTGTTTGCATTTTGTCGTACAGAGTAAATATTTCAAAAAAGAAAACACGTAAGATACCAGATAGTGCGCCATTCTTGTGCCTGGCTTGGTCATATTAAAACACACAAGAATGGTGCATCTGTATCCGAAGTTTAGTAGTACTCAATGAAAAAATTCTTACTTGTATCAAAATATCACTATGATGTGCGCTGACCAATCAGGCGCTGCCATGTCTTTTCTTCAACTAGCAGCCATATTTCTCTTATCTCCGGTGAGGCACATGACAAATGAAAGAAGTAGCCATCTTTTTTTTTCTAACAGTGATGAGGTTTTTGGGACGCTCTGTATATATTTTTCCTGAATGAGAAATTTGTGAGATGGTCCTGTACAACGATCATGATGTGCGTTGACCAATCAAACAACGCCATGTTTTCTCTCCTATGATTAATTTTAGGACAACCTGTACGGAAATATTGCTTCGTTTGGTTTTTGCTTCACAGATGTTTATCACCAAGTTATGAAATGTTACGAGAATATCGCACTTGTAAAAAGCTATTCAAGGTGTGGAATTTTGTTAAATATTAAGACGCCCTGTATACATTGTTTGTGATTTTGGACAAGCAGCTTTAAATGCAAAACGAAAAACTTTTCAAATCCTCATACCCCCAAAGATGCGTTTTTTCTTTGGCTCATTTTCCGCCTGACAGTTGACAAGCACCAGCCATGTTTTTTTTTTCGTGAATGATGGGTTTTGAGATACCCTGTATAATGAACTATGATTTGCTGTGAACAATCAGACGCCGCCATAACTTTTTTTCAAAGAGTAGCCATATTTTTTCTATCTGCGGTAAGGCTGATGACAAATGACAGAAGTAGCCTTTTTTCCTAACAACGATGGGTTTTTTGGGGTGCCCTGTATATAATTTTCTTGTATGAGAAATTTGTGAGACGTCCCTGTACAATGATCATGATGTACGTTGACCAATCAAATGCCACCATGTTTTTTTTCTATTATGCATCATCATACATAACAACACCTTCTTAAGAGTTACGAGAATCCCGTACTTAAAACAACCTATTCAAGGTGTGGTATGTTGCCAAATGTGAACTGTTCACCGCACGAGAATACCAAACTTGTGCAATGCTATTTAAAGTGTGGTATTTTGATTACAAGTTCAAGAAATATCAGTGAAGGATCAGGTAGACAATACCTTTTTTCACGGTGTAATGGCCCATTTTGCACTCCCCCATATAGACATCCCCAATAACTTATCTTTCTGTGATACATTTCCCAACCACAAAAGCATAATTTCAAATCGTCATATCCACAATCATGTATTTTTTTTCGATACCTTCTTCAACCACATCATGAGTATGTTTTTCTCTGAATGTCTATGCTGTATACAATGTTGACAAACCAATAAAAACAAAATCACCGCACGTCAGTCATATAATCAACATGTTCATCTAGATTGATATCTAGGCTCATACCCTACTGTGTTCAACGTCCGCTCCAAGTACCGATCTAGCCGCCGTATAAGCTGCTCATGCTTTCGTGCTCGTGCGAATTTAATACAGTGTTATTTTGTATTACGTAGTGAGCGCCGGTGAAGGGAATTTGAACCTTGTTGCACATTCCATCGGAAGTGTAGCAGGCGCCACAAATTCCGGCTAATTCGCCGAAGAACTCCGGACAAAGCCCCCCCATGAGCAGCGGCTCAGGGGGAGCTAAATCCACGAAAAGTTCGAAGCTCCTCAAGCCCAGACACCACCGCCCAGTCTGGAAAGAGCGAGGGCACCCTCAAAATATTTGAGAGTTGTTAACTCGGATAGAGAAGCTACAACTTCTGAAAGCAATACAGATTCCAGAAGAGGAATGAAGAGAAAACAAACACCCAAACATCAAGTCACGAAACCACACATCAAGCTACAAGTCCAGCAAAACGTAGTTGTGAAAAGTGATTGTGAAAATCCCCCCCCACGTGATAGGACACAAGTTTCCCCTCCTACTGATATAGACAGTATTGCCCCTAATCCTGAAATAGTGAAAATCATCCCAAAATGTTGTGGTCCTGAAAGTGAAATTTCTACAATTTCCTCTTCTTCATCAGAGGGTAGGTCCCCTCCCGATAAGAAGACAAAAATGGACTCTTCCAACAATCCAGAGCACGTCAGTGTTTCACAGGATATTATACAAGGTGAGCCAAAAATCAATCTGAATGTTAATATGGAAACTTTGGGGGATAACCCGGAATCGAATATTCCTATCTATTCCGAGTCTAACACCGAAAATACCGGGAATAAACATATTCCGGCGATACACCGAATACCTAAGCCAGCACCCCTCTCGATCTTTCCGAAGAAATGGGGGAAAGTAGCATTAGCCCGGTACCTGCGGGTATGCTCAGCCCGAAACTGAAAGCCCCACTTATATGCCCGACCCCGGCGAAGTCTCCTCCACCTCCGGTGTATCAAGTAGCTGAAGTTAGTGGGGGAGATGACGTCGAGGAAGGGGCTGTGTCCGCGAAGAAGCCCGGCTCAGTTGGGGATGAGTGTGCTCATTTAGAAGTCGACATGGCAGACAAAGAGGGAACTCAATCCCTCCACTTTACTGTGTCCGAAAAGAAGGGAAACCCTGAACCCTTCCCCCACCATGATGATGAGAAGACAGATGATGGAAATATCTTCCACCATCAACAATCATTGATAGCGGGAGGTCTCCCACCTTCCCCCCACCACACTAAGAGTGACGAGTTCATAGAAGATTCACCCTCTACATCGGCAAAGAGCGCCCCCTCAGATGGCCAATCAAACACCCCTGAGGAATTTTCAGACAAATTCGGAAAAATCTTGGAGTAACGAGCCTACAGCAGAACAACTCATCAGAGACGTTCAACACACTTTCCAGTGGACTTATAAAAATCTCGATGAAGAACAGCTGAGTGACCAAAATTTTACAAGTCCGGTCGTTCACCACACTTTCAATAAATCTTCTTTGGAAGATTTGAGTGAACATAATCGGCTAAGTCCAGCCTTTCACGATACTTTCGATGATACTTTGTTGGCAAGGAAGAAGAGAAGAATATGCTAAGTTCAGCTGTTTAACACACTTCCCAGAAAACTTTGTCTGAGAACGAAGTAGAGAAAAATCTTCTCTTAGTCCACCTGTTCACCACACTTCCCAGAATACTTGGAAGAATATAGTACCTCTGCAAGTGCCAGTTCCAGAATCTTGGGAATATCTGTATGATAAAGAGTGCTGGAGACAAAGCACTATGAGGTTGGACGCTATGACTTCGAAACTGCCATTTGAAGAACTCAGACGGAATCACATAGACGATAAAGTCAATAATTCAAAGAACAGCACTTAGAAGAAGTGGATCGACTTCAAGGTGCAGAAAGCAGCTTATAAGGACTTAGGTGAATAGAGATTTCAGCCAGAGTATGAGAGCGACTATATAGTCACGTCGAAATTTCCAAGCGTTCACCACACTTTCTATTATCGAAAAGGTGAAAACTCGTCTGGTAATGAAGAAAATGGAAGGAAGTTAATGTATTTATTACCAAGAAGAAGTAGACAGGGCTCCTAAAGACAAGGCTGACGAAGTTGGTGCCCAAAGTAAATCGGAAAGTGTGGTGAATCTTCCTGATGGTAAGAAATCACCTAACACCTTAAAATCGGAAAGTGTGTTGAAGAAGCAAGATATACAACAAAAATTGGAAAGGGTGGCGAAGACATATTTTGCCGAAAAAATCGTAAGTCCAATGGAAGGTGTGGTGAACCATAAACGACTTAGTACTCACAAAAATGTTCTACACGAAAATGAAATGGAAAGTATGTTGAAAAGAAAAATGGACACTGTGGTGAATTTGGACTCCCAAAATTGCACCTGAGAATTAGGAAAGGGTGGTGAATTCAAAACTTAAAGAAGAATCGTTAAGTAAAATCGAAAGTGTGGTGAACACAAATCTTCTCGAAAAGCATACAACAGGTTTGAAAAGTGTGGTGAACCAAGTTTCCGAAATTGGCTAAGTCCGATGGAAGGTGTGGTGAATTCGGACTTAGCCTCAAAATCACACATAGAATCCGAAAGTATGGTGAATGAGTTGGAAAGTGTCGTGAAAGATAACAAACTTCAAACACATTTGGAAAGTGTGGTGAAGGCAAAATCGGAAACTGGTGAACACCACCAAAGACCCAGAAAACATGAAAAACTTCGAGCGAGCCATATACCAAATGATGTTGAGCAAACAGAGAGAAGAAAAATCTAATAAAGAAAGAGAAATCAAAGAAAAAAGTAAACAAGAGCTGAAAAACCTTAATATTGAAGAAAGAGCTAAACTGTAAGGAGCCAGACCCAAAATACTAATCCGAAACCTCAAACTAGCTCAGAATCAGATCAAGAGCAAGAAAGAGCTAACAGGAAAAAGATGTATACGAGGCGGAAATCTGAAGACGAGCCACAACAGAACTCGCTTGATAGTATAGAAAGGCGTATGGCAGAGCTCAGAAAAATCGTACAAGACAAAGTAGAAATGAAAGTTGAAGAGTATCTGGTCAAACAAGAAAAAATTTCAAGAGAAATGGAAGATTTCCCGAGCGACATTATACAAGCCACAACCATCCCAAAAATTCAGGCCCACTACAGACATACTTATCGGTCTCAATATGGTGCTGAAATGGACAGACTTGGAGAATTGAAGAAAGTCCTACAGTCACCACACAGAATTTCCAGAAATAAATTAGATTTCACACCTGTCAAGGATGCTGATGGTTTTGTAAAACCTAAATCAGTCGCAAAACTTAAACAGGCACTGATGCAAAACCCGATCAAGACTAAAAATGCTTTTGGCTCATTAAACAGTCTCTTGCATCTAGTGGAGATGACGTACCGCCAATTACACAACCTCAGGCACAAGCACAGAGACCGCTAGCACAGAGACAACCGCAGGCCAGCACGAGCAAAGACCCCCCACCTAAGAAGGACAAAATGCTCCCGCCAATAATAGTACAGGGCAGACTTAACCTAGACAAAAATTTGCTTTTGCAACTTGAGGAGAGGAGAGAGGAGATTTTAATATAAAATATACGGGGCGTGAGATGCATACCTTCACAGTCCATGAAGAAGAAAGGAAATATCTCATTAACATCATGAATAATCTAGGAACAGAATTCAACACTTATTCCCTCCCGCAAGAAAAGACGCATGCATTCGTCTTGAGAGGACTAGACGCCAATGTCGATCAAGATGAGGTGATAGCCGAAATGAGAGACACCTATGCCATAGAAGTCCAACGCATGATGAAAATGAGAACGAGGTTCCGCCTTCTTTACCTTCTCACTACGCCAAAAAATGTTACCCTAAAACAACTGCAGAGGTCAGTTGAAATGATTCAGTTTATTAGGGTCACTTGGGAAATGAGATGGAACGAGAGGGCCATCGTTCAGTGCCATAGGTGTCAGAGCAGGCATGCTACCACTAATTGCTCTAGAGCACCGATGTGCCTTAAGTGTTCGGAAGATCATTACACTTTTGAATGTAAGATGTCACGAGAAGTACCTGCAGTTTGCGTTAACTGTGAAGATAGTCATCCCGCCAACAGTATAAACTGCAGGAAATACAAAGAAATAATTCAGTTCTTGGAAGAGAAAACTTCGAAAGTAGCAATTCCAAGAAGCCAACCAAGTACGTACCAGCTCCTCCGCCAAAGGTTAATGCTTGGAAGAACGAAAACGTCCAACAACAAGAAAGAAGAATAGTAAGTAATCCAGGTTTCCCCTCCATTCCCTACACCCCGCCCACACAGACGCCGGAACATAGACGCCCCCGTGAAAGGGATGCTGGGATTCAGTACATAGCATGTTTGGCCGGTAAAATTAACAGGGTTGGATCAATGCTAAACATTTCGAAGCTGTGTAGAGCCCTGGATGATTTGATCACCGCTCGAAAAGGCGACGGCTGCCCTAGAAGTCTTTAGTGATACCAAGTATCACTTTTAAGTATGAGGGTTTGCATGTACAACGCCGGTTTGTTCAATAATAAGCTACCACTTATCATTGACTTTATCGACAGGCATAAGATAGATCTAATGCTCATATGCGAGACGTGGCTCAGGCCGGATTATAGATTCTGAAGGGCTTCACGACTATCAGAGTTGATCGTCCTCAAGCATTGAGGGGGAGAGTGGCCATCTTTATCAGGAACGGTATCGCGCAGCTTCCACCCCAACCAAGTTCAATCGAACATGTGGGTATTGAACTTGCGGATGGAACTTGCGTATTCGCGGTATACAACGCTCCGAATAAGAGGTTCTTCAGTGCTGATTTGGAGAATCTGTGTAAAACCGGCCACAAGGTGTTGCTGGCCGGGGACTTTAATGCTAGGCGTTCTGACTTTTATTAGAAATATTCAGGTTTCTCGTGAGCGCGCTGTCAAGAAGATTATAATCAGGAGTAACCGGAATGTCATTCCACCGGAGGTTAAAGGGTTGATCACTCTGAAAAATTTTCTTCGTCAGAAATGGCAAAATACCAGGAACCCAGTGGACAAAGACGACATGATACGACTGGGTAGAGAAATTTCAGAGTTGATCAACGCTAATAACGATAGCGTGTGGAAGGACAAACTGGAGAAGTTAGATACGCGTGACAATTCTCTGTGGCGAACGACGAAGAGCATTTCGAAGAAATTCGCTCTGATTCCAGCCATGGAGAAGGGTAACGACAGACCAGCGACGGACCCTCAGAAGGCGGAATTATTTGGAGAATACTTCGCCAACGTCCACAAAAGGGCGCCTGACGTTAGTGAGGAGGGCACAGACTGAGGTCTCAGGCAACTGAGGACTTCCGAGGGTCGGTGTCCCTCCCTATCGGCCCTCGTAGGTTTGCCAAAAGTCATAACAGATTATGAGGAGCTGACGGAGGTCATAAAAAAACTTCCGACAAACAAGGTGCCTGAGCCGGATCGCTTGGACGCCGTTCTACTCAGATACTTGCCGCGTAAAGTACACCTGATAAATGCCATCATCAAGTGGGGGTGTTATCCAGATTGTCTGAAGAAGGCACTGGTGATACCGATTCTGAAGCCCGGTGAGGATGGTCATAAATTTGATAGCTATCGACCTATCTCGCTCTTGAGTGTAATTGCTAAGGTAGTCGAGAAGATTCTTCTTAGACGGTTGTTGAACCTCGAGGAGAAACTCGAAATGATCCCCGATGTGCAATTCGGGTTTCGTAAAGGTCACAGTATAACCTCCCAGGTTGTAAGAATTGTACACGGGGTAAAAGAGGCTTCTAAGCAAGGGCTCAACACGGTCATGGTCCTGCTTGACATGAAAAAAGCCTTCGACTCGGTATGGGTTGAGGGTCTCATCTATAAAATGCTGTTGGCAGGCATGCCCTCGTACCTGGTGAGGCTAGTTAACTCTTACCTTGTTGTGAGGAGTTTTATGGTGCGTGTAAACAATACTCGCTCCGCGGAATTTCCAATTGAAGCAGGTGTTCCGCAGGGTTCAAGTTCATCCCCGCACTTATACTCTCTATATACTTATGACTTTCCTCATTGCGAGAGAACGGATATGGGCACGGCTGTGTATGCCAATGACACGGCTATCTTTGCCCATTCCTTTTCAAGCGTCGCTGCTCAATCGAGAATCCAAATTCATTTGGATAGGAAAGTCATACCGTATCTAGTGGAGAATAAGATCGAGGTGGATCCGGCTAAGTCGGAGACGATCAATTTCACAAAAAAGTATACTTTTTCGAAGTTATACCGGAAATTGAGAATCAAAGACGAAGCTGTTGAGAACGTGAACCACGCGAAAAACCTGGGGGTACATCTGGACAAGCGTCTCAATTTCGGGAGACATATCACCCTGGCTATACAGAGGGGTGGAGCTGCGTTGGAGCGCACTTACCCCCTGATAGCTAGGAACTCGAAATTGTCTCAGGACAATAAACTGCTTATTTATAAGCAGATTATTCGACCTGCAATGACGTACGCTTGTCCGGTGTTCTGCAGCCTAAAACCCACTCCTCTAGCGAGGTTGGATAGGATGCAGAACAAAGTACTTCGTATTACCACTGGTAGCAGACGATACCTTTCGAGTGGAAACTGTAAGGGAGCTTGCAGGCATCGACTCGATTCCGACATTTATAAAAAAACTTGTCTTACAAATTTTATAAATACATGCTCGATAAAAGTCCTCTCACCAGAGACATCACCAGGCTCTGAGTGAATGATAATGTGACTCGCAAACACGGCGGGCTCATTTATCAGGCTCTTGATATCTTTAAAGAAAGATGGGAAGAACCGGTGCCGTAGGGAACTAAGTCAAAAGTCGGACTGAAACGCAGAGTATATTGACCCGGTTTTTTGCATCAGCCTTCAACGGGGTTTAGCATCCTCGCAAACTGCAACAATGGCGTATCTACAAGGAATAAAAATTCGAACAACACGCATAAGCTTTGCAGGAGGCGTGTTTTATCGGCCATAACCACTATGTAATGGAAAGTCCGGCCCAGCGTTAACACCAGCGCGGGCGGACTACAGCGCCCTTCTACGGGGACGCTGTGCTCGCTTTGGCAAGGCGCTCTCCTGCGCCCCTGAAAAGGCGCAGGAGAGTTGCTACTATTGCGCCCATATGTACCTTCCCTCTAATCACCCTGGGTTATAGACAGTATAATATAATTTCTATGTGACTTGTTATTACATGTGAAATGTACATGAAGGAATATTTATTCATTTATTTATTTATGTCCGCTCCATAATCTGGAGTTAGCCGGTTCAATCCCCGCGACAGTTATCCATCTTATTTTTTTATTTATTATTTTACATTCATCAAAATCCATTTGATGCGCTCGACTGTTCTCTCATCTTTGAAACGGATCTACCGCGACTACGTCCAGCACTCGCGCCGTCGCACTCTTTTTCTCTCACACTCGGACGCTCTCTCTCATACACACGGTTTGCCCTATTCTGAATGTTTGGCTGAGTATTTCTTCATGACTCGGTCATATTTCACTAGAGCTTTCAATGAATTATGAGTGCGTTGAAGTGAACGATTTGTAGAATATGTAATTCAAGAAAAAAAAATTCTTTCACACTGCCATGACATTACGCGACTTATGAATTCTGTTTTCATTATCAATATGTTAATCACAAAATCAGTGAGTATGGGAAAACAATCAGATTCTGTCAATCTATATTACACATCATCCGTGTGGATAAATTGTTCTCAAAAATTTCAATCAGTTTTTGAATCAATAATAATAATAATAATAATAAAACAGAATGATTTTTATATTAGAGAGCAGCGTGTCCATCATTCCACCAAGGACCCCTATAATCAAAACTACTACTGAACATAGTGTAGAAATCTACCTCTCCATTGCAAAGTCCAGTAAAATACACTAATTGTAATGGTTATATAACTTTTAATTTCTATAATTCTAAGTAATAATTCGATTATTACTTTTTTTTGTAAAATTCTCAAATTAAAGTACTTATTCAAAAAATATATTATTTTTTTTGCAATTATGCATCAATCTGTGGTCGTCGGAAAAATAGTGTACATTACTTATGTGGAAAATACCATTTCACACTGGTAACGTAATATACTATCGTCTCCGTTATCCAATGGCACGAACAGTTAGTACTATTTCGGCAATTGGATGTATGAAGTGATAATGTATTTGAAATGTCAAGGTAGCTGTAGAGAAAATGGTCATAGGTTTTCGATGTATTGAAACTAAAGAGACTATTATTGACCCAATGAAACAAGGTGAATTACGACCACTTTACGAAAATTATGCAGTGCGCTCTCCCCAACAAAAGAATTGAAAAACTGAATGAAATTTAGAAATTGAAACCAAAAAATTTCCTTTTGTCTATGTTGGAAAAACGTCGCCCCTGGACATTTACAGCCTGATTCAGTATTTCTTCTCTTATCAAAAGTGATTCGGAAGCTGAGGATTTCAAAGAAGTTTCAGCATGAAACTTGATAGAAAATTGCAAAAATCAATTAATTTTGCAGAACATCCCTAACACTGCACAAAATTGAAGTTAACGTAAATGAACGCAAACACATCGTTCTTTTGAGCACAAATCAAATTTGATCCATAGATATCAAACAATCATTGCCTGTTATACGATCGATAAACGAAAATACGTCGGAATAATTTCGCCTAAACAGTTGTAAGTAAATAGCGTATGAAAATAGAAATTGAACATCGATGGTTCGTGGACAGAGAGTTGAACGGATAACTCTGAAATTTCAGAGGTGTTGTTTCCACTTGAATGGTACACCATTTTTTTGGTAATTGGTCATAGTTCACCCTGTATATTAATTTCATTCAGCATTCTGTATTTTGGTATGTTTCAACCCCGGTATCCCCAACAAATGTGACTGCAGTGTCGTCAGCAGAAGAAATTAAATTATCATCGAAATCAGTAACAGAGAATATTTGATTAGTATACAAGCAGTCGTTTATACATTTTGATACACATGTTATATCAGAATAATGAATGGGCCCTTTGTCCCAGAATTGCGACACAAATCACAAACATTACATCAGCTTCTACGCAGTATCCAGAGGACATTCTACAGCAAGTTTCAAGGTCTTCGTGGAATAACAGGAACTACGCAGTATCCAGTCAGCATTCCCGACCTTATAAATTCAAGAACTCAAGAGGAGACGTCATTCAAGTCCTCCCAGTCTTCGAATCACTTATTTTAAGAATTGTTCAATATTGTTATATTGTAACTTAGTAAATAAAGTTTTTTTTTTAAAAACACAAACCAGTGAAAACTGATTTAACAAATTGGCGCAGTCGTACGGATCTCGAAAACGCTGTGATCAAAAGAAGAAACAGCGGTAGTCTCCAGACTTCCAACGAGTTAAAGAACCGCAAAAGCAGAACCCAGTGACGAGACGGTCTCTTCAACAACAAGAAACCCGCATAAGTCGTCGAACGTTGCTCACCAGGTTGTGAAGAAATCACCTCTTGGAACTCGCGTAAGTCGTCGAACGCTGCTCATCCTGTTGGAGCCAGAGCCTTATGAAGTAGGATTTCATCTTGCCACACCCCGGAGACAAACAGCAAGAAACGAAGAAACGAAACCAAGAAGAAACAAGCACACGAAGCAAGAAGTAAGAAACAAGAAGAAAGAAACAAGAAGAAAGAAGACAACAACACAGCCCCAGAAGCCTGCAAAGCTTTAGGAGTAGGAAAAAATTGTAAGTACTACATTGAATCATTTATCTGTACATTGTGAAAAGATTTTACAAAATTTAAAAAAATTTGATTTGACCCTGTTATCCCGAAACCATCCAAAATGTCGTCACATCACAGTTCAGTTGAAAATTTACACAATGAACCGGAAGTTCCACTCGAACCATACAAACTTTCCGAAATTTTCTCGATAATTCCAGAATACGATGGTGATTCAATTTCGCTAGGTAATTTTCTAAACGCTTGCGACCATGCACAAGCTATGGCCGTAGATCAACAAAAGTTGTTGTTGACAATTCATATAAGAAATAAACTAAGAGGAAAAGCTGCTCAATTGATAAATTCCAGAAATCCAGGAAATTATCAAGAGATCAGAATGTTATTAAATTCTCACTTTGGTGATTCCCGTGATTTAACATCTTTAATCCAGGACCTCCAGAGAATTAGACAAGCAAATGGGGAAAATGCACTGACGTTTTTCTCACGATTACAAAGTCATAGCGCGAAAATGTACTCGTGTATTCAAAGATCAATTTTAACAAATGCCCAGAAAAATGCACAAACACAACTAATTGAAAATATGGTTTTGAACACTTTACTAACAGGCCTAGAACCAAAAATCGGACAAATTATTCGTGCAAGTAATCCGCTTAATATGCTAGAAGCGTCTATCAGAATAAAGCGTGAGATACAGCTCTCATACTTTGAAAATCAAAAATCATATAATCGTCTAACACAACCTCAAAGCACTAAAACAAATCAGAATACAAAACAAGGCCAACTGAGACCAAATAATTTCCAAAGAAATTATTTTCAATCCCAATCTAGTCAACCCCAGATGAGACAACCACAAATGAGACCAAATATTTATCAAAATATGAATCAAAATTCTCAAAGACAGAATCCAAATCCTAATTATCAAAATTTTAATAGGAATGGTACACAACAACCTTTCCAACCAAATCCTAATCCAAATTTATTTCGTCCACAAAATCAAATGAATAGATCTACAGTTATTCAAAGAAATCCTCAATGGAATTTTAATGCAAACAGAACCCATCTTTTAGATCATGATTATGATTCATCATATACAAACGCATATTCAAATACTGATTTTGAATATCAAAATAAAAACTTTTATGACCAAGGAAGCGAGTCATTCTACAATAAGAATGATTATTTTCCAGAAGAACAACAAAATTTTGAACAGCTTCAATATGAACAATTTGATTATGAACCACCCTATAACGAAAATTTTGACTATGAAGTAGAACAACTTCAATCGGATTTTCACAATACCCTGCCATTAAACAACCCCCCTATCAACGAGAATACCAACCAATCTATCGACCAAATCAGTCCAGAGTCTCAACAAACCCTGTATTTAGACAATCTAATTTTAGAACCTCAATGTGCGAAGCGACAAATTCCTCCTGCAATCGAAATGAAATCGAATCTTGCAGCTATAATCAAAACTCGCGAACTCAATACGGAAATGAATCTCGCAGATTCAACGAAAGCGAAACCGAATATAACAACGGACAATCGCAAGACAGATCAGCAATTCATATAAATCCTAACTCAAGTGATTTATATTATTTAATTAGTCCAGCCAATTTTAGAATACTAATTGACACAGGTGCAGGTATCTCAATTTTTAAAAGGAAAACAGTTGAAAATTATACTCAAAGATTTAAGGAAAATATACCAGTTACAGGAGTTACTGATGGAAAAGTAATGGTAAAAGAATCAGTTCTAATACCGTTTGGAACTAAAGAAAAACCAGTTTGGCATAAAGTTTATGTACATGACTTAGATATTGAATTTGACGGAATTTTAGGTACTGACTTTTTGAAACTATTTGATGGAATAGTAGATATTGGAAATAGAGTGTTAATATTAAATTATCAAACTTTCCCTTTATATTCAGCAAGAAAAACACTTGTAGGACAACAGCCAGAAGTCAAAATAAATTCGGAAGAAAATTTTCAGGAAAATCTTGAAAATAATTTTGAGAAAAATTTTGAAAATAAAATTACTATTGAACCACGAGTTGAACAAGTTTTTGAATTGAAATCAAAATTATAAAATACAGAAGCTATACTGTTAGCTACTGAAAAAGAAAAAGTTAGACTTCCAAATGCTTTAGTTAGAATAAATGAAAAAGGAGAATTTTTAGTAACTATTGCAAATATAAATGCTATTGAAAAAACCATTTACTTTAATGACTTACAATTTGAAGAATTTACCGAAAATGAAATTGAAAATGAAACAGAAATTTTACAAAAAAGTCGTTCAGAGGAAATTAAAAAATTACTTCGTTTAGAACATCTTAACGAGGAAGAGAAAGAACTTATTGAAAATTTATGTTCAGAATTCTCAGACATCTTTTATTTAGAAGGTGATTCTTTAACGTTTACAAGTGAAATAAAACACACAGTAAAATTGAAAGAAGGAGCGCAACCAGTTTCAACAAAATCGTATAGATACCCACACGTACATAAGGAAGAAGTTAAATCCCAAATTTCAAAATTATTACAACAAAATATAATCAGACCATCAATTTCACCATGGTCAGCCCCAGTTTGGGTCGTTCCGAAAAAACTTGACGCATCCGGAAAACAAAAATGGCGTATAGTCATTGATTATCGAAAATTAAACGAGTTAACCGTTGATGACAAATATCCTTTGCCCAACATTTCAGATCTATTAGACCAACTTGGAAAATGTCAATATTTTACCACCCTTGACTTAGCCTCAGGCTTCCATCAAGTTGAAATGCACCCTGATGATATAGAAAAAACAGCTTTTTCTGTTGAAAATGGCTTATACGAATTTTTAAGAATGCCATTCGGAATGAAGAACTCTCCTAGTACTCTTCAAAGAATTTTAGATCATATTCTAACCGGACTTAGGAACGAGAGATGTTTAGTATATATGGATGACATAATTATTTATTCCCCGACTATAGACGAACACATATTAAACTTAAAACTTGTTTTTCAAAGATTAAGAAAATCAAATTTGAAAATACAACCCGACAAATGCGAATTTTTAAGACAAGAAGTCGCCTATCTTGGACATGTCATAACTAAAGATGGAGTAAAACCAAATCCCGCGAAAGTTGATTGTATAATTAATTTTCCAGAGCCAGCTAACCCAAAAGAAATAAAACAATTTTTAGGAGTAGCAGGTTATTATAGAAAATTCATTCCCAATTTTTCAAAGATTTCCAAACCCATGACGAGGTTATTACAAAAAGATATATCCTTTCATTTTGATGAAGAATGTAAAAAATCTTTTGAAGAATTAAAGAAAGCTTTAACTTCAACCCCTATTTTAATTTATCCAAATTTTGATGAACCCTTTATCTTGACAACCGACGCAAGCTCATTCGCAATTGGATCTGTATTATCTCAAGGACCAATAGGAAAAGACTTACCTATTGCTTATGCATCTAGAACATTATGTCCCGCAGAAACTAAATATTCAACGATAGAAAGAGAACTTTTATCGATGGTATGGTCAGTTAAACATTTTAGGCCCTATCTTTACGGTAGAAAGTTTAAATTTATAGTAGACCACCGACCCCTTACATGGTTATTTTCAATCAAGGACCCTGGCAGCAGACTAGCCAGATGGCGTTTAAAATTAAAGGAATATCAATTTGAAGTAATTTATAGACCAGGTAAAATCCATAAAAATGCAGATGCTTTATCTAGAATACGAATAAATCATTTTAAAGAAAGTAGTAAAGTTTTATCAAAAATTTTAATGGCTTATGACAACCCTGAAGAACCCGAAGTTTCAGAAACAGAGACTGAAATAGGTCCAGAAACTATATTAGAAGAATTAAAGAATTTTTCTAGACTTTTCAAAATTAAATCATTAATTGACTATTCAAAGTTTACATTTTCTAATGACCAACTACTAGACAAAAGTCATAAAGACATCGTTATTTTTCCACAAAACCACAAACTAGCACCTATACATGAGGAAATATTCGATGACATATTTGAGGAAGATATAGACTTTTACGGAAATAAAATAAATATTGTTAATAGTAGAACTGTTAAAAACCGAAGGTACTATTTGATATTATTACCTTTTGATCCCGAAGATGCAATAGAATACATGTTCACTTCTTTATATAGAGGACAAGACACGTTCAAATCTTCAAAAACGTACTATGTTGAAAATAATATTGATTTACCTATACAAGAAATGCTCTCTTACATCTTAGCAGATAAAGAAGACATAAAATTTGAAATATGTCAAAATGTTGTTCAAATCCCAGAAAAAGACCAAATACCAATAATTTTAGATCAATACCACTGTGGAAAAAAGAATTTGCATCGTGGAATAAATGAAACATTAAGACGAATTAGAGAAAAATATAATTGGACCGGCATCACAAGAGATGTTGAAGATTTCATAAAATCTTGTGAAACTTGTCACAAATCAAAAATATGTAGACAAAATTTAGAGAATCCCCTTGTATTAACTGAAACTCCAAAAACAGCTTTTGAGAGAGTTAATATTAATATTTTAGAAATCCCTGTACAAAATTATATTCTTACATTTAGATGTGAATTAACAAAATTCACTCAAGCTTATTCAATACCTGATAAAACCGCAAAATCAGTAGCAAGTTCATTACTTATATTCTTTCAACACTATGGAACCCCACTCCGAATCCATGTAGATTCTGGAAAAGAGTTTAACAACCACATAGTTAAAGACATTTGTGCACTTTATGATATTAAAATGACATTTTCTAGTGTAGACCATCCACAATCGAATGGCTCCCTAGAAAGATTTCATGCCACTTTCACTGAAATGCTACGCGTTCACAAGATAGAAAATCCTAATGAACATCCCCTATCAATTTTGCCCCTTGCTGTTATAGCATATAATAATAGTAAAAATAAAACTCACGGATTTAGTCCTTATGAGTTAATTTTTGGACATACTTCAAGTAGACCCCCTGAAACCACGTATAATCAAAAAGATCTTTTGACAAAGTATATCAGAGATCTTAATAATAGAATGGAATATTACTACAAAGTAGCTCGTGCGAAAACTGACAATAGAAAACAAAAAGCAAAAGAAAGATTTGATAAACATATTCATCACAAATCCCGTACTTTTAAAATTGGAGACAAAGTCTTTGTAAAAGAGTCTCAAATTAAAAATAAATTAGAAAACAAATTTAACGGACCTTTCGAAATAATCGAGGTATTTCAAAATTCAGCATTACTTAGAAACCCCAGAACAAACCAAAATTCTAAAGTGAATTTTGATAGACTGAAACCATATTTTGTTTCAGAACAAGAAAATCCAGACTCAGAAAATTTAGAGCAAGAAAATTCAGATCAAGAATGATTCTCCTACTGTTAGCAGTTATCCAAATTATAAACGCACAGTATAAGCTGACACCTATTAACAATTCAATAGGAGTATATTATCATGAACAAGGTGAGATTAAAATCTCAAACGTAAAATGGACTTTATTAGTAGTAAAAGATACAGCACAGATCAAAGAAGCCATTGATCATAATGCAAGAATATTAAATGAACTAATTGATCTTATAGAAACTGATAACCCGCGAATGAAATATTTTAACGGAGAAATAAGCACGCATATAAGCTTACTGAATAAAATTGCTAACCAAGTAGATTCAAAGTACTATGAATCGCAAATAGATTCGAATGACTATAACAAAAGATATAAAAGAGGATTAATTAATGGCGCAGGTTCAATTTGGAAAGCGATTACTGGAAATTTAGATGCCAGTGACGGCGAATATTTTAATGAATGTATTAATAAAATATATAGGGATGAACACCAAATTGAAAATTTACTCAAAAATCAAATTTCAGTTACAACCTCTGTTATAAAAGAATTCAACTCTACTATTCAGCAACTGCAAGTAGATGAAAAAACATTTAATGAAGATATAAAGCAAATTGAAACGTCCATTTATGAACTTTCCGACCATTTAGCAATGGTTGATGCGAAGTTGAAAACTATTGAAATCTGTGAACAATTATTAGAAAGTTATACATTTTTGGAAAATTATTTAAATGATATTCTGAATGCAATTACGTTTGCCAGATTATCTATTATTCATACATCAATTGTTAAACCTAATGACTTAGTATCATCTCTTCAAGAAATTTCGCAAATAATTCAAAAGAATTATCTACCCTTACCAGCGAAACTTTCATCAGTTTCCAAATATTTAGATATTATTGAATTACAAGCATTTCAAGCTGATTCAAGAATAGTTTTCGTTTTGAAAATTCCTTTAGTTGAACCGGAAACCTATACTGTTTACCGATTATACCCTATCCCTATCCTAGATAACAGAACAGGGTTACATCACATTTTACCAACGAATAAAAATTATATTGCAAAAGATGATGATTCTATGTTGTACGCTGCTTTTCAAAATTTAGACAAATGCAAACCTTTATATTATAATTTTCAAATATGTGAAAATGTTATTTCATATCCAATTGATAGTAATGCAATTTGTGAAGCCCAAATTTTAAGACCATTACTAGAACTTCCTAGAATGTGTTCAATTTCTTTATTATTTGCAAAAGACTATAATGTTTTTGAAATTGAAACAAATACTTGGCTGATAACTTTATCTGATCCTTTAGCTGTTACAATAAATTGTCAAAAACAAGATATTGTTACGAAAATAATTACAACAAATTCAATTTTGAAACTACAACCGAATTGTAATTCATTTATTGGAAATACGAGGGTTTATGCAAAGTATTTAGTTACTCAAGAAAAAAATATTACTTATAAAAGTTATCCAATTTTGATTCCATATCAATGTTGCAAAGATATACCGAATAAAGAAAAACTTCCAGAATTGAAACCTTTAAAATTGAGCAAATTAAATGTTGATAATTTGAACATTGCTCAACATAAGCTGAATCAATATTCAGATCAACTTGACCAAATTATTAATGAACCTTTTGTAAGAAAACATGTTTCATGGTTTACTATTTTTACAATTGTTATAATTGTCTCTGTGATTTTACTTTACATATTCTGTAAGTGTAAAAATAGACGTTCAATGAAAATTGGAATTATGACACCAAGAAATGATCCACCTCCACAACCACCAAGAACTGGAAGAACCTTTGCATCTTTTAGAAGACTCTTACCCTCAAGAAGAAGACCAAGTATTCACTTAGATGAAAGAGAAGAGGAAGAAATGGAATTGAATTCCAATAAATCATTAGCTTGATGTGAAAGTTGCCGCACCGCATCAACTTTCTTTTCAAGGAGGGAGTTGTTATATCAGAATAATGAATGGGCCCTTTGTCCCAGAATTGCGACACAAATCACAAACATTACATCAGCTTCTACGCAGTATCCAGAGGACATTCTACAGCAAGTTTCAAGGTCTTCGTGGAATAACAGGAACTACGCAGTATCCAGTCAGCATTCCCGACCTTATAAATTCAAGAACTCAAGAGGAGACGTCATTCAAGTCCTCCCAGTCTTCGAATCACTTATTTTAAGAATTGTTCAATATTGTTATATTGTAACTTAGTAAATAAAGTTCTTTTTTTAAAAACACAAACCAGTGAAAACTGATTTAACACACATTCAATAAAACGTTACTGAAACTCTCGATTCAAAATTTATCCAGTGTTCTCTGTAATAATTATTGTTTAGGATTTGAATTATCTAGTCATTTAAAATTTGAACATGTTGTATATTGTTTTATTTGATCACATATGTATCATTCAATGTTTAACTTGGAGATGACTGTTGTTGAAAAAGAAGGGAATCTTAAGAATTTTTGACAATTAAAGAAAATAAGTTGACAATTGTATATTTTGCAATAAAAACCCAAGAAAAATAACTGAAATCACTGGTCATTCGGCCGAATCTAATAAGTTATATCTCTTTCAAGGTAAAACAAGTCGTACACTCATACATTGTACTGGTCCTTGAGCCACAAAAGTGAATCAAGATATGGATAGTAACGGTATCATAACTAGAAGTAAGAGTAGAAGGCAGAATGAGCTTACGAAAGACGGTGGAAAAAGTGTATTCGAGGATATTGGGAAGACTGGAGAGAAAGACAAGTCATCAGTTTCAAGCCCAAAAGTTTATGAGAATCAGATCCACCATCTGGCAGTAGGAGCAGAAGATTTTGCGCGGGATAAATCGATGGATCTAAGCTGCACATCAATTCAAGTCTCATTTATCTAAGCACTCTAAATCTAGTAGGTACTATTAGACGTGAAAGGTTAGAAGCTCAAATTAAAGCTGATGAGGAAATGGCCAAAGTTTTAGCTGCGGAATAAATAATTGAAATGAATAGGTTGAAAGTAGAACAAGGGAAGCAAATGTTAGAATTTGAGAAAAAGATGATTTAAAGCCGGTTGGCTCTTCGAAAAGCCTCCATTCAAGAAGAGGATTCGACATCTAGTTCAACAGAATTTGAAGGAAACAGGGATCTAGAGGTATCAGAAGAAATTTATCACAAAGAGTAAAGTACAAGAGTGGATGAAGGAAAGTAAACAGGTTTATAATAGTCCAGATATTAAGATAAATATGACACACCTAATTTCACTTAATCAGATGCTCATAGATGCGCATAAAAATCAGGAAAATCATAGAATACATGGTATTGACATCAAAACACTTTTTGCTAGACAAGCCATTGATAAAGAAATGCCAATATTTACTGGTGATGTGAAAGAATGGCACAACTTCTTGAATCAGTATACCACTACAACAAAATTGCTTGGTTTATGTGAAAAGAAAAACATTTATAGATTGAGAAAATGTCTTGAAGGCGATGCTCGTCGAGCAGTAGAAGGGTTGCTCATTTCAAGTAAATCGTTGAATAAAATCATGGGTATTTTAACAACGAGATTTGGTAGGCCGGAACTGATCGTTAAAACTTTGGTAGATGAAGCTTTACGTGAAAAGTAACGATTTTTCTAGTCTCATACATTTTTCAGATGTTCTTCAAAATTTGGTTGCTACTTTGGAGGTTATGGACATGCAAAATTATTTGAGCTGTCCTCAACTTCTAAATGAACCACTGCAAAAAATACCTCATTCCATGCAGTTAAACTGGGGAAAGAAGCTTGCTACAAATAAAGCTGAATACTCATTGAAAATTTTTCAGGAATGGATTCGGAATGAAGCAGAAGGAGCGAGTTATGTACAGGCTTCATAACGTCAAAAAGTAATGCACTATCAGCAAATTTCGAAGAGTAAGTACAATACCACTCTGGTAACCATTGATCAAGTTGTTGGAAAACAAAAGGAGAAATACTGGGTGTAGATTTTGTAAGCAATATCACATTTTGGAAAAAAGAGTAAGTACAATACCACTCTGGTAACCATTGATCAAGTTATTGGAAAACAAAAGGAGAAATACTGGGTGTAGATTTTGTAAGCAATATCACATTTTGGAAAAATGTATTAAAAAGAAATTATCTCAAGATGATAAATGGAAACATGTTAAGAAAAACTATATATGCTTTTCATGTATGAGATCTTCACATAGAATCTTAGCATGTACTAGAAGAAAAAAACGTAGTTTGAATGGTTGTGAGAAGTGTCACCATGAGCTTCTACATAATGAAATGTGTGAGAAAAAGCAAATGGAAAATGATGAAGAAGAAAAGTCATACGAAGAAAAGCCACAAGAAGATAAGAATACAACAGAATTAGTAGCTCATGTGACAAAATCATTTTGCAATGAAATTCTTTTACGAGTTGCCCCAGTTACAATCAAATATCAGGGTAACGAAGTTCAAACTTATGCCCTCTTTCATGAGGCATCTACTATCACATTGATAGATGCAGAATTCGCTCACCGTATGGGACTGAAAGTATTGCCTACGAGAGTTTGTTTCACTATTGCCCGTCAAGACGGAGTAGAGTATTTACTTAATAATGTATATACTTTGCAAAATATGGATTTACCAATATAAACGGTAAATGCACAATAACGTTCAATAACTGAGAATTCTGCGATGTTATAACCTGTAAAGAAATACCAATTCACGAATATGGAAATACAGTTACATGTATTTGTTGATGCTGGCGAACAAGCCTTAGGGTCAGTGGGATACTTTCGGTTTGATGATGATGAGAAAGAACACGTATCCCTTGTTATGTCGAAAAGTCAAGTTGCTCCTTTACGTCCTATGTCAATACCACGTTTGGAGCTTCAAGCCGCAGTTATGGCAAGCCGAATGGCTAGCACCATCAAGAGGGAACATGAACTCATCATTGGGGATATTTTTTTCTGGACCGATTCAAGAACAGTTTTATGTTGGATCAGATCTGAATCAAGAAATTTCAAGACTTTCGTGGCTCACCGGGTGGGGGAGATTCAGGAAAATTGTGATGTCAAGTATTGGTGTGGTTTAAAGGGCCTGATTTTCTATACAAGCCGTACATGGATTGGCCAAAAGAAGAAAATAAGGAAGTTGAAGTTCAAATTTTGGGAATGAATACACCGAATATGAAGAAATATCATTCCTTCCGGATATGACAAAATTTTCTAAATGGAGTAGTCTAATAAGAAGTACAAGTATATTATTCAAGTTTATGAGATTATGCAGAAAATATGCGAATGAAACCAAAAAAATAACAAGAAAGAACATAGAAGAAAGTGAGTATCATTGGTTTAGAAATATTCAAGAAGATTGCTTTAAAAAAGAAATTGAAACACTAAAGAAAGGAGAAATATTAGACAAGAAAAGTAAATTATATCAACGAGATACGGCAGAAGTTCTGGATCATTCAATCAAGAAAGCTATAAAAGCTACTTCAAGATATTGTTCCATATGCAGTATAAGACGAACCATGCGAAGAATACCACAAATGGGTCAACTGCCCAAGTTCAGACCGACGATGCCACCTTCACAGAGACCATTCATCTATGTTGGTGTAGATTACTTTGGTCCATATGATGTTACTATCGGTCGAAGGCACGAAAAAAGATATGGATCAATATTCACATGCCTTTCTATTCGTGAAGTGCACATAGAATTGGCAGAAACGCTCAAAACAGACTTTGCGTTACTTGCAGTTAGAAGGTTTATTGCTCGCAGAGGACAGCCAAAAATGATCATCAGCGATAACGGGACCAATTTTCATTCAGCTGACGAAGAACTCCGAAAATCGTTGAAAGACATAGACCACAAAATTATGAAAGAAAATCTGTTTGCTCAAGAAATAGAATGGAAGTTCATTCCTTAAACAAGTCCACACATGAGAGGGGCGTGGGAGCGAATGGTGCGTTCAGTGAAAACTGCTTTGAAGATTACCCTGAAAGAAAGAGCACCCCTCCCAGACAGCACAAGATTATTCTGAGAATGTTCTCAGAATAGTTTCGTAGAACATTTGAATGTTCTCAGAATGTTCTCACGAGGTGCACCAAATGTTCTGAGAATATTCTGAGAACATAAAAATGGGACAGAAACGCAAGTTCCAAAATCATGCTTAGAATATTCTTGGATATGTTCTGGAATGTTCTTAGAACTTTATCGAAACATCCTCAGAATATACCCAAGTATATTTTCAGAACATCATCAGTATATTTTCAAGAATACTCTCGGATGGTCTAAGAATATCATGAGAACATTTTAGGCATTATATTCTCAAAATATAATAAATATTGGGATTTATAAATACCAATATTAATAAAAACAAATAATTTCAAATAAAATTGAAAATACCCTTCTCTCCATGTTGTGAGAATAATTTCCACCAAAGTTGTAAATACCCTTCTCTCCACATTTTGTGAGAGTAGGGTATTTTCAACTTTAGTTGAAATTATTTGTTTTCATTTATATGTTCGATTTATTTGATCCCATTATTTATTATGTACGCATTTCTTATATCAATGAAAGCAAATAATTTAAATTAAAGTTGAAAATAACCTCTCCACATTTTATATCCTAAAAAGTTCTAACAATATTCAAATAATATATTCTATGACTATTCCTTGAGGACATCAATAGAAGATTATGATACATTCTGAAAAGTTCCCAGAATAATCAAATAATATATTCTATGATCAGTCATGGAGAACATTCATAGAATATTATAAGATATTCTAGAACTTTCTTAGAATATTCAAATATTATATTCTATGATCATCCTTTGAGAACATCCACGGAATATTGTGAAATATCCCGAAAAGTTCTAAGAATATTCAAATAATATATTCTATGATTATTCCTGGATAATATCCAGAACATACTTATCACATTCTGCGGAACTTCTGTAGAATATTCGATAGGAGGTATGTTGTGAACTTTGTAAGCATATTCATAGTATGTTGTGTGCTGTCTGGGTTATTTCCATGAAAATTGTAATGAAATTAGCATTGTTGTCGTTTGAGTACATACCTAATTATCACAAGAAAAGCGAGTAATACTGTCAAGACTGTAGCGAAATGATTTAAAAATAAGTCAGAGTCAGCCAACCAGAACGGATGTTCTGGTTGGCATTCCAAAAGTTCTGCAAACTTGAAGGAGTATTAATAAACCAGTAAGTGAGGATTTTTGCCCTACAAAAAGTGGTGTAGTAACAATTTTGGAATATGTCGTTTCCGATTGTACTCTGACGAAAAATCCAAGTTTGTAACCTTGAGGAGTGGCCGCTCGGGCCGCCGTCTTGGATGGAAGGTGCCAAAATCTGTATTTTTTTTTTCAATATAATACCTCAACGGTTGATCCGACGATGCAACACGTTCTATACAAACTTGGAGGAACTAAAATTACACACATTTTATATCTCAACATTTTTATTGTAAGTCTCACGTATCGAGTTATAGAAGCTTTAAGATACTTTTTTTACAAAATCCTTAATTTTTATTATAACGATCCGGAACTTCATGCAGCTTGCAAATATGTAATTTTGAAATAATTAATTCTTTCCAAGTTCCGGATCGTTTACAACGTTGTAATTTTGTGAATGCATTAGAATAGATGTTTTCAAAATTTGCAACAAAGTTTCAAAACTTTAGTTATTATTTCGAGACCGCTTTGATAAAAAAATCACCACGATTAAATATATATATATATGTTCCGGTCAACGTGAAAGGTAGCAAATCTGTACAACTGTTCGGAATATATTTCCGATGTATCTGTCAAGTTTCTTATGGTTTTGCAATTTTGACAATGTTGCGGACTTCGGAACAGGTTGCAAAATTTTATTGTTTATTTTTAAAGTTTTTAAACCTTTCCCGACTTTGTATTGAAGTTTAAAAACTTTTGAAATTATTATGAATTGGTTGTCTATTTCTACTGGCCTTTGGTCAGCATGAATTATTTTTTTAATTATAAAATGAATTCAGTGTTGCCAATCGGTGATAATTACATGAAACGTGAGTAATAATGGTGAATACACAAGTCTACGTCATCAAATAATAATAATGTATGTATAAAGTGAGTGAAGTGATATTCATTAACGAGTAGGAATAGGCGGAGTGCGGCAATTTCTGCGAGTGAAAAACACACTCTACTCATGAGTTTCATACAGTCTTTTCTTCTACAACCAATCCAGATTTTCATTGCTAATATGAAATGAATTTGGCATATTTGTTGACGTCGATATTATATCATTATTCACGTTGCATTAACTTTCGAATAACTAGTCCATTGGTAGGAACTTTTCATTTAACCAGATTTTTCTTCAAAATAATCGAACAACACTATGAAGCTACACTATATAAAAAAAAAAACTCATATTCACACTAACCACGATTTGCTTTGTTCAGTCTTCATCACTTTAAATTTTTAATTATATTAATTTCATAGTTATTGTAAATAACTTTTACGATTTCACTTTAAAATTCTTTATTCAACATTTGAATAAAACAGAACACGCTAATTTATATTCACTGGACTATAACTCTTTTGATTATCTTCACTGTGAAATGCCAATTTTCAACTTCAATAACTAACTAGCGATCCGCACGGCCTCTTATAGAAGGAAATAAAGCTTCTGGACTCATTTCTTCATGGGCTAGTCGCCCTCTTCGCTTGCAGATGTCGAAAGCCGTCACAATGTGATCTTTGAACCGTACTTTCATGACCCTTCTAATTTATTTTAACCCACATACTTCTTCCTCTCAGTCTTTACAGGTAATCTCATAGAGCTCCGTATGTTATTTTTTTACGTCTTATCTATGAGAGTACCCAAGATTTGTTGTAGTTTTGTGAACCTTCATGATTGTTCTCATAATGCCGTCAAAGCGAAGGCTTTCTCAAATCTATGCTTCATAAAAAGTTTGTCCACCAAGTCCAAAACTACGATAACGGTTCAACTCAGCCACTTCTCTGGTAATCATTTTCTCAGTTTTAAATATCTCCTTGCTGTATGGAAACAACAAGAATCGATTCACAAAAAATTCAATCTCGTCTTTTTGTGCTGTATGCAATGGTGAGAACTCTCAGGGATGTATCTGAGTGTACTATCTCACCAATACATAGGTGCAGATATTTGCTTTCTAGGAACCTGTTTCTTGGGAAGTGGTGTTAACTCAAGGAATCAATTTCTTACATAACAATCTATTATTATTTCCATTGCTTTTTGGAGAGAGAAGGTGAGACTGATGGGACAGTATCACTTTATGTTGAAATGGGAAATATTCTCCATAAAAATAAAAATAAATTAAAAATGGATTTTTTTCGTGATATCTAACAGAAAACAACTACTTCCCTGGCTGAAGCCACGCCTGACATTGAACTACATCTAATAGATATTGTGAAATGACTAACTGAAAAGAAAAAATCTGAAAGTGAAAATTCGCATTTTCATTTAGATAGTTTTTTATTATATCTAGTTTTCATTAAAAATTCTTTAAATAAATTAGATAGGGAGAATGTTATTCAAAAATACCACTCACATAAATCATTCAATTCGTTGAAGCAAGGTTCGCTTCTCTGGCATTCAATCTTCAATACATTTGACAAAAATCTATTTCGCTTTGCCGAGCTCATCAGGGAGATTGAAGAATTGGAAAGCAGGCTCTTCAGAAGCAATTATACACATCAAGGATGGAAATGATGGAAATATTTCATCTGTTGTAACACTTTTTGTTGTTTTTTGTTCGAAAATATGAATAGGATATTCATAAAATCTGTTGTGGAATCTTCTGCGGCTGAAAGACAAACTTTAGTTGTTATTTTCCATCGTTCAAGATAACCTCTTGGGAGGTATTCATGTTGAAAAGAGGAATAGTCTCCATGGAAAATAAAAAAATGTGATTTTTTTGTAATAATTATGAACCATTCGAAAATGTCGCGATTCCAGTGGTGTATTTATAATTTTATAAAAAAATCGCTAGTATTTTTCTTTATTTTTGAATGAAAAATCAGATTAATCTCCGGAAATGGAGTAGACTTTTTGAATGTCTACTCAATGAAGAAAAAATATATAAAAAAATCGCACCAATTTACATCATGAACGAACGACCGATATATCATCTTTTTGATCTTTTTGATATACGAAGGAGTTCCTTTTGCTAAAACTTTTTGGGTAAAACCTGCAAGGTGAAAATTCCTTCGGTCCTGCATATCAAGTCATCCTAGTTCCGCTATAAATGGAGTTACGTGGTCTTGTATTTGCAAAGAACAAATGAAACGAATAGAGGTTTGAATTCTAGTTGATGTTCGAATATCGAGGCACGCTCCATAAATCAAATCGCCATAGTTTCAGTGACTAAAAACTAAAGCTAAAGCTATAAGTATCCTGTTACGGCAAAGATTTCCTAATGAATATTTGTTCAGTATGCGTTTCAAACCGTAAATCATTGTCAACGAGTAGTCCCAATTTTTTTATTGTTCTACAGTGCTCAATATTTACAACATTGATTACCAGTTCATCTATGGCACAAACTCTATCATATACATATATCAGCATTATCTTTATTGAAACTTCCATACACTTGGGTGTCGTCAGAAATTTGATGTATATAACAATCACAATAGAATTCTTTCAGATCCATAGTGAACAGTAAAAACAGGAGTAGTGATGAGCTCTGGGAAACTCCTCGAAGTAATGGCATATTGCACTGTAACTGGTTTTCTCTAGGACAACATACTGACATCGGTTGGAGAGAAAGCTTTCAATTAAATCTTAAATGAGTTTATAACGTCAACGTTCAACGGTCAAAATACGAAAAAAATTCTAGAGGAGCGGTACATTCTTCGCACGCGGGCGGCTAAGACCCTAGGATCGGCTCTGGCTGTTCGCATCCATTTATTCAAGGATGAGAAACCACATTGAAGGTTCAGAGTTTATTCATTATATAAAATTGAATGGTGAAGAAATAATTGATTACTTCAGTACTCGTCATTTCAGAGGCACACGTCTGTCATTGAAATGAAAATTTTTAAAATTTGAGAATTGGCGTTCTTTTGAACGGAAACAAACAATGGTCACCAATTGCCGCACTGTAACCAACTAATTTTATATTCAACAAAAAAAACTTCTGAAGATGGTGAATAGGGAATATATTCGAATTTTGAATTTAATTGTAAGTGATTTGCATGAAAATTTTGGTCATTTCTGGAAAAAGTATTTCATGGAGAATACTAAAAGTGGTTAATATTTTGACTCTAACATATAAGAAATAATGATGTGATTCGATGTTAGGGGGCATCCATTAATTACGTGAGATAATTTTGGCGATTTTTTGACCACCCTCCCCCCTTGGTGAGATTTCGTGAGATTTTGCTTGAACCCCCCCCCCTCCTTCCCTAATCTCTCGTGAGATTTTTCAAAATGTATATTCGTAATGTAGATTTCAGTGGTAAACTATTTTTTACTTTATTAGTTATCTTCCAAATTTTACACTGTTTTCTGCGAAAAAAAATGACGTGAATTTGCCGAGACCACTGTCTCCCTTATGTGAGATTGAGTGAGGCTTCACTTGACCCCCTCCTCAACATATCTTGTTGTTTCTGATGTTACCGTGTTTAATTTCCATGGAAGGAAGTCGAATATTAAAAGTTTTTTATTTTAATTTAGCATGTAGTTCATGTAGTACGTCCAATATGACATGCACTAATGATGTTTCATTGTTTTTCAACCTTTCATAAATGAATTAATTCATTTTATAAATGAAGTGTAAATGTACCTGAAAAAAATAAGGTTGCACTATATGGGAAACTTTTTTATTATGCATTTGTAAGAAAATTGTATTCTCCATAAAAGTTGGTGCATTGCATTTGAGTTATCAAAATTCTGAATTTCCTAACGATGTACAGAGGAAAACGAAAAATAAGAATTTTGATCAAATCTAAACTACAATTATTTTCGATCATATCAAACAAGTTCATTTAGAAAAGTTGTTTGGATTCAAAAATATTCAGATTTGGAATCACAGCCAACTATGCACAAAAACATTATTTTTTTTTTCATGGTTCTAGCCCCATTGAGGGTACTAGTATCTCATATGCACCTCAGGCGCCTCCCTCATATTCCTAATACGACATTTCAATGCAAAATTTGGTCTAATTTATCATTTGTAGTAGGATATCGACATTTGTTGAAAATTCTTTGGAAATTGGTTTTTTGTTCTCCCCTGTGTATTATTCTGGTACTCTTCGATAAGGTTGACAGACTGGTGTTACAGAGTTATCTATCGGAATATCTACGATGACACCTTCAAACTCGGAAACTGGCAAACGGTGTTCACTGAACTACCGATTCTCAGAACGTCCAAAGCTATTGCTGTTGATTTCCCTAATACATTTTTTGAACCTCCTCTTATAACATAGAATGTTGCAGTTACTGTTTTATTGTTCACTGAAACTTGGGACTGAAAAAACCTAACACTTTCAAAGGTTCCTTACTAGCATAGGCCAGGAACACTTTATCAGGATTCTTTATTTGATTCTGAACAATAACATTTTTGGATTTCATGAATTCCCATGTTTTATCGCTAATCAAATTGCTCTTACTTCCAGAGTCGATGAGCATTTCAACTGAAACTCCACCAATGCTTGTTTGAATCGAACAATCGTCGTCGATTTGGAAAACATAGTCACTGTTATTTTCGTTTTGGGGATTTTTAACACAGTCGATTTCATTTCGAAGCTGAGTATGTCTAGAGTTTGACTGCCCGTGGAACTTAGGCTTATTTCCCCACTTATTCTTTTTGAAAAAATATTTATTTTTCTTTATGGGCTCATTGCAACATCTCTGATAGTGACCAAGTTTACCGCATGTTCGACATTCGGAATTTGCAGCGGGACATTTGCTTTCTGGGTGTGGCAGTTTGAAATCGCATTTGCTACATATATTTCTAGAATATTTATTGACTTTGGAAGAATTATCTATTTTATTAACGCTCTGGAAACTGTTGGATGATGAACCCCCGAATCGTTCCATTTCGCGATTTATTATCTCTAGAGCTTTTGCTTCAGAATTATTGGTGTCAATGGTGACGTCATAGTCATACTCAAAATCTTTTTCCTTAATTCTACCGAGGCACATTTTTAGACAATTTGATCAATCAAGTGTTCATCTAATTTGTCAAATTTACACTGCAAAGATTGAATTCTAAGTCGAACCAAAAATTTATCAAAAGTTTCATTATCTTCTTGTTTAATTTGTCGAAAAATGTGCCGTTCATAAAGTTTGCTCTGCTTAGGGTAGAAGTACTCATCCAATTTCCTCAAGGCCACTTCAAAAACATTGTGTCCATCTTGCAGATCTGATTGTTCGATGTGGGCTCCGGGAATGTTGTAATAAATTCATGCCCCCGGTGTGCAAGAGTAAGGCTATTTTTCTACTCGTATCTTCTATATTAGATGCAACTAAAAAAATTTCGAATGCTCGCTTCCATTTCTCCCAGCGTAGTCCCACTGAACTAGGATCACCCTCACACTCGAAAGCCTCCAACGAAGGTAAATTTGCCATTTTCCAGAATGGTAGGGGTGAATCTGAAAATTCAATACTTTGTTCAGATTCTACTACCGTGTTTTTGGTTGGCAAATCTTTCAATAGGAAATTTATATTTGTATACTCGCACATAAATACATATGTTCCCAAATAACGTCCAAAAGGGTATGAGGATTTGTACTGCAGCTAACTCTTGTTGTGCTCGTAATCTTTTCAATGTACCTTCGTTGTTTGTGAAATCACTTCATGTATTATCTAAATTGCATGAGGATTGATGACAATGCATACCATTTATACAAATGGGCTATCAAGACTTTTCTCATTCGGAATTTAAACGCAGCAATTTGATCTCGCAGCTACCTACTGCGGGTTTTTTTGGTCTTGCGGTACCCCAACCGCAGGCTTTTTGATCTCGCGGTCTACCAACCGCGGTGTATTTTTGATCTCGCGGTATTCCAAACGCGGGCTTTTTTGATCTCCCTGCGTTTCTAGTCTGGTACCTACTGCTACGAACACAAACAACAGCTGTCTACCCAACTCGTCTTTTCACCTCGAAATTATCATTCAACTAAACCTTTGTAACATTTCACTGAATATTTCACTAACCTGATTTTCTCTCGTCGCCAATGTATTATTCTCTGGTTCCTGTCTTTGTACACTTATCACTCACTACAAGTCGGTACGCTACACTCTCTCTCACGTCCCGGCAGTTGATGAATCCTTCTCGTAAGGTTGAATAATAAGAACAGTCATTCCCATGAATCAGTCTTTATTAATTCCAGACACTACACCCTGTATACCGTCTAGATTTTTCGAATTCTGACAACTCATATCCAAGTTTTCTGCAATACACCAATTTTCGACGCTTGTATTAACTCACTCTGCTGAAAAAAGAATCTGTCACGATCAAATCTTGTAACCAATTATTAGACCACTTCTAATCGTCCAATTGATTTGAAAATTGGCAGATGAACATAATTTCGGCGACAGAGCATTATACATTATATAGGAGAAACCAAATTGGCGGATCCAATATGGCGGAAGAGTTTTGTAATCATGATCCGATTCTATTCAAAATTGGTATTTGGGAGTTTTCGGGGGCGAAGATTATGATTCTTCTGTCGAAATTGAATAATTCAAGAAGGCGGATACAGTATGGTGAACGAGTTTTGTAATCGTGATCCGATTCTATTCAAAATTGGTATCTGGGAGTTTTCGGAGGCAAGGATTATGATTCTTCTGACAAAATTGAAAAGTTCAAGATATTGGGTGTTATGAATAAAAACTAGCAAAAGCTTTTACTATAGGTTTGTCTCACTTATTAGTTAATAAAATAGATAGGTCTGTTTCAAGAAATCTAAGGAAAAGCATTTGCTTAAGGTTTATTCATTAGACCCAATGACTCCAATATGGCGAACGAATTTTCTGTTATGGTTTAATTCGATTCAAAATTGGTATTTGGGTGTTGTCGGGGTCGAAGATTATCATTCTTTTGTTGAAATTGACGAAATTGAGATATATATATATATATATATATATATATATATATATATATATATATGGAACTAGTAAATAGTGGGGCTTTGCAGCAAAATCAAAGAGTACTACTTTAAAGTTTGTCCAAGCTTTCGGAAATTTAATAAATCATTTCCATCATCAGGGATACTACAAATTGCATGTGTAAGTAATATAAAAAATATATATGTATTGTTAACTTACATCTTTGTTGAGATTGTGAGACGCGATGTTATTCAACAATAAGTGACACATTGTGCAAGATGAAAGTTGATATAAAACATGTAAAATTGGTAGGATGTCTTAAAATTTTTTCATAAAATACGTTACATTTAAAATTGTTAAAAATTTTTTTTTTTTTTATTTTTGACCACACCAGGCCAAAGCAATGCTCTAGGTTAGGAGAAGACAGACAGTTAACATGTCATACGACTCAGTCAGTGGTACCAATTTACAGTTACCAACCTATGTTGGAATCCGTAAATCCGATTTTTAATTGGTAAGGCGACAGCTAGTGAGCTAGGAAGAAACCTGAATTGAGTACATTTGGCATGTAACTAAATGTCTTTAGTAGAATCAAAATTTTTTTTGGACGAAAATGAGTTAAGTTAAATGTATAAATTATTTATCAAAGTCATAAAATATTTGTTAATCAATTTTCATTGTTAATGGGTGATGGATTCTTATCCAACGTCAAAAGGTAGGAATAAATTTCACTCAGATGATTGATATCTGTTTTTTTATTTATGCAATTACTATTTTCTGCTATAAAGGCCATTTCAAGAAAGGTCCTTTTGGATAGATGCGATTCACTAGCTAAGACCTTCGTGGCATCGTAATTCATATGGTGATCAAACTTGTTGACATGTTCAGCTAACGCACATCGTTCTGGATGTAATCTACAGTCACTTTTATGTGAAACGATTCGGGAGCCTAGAGATCTCGAAGTCTGACCAACATACATTTTGTTGCACGATTGACAAGGAATACTATATATTACATTCGTTTGAGAGAATAGAGAAAGTTTATCTTTAACTTTAGAGTGAATTGCTCTAATGGTTAGAATTGATTTATTTGCAATTTTCAAATTTGGTAAATCATTAAAAATTCTGGAAAGTTTGGGAGAGATTTCCTTTATGTAAGGTAAAGAACTGTAGAAAGAAATTAATGGTGCAATATTATTTTCAATGTTATTCATGTTACTATTATTATTATTCCTAATACTATTATTATCATTGTTATTCAATTGTGCAATCGTTTGATTGCTTATATCAAAAGCGGATGAAGAATTAAACAAAATATTTTTGATCATGCTCACTGGGTAAGAATTTTCAAGAAATAAATTTAAAAGAATATCAAGATTTTTTTTGTGAAATTGATTGTCAGAGATTTTCAACACTCTATCTTTCATTTGTTTAACTAGATTCACTTTCATTGAATGCTTGTGGTAAGACCAATAGTTTATGTATCTTCCTGAGCTACATGGTTTTCTGTACCAGTCTATCAGAATTTTATTTTCTGATGACCGTATGAACCTTGTGTCAAGGAATGGAACGGAGAAATCAGCATCTTCAGTTTCCATAGTGAACTGAATGAAAGGATCATAACTGTTAAAGGTGTCGAGAATCTCTTCAGTACAGTCAATTGGTAAAGCCAGGATAATATCATCAACATATTTTTTAATAAAATGGGGTCTGAAGGACAAAACTGGTAATACTGTGTCTAACAAATCATCCATTACATAAGCAGCCAAAATTGGAGAAATTGATGCACCCATGGGGGTTCCAAAAGTTTGTTTGTAAAATTTATTATCAAAGGAGAAATAGGTATTATCAAATAAAAATTGTAAAAGATTTATAAAATTTTCTTCAGAAATACTGCAATGTGAACTAATATTGTCCCATTGTTTGTGGATTGCTCTTATGCAGGTCTCCACATAGACATTGCTGAATAAGGATACCACATCCAAACTTGCCAGAACATAGTTTGGAGGCAACAAAGTGTTATTAAATTGAATATTTACTTCAAACGAATCTTTTATATAATAGTCATTGTCTAGGTTATAAGCTTTAGTCAAGATATTTGTTAGGAAGGCAGCAATTGCTTCTGTAGGTGATCCTATCGAAGCCACGATCGGTCTTACTGAAAGTGTTGGTTTATGTATCTTGGGTAAAGCATAAAACCTTGGGGAAGTACCATTGTAGCATGTCAGCTTCTTTTTCATCACAACATTGATTTGGTTTGAGTCATTTAACTGTTTAATTAAAATGTTCGCTTTCCTTTGAATAGAATTCGTAGGATCTTTATTTAATTGTACATATGAAGAGTTATTGGATATAATGTCTTTTGATAATTGTAAATATTGTAGTTTTTCCATTACTACTGTTACGTTGCCTTTATCTGAAAGAGTGAGAATTAAATTTGGATTATCTTTTAGAAAACGTTTGGATTTAAAGAACAAATTTCGAAAAAGAGAAGATTGTTGAGGAGGATTATGAATGTGATTTGTGATGATGTTAGTAGCCCTTGCTACAAGGATGCTTCTTTGTATGGGGTCTGGGATAGTGGATGTAATGCAATCTACATCCGCTAAGATATTCTTGATGGGAATATCTTTACCTATTAAAGGTTCAATGCAAAATTTTGGGCCTAAGGCCAGAAAAGAGGAAATATCTTCCGGAATCGTTACATTTGAAATATTTTTTAACCATTTATGGTTGGATTTGATTTTTAAATTGGCATTTTGAATTTTTAAATTGTTCAATTTACTAATATTTTTAAATTTGACTCTATGGAACAGTTTATTGTAAGCCCGTAACTGCTTACTAGTAAAATTTTGAAAGGTTAGTTCATTGGTAAGAGCAATTATATTACTACCCAGTGACGTTAAAGAAGATTTCAATTTAGAGATAAGTTTATGATTGGAAGCAATTTCAATATTTATAAGTTTCACCCCTAACCTGTAATTTTGTTCTTTGATGTTAGTGTGTGCTTCATGTCTTAATAGTAGGTTTTTTATTGGTCTTGTCGAAGCCGTTATGTGGGGAGGAAGGACGTTCTGTTTTCTGCATTGTAGAAGGAATATTCTTCTGTTAATTTCCTTAGCCAATTTCATCTTTGTCTTAGACCAAAGTTTCAATTCTTGAACTGCTCTGTCACCAAAAGTTGTAGCGATGGATTGGTAGAACCCCATGCCTGTAGAGTAGAGGAAGGGTAGTCGTTGCTGACTAGTTAGGTATGGAACTAGTAAATAGTGGGGCTTTGCAGCAAAATCAAAGAGTACTACTTTAAAGTTTGTCCAAGCTTTCGGAAATTTAATAAATCATTTCCATCATCAGGGATACTACAAATTGCATGTGTAAGTAATATAAAAAATATATATGTATTGTTAACTTACATCTTTGTTGAGATTGTGAGACGCGATGTTATTCAACAATAAGTGACACATTGTGCAAGATGAAAGTTGATATAAAACATGTAAAATTGGTAGGATGTCTTGAAATTTTTTCATAAAATACGTTACATTTAAAATTGTTAAAAATTTTTTTTTTTTTTTATTTTTGACCACACCAGGCCAAAGCAATGCTCTAGGTTAGGAGAAGACAGACAGTTAACATGTCATACGACTCAGTCAGTGGTACCAATTTACAGTTACCAACCTATGTTGGAATCCGTAAATCCGATTTTTAATTGGTAAGGCGACACCTAGTGAGCTAGGAAGAAACCTGAATTGAGTACATTTGGCATGTAACTAAATGTCTTTAGTAGAATCAAAATTTTTTTTGGACGAAAATGAGTTAAGTTAAATGTATAAATTATTTATCAAAGTCATAAAATATTTGTTAATCAATTTTCATTGTTAATGGGTGATGGATTCTTATCCAACGTCAAAAGGTAGGAATAAATTTCACTCAGATGATTGATATCTGTTTTTTTATTTATGCAATTACTATTTTCTGCTATAAAGGCCATTTCAAGAAAGGTCCTTTTGGATAGATGCGATTCACTAGCTAAGACCTTCGTGGCATCGTAATTCATATGGTGATCAAACTTGTTGACATGTTCAGCTAACGCCCATCGTTCTGGATGTAATCTACAGTCACTTTTATGTGAAACGATTCGGGAGCCTAGAGATCTCGAAGTCTGACCAACATACATTTTGTTGCACGATTGACAAGGAATACTATATATTACATTCGTTTGAGAGAATAGAGAAAGTTTATCTTTAACTTTAGAGTGAATTGCTCTAATGGTTAGAATTGATTTATTTGCAATTTTCAAATTTGGTAAATCATTAAAAATTCTGGAAAGTTTGGGAGAGATTTCCTTTATGTAAGGTAAAGAACTGTAGAAAGAAATTAATGGTGCAATATTATTTTCAATGTTATTAATGTTACTATTATTATTATTCCTAATACTATTATTATCATTGTTATTCAATTGTGCAATCGTTTGATTGCTTATATCAAAAGCGGATGAAGAATTAAACAAAATATTTTTGATCATGCTCACTGGGTAAGAATTTTCAAGAAATAAATTTAAAAGAATATCAAGATTTTTTTTGTGAAATTGATTGTCAGAGATTTTCAACACTCTCTCTTTCATTTGTTTAACTAGATTCACTTTCATTGAATGCTTGTGGTAAGACCAATAGTTTATGTATCTTCCTGAGCTACATGGTTTTCTGTACCAGTCTATCAGAATTTTATTTTCTGATGACCGTATGAACCTTGTGTCAAGGAATGGAACGGAGAAATCAGCATCTTCAGTTTCCATAGTGAACTGAATGAAAGGATCATAACTGTTAAAGGTGTCGAGAATCTCTTCAGTACAGTCAATTGGTAAAGCCAGGATAATATCATCAACATATTTTTTAATAAAATGGGGTCTGAAGGACAAAACTGGTAATACTGTGTCTAACAAATCATCCATTACATAAGCAGCCAAAATTGGAGAAATTGATGCACCCATGGGGGTTCCAAAAGTTTGTTTGTAAAATTTATTATCAAAGGAGAAATAGGTATTATCAAATAAAAATTGTAAAAGATTTATAAAATTTTCTTCAGAAATACTGCAATGTGAACTAATATTGTCCCATTGTTTGTGGATTGCTCTTATGCAGGTCTCCACATAGACATTGCTGAATAAGGATACCACATCCAAACTTGCCAGAACATAGTTTGGAGGCAACAAAGTGTTATTAAATTGAATATTTACTTCAAACGAATCTTTTATACAATAGTCATTGTCTAGGTTATAAGCTTTAGTCAAGATATTTGTTAGGAAGGCAGCAATTGCTTCTGTAGGTGATCCTATCGAAGCCACGATCGGTCTTACTGAAAGTGTTGGTTTATGTATCTTGGGTAAAGCATAAAACCTTGGGGAAGTACCATTGTAGCATGTCAGCTTCTTTTTCATCACAACATTGATTTGGTTTGAGTCATTTAACTGTTTAATTAAAATGTTCGCTTTCCTTTGAATAGAATTCGTAGGATCTTTATTTAATTGTACATATGAAGAGTTATTGGATATAATGTCTTTTGATAATTGTAAATATTGTAGTTTTTCCATTACTACTGTTACGTTGCCTTTATCTGAAAGAGTGAGAATTAAATTTGGATTATCTTTTAGAAAACGTTTGGATTTAAAGAACAAATTTCGAAAAAGAGAAGATTGTTGAGGAGGATTATGAATGTGATTTGTGATGATGTTAGTAGCCCTTGCTACAAGGATGCTTCTTTGTATGGGGTCTGGGATAGTGGATGTAATGCAATCTACATCCGCTAAGATATTCTTGATGGGAATATCTTTACCTATTAAAGGTTCAATGCAAAATTTTGGGCCTAAGGCCAGAAAAGAGGAAATATCTTCCGGAATCGTTACATTTGAAATATTTTTTAACCATTTATGGTTGGATTTGATTTTTAAATTGGCATTTTGAATTTTTAAATTGTTCAATTTACTAATATTTTTAAATTTGACTCTATGGAACAGTTTATTGTAAGCCCGTAACTACTTACTAGTAAAATTTTGAAAGGTTAGTTCATTGGTAAGAGCAATTATATTACTACCCAGTGACGTTAAAGAAGATTTCAATTTAGAGATAAGTTTATGATTGGAAGCAATTTCAATATTTATAAGTTTCACCCCTAACCTGTAATTTTGTTCTTTGATGTTAGTGTGTGCTTCATGTCTTAATAGTAGGTTTTTTATTGGTCTTGTCGAAGCCGTTATGTGGGGAGGAAGGACGTTCTGTTTTCTGCATTGTAGAAGGAATATTCTTCTGTTAATTTCCTTAGCCAATTTCATCTTTGTCTTAGACCAAAGTTTCAATTCTTGAACTGCTCTGTCACCAAAAGTTGTAGCGATGGATTGGTAGAACCCCATGCCTGTAGAGTAGAGGAAGGGTAGTCGTTGCTGACTAGTTAGGTATGGAACTAGTAAATAGTGGGGCTTTGCAGCAAAATCAAAGAGTACTACTTTAAAGTTTGTCCAAGCTTTCGGAAATTTAATAAATCATTTCCATCATCAGGGATACTACAAATTGCATGTGTAAGTAATATAAAAAATATATATGTATTGTTAACTTACATCTTTGTTGAGATTGTGAGACGCGATGTTATTCAACAATAAGTGACACATTGTGCAAGATGAAAGTTGATATAAAACATGTAAAATTGGTAGGATGTCTTAAAATTTTTTCATAAAATACGTTACATTTAAAATTGTTAAAAATTTTTTTTTTTTTATTTTTGACCACACCAGGCCAAAGCAATGCTCTAGGTTAGGAGAAGACAGACAGTTAACATGTCATACGACTCAGTCAGTGGTACCAATTTACAGTTACCAACCTATGTTGGAATCCGTAAATCCGATTTTTAATTGGTAAGGCGACACCTAGTGAGCTAGGAAGAAACCTGAATTGAGTACATTTGGCATGTAACTAAATGTCTTTAGTAGAATCAAAATTTTTTTTGGACGAAAATGAGTTAAGTTAAATGTATAAATTATTTATCAAAGTCATAAAATATTTGTTAATCAATTTTCATTGTTAATGGGTGATGGATTCTTATCCAACGTCAAAAGGTAGGAATAAATTTCACTCAGATGATTGATATCTGTTTTTTTATTTATGCAATTACTATTTTCTGCTATAAAGGCCATTTCAAGAAAGGTCCTTTTGGATAGATGCGATTCACTAGCTAAGACCTTCGTGGCATCGTAATTCATATGGTGATCAAACTTGTTGACATGTTCAGCTAACGCACATCGTTCTGGATGTAATCTACAGTCACTTTTATGTGAAACGATTCGGGAGCCTAGAGATCTCGAAGTCTGACCAACATACATTTTGTTGCACGATTGACAAGGAATACTATATATTACATTCGTTTGAGAGAATAGAGAAAGTTTATTGGTACCACTGACTGAGTCGTATGACATGTTAACTGTCTGTCTTCTCCTAACCTAGAGCATTGCTTTGGCCTGGTGTGGTCAAAAATAAAAAAAAAAAAAATTTTTAACAATTTTAAATGTAACGTATTTTATGAAAAAATTTTAAGACATCCTACCAATTTTACATGTTTTATATCAACTTTCATCTTGCACAATGTGTCACTTATTGTTGAATAACATCGCGTCTCACAATCTCAACAAAGATGTAAGTTAACAATACATATATATTTTTTATATTACTTACACATGCAATTTGTAGTATCCCTGATGATGGAAATGATTTATTAAATTTCCGAAAGCTTGGACAAACTTTAAAGTAGTACTCTTTGATTTTGCTGCAAAGCCCCACTATTTACTAGTTCCATACCTAACTAGTCAGCAACGACTACCCTTCCTCTATATATATATATATATATATATATATATATATATATATATAGCTGCCTCCGTGGCTACGTTAGGTGTTGCCTTGTGATATACAAGGTCTCCTAGCCAAATGTCACGAATGTGCGGTTGGCTTCCTGTTTTGGAGCCATTTTCAAGAAAAAAGGATAAAATGATTGAAAGGGTGTGAAGTTAGATTCTACACTGAGGTCTCAATCTGCCTACTCCTCAGGTATCATCAGGATTTTGTAACTTGACGCCGGGGTCTCAATCTGCCTACTCCCCAGGTCTCGTCACTTGTTCTCTCTAAGGTCTCAATCTGCATACTCCGTCGAGAGAACTGAACATTTGTCGGTTGTGCAGCTGTATTTATACTTGTCATGGCGGCCATATTGGGCGTGCGTGGTGATTCGGAGTCTGGACTTGCGCGATGTGGTTTTTTATTGTTGAAAACTTGGAATCTGTGTATTAGAGTACTCTTATCGGCCTGCTGCATATCCCAAATATTGAAAACTCATTTCCTAACTAGTCAGCAAACAAGACTACCCTTTTCTATATATATATATATATAGGCGAAAGGGATAACGGGGATTTTCAGTCAATTGGGAAATGGCAAAATCTTTCAATTACAAAATGCCAAGCTTTCGTCACTTCTTCAGGGCCCTAAAAATACATATACAATATTCAAATATAACATTATTGGGAACTAATATAAGTACTCTTTTTTTGAAGTTCTTAAGGAAAATATGTACTGGGATATTAAATTAAAATGAAAACTATCGAGTTTGGTCCATATGTAAAAGATAACTATAGATATCACTAAGATAATCGATATAATTTTTTTTGTTCATGTTGTTCTGAGCTCTATTCATTTTTATTATTTCAAGAAAAAATCTTTTAGAAATGTTTTTTTCTTTATGTAAGACTTTTGCTTATTCAAACAACATTTTGTGGCCTGTTTTAATGACGTTTTGTGTTGACTTATTATTGAGTTTTATGTCACTTTTATGAGATGTGATTCGGCTGTTTAGAATCCTGGAGCTTGTACCAACATAATTTAGGTCACAGTTATTACATTGCATTTCATAGGTTTCATTGGATATTTTTAAAGAAGGTGTGGAATCTTTTACTTTTCTATGCAAATTTCCAATAGTTTTGATATTTTTTGTCGCTATCTTTATATTACTTTCGTTTTTGAACAGTTTCGTTATATTTGTTGATAAATTTTCAATATTTGTGATACATAAGTAATATTGTCATTGGTTCTATTATCAAATTGCCTGGATATTTAAATTACTATCGTCAATATTTCTGTTAGAATTGGTACTGAAAAGAATCCTATTTAGTAATTTTTTTGGATAGGAATTTTCTAATGAAATATTTTTTTTTTTATTTTGAAAATTTTTTGTTTTAGGGAAGGTGAACTAATGTTTCCATTCTATTTTCGAGACAAAGAATAAGATTAATTTTAGTTTTTTTATTATGAAAAGAATTCTACTTTAGATACTTTCCTGAATTTTTTGGTTTTATGTACCAATCTGTAAATAAAGAGTTGTCATTTTTTCTTCCATTATTATCTAAAAATGGAATACTATTATTCATTTCCAATTCAATTGTAAATTGTAGATTTTTGTTGTAGTTATTAATTTTGTTCAATATTTCATCAGATTTATTTACTGGTAGTGCACAAATTATATCATTAACGATCTTTTTTAAAAAAAGGTATTTCAAGTGTTACTTGTGGTAAAATTTCATCAGAAAGTTCATCCATTATATATTGAGCTATAATAGGAGAAATAGTTGCTCCCATCGGTGAACCAAGAATTTGCTTGTAATAATTTACTTGAAAAGAAAAATAACTTGAATTGAATATAAATTCGATAAGAGAACTATTTTTGTGTAATATTACATTTGTCTTTGATTTAATTCCATTCTTTGTTATACTTTTAATTGCCAATTCAACAGGTATTACTAAATAAGGCGACAACATCTAGACTGATAAAAAATAACCAGGCGGAAGTTATTTTTCATTTATGAATGAAGAAAAATCAAAGGAACCTTTCATGTAAAAATTATTTCTGAAGACAAATGCATCAGTTAGAATATCTGTTACCATCTTAGCTATTTTACTAGTAGGTGCATCAATAGAAGAAATAATAGGTCTCCGTTTCATTGTGGGCTTTATTTTAGGTAGTCCATATACAGTATTTAGGTAATACTGAACTATATATCATACAATTTTTTGTTTCTTCTTTAGTTATCATATTTGAACTTTTCATCTGAATCCAACTGTTTGCTTTTTGTTGAATTGTTGATGTGGGATCTCTGCCCAATTTTATGTAAGAGTTAAAGTCACTTAAAATTTCACTAGATTTTTCAAGATATTCTTTATCCATTATTACAGTAACATTACCTTTGTGACTCATACCCTTCATTTTTTGATAATCATGAAATAATTATTTTTCCCTTTTTAGTGCATTGAAATATATCTAAGCGAGGTTGAAAAATATATATACAGTGTGTCTCACTTCTCACGGAAACACCCCCGTATCTTCCGTAATAATTGAGGTAGAATAGTGAAACTCTCAGGACAGATGAAAATGGTCAAAATGCACCTACCACCTCAATTTGGTTGGGCATTTTGACCATTTCCATCTGTCCTGAGAGTTTGTAGCATTTATTTCTTTCATACTGTATTTTTTCCATAATAAGATTCACTAGAATTTGTTCTCGTTCTTTCCTGGACCGTGTAACTTGCAAAAATCCTCTATTAGTTTAGGGGATGATTTCCAGTTACTTACGAGTATTTCAATCCCAAAGGTCAAGTGGAGAAGGGCAGGGTGAAAACGACCGAAGTTTCTATTAAACTACTTAATTTGTACTAGATGTTTGAGGTTGATGTACTAAGGTCATAGAGGCTTAGGCCTATAAAAAAATGGTTAACCCCTACTCCTAAAATGAGAAGAAGAAGAGGTACGAATAATAACAAATCATAACAAATACCAAATACCCAAAATGATGAAAATAATGAAACTTATTCAAGCTTATCCTATATTGCACCGGTTATAGGTAATACCCAAAGTATCGAGAGGAATCTATGTCCCATTAGGTGGCTACATCAAGCAAAAAGAAAGCTAAGTGTCTAATGGCTATGACCGCTTAAGAGATAGCAACTTAGGAATATAAATAAAGCAAAGGTGGGTAGGGTGGTATAAAGCTCATGACATAGTCTTTGCTGGAAAATATCCGTAGACACTAAGCAGAGAGATTCAGTAAGCGTGAGGTTGAAGCATGCGGTAAATGAATGTATGCGAAAGCAATAACAGGTAGTGTAAAAGCTATAAATAATCTTATCTGATTTTCCTTTCAGATCAGTATCTACCTAACAGACGGCTAACAGCAACCCTTGCAGGTCCTCTCTTTGCTGGGCCTGTTGAGGTTATTTGAAAGGGTGAGGTAGCGCGCCCCGCTCGATAATACCTCACTGTTGAAACTGTACGGCTGAGTGCATTCACTCGTTCTCTTGGTTGAGAAGGGACACAAGCAGTTCTACACACGACCTGGGGTCAGACTAAGAGTCCTATAAGAAAATAACCAAATCAGACATGGAAAGTAGGTTGAGGGTGTCAAATGACGGGAAAAGAAAGGGGGGTATCAAGATTTCCCCCAAACATACCTGTAATGATGGATGGCCTTTGTCTGACTTAGGATGATCGGTTCAGCTTTCCCTTAGCGGTGAAATTTCGGAGGAAAGTTGAAGAAATGATTTCCACAAAAAGTGAGTAGCTGGTTTCTACCACAGACTACGTCTTCTTTATGAGCTTACCAAATTTCACTAGTAAATCCGCAAAAATGCGAGCAGTTAACTTCCAACCACATGGACAAGAAAACATTTTTATTTTTTGTACCACCCTTTCTGCCAGGGAAAATATCGGGATATTTGTTCTCTACCGTGAACAAGTTGGTAACCCTGATGGTAGATCGATCATACAACCAAATAAAAAGAGTGAGCAAACCTTTTTGAGAGAACCTTGGTATGGGAATGTGCATAATATAGAAGAATAATGACAAGGCGCTGTCATATTCATGACGGATGGCAAATGACATTAGATCTGAAAATATCAGGAATGTTTGAAATATAGAATGAAACGAATTCGAATATATCACCAAATAATCCTTGAAATAATTTTGATGGACTTGCCCTAGAGAGGTCCCCGAAGGTAGCTGCTGTCAATCGGAAGGTAGGTTCAGGAGATTTAGTGTAAATTTATGAACTAATGATTTTCTATTTGTTTCAGGAGCCCTCGGTTCCGAAAGCAGAGTGAAATACATTCGTGCAGTGTACAGGGTGCTTTCAATAAATTATTCATATTTATCTAAGCATTATTTATCAATTTAGTCAATAAAAGTAATCAACTGATCAAACTGCAAGAGGAATTTGGCCTGTAACAACTCTTCCCTTCCATAAACAAAAGTTTTTTTTTAAGTTTCCAAATTTTAGACCAAATCCTGTTCTCTCAATCTTGATCTTCCTTGCCCCCCGAGCCATCAGGTGGGTGCGCTTTTAAGTTTTTAGCGTGCCAAATTCCCACGCCTTTACCATCTTGGGTCTTGAGCTGATAGGACCACGGCGAGACCACTTTAGAGATGACGAAAGGCCCCGAATACTTGGGAGCTAACTTAGCCATGAATTTCCTCGATGTATCAGAGATAACATAGTTGCGCTTTCAAACGCACTGCCCTTTCGAAAATATTTCGCTTCGCCTGCGCAAATTGTATTGCTTACGGCTCTTCTCATAAGCTTTACCCAATCGTTGAGACACATCCTGAAACACCTTTTCCAGCACCCTGGATCTATTTTCCGCGTCAAATTCCTGAGTTGGTCGAGGTACATGGCCCTTGTATTTGATCTCACGTCCAAAGTTTATGAAATTTGGTGTAAGACCCGTTGCCTCATGCTTTGCGGATCGTATCGCTGGAAGATATCGATCCCATAAACGGTGGGCTCTCTCTACAGGGTTACTTTTAGGATGGTAATTGGGGGTATACCGAATCTTTACGCCGTACTCCTCTAATTTGGACCTGAAAACTTTGCTGGTAAATTGCTTACCATTATCGGTGATGACACTTCTTGGAGCACCAAACAAAAGAATCACCTGTTCTTCGAAAATCGAAGGAATTTCCTTTCCGGTAGCTTTACGCAGGGGAAAAAGGAGAGTAAATTTGCTGAAGCAGTCGCAAACTGAAAATATGAATGAATATCCAGCCGTCGTCGAGGGAGCGGTCCGACAATGTCTATGCTCAATAACTGCCATGGCCTATCTAGCGTCGGAGTGAGACTAAGCATTTGACCGGCAGGCTTTTGCTGCTCAGACTTGATCTGTAAACAGATTTTGCAGTGACGAATATATTTGGCCACATCTAACTTCATCTGGGGCCAATAGTAGGTGTTGGATACGCGTCCAAGAGTTTTGGAGATGCCAAGATGTCCAAAGGTTGGCGGATCATGATGGGCCTGGATGACACCAGACCTTTTTTCTTTTGGTACTACCTCCAGCCATCCATCAGAGTCTTTCAACTAAGAGCATCGGCCACCACATGATCTTTCCCTTACGGTGTACAATATCAAAGTCATATTGCTGGAGGCGCACCGCCCAGCACGCAATCCTCTCGACTGGTTCTTTGATACTGTACAACCATTTGAGAGAAAAGTGATCTGTCACTACCGTGAAGTGAGTTCCTTCAATATAAGGCCTCAACTTCTCGATCGCAAACAGGACCGCAAGGCACGCTTTCTCTGTCGTACTATATTTGCGCTCATTCCGGTTGAGGGAACGACTCAAGTAAAAAATAACCTTTTCACTTCCATCCTGAACCTGCGACAGGATTGCCCCCAAACCATAATCGGAAGCGTCGCATTGTATAGTAAACGGAACATTGAAATCGGGGCAGGCCAAGATAGGGGCAGAAACCAGATGGTTTTTGACAGTGTCCAGGGCTCTTTGACATTTCTCGTCCCAATTAAACTTTTTGTCCTTCCGTAGTAGGTCGGTCATAGGCGCCACTACTGTCGAGAAGTATTTTACGAATCGGCGATACCACGACGCTTAACCCACAATACGTCTCACTTCAGATACCGTCTTTGGAGCTGAGATGTATGGCCTCCACTTTTTCGGGATCCACCATGAGCCCTGAAGCGTTCACGACACATCCCAAGTACTTCAACTCCGACTTGCAGAAGTTGCACTTGTCTCTATTGAGAGTTAAACTGGTCTTAACGATACGTCGAAGAACTTCTTTCAGCACCTCCAGATGTTTGAGGAAAGTGAGGGTACAAATGATCACACCATCCAGGTATACGAATACATATTGCTCTAGATCTACTCCAACGACCCTATCAATAAAACGTGGCCACATTGCTGGCGCATTATGGAGACCGAAAGGCATCCTTTTGAATTGGTAAAGACCTCTGGTCGGTACAACGAACGCAGTGAAGGGTCTGGAATCCTTTGCGACGGGTAGCTGCCAGTACGCACTTTTCATGTCGAGCGTGGTGAGATACGTAATTCGCGTAAGTCGCGTAATTGGTCCAAGGTGGCACTTATAAATTGAAGAGGGTAGGCGTCTGGTAAACTTACCTCGTTTAACTTTTTGTAGTTAACACAAAATCTATATGTGCCATCTGATTTCTTCACCAGAACGATGGGCGATGCCCACGGAGAATCCGACGGCTCAATATTGTCATCCTGGAGCATTTTCTCCAGCTCAGCATTGACATGTTTTTGAAGGGCCGGCCGGTGGAGATGTGGTTCGTATATCGTCTCGTCAATCAAGTCGGCCAACTGCTGTTGCTTCGAGTCGGAGTGATTATCAATTGCCTAAATGGGGTTAACCTGTATCTGTGAAATTTCATTGCCCTCGGCAAATTCCCACTGTCCTGAATACAGATCCAGATGATGATACAGAGGGTGGGTACGACCAAAATTGTGAATAGGCCCACTCGATCTTGAAGTCGTATAGATACTAAAGTCGTTCCCAGAACGCTAGAAATATCCCCATTGGCCACCGTGCAAACTTTGGAAGGTGATTCATTTAGAGGGCACGAATTCTTCAATAGGTTCCAGAGTCCAAGAGACCCATGAATTCGTGACCATAAATGTCCACTCTCAAGTAGGGACGACAATCATTCTTCGCGTGTGCCAGGATATAATCGAGGATAGCAGTAGTTGTGTCAATCTCGGCCGGTTTATTGGGGAGAGGTGACTCCTGTCGCCTACAGGGGACCTCTCCTGCCATTTTTTGAACAGGAAGGGCATTCCTTCACGGTAGTATTTGGTTTGCCACATTTAAAACAAAACAAATTTTGTTTTTTCTGGCACCTTCCTGGCAATTCCAACAAATATTGGACGGAGGACTGGCCACCGTGTCGACAACTGGAGGATTCAATCCAGAAAACTGCGATTGAGTTGTGTGGATGGCAGAAACTGGATTATTGAAATTTGATCCTACCTTACGATATGCTAACTCTGGCTCAAGTAGTTGCCTGAAATTTGTTGGAAGAGGACAGAAATTCTAGATCCTTGTTGAAGTTTCTTCGGCCGCACGACTCAACCTGGACAGTTCTGATAGTGTTGTGACCTGGTGAAGGGCTAGGTGTGATTGAATGGACGGTAAACGATTTCGTCCAATCGTCTTCGCCCTGTTTTCCTCTGATGGTTTCTTTCGGCCTAGTCGGTTGAAGAGGTTCTCCATGATGGCGATATAATTAACCACTTTCTCCTCCGCACCTTGCGTCCTTTTCCGGATCTCCTCCCATAGATCATACTCGTAATCGTACGGCAAAAAATCATCCCACAGTTTTTCGACGAGTTCATGCCATGAGGTGAAAGTATGAGTCCTTCACCAGAGTAGAGCTCCCTTAGTAAATAATTTGGATGCCGATCGCAAAAGTTGATCTGAGGTAACGCCTCGCAGGTCTTCAATCCGTTCTAGGAACGTTGTGACACTTGACTCTCCATCAAAGGTTAGTTTCCATCTGGACACGTCGCGGTATGAAGGATACTGATCATGCTCCCTGACTGCGGGCTGGATGGGCGATAACTGTAGATTCCGCAATCTACTTTCAAAATCTTGGGTGGAGTTCATAGTGGCTAATTTCTCTCTTTCGGTGTGGTAGCCTCTTGAATCTACCGGTCTGGTCTCTTGATGTCTCGAACGGATGAACTCACAATTGGGTTCTGAAATTCTTACAGATGGGTGACTCCTCATTTGGTGAAAATCTGCCGATCGTCCTTGGCGCGCTGAAGGATGATTGAACTCATTACCAGGGAATTGCGGTCCCTGTCGAAGAAAAGTGGAAGCTACCGGAGGTGGATTTCTGAGTATTGAAGGTCGGTGGCGTATCCCAGTCATGATCGGGTTCTATAGGCTCTCCCTGACAACCCGTTCCTGATCCTGGATACCAAATATTTTTTTCTTTCGCGAGGGATATGTGAGGCTGTCAATTCTATTTCCTTCGAGGAGTAGGTTGTCGTTGAGTGTACCCAGTGCATCCACTAATTCCCTATAACGACAGACCAAAGCGCCTCTATGATCTTCTTGAACTTCATCACCTTGTGGGATTCTGCGTAGTCTACTATAAATATGAGTAAGCCGTGTAGAAATCCTTCTGAACTCGTTGTCTCTGTTCAATCTGTCGAAAGTACTGATTTGTTCATTTAAATCCGTCAGCTTCTGGTTGCATATATCCAATTCTTCGTTAGGTTCGAGATTCCCTGTCACTTCGGTGCATGGCGTACCGTTATTTTCGCATCGGAGTGCTCCTCGTAGAGTTGCTCTATTTTTCATTACTGTTCGACGGATCGGTAGGCCTCTTATTGCCAACTCGTAACCAATTTCATAACCCAGTAAGCGATTGACTTCCATCTCGAGTTAGCGCAAACGCAAATATAATTTAACGGTGTTACTGGCGAAAAGTACTACAAAACTTCCCTCTTTCCTAGAACGAAAGAGCAAAAGGTAAAACACCACGTGATACCGAAAAAGTATAGGACCTTAATTCGTAGCATGGACTAACCAAAAAGCAGAAATGGCAAACTATTTGGATTAGTACCATAAATGATTCACCTCAAGTGTGATTCCTAAATATAGACACTAAAAACTATTTTGACCCACCTTTTTTATAATTCTACGAATAACGTCACCAAAGAATTTTTGAAAAACAAGAAATCAGATAAAAAATCCAAGTAGTTTTCAGGTATATGTGCAAACTAGCACACCCTGTACAATTTTTTGAAAAACAGGAACTCAGATCAAAAATTCAAGTAATGTTCAGGTATATGTGCGAACTAGCACACCCTGTACAAAAATAATCACCAATAACAAAAATGTCAATATAGAAAAACAAAGGCACTATGTTTGGATCTCCCTGTATGAATAATTGAATGACTCAAAGTGTCTGTAAAAAATTTTTTTTTTGATATACTGTAACGAAGCATACATTTTTTTACCTGAAGTAGTTGACCAAAACGTAATTATTTAGAATTTGGTACCTAACTCTCTATTGAAAATGCTTCGTTGGACGACCCTTTTATCTTCTAGGTTACTTGCGTTGCTATTTCCGCTAAATAATCGAGCTTGTACCTCTGTGTGACTTCACCATTTTATTTTCTATTGCTCCTGTTATTATTTTAGATGAGAATGTAAACGAGAAACAAGTCTGAGACCACTTTCGGTTCATTCACGAATTAAGTAATTCCTTGCTGTGCAACAGCAGCCCGCTCATTCCTTACCATGTAGAGCCGCCCCTTTTCAATTCTTTGCTGTACCACATCGGTTTCACTGATTCCCTACTTCTTCGAGAACTGCCGTCCCTTTGTTTTTCCGAGCCTACTGAGTTTTTGTGGCGTGTTAAAAATTTTAACTTTTCAATAGGTTTCCAGTTCCGTTTTTTTTGAAGTCATGTTTTTGGACCCTTAAAAAGTCAGAGCAGACTTTTTGTATTTTTTATATCAGACATGGAAAGTAGGTTGAGGGTGTCAAATGACGGGAAAAGAAAGCGGGGTATCAAGATTTCCCCCAAACATACCTGTGATGGTGGATGGCCTTTGTCTAACTTAGGATGATCGGTTCAGGTTTCCCTTAGCGGTGAAATTTCGGAGGAAAGTTGAAGAAATGATTTCCACAAAAAGTGAGTAGCTGGTTTCTACCACAGACTACGTTTTCTTCATGAGCTTCCCAAATTTCACTAGTAAATCCGCAATAATGCGAGCAGTTAACTTCCAACCACATGGACAAGAAAACCGTTTTTTTGTACTACCTTTTCTGCCAGGGAAAATATAGGGATATTTGTGAACAAGTTGGTAACCCTGATGGTAGGTCGATCACAGAACCAAATGAAAAGAGTGAGCAAACCTTCTTGAGAGAACCTTGGTATGGGAATGTGCATAATATAGAAGAAGAATGACAAGGCGCTGTCATATTCATGACGGATGGCAAATGACATTAGATCTGGATGAAAACATCAGGAATGTTTGAAATATAGAATGAAACTAATTCGAATATATAATATATCATCAAGTAATCCTTGGAATAATTTCGATGGACTTGCCCTAGAGAGGTCCCCGAAGGTAGCTGCTGTCAATCGGAAGGTAGGTTCAGGAGATTCCGTGTAAATTTATGAACTAATGATTTTCTATTTGTTTTAGGAGCCCTCGATTTCGAAAGCAGAGTGAAATACATTCGTGCAGTGTACAGAGTGCTTTCAATAAATTATTCATATTTATCTAAGCATAATTTATCAATTTAGTCAATAAAAGTAATCAACTGATCAAACTGCAAGAGGAATTTGGCCTGTAACAACCGAATCGCCCCAGCGATGTAGGCAACTGGAGTGTTTTTGTTCACCTGAATAAACATAACGGCAAGTTCTGTGATTTGTTCCCACCTGTATCATACCTCCACCTTTATGGAAGTTTGGGTCTGAACATCTCGAATACCTGTTAGAAATAGTTATTTCAGGTAGGATTGGTCCACATTAAGTGGGTTCTAGTAATCGTTGTAGCTTTTAATTCATTTGTTTTTGAAAATCATATACTATGATAGTCAACCACATAACCTGTTAGGTCATGTGAAGTTGCCTTTAGTTACGGAATAATACTTTTGTATCTTTAATTCTCGTCCTGTGACAAAGTTACTTGCTGTGACAGATCACGTGACAGGAAGGAAGATGAGTAGAGAATACATTTTATGATCACTTTCGGGTCACCCTTCGAAGAGTCGTGTAGTCAACTTTTTGACCAAGTTAAAAATGTGTCACTAGTGGATTTAAAATATTCGATTTGTGAGGACCAGCTTGCGTTTTTGGCTACACCCCTCTGAAAGATCCAGAGAGTCATCATATATATATATATATATATATATATATATATATATATATATATATATATATATATATAGGATGGATAAAGATTTGTTTTTCTAACGTTTTGGCGTTGGTCGTGGAACCATTCCAAATTATATTAAGGGTAACCCTTTATTAAGGTAAGCTTTCAAAAAAGGCAATTTTCACTATGGTTGACAGTGTTCCTTTCTGTGTTGGAAGATTTCATTTGAAGTGAATCTCACTTTTTGGTTTTTAAAAATATTACAGCAGTTCTGGTTTATTTTAGGGTTTTTCTATGGGGTTTTAAGTAATTATTGGAAGTGGAATATGGAAGTTTTTTCTGACTGCCATCCTTGGATATGGGTCCTGGCTGGTTAACCTGGAAGTTTCCACAATCTACTCCCCAGTGATAGTTTTACTCGTCGCTCAAGTGCGTTGTTGACACCTACCATTTCAAAAGGATATATATACCCACTCTTACGGTGCCTTTTGATACCATTACAACAGGATAGATATACATACTGTTCCAGTGCCTCTTGATACCTTTTCAACACGATAGATATACCTAACGTTCCAGTGCATCTCTGATACCATTTCAACAAGTTGAGAACCAATGAAGACTACAGCTGTATAGGACAAATCAGGCAACTTCTTTGTTTTTTTTTGTCAAGTTATACCAAATTTTATACACTTTCTCTTAAGTACGTAGACGCATAGCATGCTATGAAGAAGCGCTACTACTGATAGGTAGTTCGCTAAAAGAATGTCACATTTTTAACCAAATAAATGCATAGCAAGAATTCTTATGGCCTGCGATAGTTATTCTAAATCATGAGAAGTGAGAAAAATTCGGATTTTTCAGGACTGAAATTTTTTCAGAAAAAAACTGTATCTGTGGTAATTTGGTGGTCCTGATCACGAATATGAAAGAATTTCGAGCCTATTCTGCCCCCTAGTATGTTTTACCGTAAAAGTGGGTTGTTCCATCGCGAGTGGCGAGCGGTGTATATCACTTAGGCCAACTTAATTGGGGTGGTAGGTACATTTTGAGCATTCTCATCAGTCCTGAGAGTCATTCTACCTCAATTATTACGGAAGATACGGGGGTGTTTCAACTGCATATCATTATTTTTTATGAAGAATAAAATTTTCCGGCAAATGGATAATAAACAAGTTTTCCATTTGGCGCAAACTCTTTGAAACTCATTGTATATGTGCACTAGATGTTTCAACCTGAAATAATAGTAGGTCCCGGAACTGGTAGATTCCTTGAAACGAATTTTACAAGATTTACAAAGCTGTGTGATAAAGATATAGATCATTTATCTCATATTCCTAATATGTTACTAAATTATTGTTATTTTTAGTTATGTCTACTCAACAACCCTACGTACAGAAACGTCGCAGTGTCATTAAACTCATCTTTACACCGACCTAATTATGTATTTCTGCAACTTTTCAGTACATTGAACTATTTGTCATCCAAATATATAAACAATTAGATAAGAAGTGTTGACCAACCAATTTCTATAAAACCCCAATTTTTCGGGCATGATTAGTATGACTCTTGAATGTGAAATGTTACTCTGCTGACCAACATTTCATGGCGATCCTGCCAGTCCAATCAATGTGTACAAGCTGTTGGCATTGGATCAAATAATGAGAATCAATCAAGTTCGACCGCATTTAATCACACCGATGGAATGATAGTCCCAATTTTAATCTTCATTGTAATTGTTATCATATATCTCATCTGGAGAAAAATGCGAGAAGGTATACAGAAATCTATGAAACGACAAATCGCACTAAGCGAACTTCGAAGATCTCGCGAGTGTGTTGATTCAAACTAAAGAGAAGAAAATAATGAAGAATCCGATAGTGTCCAGGGCTCATGAACAGCAAAGACTTTCTAAGGGAGTTTGCAGAGGCGGAGGAACAACTGGTGAAATTTGAAGAAAACCCCCGCAAAGACTTTTACGACAAACTAAATCAACCAGCTAGGCAGAGATAGCACCAGAGGTTTGAACATATTAATTCACTGAATAATAAATTAGTACATAAGTTTAATAATAACAGTCTAGCTAAAGATGAACTCATTCAAGTAGAATTATATTTACATAGGATAGAAAAAATATCCACTAAAATTAAGAATATTTTGGATGATAGGTCAAAGTTTAGGAAAGTAGATGTAAATACCAATATAGAAACAGGTATAATTACAGACTTAATCATGAGTGGAGAAAAATTCGATTTTAAAAAAGCAGCTAACTTATTGTCCAAATTAAACGGCACATATGAAGGCGTGTCTCACAGAGATAAAATAAGAATAAAAAATAGTTATACCGACCTTGAAAATTCAATAAGAGATTTAAAAACTAACTTCTTACCATAGCAATCAGCCCCAACTCTTTCGTCCAAACATGAATTATATTCAGAATTATAGTGCCATACGAAACAACTCCTTTGCGCACTGTGCCGTCAGTTGTGAGCGGTGCAGATGAGTACGCAGGTCAACGAAACTTTCCATCCAGAAGAGGGATTTTTTGACAAAAGATTCTTGTACGGCATTTCTCAAGATGATAAGATCACTGAAAAATAATTAAGTAGGACCTAATGCCGTACAAAAAGAACGGTGCTGAGAGCCAGCAAATTTTTTTATTTTCCCCAAATTTTTGTTATGACTTCAGGTGATTTATTACTGTACGGCATTTGTATAATTGAATTTGTATAGATTTATTTATTAGCAATGCCGTACATATTTGCCGGTACAGAGGCCCCGCATGCAAATTCATTCTTCGACCTGTATATCTCAAGATCATTGCAAAATGTACGGCATCGATCCCACATTATTATTCAACACATAAAATGAGTTTCAGAAATTATGCCGTCTAAAAATATTGGTGCATAAAATAAAATGAAAAAAAAAAATTAAAATTACCTACATTTGGGGGGTTGAATCTTATATTGTTCAAAGAGAGGATATATATAAATGCCTGTACGGCAATCGGTTTCTGGGCTAACTATTTTCGTTTTACGTAATATCAGGTTATAATCAATGGAACTAAATAAAAATATGAATGAAAAAAAAAAATTCACCACTATTTATTAGAGAATTAATTTTTAGAAAAGCATTGTTTTTTTGATTTATCAAGCATCCCAAAACAAACAAAAAATGATGCCGTACATTTTCAATTCAAGGATTTCTCACAGTTGATAAGAATGTTCATTATGTTTTTAGGAAATGTAAGCATAGGGAATATACCCCGTATAACCCCCGTATAACATTTCGGGGACATGAAACATTTACAGAACGATGCTGCTACATGGAAAAATAATTTTAGGCACTAGCTGTCAATTCTGAGTGGTATAATAGTGATAATAATAATTTTTCATCTGAAAATGTGCTTTTCTGACAAAATATTCTTGCACGGCATTCCTCAAGTTGGAAGATTATGAAAAAGTAATCTCCAACAACCCCATAGACGCGGCCAAAATTTTTTCTGACAACTATTACTCAGACAACTCTGGAGAAGATTACAATCCTACATTTCTAGAAATAAAAACCCAAACAGAACAAGTAAGCTTACATTTTACTACAGATGAAAACCTAGCATATAACCATTCCTTCATTATGGACGAACTGGTTCAGACAAAATCCACTATGAGTTCTTGAAACACCTACGGACTAGAAAGAAAACATGTTGGTAATATTCAACAAAATATGGTACTCCGGTATATTTCCTGAGCAATGGAAAGAAGTGATAATAATTTCCATACTGAAACCTAGAAAAGATGTACCATTGCCACCAAACCTGACAGTCACTATCCTATTTCCCTCAGCAGCAGTCTGAGTGAGTAACTGGAAAAAATGGTAGATAACCGTGGTATCTTGACACCAATAACTTACTATCCACGTTTTAAACGGGCTTCAGAAAATTTCGCTAAATCATAGACCCGCTAGCTCACATAGAACATGAGATACAAACCATTGCCATGAAGGAGGAACACCTCTCGGCAATATTATATAAAGCTTATATTCTAACGTGGAGATATGGTATAATGAAAACAATCCATGACTGGAAAATCAGGGCTAACTTCTCTACTACTCTTTTACAGCAATTTTTGAGTGGAAAAAAACTGAGGGCTAGACTAGAAGATATTATATCGAATTCTCGTAACATTGAGAATGGAATACCCCAAGGACCTACATTGAGCGTGACCTTATTTGCAATAGCAATAAACTCTATAATCGAAAGCATTCCAAGAGAGATTCATAAAATCATTTACGTTGATGATTTATGATTTGATATTTCGTTTCTCCAAATCCATCAACGAAACTGAACAAATTCTGCAAAGATCCATTGATATCCTTTACAGAGAAACTACAGAAAAAGGTTTCAAATTCTCTATTTCTAAAACTTAAGTCATTTATTTCTGCAGAAAAAGAAAACATCTTGATGTGCCAAATCTCAATCTGCATGAAGTTCCAATAGAATTCCAGGACTCGATTGAATATCTAGGCTTAACTTTCGACTCCAAACTCACATGGAGCCCTCATCTGAGCGATCTTAGGGTGAAATGCCAAAAATCACTCAGTGTCATGACAACTCTAGCTGGAATAAGATGGGGCGCAGATCAAGAAGTACTGCTGAATATTTGTCAAAGTCTAACCCTTTCCAGAATTGATTGTGCCAGGAAAAGCCGCCTGAAAACTCTAAATAGGATTCAGAACACCGCCCTACGACTGGCAACTGGTTCATCCAGAACAAGCCCAACATTGTCACTAAACTGTATGGGCAGCACTTCCTCCACTAGAATACAGAAGATTCAGACTTCTGTCTGACTATGCAATGAAAATATATGCCCAACCACACCATCCAAATTTTGATATATTGTACGGCCATGACGACATTTACAATAAGTTTTCTGCAAAGCCAACCACCATCACCAGACCTATGGCAATACGCATTAGAGAACAAAACCCAATTACACATCATTTTCCAGAATTTTCGCCAAGGTCTTTATCGGACATAAAATCTTATGCAATAGAGAGAGAACAAATAAGGCGGAGTTGAATACAAAACAGCTGATATTGGAATATAAGCAGAATATTGAAACATTTGTAAATTTTACAAAAATATACACCGACGGATCTAAAACAAAAAACGGGGTTGGTTGTGCATTTGTCGTACAGACACGGGAATACCCATGGGCACTCCACCCCGCTACAAGCTATCCTCTACTGTGAATTCGCTACTGACAGTCAGTAATTTCTGATATGCTCTGACTCCCTGAGCTCCTTGAAAGCCATGCAAAATAAATTCACATTCGATCCTTCAGTCGCTAATATCATCACTGGACTCTCGACTCCATATTGCCAAACATGCAGTCGAAACTATAGCACATACATATACATTAGCTGTCTGCGTGTCAAGCTTATGCGGTCTCAGCCTATGTCCACAGGCATAACGCGGCGCTGCCGGCGTTACGAGTGTTGTACTATCATCTACAACATTCATTTGGTGTAGACGAGATACCGGTGTGCCGTAACGCGGCAGAAATCTTAGCCTTGGTTTACTCCGTCTGCTCAGGGCACATGAATCTCGGACCTAGTAATCAGTCACCACCACGATCTGGGTAAATGACTCCAGCATGCCCCCTCCGGATATATCGGGGCTCCGGAGATGAGGCCCGACTGGGATAAACCTATCGTATAAAAAAATACTGATGAGAAGTTCTATATTTAATTTTCACCCACTTCTAATCGCCCGAATAACCTGAAATTTGGTAATACAAGGATTCCATAATGTTGATGGAATTATAATAATAGATATAGAGCGTAAATTGTATATTTGAATTTTTTTATGAATGAAGTGATCGTGAAAACTTGCAGATATATATTATTTAATCGTTTACCTATAATTAATTGATGTATTCAATTTTCCTTTCAAAAAATCACACTGATAGTTATTACACTAGTAAAACAATTCAAACAACTTTCAAAGAACGTCGAAATTCTAATACAAATGATAAATTGTACCAAATTTCGCATTGAAATATCGTTATAGGAATGTGAAAGAGGCGCCTGAGGTGCATATTAGATACTAGTACTCTTTATGAGACTAGAACTATAAAAAATTAGGAAACAATTTTGTTGTTTTTGTTGTGTAGTAGCTGTGATTCCAAATCTTGATATTGTTTCCGATTCTGAACAACTTTTCTAAATGAACTTCTTTGATAATATCAAAAATAAGGGTAGATTACTCCTGAACAAAATTACTATTTTTTGTTCTCCCCTGTACACCGGTCAGAAATTCAGAAGTTTGATAACTCAAATATAAGTTTTTCGCGAAGCACCAACTTTTATGAAGATAAAAATTTTCTGACAAGTGCATAATAAAAAAGTTTCCCATATGGTGCACTTTTTTGAAACTCACTATATACCAATTCCAGTCTTTTTGTACGGCATATAGTTTTTTACGATTATTGCTATACTAACTAATAAATTATATTCATGCCGTAAAAAAACAAATGACCGTAAAATTACCCTTTCCAGAGGGAAATACATTTTCCAGGGCGGTCACATGTTCCACGAAAAATGTACGGCATAACAAAAAATTACATATTGTCATAAAATAATATTAAGATCATTGAGTTTGGTGTTGTGTCAAATGACCCAAACTATTATACTAGTTAGGGTTAGGGGGTTAAGTGCGGAGCTCCCCGCCCCTGTACCGGCAAATAGGTACGGCATTGCTAAAAAATAAATCTATGTAATTATACAAATTCAATTATACAAATGCCGTACAGTAATAAATCACCTGAAGTCATAACAAAAATTTGGGGAAAATAAAAAAATTTGCTGGCTCTCAGCACCGTTCTTTTTGTACGGCATTAGGTCCTACTTGATTATTTTTTAGTGATCTTGTCATCTCGAGAAATGCCGTCCAAGAATCTTTTGTCAAAAAATCCCTCCTCTGGATGGAAAGTTTCGTTGACCTGCGTACTCATCTGCACCGCTCACAACTGACGGCACAGTGCGCAAAGGAGTTGTTTCGTATGGCACTATAATTCTGAATATAATTCATGCTGGGCAAATGACCCCTCCTATAATGTCAGATCTTACTTTACCTCAGGCAAGCGACAATAAAAATTCTATCGAGATTTTCAGGAAACAAAATGAAAAAATATCCATTGACGTTTTTGCAAAGGGTATTAACAATACAGAGCTTAGAACTATAATAAAAGCGCGGAATTACAGAACACTGACAGAAGCTATTGATGGTACAAAAGACGAATTTACACAAGACAACCATTAACAACCGACTATGTTTCATGTTAGGAATGAATAAAACCACCAACTTTCCGAAAATTTTAATAATAGGTATAGGGGACAAACCAGAGGACGATTCAATGGTGATAACAGACAAAATAAATAAAGAGGCCTACCACAGAACCTATCAAATAATCGTTCCCGACAAAGTCAAAATACAAGAGGAGACAATATAAAACAAACTATGTTTGTAGCAAATGACGTAGAAAGTGAGGCATCAAGTCAAAGCAGCTCACAAGAGCAAAAATTTTTTCGAGGCCAATAGGGCAAAAAATAAATACATACTTGGTATACACGGTTTAAATTATGTTAAATTCAATTACAATAATAAGGAAATTTATTTACTCATCGACTCAGGTGCATCAAATAGCGCAATTTTTCATAAACATGTAAACAGACTCTTGTATACAATAGACTACTCAGACAAAATAAAAATAGACGGAATTTCAGGGTCATTGAACGTTCCTTTGCAAGTGGACAATATGTTTACATATGAATTCTTTATGAAGTTAATAATACAGACCGACCATAGACCGCTCATATTTTTGTATGGTTAAGTCAACCGTCCAGTAGACTGACAAAATTTCGACTTCTAGATGAATTTGACTATGTAGTACAGTACGTTAAGGGAAACTCGAACATTGCAGACGCTCTTTCTAGAGTAGAAATACCATCATTATATATTTAGTTAAGACAGATACTTACTCAGCGTCAGACCTTCGAGAGATGTTGAAAGACTGTCAAAAACTGTCCGGACATGAAAATATACCAGAATCATTTATTAATGAAGATAACAATTCATCTGCAGATATAATCAAAGAAATTTCAAAAATCTTCAAGAAGTCGAAAACAAAAGTAACATTTCCACATTCTGCATACGCGCAGGTTTCAATAGAATGTTTAACAACATTAAAAGGTACTACAACTGAAAGGGACTGTATGATGATGTAGAAAAATTTGTAAAAATCTGTGACAACTGCCAAAGATACAAACACTCTAATCCAATTATAGAACCCTTGGACATAACAACAACAGCATCATATGCATTTGAGAAAATATCCCTAGATTTAGTAGGACCTATCGAGCATGTAATACCGAATGAGGAAGCATTATCCGTAGCAAAATCACTCATAAATAATTTTGTTTTGCGATACTGTATTCTAAAACAAATTCTTTCGGACCAAGGTACCGAATTCATGAATTTAGTATTCTCTGAAATGTCTAAATTACTTAATATAAAACAACTCCATTCGTGTTCATACCACCCACAGATAATAGGTTCTCTAGAAAACTCACACAAACGTCTGAGCGCGTACTCAGGAATGTAAACATCTAAATTTGAGGCTGCATGGAGCACTTTTGGTGTTTTTCATTCAACACAACGGTTCACACAGAAACAAAATATTTTCCATACGAGCTTGTTTTCGGACATTTACCAAAACTACCCTCTAATATTAGTGAAAATATTGATCCTCTGTATACTTTTGATAATTACCCTCTAGAACTGAAACACCGTCTTCCAGCGAGCTTGTGCCGATCTAAGAAATTATTTGCTGAAATCGAAAACGAATAGAAAAGATAGACATGATAAGTCCTGTAATCCTGGTAGTAAGTTTACAGTAGAAGATTTAGTTTCAGTTAAAAACAATGTTACCTACTAATAAAATGCAAGAACTTTTTGAGTGTCCTTATTAAGTGATAAAAGACGAACACCCGGATATAGTGACAATAACGAAATGACAGTGCATAAAAACAGAGTGAAACCTTAATAAAAGTGATTAGTATTAAGTGTACTATTATATTAACAATCGATGCAGTTTTAATAATAAAAAGAAAAATTGTAAAAATTTCCTTTTTTTCTTTAACCGAGGGAGATGTGATGGAGATATAGATCATTTATCTCATATTCCTAATATGTTACTAAATTATTGTTATTTTTAATAATAATACCAACATTTCAGCTGAACAAATGATTGATTGATGTAATTTGGGTGTCGCAAGGCATTAAAAGTATAATTGAATAATAAGTGTAAAGGTGTTATACTACTTTGTGGTGTACGCCAGAGCCAACACAAACAGCATATATTACAGATGAGCCCTTATCTATTGGATAACATGTTATATCCCTAATATCATAATTTGTACTACTCGGGTTTTGGGTAACTGGCAAAATAACGAACAAAACTAATTTAATTATTACTGAAAAGAAGGAACAATAAAAATTTTGTAAACTATTTGATAAAACGACGCTTGTTAACCATATTTTCTATCGGCCTTCGCGCTTCTTCTTCTCTCTCGACGAAGGTTGCACCACACTGGCATCCCGCGTGTGGGGCAACTATAGCGGTCATAATGTCTTTGGGCCACACGGACAAGTAGGTGTGGTCTTCCTACGGTATTGTCTTCCTGGGCAATCAAGCTCTGGTACGTTAGCTGACCTGGTGAATTCGTCTTCTGGGACTGGCTCTAGACGATTTTCGGGAGGATCGTGAACAGGTGAACTGGGCTCATTTCCAGCAAGAACGCAAGCTGGGGCGTTCTTAGGTGGGCGTCCTCGTTTACGAATCGGTCGGACAGGAATGGGTACTGAATCATTGGCATCAGTACGGAATATTGTAAGAGAAGAGACGTGATACTTTCCAGATCGAACATCTGGAGCATAAGTAGTTGGAGAGACGACCTTCGAAATCACATAGGGTCCATCGCGTCGGGTCGCGAATTTTGATGTGAACGATTTTGACGCGTCACTTAGAGAGTGAGTGTCGACTAACACTTTATCGCCAACTGCAAACGAATGCGCTCTTCGAGAAGAGTTTTTATATACATTGCGGCGGTCCTGACACTGTTCGTGATTTTCGCGAACTTCACTCAGCGATAGGCTGAGCCTGCAAGTATGGAGTTATTTGGGCAACGAAATTGTTACTTTCAACAATGGCACAAAAGTCTCGGTTAGTGTCGTCCGGGGTACGCAACTCGCGGCCGAAAGTGAGGTATGCGGGGGCAAAACTGGTGGAAATGCACTTCACAGTATTCATTACGAAACGCACTGCGGGTAGTTCATCAAACCATGATGTATGATATATTTTGGTGAGTATAGCTAACTGCACTTTGAGGTCTCTGTTCTTTCGTTCGACGGGATTAGCTTCGGGGTGGTACACAAGTATTAGAGATTGCTGATAACCGAAACAATGCGCAATTTGCTGCACTGAGTTCCATTATCACTGATAATGCGGCGGGGTACTCCAAAACGCATGATTATTTCATCTCTTAGGCAACGTGCACATGCGGCAGCTGTAGCTGATACTAAAGAAAACAATTTGACCCAGCGACTCGCTATGTCTTCCTTCGACTATGGAAATAAAAGTATGTCCTTGCGGTGTAGGAGGCAGAGGACCAAACAAATCTATTAAAAGAACTTCAAAGCGCTGTGAATGAATGGGGGTTTGTAGAAGACCAGAGGGTTTGAGGTTAGAAATCTTGTAGCGTTGGCATTCGATACATTCAGAGACGTAATCCCCTATCATCCTCGTCATTCCGGGCCAGGAATATCTCTTTAAAATACGCTGGTGAGTCATTTCTGCACCATAGTGACCAGATTGTGTAGAGTCGTGGTACAGTTGCAAAATGTGTGGCACGCAGGATTTTGCAGCTACTAGTTGTGGTTCTTCTTCATCTACTTCTGGAGAGTATCTATACAAAACTCCATTCGACATCAAATAACCTCTTTCAGTCCATTTCTTGGAGTCAACGCTCATATTCTGAGATGGGTCTTCTAGACAAGTTATAATTTTTGCTATATCTGGATCATTCAATTGTTCAGTACGTACATCAGCGGTTCTAAGAGCTGGAAAGTCAACAAATACAAAGTTCACTTCCATGATATTGAGTTATCGGTACTAGCTGTCCTAGACAAGGTGTCTGCAACGACGTTCTTTCTTCCAGCGATGTACTCGATCTTCAGAACATATGGCATTAGCTCAAGGGCCCATCTGACCAGTCGTCCTGTCGTAGATTTCAATGTCATTAACCACTTAAGTGCCTGGTGGTCGCTTTGTACTGTGGTCTGGGCTCCTTTGAAATAACCACGGAATTTCTTCACAGTATAATTTGGTTTCTGCTATAAGTCGAGTCAAGAGTTCGATGAACGTTTTTACTTCATCCCGTGGAACCGTGTCGATCTGTACCGTTTCCGTTAGTGTATTCGCGGGTAACTGTGCCAGAATCGCACGAGCATCTCAAATAAAAACGTCACTGGGAGTTTGAGAGTCTTGCTCATTTTCGAAAAGTTCTCTGGAAACACGATATGGCAGTTTTTGAGGACCGAAAGTAGTGCGTAGCAGTGTTATTATTTCACTTTACGTTTTCACCGTCGATTTTACGCTTTGGTACCATTTTGCAGCAAATCCATTGAAAAGCCATTTTGCAGCAAATCCATTGAAAAGCATCGGTGTGCCTTTTAAAGCGTTATCGTCCGAGACCTGTACGCAGTCTTCATATATAGTTACCGCATCTATAAAAGCATTCACTTTACTACCTTTTGCTCCGTCAAAACGCGACGAACATTTAGCTAAATTACCTTTTTGCATGGGGGCCGACTGAGTAGTCACTGCCAATCTATTCATCAGTTCGGCAAATTGATCGTTTGTAAGCGAAACGGATGCCACACTGGATATGTGTGATCAGCTTGAGATATGTCTTCAGTGATTGTTTTTCTTGGATGTAAATTGTATTGGGAGGACTCCGTGATTGCGATTGTCAAAATAGGTGAACATGCAATAGAAAGTTTACTTACAGACCTCGATTGTTTTGCTTAACTGTTTTTTGGTTGCAAAAGTAGTCTGGAAGATACTGTTCCCTCGACGAATGCTCAAGAGAGTTAGTAACACTTTGTCTGCACATATAGTCTGGAAGACACTGTTCCTGAGGCAGATGCACAAGAGAGTTTTACATTTTCACTTTGCAAAACTATAGTTCGTTAGATTTGTCGATACTAGAGGTAAGATTTCGTGATCCGCGTTTGGGCGCCAGTTATACTACTTGGGTTGTGGGTAACTCGCAAAATAACCAAAATAACGAACAAAACTAATTAAATTATTACTGGAAAGAAGGATCAATAAACAATTTGTAAACTATTTGCTAAAACGACGCTTGTTAACCATATTTTCTATCGGCCTTCGCGCTTCTCCTTCTTCTCCTCTTCTTCTTGCTCGGCGAAGGTTAGTTCGGTGGGCGACTAACTATCAAAATCTACAACCAGCACAGGGCTGTAACTATAGAGTGTTACAAATTTCAATTTCGAATTTTTTCTCAGCAAATACATCAGATCGTATTTGTGTGCTATGAGTTCTTTCGTCTGAAATGTTTTTGAATATGATGATTAAAAATGTCTACAAACATTATCGAATCAATTGAGAATAACCGAATTCTACAATAGTTGGAGAAGTAATGAAAAGTCTCCTTGATGTTGCCCACCCCCAGGAAACTACAACTTTTTATAGTGTAACCTAAATATTTGGTGAAAACCATATCGTTCACGTTCACTATGGAAGTGTCGGTATACGAAATCGGTTATATAAATATAAAATATATGAACATGAAGGCAAACGAATATTTATTTATTTTCATTAGTCTGCTGAATTTTTTCGGACTTCTCTCGTTGGAATCCAACCATGTTTGCCTTCATTTCCCAACGGAAATAACAGCAACTTTTAAAGTAGAAGCAACTGGAGTAACTGAACTGGGCTGCCGCCAGCTCTCAGAAAACTCGGTAGGGTGTTAAGACTTTGTACTTCGTTGAATAAAACACTTGGGACTCATTTTCCAGCACCGAAATCTAATTACTGAATGCCAATGTCGTTTCATAACTTGTGGTTTCCATGAACATTTAATTTTGGAAACTCTTGAGTGGATTTTGAATAAATGTTAACGAAGTGATTTCGCACATATCTGATGAAAATGTCCGAAACAACAATTTTATTGGCTTCATATCTCAAGTTTAAATAAATAACCTAGGAAGTTGTGGAAGTTTCATATTTTTTACAATAATTGATTATATAACTGAAATATGAACAAAATATATTGATACTATTATAGTGCCCAACACAGGAAGTCTATGTGGATGGTATGGATAGGGAGTCAAATTAATAATAAGTTACATAATTTTGCATATTCTAGAAGGAACTCGCATATAATTACCCTCAATTGACAACGTACCGTAAATACCAAGCAATTTAAAGTTTCTCAAAGTTTGGCCATACGGTCATCTTTGATTGATCAATAGAGAGAAAATAAGAACTTGAAATTTACACTGAAGAAATATACTGTATACTGTAAACTGTATCCTACGGACAATATTGTTTTGACACACAGTGCCCCCTTATGAGTGATGAGTTGTGAACTTATTCAGAATGTTATTATGAACTTTCGCTCCGTCAACGAATCACCTATCAAAATATCTGGTTCAACAGTGTGCAAGAAGCAAGGTGTCATATCTAACTACACGAAACAATATTGTTAGTTTTTAATTTCTCCCTATTCATCAATCTAGATGTACATACTACTTATACATATCAAATGCCAACACCATAGATGGTCATCTCTGTACAGCATCGACGCCCAGTAGTTTGACTTCATGACACGGTGGTTCGAGGGAAACCCTATTTTGAATGTATTTAATATTCTAACAAGTCAAAAATAGTTGAAACATTGTTGCGTATTGACCAAAAATCTTTTTTTTTATAATTGTGCTAATATTATAAATGAATTGAGAATATCAGTTCTAATTGAAAAACGGTGTAATATACTACACATAGCCACATAGCCACATTCATCAAACTTGCGTTTCATGACCAAAAATTAACAATTTTTGAGAAGTCCACAGCAACTTACTGAAATTTCAGTGGGTTTGAATATTTTCCATCACATTTATGTGCGTTCTGTTACTCGTGTTATGAAATTTTCACTCTGCGGAATATTCCAAACATTTCTCACTTGCTATGAAACTGAAAGAATGTTAAGTTGTAGTATTTTATTTCGTTTTAAGGAAAGTATTACATTTTCAGAATTCGTATACTGAACTGCGTATTGAATGGAATTAATCATTTTGTATGATGCAATTTATTTGATACTCTCCGGCAAAAATTCTCGAACTCTGTTCACTTCCTGGTGTTTTTCCTACCTAGGATTGCTTGTTGGTTTCCGCACTGGTGGCGCTGCGACTGACTTTTACTGTAAGTCGCTGCTTCATTTGTAGGGACATATCAGTTATACAGTAGATTATAATTCACTGGTCTGGGGCAGGACGACTCTAATGTTGTCCCACATACCCTGTCACTGACGAGCGGCAAGAACCGTAGGTGGTCTTCCCCAGCCAAATGAAGGATAATTTGCTGTTTAATTACAATAAGTAATTGCAACTGTGTCTTCTTGGAAGAACGTGGAAATATTTGGAGAGAAGGGTACTTCGAGATTGTCGATTTTACTACTTCATGCCACTTTATCATCTACGTCGTAATAATTGCAGGTGTTTATCTTGCCGCGTTGCTTGATCAACAGTTCGCTTGATATTTATTCTGGTTGGAGGCAATTCCAGCATAAAAGAGCTATTTCACCATATAACATAGATTATTTCGAAAACTTCGTCGGGCCTACTGAATGAACATCGAACATGTCCTAGACTATATCTGTTCATCGCGATTCATCCATAAATGAATATTGCGTCCTTTGATAACACATTTCCTTTGACTGAAACATGATAGATAAGATGAAAAGATGAAATTGCATTATACAAAATGATTCTTTCCATTCAATACGCAGTTCAATATACGAATTCTGGAAATGTAATACTTTCCTTAAAACGAAATAAAATACTACAACTGAACATTCTTTCAATACCATAGCAAATAAAGAATGTTTGGAATATTCCGCAGAGTGAAAATTTCATAAAACGAGTAACAGAACGCACACAAATATAATGAAAAATATTCAAACCCACTGAAATTTCAGTAAGTTGCTGTGGACTTCTCAAAAATAGTTAATTGTTGGTCACGAAACGTGAGTTTGATGAATGTGGCTGTGGCAAGAATTGACAATATATTACAATGTTTTTCAATTAGAACTGATATCCTCAATTCATCTATAATATTAGCACAATCATAAAAAAAGATGTTTGGTCAATACGCGACAATTTTTCAACTATTTGTGACTTGTTAGAATATTAAATACCGTTTCATAAAGGTATTCAAACTACTGGGCGTCGATGCTGTACAGAGATGACCATCTATGGTGTTAGCATTTGATATGTATAAATTCATCTAGATTGATAGAAAGAAATTAAAAACTCACAATATTGTTTCGTGTAGTTGGGTATGGCATTTTGCTTCTTGCACACTGTTGAACCAGATATTTTTATAGGTGATTCGTTGACGGGGCTGAAGTTCATAATATCATTCTGCATGAGTTCACAACTCATCACTCATAAGGTGGCATTGTGTGCCTAAACAATATTGTGAGTGTGATATAGTTTATAGTATACAGTTTATTTTTTCAGTGTAAATTGCAAGTTTTTATTTTCTCTCTATTGATCAATCAGAGATGACCATATGGCCAAACTTTGAGGAACTGTAGATTACTTGATATTTACGGTAAACTACATCAACTGATTTCAAGTACTTCATCTGGAAGTTTGTCGAATTTTTCAATTGAGGTAATCACATGCGAGTTTCATTTAGAATAATCAAAATTATCTAACTTATTATTAATTTGGCTGACCGAAAACTTCAGACGGCAAGCTTTCAAATCTGTAACTCACATCTAAAGAAATTATTATTTACGTTTTAGCGCGTTTGAATAAAAGCTTGACTTTAATTTTTCTTTCTCATCTGTCTGAATAAACTACTTTACTTTACTTTATATCATTTGAATAGTACTCATATGGTGGACCCATTATGGTTGAAGTTTATAGGCACATCTGTCAGAAACGACACTATCCATGTATACTTGTGTTTCAAAAGTAGGGATATATTTTAATGTTCCTCAACATGGTGTATTCAAATGGCAAGAGAATAACAGAATGAGTTCAGGGAATGATCATTTTCATTGTTGCGATTCGTCATGAAATAAATAAGTACGTGTGTCACTTTGATGAAACGAAAGAACACTCTTTTGTCTTATTTCCACTAGATTTTTTTTTTATTGTTATCATTTGGATCTTGGTCGACCGCACTACTATTTGGTACAATTTTTGAAATATCGATAACTTTGTATATAATCAGCAAAAATCGAAACGTTGGTATCATTCGATGAGTACCACCGACATGCCTTCTGAAAAAAAAAAAAATAGATGACCGACAAAAAGTGATTTTGCCACATTCAAACCCAGTCTGGTGGCAAAGTATTATAATCAAAACGCTAATTTAATTTTTTTGGACAGCATGGCATCGAAAAAAAAAAAACGTTTCAAATGAGAAAAATATCATTAATTTGAAAAAAAATTAATTATGGAATGAAACAAAAACGAGATATAATATTTATCTCATTATATTTCGAAATTGCTCTAGACTTGAAAAATGTGAAAATTACAAGGTGTTTCATTTGAAAAACTGAAATAAGGATCATTACCGGTGAAACCGAAAGAACCACAGAATTAATTTTTTTTCAAAAAAACATCACATAATAGTTCTTCAATAGCCCATTGAATGTTCGTGGTTTGAATCGAATTATGCCTGTCGAAAATAGGGCTGCGCCATGTCTCAGGTTCACCGAGAGGACAGCTCGAATGGTAGAGCGCGTGGGTCATCGATATCAAAGCCAAGCAACGTGATGCGAATTTATGGTTTGGATGGAGACTTACGCACGACCTCCTTTCGGGATCTATTATCTCGGGTCGTGATAGGAATCACACGTTAAAAGGTAAGACCTCGTTGATCCTTAGCTCGCACAATTTTCGACTTCTGAGGGCTACTGTTCGTAGGAGGACGACAGAAGATTAACGGCAAACACAACTTTTAACAATTTTAACAATTTACCCTGGTATAATGTCATCCGACAGGAAGTTGACAAAGGATTATGTGTTATTGACCATTAGTAGATATCTCCGCACCCTATATGTACCAGGAGCACGTGTCAGTACCTTGACGAGTTTGAATATCAAGAGACGAAACGTATATGCCTTCTCTTCCCCAATAGTTCTGGAGCTTACCAAAACATTGTGAATTATGGATCTGGTACGTATTCATGCAATGATTCTAATTACGACTTTGTAATGGCGGATACTGGCACATACTGGGACACAGGTGACTGATGCAGTGGAGCACAATTACTGAGACTGGAGCTCAGAACGGAAGAACGGCGAATCATAATCTCGGTTTTCTATATTGGAGTGTATCAACAAAATAAACTCACAGTAATGAAACAAGCACTCGAAGGATCATGTGCGCTTGTTGTAATCCACCCTATATTTTTTGCCCATTAAACCAACCTATATTTTTGCTTTGTTGTAATTCCAAACTGTATTGCTTCTAGAATAATTATTGCGTTTCATTTTTATTAGTCAATGTAAGGTTATATTATTAATACTTGTTTTTCTCAGAAGACATATGAAACTTCTTTTGTTATCAACCACGAAACTTATAAAGCTTACGAATCTTCATTTGATACGTAGGAAATATTAATCCAGTGACTTGTTTTATGCACATACAACTCATCTCAGTAAATTTCTTGTTCTTTGTTCAGAATAGGAAACAAGTATAGAGTTCTCGATTACATTGTCCATATGTAATGCATTTTATCATTTTGTTCTCATGCTAGTTTCATATCAAACCTTTTTTTCCATAATTTGTGCTCTTTTAGCAAAAACTCACTTTGTTTAGTTAGTAAGAAAACTTCGACATATAACAACGTATTTTCTGTAACAACTTGTTGAAAACTTTTGGAAGTGTCTAATAAACGCCAACGGGGAACCGCATTTTTCATCTATCATTTGGTAACAACTATAAATATTCATTATCTGAGTAACGTTCTGTGACCACTCACAGATCTCCCAATTTCCAAATAAGGAGAAGGTTACAACACCCTCCTAGGCGGATTATTGTTTATTGTTATTCGGTGGCACATTTGGCTTGAAATATGCAGAAAAACCTGTCGCATTACATTTTCTAACGAGCTAAAATCATCATGATAAACACTATTTGGCAGGTAATTTGATCTGTTAATGTAATTAATACATTTGACGGGTTTTGTACCGCAACTGTTATAAAATTTGAACAAATCCATTTTGTCTTGAACTATACAATTAATGACGACAGCCTATAACTCACACAGGTATTCGGTAAGAGTAGGGAGTTCATGTAGCTTGGTTCATTATAGGGAATTGGTCAGAGGTTCAAAGTTATTATCGAAATAGGAGATGATTCAAATATGCTGGTTATTTCATATCTCTTGACTACATTGGCGACTATGGTATTGAACATTACCAGTTAGTTATTAGAATTATTTTCTCCCGCTCAAGAAGTATATTCAGCAGGTAACCTCCAGGAAATCAGCAGAATAATAAAAAGATATTTTCCTACAAAATACAATTTACATGATATAATCCAGTACGATTGGGTTTTGAGACGAGGATCGATTGTAGCACTACCAAACTTGGTAAGCTGGTAGTTGGAACCATGATAAATACGAAAAAAAATTGTTTACCAAAATAGATTTTTGCTGTAATCTTGGAAAGCATATGATTTATCAGAAAAACAACTCAACATAGTGAAAGACAATTCAATTCTCCACAATAATTAATCCAAGAAATTTCTTATAAAATGCGCTCGTTTTCTCAGAAAAAGTGATTGAACGCCAACATCAACTTTCAGGTTCACCCTTACCCGTCGCTGAAAATTCTGGCGGAGCCGACTATTTGATTGGTCATAACTCTGCTAAAAATAATCGGAAAAAAAGGAAAAGTTCATATCGTGTCTGAAGACTCCTACCTTCTCATGCAAACAAAATATACGAGTATTTGTGTAGCTAAAATGTGTTTTGTCGCACTTCAAGGCAATGTTTGCGGATGATCCGAAAATCATGAATAATTTAGTAAATATGGAATTATTATACTGAAGCAGTAACCCGTACCTTCTTTAGACCATATGCAACAATTTTAAAGTAGTGTGACAGGTCCTACTTTTACATGCCAAAATAAAAACTTTGTTTTACTACCGCTTCATTTTTAATTTACGCATAAAACCGGCATTCCCTTCAGTAAATGTTGAAAGTAATCGCTTATTCATATCCTGCATATATGTTTGATAACACTATTGTGAAGAGCAAACCTCAAGCTTAAAATCACATTATTAATTTTTCATGTAGGATGTGTATGAGTGATTATTTTCAATATTTACTGAAGGAATTACCGGGGTAATGGATGAGTTGAAAACTGAGACAGGAGAAGTTTTTCTTCGGCATGTCTAAGTGAGACGTGTCTCACTAGTCTAAAATCGTTGCATATGGTCCAAAGGGGGTACTGATTCCTGCTTCAGTAGAACTATTTCATATCAACTTAAATATCCATGTCTTTCGGATCCTCTGGAAATATCGTAGAAGGGTATGTGAAGTGGGACACAACACATTTTGGGTACTCAGATACTCACATGTTATATTTGTATGAGTAAGTACAAGTCTTCAGGAATGATATACACTTTTTCTCTTCCTTCTACTATAATTTTTAGCAAAGTCATGACAAATTTAACTTTCGGCCCTGCCGGAAATTTCAGTGACGGGTTAAGGCGAACCTGAAATCTTATTTCGGAATTCAATCAGGTGTTCTGAGAAAACGAGTGCATTTTGTGAGAAATTCCTGAGTATATTTCTTGTGGAGAATTGAATTATCTTTGTCTTGTTGAAATTGTTTCTTGTTAAATCTTATATATTCCGAAACAACAGCAAAAAAAATATAATTGTTTTAACTAAAAATTTTTTTGGGTTCCACCGTTGATATTTTGGTAAACAATTTTTTTTTCTAACAATATGATGTCAAGAACTCATGTGGCGAGTTTTAAAGTGCTATGATTAATTCTTCACTTGTGGCTCACATTTGTCTGTGGTTACTGTACTAATAAGGTGTATCAATTTGAAGAATAACCGGAAAATATTCCTGGTATTGGATGAAATTTCATTACGAGATAAAGTATCAGAAATTCAGTAAATTCATTACATCGCACGTTTCAACAGTTACTTTGAAGGATGAATAGTGTCGATTTCGAATTTCGAAACAAATACCGTTTTACCAAGATGCTTCCATCGGATCGTTTGCCATTATTGCAACTGGTATCTGAATGTAACAAAAATGACAGAGCTATTTCAATATATCGTTCAATTGGTGATGACGAGATAAACAACATATCCTTCTTCTACAGTTTGAACCATGAGCTCCTCAAGATACCAAGAATTGCAACAGTCTAGCGTTTGACTAACCGATCATCAGATTTCTTGACCATGGTTGCTTTCAGGCAAGTCTTCACGTATACAGTTATGATACTGAGTAGACGACGATCCCAAACTCTTTGTGTGTTGAAATTATCTGCATGAGGATCCTTGTCGCATGTAAGAATAAAACATGCGCCAAAAAACAATATTTATACTGATGAAAAAGCAGGTAAACCTGAGAAAGAAACCAAACGTAGTCCACTATTAGAGCTGTGCCGAGCACTGACAAAAAATGCTTTGAGCACTAAACACTTTATTCATGAAATGATTGTGATTACTAGCACTAAGCATTTCTCAGACTGTTAGATACTTGAGTAAGTGGAACTTAATAAAACAAGTAAGATTTCTATAAAGAATATCATATCGCGACATGTACAGCTACACTGTAGCTTTTTAAAGCGGTTATTGCATTTATCGCTTGAAAAAGCTACAGTTAATCGAAACATGTCACGATGTAATATAATTCATTCAAATCTCATCGTGTTTAATCCAGTTTCTGTAACTTACGTTTCTAACAGTCTGAGAAGTGCTATGGATTTCCATGAAGTAACAACCGAGTCAATTAAAAACTTAAGTTACTTTTTCTACTCACATAACTAAAATGGCATTAAGCGAACCGCTCTTTTAACACAGATGACACAATATGTAACTACAGATTTTTTTAAAAATATCAGATACCATAGCAACTCCATTTTTTAAATATATCGCTAGGGTTACTATTTGGTTTCAGTGTTGAAAACACTGCTGATAGAGTAGGTCTTGACCTGTAAATTGAAACTGTTATAATTTAAGGATTAAACGACTTACCTTAAGGAAGTTCAATCCGAATTATATGAACATTTGGCCTCCAATATATATAACACACTGTAGTATATCCTTGTACGCGATTTGTTGCCAACAACGTTTAAAGAAGACTTTTATATCCCCTCTACTTGCCCCTGCTCACGCTCACACTCCCATATAGTCAGTATCAGTTGTGGTTAGATCGTCAAATGGGTTGTGAAAGAAAGCAAAACCTGAAACAGTGGTGGGTGGGTTGGTTATATATATTGGAGGCCAAATGTTCATATAATTCGGATTGAACTTCCTTAAGGTAAGTCGTTTAATCCTTAAATTATATTTCACATTTGGCCTCCAATATATATAACACACTGTAGATGTTTAGAGAAACGATCTAACAGAAAGTGTTGACAATGACAGGTTAGCAATTATTAACCTCGTTACAAAACGAAATAACTGTAGAGAGCTAGGAACTTTTATTTCCAATTTCTCAATAAACAATATACCTTTAATGTAACGATAATGAGAATAAACTAAAAGTTATTGTGTCCCTGAAAACGGAAATGTTCCGGGAAAATAATACGTTAAGAAGAACAAACCCCAAAAAAAATTTTAAACAATAGCAAAAAATGATAGCTTACTAATATAAAGCATGCTAATGAATACACTAAATGTGATGATGACGGAAAAACAAAGAAAAACTCAATATCAAACTCAATATCAGTTTTTTCACTTATTTAAGGATAAAATTTGATTTGCGAAATTATGATTTTTTGTAATAAGGTCCCTATTGTAGAACTTTTGGAAAACCTTTGACTTTTCTGACCATCCCGCAGCTCTTCTGATGGAGTCGATGTTTAATCCCGCCCTTGCAGCAGCAGAGGTGGAGGCGTGTCTTGTTGAATGACTCGTGAATACCTCTGTGTCGATACCGCTGTCTTTCAGAACAGCCTTAATCCACCTGCTGTCTGTGGAGTAGCAGGGTGGATTGGTTTTTTATATGTTAGTAGTAATTCAGGGTTGATTAGGTCTGTTCTGAAGGGCTTCGTGATATTGATGTAGTATATAATTGTGGATGCTACACACAATTCGGGTCTGTCCTTGAAAAAAGGAAATACCAGTATAGGCTGTTCTCTTTTTGGCCCAGATGTTTTAATCAGGCTGGAAATCAAAATTTCAATTTTTTCCCCATCATATATGCGCATGTCTGTAGTTTGAATTTTGGTCAGCGTTTGCACTCTTTGTGCAGAAGTGAGGGATAATAGCATTGTCAGCTTGAGAGTCAAGTCTGCTCTAGAGAGAGATGACAAAGGATGCATTTTTGAGAGGTGTGATAGCACTTTACCCGGGTCCCATGTGAAAGAGTATTTCGGAAAAACAGGTTTAGTTCTGAAAACCCCTTTCAAGAATCTTTTTGGAATAAAAGAGCGAGGGCCGATCGATGAGTATTGACAGAAGTATAGGATGCGCCTTGATGGAATTCTTTCTGTAAAAATTCCAACAAATCTGTGGACTTCGGCTGAAACGTGTTCACTCTTTCAGCATTGCAAAACTTCCACAACTTCACAAAAGTTGTACCATATTGTTTTTGCGTATTTTCGCTCAGTGATGCGATTATTGTTGGGATGCTGGATTCTGGGACTTTTTTCAGTCGGAAAGCTTGCCGCATAACTTCCCTACAGCCAGGGTAAGGGTTGAGCTCAGTGGGTGCGGCTTTCTGGAAGGAGACAGTAATAGCTTAACAGAAGGTGTGAAAAACAAAATATCAGAAATTAGTAATTTCTTAAATAGCGGGTACCACGGTTGTGTTGGCCAAAATTGCACCACCAGTATACCTGTGGCATTTTCAATAACGATTTTGCTCAATATCCGCGGAACCAATGAGAAAGGTGGAAGAGCATAAAAGTATAAATTTTTCCATGAAATTGTGAAGGCGTCAATAACGAAAGAATCGGGGTCTCTATGCCAGGAAGCATATATCTTGCATTTGGCATTCAGTTTGGATGCGAATAAATCTATATTTGGTTCACCAAATACCTCAACGATTTTTCCGAATGCCTCGAGGCTGAGGCCATATTCTTTTTCATCAAATAAAGACCTCGATTCCCTATCGGCTTCAATATTATCGTTGGTGTTAATGTACGAGGCAAAAAGAGTTATTTTCCTTTTTTCACACCAATTCCATATTTTGAAAGAAATGTAATTCAAACCTTTGTACTTAACACCACCCATACGATTGATGTGTGAAACGGCCGTTATGTTGTCGAGTCTGAGAAGAATATGGCAATTTTGCAAATTATTAGCAAAGCATTTTAAACCATAGACTGCGGCTAGTAATTTTAAAGAATTAATATGGTGATTCATTTGTTCACGTGTCCAGAACCCATGAGTGCTTTCACCGTTGGCAAATGAGCCCCAACCAGTAGACGAGGAATCAGTGAATATCTCGATACTGTATTCACTCTTCTTGAACTTTTTTTCCCCGTGTATATTGCTAAGCCACCAATCAAACTCTGATTGTAAATCAGAGCCGAGGTGCATATTTGCATCATAGTTTCCCCCTTCTTTCCTAAGGGCTAAGTATTTGGCCCTTTCGAATTTTTTTGTATGCAGCCAGCCATATGTAAAACATGGGCAGGCCGATATTAGTGTCCCTGTAAGTCGAGAAAACTGCCTTATTTTGCAATGCGTTTTCCTTTTGAATTTATTTATCATTTGTACAATGCTTTGTTGTTTTTCGATTGGCAAGGACATTGTCACTGTTTTTATATTGAAAACAAAACCAAGATATTTGCATTGCTGAGATGGAGTAAACTGACTTTTATCACTGTTTATGATAAATCCCAGGCTCGCTAATAATTGTTTTGCGGTGACGACATTTCGGAAACAATCTTCGAAATTTTGTCCAATAATCAATAAGTCATCGAGATAAATAACGCATAAAATGTTTTTTAATTTCAACTCCTGAACAACTGGCTTCAAAATTTTCGTAAAAATAAATGGGGCTAGGTTGAGTCCAAAAGGTAAACAGGTGAATTCGTACAGGGTGTCACAGTATTTGAATCTTAGATATTTTCTATCTTTTTTCGAAATGCTAATTAAAAAATAGGCGTCTTTGAGGTCAATGGTTGCCATATAGCAATCATTGAATAATATATTTTATACGACCCTATGATCCTCCAGTTTAAAGTGAGGAGCGAAAAGATTATCATTGAATTGTTTCAGATTCAATATGAATCTGAAAGAGCCATTAGGTTTTTTCTGAGGAAAAATGAAGACAGAATTTCATGCTTCACATGATAGCAAGTTTCAATTGCCCCCTTGTTTAGCAATTCACGAATTTCAGAGTCAAATGATTAACTTTTCACTTGCTGAAAATTTTTGAGTTGAAAGCTTTGTCTGTTTGGGAGAATGGCTGAGAGGAAGTTGGTATCCACTGATCAAAACGAATTTGTTTTTCGTCAATTTTGACCACTGAGGCAGAAAAAACTGAAGTATGCCACCGAGGTTGCGTACCTGTGACGTTTCCTCTATTGGCGTCGACATCGATGGTTTTCGTCTCTTGGTGCTTTGGATCTCGTCCACCCCGCTGGGGTTCTCCTCTGCGAAGGTTTCTGTCTGCTGGTGGATGGTGTTGTCATCGTGGACGGTGTTGTCATCGCCGATGGCCTCTTCCGTTGTTTGTAATTCTGGCGCTGGTAGTTTAAAGGCGCCTGCGGAGTTTTCGGGACTGCCTTCAGCTCCCGGCTAGTTTTCTCTAATTCTTTAGCGGTTTTGCATTTTTCATGGAAATTTGATCCAAAAAGAAGTGTATCTATGGGTAGGTTCTCGGCTACTTTTTGCCAATGCTGGTGACAAGAGATATCTTCTGTGTCTGCTCAGATCAAATATTCCATGTGCAAGAAGTTTGGCACTGTCTGCTAAGGTTCGGGTATGATCATCGGATACTGGAGTTGCTATGTGAGTATTGATGATTCCCCCTAGGGCACATAGACTTTTGCATAGGACAGACTGGACTTTGAATAGAAACCCATCAGACTTCTTTTGAGACTCAGATAAGAGTGGTAATATTTCCGGATTGACACCCGGTGCTTGTAAAATTCCGCAATTGGACGGGGGTTTGTATTTGTCCACCAACTCTTTTAGAGACTCTCTTTCGATCCCTTTCGTGAGATAGGAAGTACATCTATTCAAGACTTCTTCGTGTAATGGTGGTCCTAAGACCTCTGGTATATCTGGATTTATTCCGAGAATACCGGAGAAATCGACGTCTGGTTCCCTTCCCTGTTCATTCAAGATAGGGTGTTCTTGCCGAGGGCTTGGTGAGTGTACGGGTGCTCTGTCTTGGACTTGGTCGGAGGATTCGTTGTCAGAGTCAGATGAATATCGATCTGAGCTGCCTGTAATACATCAACCAAGATAAGTTGATGAACATATTTGAAAACCATCAGGAGTGATTTTTGTTTCATAGCCTATGCAATTATTTTCAAACTAAACTGAATAATAATAGCCAAAAATAGCCAACATCTAGTATAGCTACTTCGGAATCAACCTGTATCCCGAAATTCAACATAAAGTATGACTCAGGTACTGGTGTGCCGCCTAGTAAAGAATGTAATGTTTGTTTTTACAAAGACGAAAGGCCTGCAAAAACGTTGGCGGATTAGCGAGAGCTGTATTGAAGTAAATCCATTGAAATTACAACATTCGAAGTATATGAATGATAGAAAACGTAACATCCTATGTCACATGAAGTCACATTACGGACGTTGTCTTACAGAATCCACATAAAGTAGGATTCAAGCGTTTCCTAACAGTACTTCTAGTGTTTGTCAAAATTACCTACATATTATTCTAAATTCAAAAACTTACTGCTCGAACTGGAGATACTCTCGAGTAGACGGGCTAGCTTCTTTAGTTTCTTGTGTTGGGCTTTACGATGTTTTCTTTTGGGCATTTTCACAACACAGTTCTCGTCAACGTTGTAAACACTTTCGCGCAACAATGGATACTGACTATATGGGAGTGTGAGCGTGAGCAGGGGCAAGTAGAGGGGATATAAAAGTCTTCTTTAAACGTTGTTGGCAACAAATCGCGTACAAGGATATACTACAGTGTGTTATATATATTGGAGGCCAAATGTGAAATATAATAACCTGTTATGATTAAAAAGATATCGTTAAGCGTTCATAAATTCCTCGAGATACTTGTTTATTTAACACTCGTACCGCTATGCTGTAGTCATGATTGAAATACTCGTTTTTGAAAAGACGTTCATAATAACACTTGTTACATAATATACTATTTTGAAACAGAATTGCCGAAATCAAATATTTGAATCAAATACAATAGGAATATTCATAAAATGTTTGGTTTTGCGATCTTCTTGACATCGTTTTTTTGGGTGTTTAACCTCCCACAGTTTGAAAATGAGAATATGTGAATCAAAATCAAATTGAAATGGGCCGCACATGGTTACCTTTTCACAGATAGGAAGTGAGAAGTAATAGAATGGTGATTGACATACCGTACATTCCCTGTATCAAGATAGCAAATGTGACCCCAACGAAATTTTTGGCCGATTTCTTTTGACTTTCGTTAAAGGAATGTTGCATAAGGACGTGAACTTCATGTTTCGCCAAGATTCAGTTATATGGAAATAGTCTGATCAACAAGTCGAAAAACGTGAAAAATAGAAACGAAGCTCCTAAAAATATGAGCTATAGCTTATTGGATTCGGAATGACTTCCAGAAGAATAGTTTTTGAGGATTTTACCGCACGTGAAAAATTGCGATTGTTATTAACAAAATAATGTGAATAAAAAAGGTTTTTAGTTTTTTGTTGATAACTCGAAAACTATCAATAGTTAAGGAATTTTGAAAAAAGTTCCGTAAAGAAATAGTAATTTACGCAATAAGTCCGGAAAACACTGTTTCTTTGGACGAGTGGACAAGTTTCTAGGACGAGCGTAGCGAGTCCTGGTAGGTCTGTTTGGATATAAATATGAAAAAAAAAGTCTGCGAGTCCAAAAAAACTGTTTTCGGACGTGTTGCCTACACAATTTTTTCGGCAACCGTTCAGAATAACAAATCGAGACACATTTATTTATTTTCTTTGTACAAGAAAATTTCGAACACTTTAATTCTTATTTGTATTAAATATTGAAATTCGAACAGAATATAGGTACTAACAAAAACATTCAAATTCTTATTTATATTATTATTTATATTAAAATTCAAACATTTCCCGGACTAGTCCGGGAAGTGATACTTTCTCGAAAAAAAATCGTTGCCGAAAAAGGAAGTTTCCAAAAAAAATGTTCTAACTCCTGAAACTCTGTCTCCATTAATACGCCGAAAACAGTTTTCCGCGAGGCCGTTACAGCACGGGCGCACCGCTGATGTAAAAGAGAGTATCACAGTAAATATTTTTCTATAGTATTAAATGTTAATTCAAAAATTTGAATGAATTATGGTATCATGTGGACACTTAAAAGAATAAATCCCCGTTGGGAAAAAAAAAATCAGTAGATTATTCACAAGTTCTTCTATTGAATTAACAATTTTTTTCCAGTCTCCGTTTTCATAAGTAACGACCAATTGTTTCTACATCTAACAATGGCATCAATTACTACTGGTTACAATTTTTGAAGTCGTTATAATTTAATTATAAACAAATAAACAAATTTCACATTAGAGAAAAAAATTATTCTACCATGATGCTGTTCTGAAAAAACAATGATTTTTTTTTAAATACATTTTTTGATTGTTTATAATATTTTTCTTTATATTTCGAATAATTATAATAAGAAGAAATTATTTTCTTATTAAAAATCATAATTTGTACAGTAGTGTACATAAAAAAGTCGTACAGCAGTTATAGGCTATCGTGAGTCAGGCTTGTCAATCTTAATTAAACTTCTTATCCACTTTGACAAGTGGTGTCAAAATTCAAACTATTTTTGTCAGTAACGCGCTTTTAACATTTTTCTAGTACAATCAGAGCAATGCAATTAGTACAATGCCTTGTACGACTTTTTAATGCACAACTGTACTTCACAAAAAAATGTTTCTTTATAATACATAATTTCATTATTCATTAACTTAACAATTTGTTATAATTAAATTTTAACAACTGTTTTATTTTTTTTTCTGAAACTTGCAAAAATACGAAAACAGCCATATATAATAAAGTGGGGGAAAAAATTAGTTTTTTATTTTTCATAACAATTCTTAATATAATACGTTACGGCGGCTTCTTGATTTGTCAAATCAAAAATTGATATGCTTAACTATTAAACTATTAGATATACGATTACGGACATTCTGATACCGTTTTTGTGAAAGATTGATTTATCTTTAAAATAAATAAAGAACCAAGTTGTAACTATTGTTTATCAGCTATTTTGTGCATTTGTTTATAAAAATGATATATTTTTTTCGAGATTTTCATAACTATTATGACTCATAACTTGTAAAATAATGCAGTACAGTAATGAACATCAAGACAATTTTGTTCAGCGATGAATTATCTAACAAATTTTCAATTGATCATAGCCACATCTTTAATTGTTGAAATAATATTTTTAATTGTTAAAAAAAAAATGTTTTTTCCGTTACCTAGCTGTCGTCCCCTTACGAACGGCAGCCCTCAAAAGTCGAAACTTGTGCGAGCCAACGATTAACGAGGTCTTACCTTTTAACGTGCGATTCCTAACACTTTCTCGGGCCATCAGATGAAAATCTGAAGGATTCGAACCTAGCCGAACAGCAGTCAATGGTTTTGAACGCTTCAGACTCAACCACTGAGCTACTTGACCTTTGTTTTCATCAATATTTTTTAACTTGTGTTCAGTTCAACATGGAATTTTTTTCAGATTCTCTTTATTCATCATGGTATTTGAACTTTCCTAGCTAAATGTTTTTTTTATAATAATATTTTATTTTCGTATCAAGTGTTATACGTTAAAGTGGACAGCTGCTTCTTTCGAAGTTCGATTCTTTTGTTAGATCCCTTTTAGCGAATTCTTCATACCTGCTACAGCTTCATTTATTTTGAAGATAAATTAATCCTTTACAAATATGATCTGAATGTCCGTTATCGTTGTTACGGGTTAGTTTGAGTTACCAAAATTCAGAAATGAGGTGGTACTGTTGAGAACTCATTCGACTACTCAGTTTATTGAAATAACTTCCAGGTATCAGACTAAAATATCCCAATTTCACAAAGCTCTTCTGTATTCCAACCTTGTAGAGTTCTGAAATAAAAGAGAATTAGGCATTGAAAAAATAACAATACTTATAACTTACCGAACCTGCTTTCTTTGTAGTTGGAAATTCATAGCGTTCATCACTCATTTCGAAGTTCTTCCATAGAATCGCCAAAGCATTTGTGTTGTGTTGTTAATAATAATAAAGCAACGTAATCTCACTTTTATCTGTCAGCTGAGAGGGCAATTGAACTAATTAGGGAACCCAAACCACGTGACTTTTAACCTCTCTTTTGAAGTCTGGTTGGCAAACGAACGATTTAAATTGTTATTTTTTATAATGTTTGTAGCAAAATTGAGGTAGTTCAATGTTTTTTTTTGGGCATTTCGACCATTATCTAACTAATCGCAAGTTATTTGGAGTAATCTTAAGTATTAAAACTGATATTTACGGTGCTTTAGTATGCAGAAATCATATATTTTAAGAAGTTGCTGCATGAAAACCCAGAAGTTGGTGAAGATTTTAGTGATATTTCATGCATTACCAATAAACTTTTATGTTCTAAACTATTGTAAAATCATAATTTGTTCGTAGGTATAAAATGAAGCTGATATCATCTAGTATTTGGACCCCTTTTGAACCGAAAGTAGGAACTAAGTTTTCAAATGACTTTCATGTCATGGTTGTGAAGGTAACTCTTTGTTTTTCATATTCTTATAGGCTGTTGATGATCTATGTCATGAACATCATCGTGATGGTGATTATAAATACTTCATTTAATAATAATTATAAAAGTTGTAGTCATGTTATTCATCTTTTTTTATATAGCTTATACTCTGTTATAGTTATTCATCTGAGACTTATACAGTATTTTTTTAGGTAAGACATTCACAAAAAAAGCAGTGCTGAACTGCTCGAGGTATTATTACTAAAGATGGTTCAATTTCAAGCGGCCACTGTACACATTGGAGCTTTGCTCTTCGCTGCTGAATATACAAACCATAATAAAGGTATAGTTTCGTGTACTGATGTAGCTGCTTTGTAACCCACAATAGTGTGCTCTGTCCCAATAGCAAAAATCCAAAGATGTGAAGAACGTTTCATGAATCAAGAAGGATAAAAAGTTTGGATCGTACTGCTTCTTATGAGGATAGTGAAACCATTTTCTAGCAAAGGAATCCTCAGATACAACATTAACAATAGTAATCAGTATTTTTGAAAAAAGATATATTACAGTTTTGGTGTACTGTATCTGTCTAATTTATATTTGATAAAAGTAAATCAATAGAAACTGCACACTTGTTTGAAAATGTATAAAATACTAAGCGTAATTAAACTAATTTACTACCTGGACTCTGTTTATAGGCAGTACATAGAAAAAATGAGTAATAAAATAATTTGTTCATTGTAATCACCTTTCGTTATTGAAAAACTTATCATTGGTCGTTTATGACGTTTCTGGGCCTGGGTATGTTTAAGGATATTATAGCATTCGCTCAGTCTGAAGTACTCCTTTGATAATATCCAAATTGGATAAAACTGGAGTAACATTAGTGTTGCAAACAGAAATGTTATAAAAAACAGGTATTATTATTTCTCGTATTTCACGATGATTTTCTACCACGTAGCTCTACATCCATCCATTTATTGGAACTTAGTATTCACTATTTACTATAAATCTGACAAAAACTAAACGGAGTTATAGTCAAATACTTCAATAAAGGTTTCGAAGTATACAAGTAAACAAACGTGCATTTCTTTTGTTTGTCAACCAAGCGCCATTTTGAATTTATTTGACAGGTCAGAGATGATGAACTCTGTTTGGACAGCCAGCACTGTCAACCTAGAATTTAAGGAAATCTATCAAAAATAACTCGAGATGAGAGGGATTTTTGAGGTATAAAAAAGAGACTTCTATTATTATAGCATGAACGTCTATTCGGTGCCTTGTTGGTCAGTTCGAGACATCAAAATGTGATGCAAAATGTGACTCGAAATAAGCTCTCACCTGGGGAACCAATTTATTAAGGTCTTGACTTTGGTGCGGAATTTATTGCCTCCGAACCTTGTTCAACAGACCACTGACTAGGGCGTGGGTAAATTATAACGAACGGTTTAGTTGTTAGGGTTGTGTAATTTCCTTGAGAGATAGAACAATGATATCGACAGTAGCAAAGCATATATGGTTGGAACTCTGACACAGTATAGCTTTCAAGTGGCTATACCAGCAATAGATCTACCTCTAGACAATCTACTTTACTCTACAAGCACAGCGGTAGCTAAACCAACAAGCCACCTACGAATTCCCTCGAGTATCGATACTTAAAGTGTACAACTAGGTAATGGTAAATAATTGATTGCTATTTCAAACAGAGATGATGAATTAGTTCAATGGCCCTCTCAGCTGACAGATAAAAGTGAAGTTACGTTGCTGTATTATTATTAACAACACAATTCTTTGGCGATTCTATGGAAGAACTTCGAAATGAGTGATAAACGCTATGAATTTCCAACTACAAGGAAAGCAGATTCGGTAAGTTATAAGTAATTCTCTTTTATTTCAGAACTCTACAAGGTTGGAATACAGAAGAGCTTTGTAATACTGGGATGTTTTAGTCTGATACCTGGAAATTATTATAATAAACTGAGTAGAGACTCAAAGCTAAAAAGAAAGGAATGTCCATGGATACCCCAAATCATGTAATAACCTTTAGCACTCCAAATCTACCAAAAGAAATCAATGTAGTATATCACATACCTCCTCCACAGAGATGTTTCAAATGTCAAGCGTTCAGTCATGTCGCAAACAATTGCACCAAGGAGCAAATATCTGCCTGTGGAAAGCCTCCACACGAGGGAACACCTTGTGAAGAACCAAAGAAATGTGTAAACTGTAATGGACCCCATTCAGCTGGATACAAAAACTGTCCCACATATAAACAAGAACAACTTGTACAAGAAATCAAAGTGAAGGAGAGAATAACCTATTATAAGGCGAAGAGAAAAGTCTATAACAATAATACAACAACGCCTACACCGAATGTTTCCTATGCTGACGCAACTAAAACCCAAAATAAAACAGATGCCATCTCTCAAATTTTGCAACGTATAGAAGAAATGATAATGAATGTTCTTGCAAACAAAATCCTCCAAAACGAAATTTTCAGGTCACCCCAGACCTCAACAGAAAAACCAAATAGGTATCGAACGGACTCCAACTATTCCACCACCTCAGAACAGAGGAAAAGGGATAGAAGTCAACTAGAACCTAGTTCAGAAGAAGATAGTAAAAGTCCTACGACCAAAACTAAAGTACCAAAAAGGAATACTGGACGTGGTCGCGGACGTCATAACAAGAAAACTAGGAACTGATATATAATATCAGCAAATTTTAAGTAAACTGTGATATAAACTGTGATATATATATATATATATATATATATCATATATAATAATATTTACCTTATTATTAGTATTATATTATATTGTATTATATTATTTTATCAGCAGACTGAATCTCAGATCCAATTAAAATATCATTACCCTTTAATGAATCAATACGAAAACATTTTACAATGGAATTGCAATGGCATTGACCATCATTATATACACAATAAAGAACTGTTGGTGAAAAAACGCCCGTTTTGTCTCTCTCTCCAAGAAACTCACCTAAAACCTGGTGAGAAATGCAATCTCAGAGGTGAAAATGTTCAGGCATGACGTCATTCCCGGAGCAAGAGCACATGGAGGAGTTGCTACGCTAATGAAAGAATCCATTCCCATTCAGACTAATTTACAAGCTGTAGCTATTAGAATAAAATCACCTTTTTCTGTGACAATTTGTAATATAATGGGTGACTTTAATTCACACAACGCTATGTGGGGATCGAAAGATACAGATCACCGTGGACGTATTATTGGGAGAAGGTACCTTCATCAACTCTCGTTCGAACTGCCTATCAGCGATAAATCCCACTACTTGTTCTCTTGAAATTGCACCATACCTTCAATGGAAAGTTCTGGATGAATATGCAGTGGAACATATACCAATTTCTTTAAATTGCGCCAACAGCTTCACATCTCAATACAAATCTAAAAAATGGCGTCTACATTCAGCCAACTGGGAGAGATTTCATATGATAATTGAAAACTTCACACCAACACATGGTGACGTCAATTCACTGGTTGGAAATATTACTGATGCCATCTTAGAAGCAGTATATGAATCAATACCCAGATCTAACAATAGGATAGCGAAAAGAGAGGCACTATGGTGGAATGGAAAGAAAAGAAGCATGCCTTCAATATATTCAAGAAAAGACCTACACGAGATAATATGATCAATTTCAAACGTATGCGTGCGAAAGTAAGGAAACTGAAACTAACAAGTAAAAGAAATAGTTGTAAACACTTTACGAGCACTATGACTTCTGATGTATCAATATCTGAAGTGTGGAGAAAAATTAGAAGTATTTCTGCAAAGAACTTCGCCCCTTCGCCCACTCATATTATCCAGAACAAACAGGACATTACAACGCCAGAAGATATAGCAGAAATCTTTAGTGATCACTTCCAGCATGTCAATTCTTCTGAAAACTACTATCCCACATTTCTTGACATCAAGAGAAAATAAATTTTCAGACAGATGAATTATATGACTACAACTCTACTCTCACCATGGATGAACTAAAAGAAGTGTTACGGACAGCAAAACACTCGGCACCTAGGCCCGACGAAATCCACTACGAATTTCTGAAACATCTTCCTGAAAAGCAAATGAGGAATATTCTCTAAATATTCAATGATATTTGGACTTACCCTGAATGTTGGAAAGAGGTTCATATTATTCCTATCTTGAAACCTGGAAAAGATCCCACACTGCCTGAAAGTTACCGTCCAATCTCGCTCACCAGCTGCCTAAGTAAGTTGTTTGAGAAAATAGTGAACAACCGTCTTATTTGGTGCATCCAAATTCCAAGCAGTATTCCGAAAATTACACTCAACTCTAGATCCACTATCTTATTTGGAACATGAAATTCAATCCAGTTTTATTAAACAGGAACACTTGACAGCAGTATTCTTCGATATAGAAAAAGCATTTGATCTCACATGGAGATATGGAGTTCTACGAACTCTGCATGGATGGGGATTTAGAGGATGCCTGCCAATTTTTATCCAACAATTTCTCAATAACAGACAATTTAGGACCAGAATTCATCAAATTCTCGAGACATGGAAAACGGTATACTACAAAGCTCTTTGCAATATCTATGAATGGCATAATAGAAGTAGTCCAGGGTCCTGCGAAAATAACTACATATGTTGATGATTTCGCTATATTCTACTCATCTTCCCTAACTTCTGATGCTGAAGAGGTCCTTCAGAATACCAACAATGAGCTCCATAGTAAAGCACATAGGACAGGTTTCAAATTCTCACAGAGCAAAACAAAAGCGATTTATTTCTGTAGAAAGCGAAAACCTTACGATAATCCCAACCTCACATTAGTCGGAACACATATACAATTCGTGAGCAAAACAAAATTCTTGGAAATGATATTCGACAGTAAATTGAATTGTAGAGCTCACATAGAGAACTTAGTGGTCGATGCCATAAACCACTCAACATCATGAAAGCACTCGCTGGAATCAAGTGGGGAGTAGACCACGAAATCCTGCTAAATATTTATCGCAGCCTTATTCTCTCTCGAATAGATTATGGTAGTGTAGTTTATTCCTCTGCCAGAAAAACCCGATTGAAAACCTTGAATAAACTTCAAAATAATGCTTTGAGACTCATGAGAGGAAGTTTCAGAACTCCCTAACCTAACCTAACCTAACCTAACCTAACCTAACCTAACCTAACCTAACCACCCAAACTATGACATTTTTTTCAATGACGAAGGCCATGAACTATTCATACGAAAACCAACCGCAACCAGACCAACAGGTACTCGCATACGAGAGCAACATATTATTCCTGATTTGAAAGTGTTCATATTCGCTTCTCCAGAATTTCCTTCATGGATATTAGCTGATATATATTGCTGTGTTACAGAAAACGGAATAAAAAAAGAATTAAATTCACAACACAACAAACTGAACTACTACAATAACATCAGCAAATTTCCCAAAACATGATGAAAATTTAATCAGGATAATCAGGATAATCAGGATCGGGATGAAAATTTACTCTCTTTTGCAGCGGTGCGCCTGTGCTGTAACGGCCTCGCTGAGCACTATTTTCAGCGTTAAGTTAAAATTGTAAATAATAGATAATAGTCGTAACATTTTTGATGAAAATTTTCTTTTCTTTACGTTTTTTTTTAATTTCTCTAGTATTGATAGTTTTCGGGCTATCAACAAAAAACTAAAATCCTTTTATTTTTTCAACTTATTTTGTTAATAACAATCGTAATTTTTCACGTGCGGTGAAATCCACAAAACCCATATTTCTGGAAGTTATTCCGAATCCAATGAGGTATCGCTCATATTTTTAGGAGATTTATTTATTTCTATTTTTCACGTTTTTCAACTTGTTGATCAGACTAAAGAGTGTTTAGTAATTCCGAAAAGTGCTCCGGAGCACTGGGATTACTAAGCCTTTTCGTTGAATGCTTCTGAGCACTAATCACTAAGTACTGAATTAGGAAACTGCTCGGGAGCACAGTGCTTAGGAACAATACAGTGCTTCGAGGTCTACGCACGCTTTGGCACTGCTCTGTCCACTACCATGGTGAACATTTCAATAAGATACTCCATCGCGTTGCGAAATGAATTATAAATCGGTAAATATGAACTAGATGATTGAAACATTACAATTGTGTTCCTACTGGATGGCCAACTCGGTAACTTCAGAACGAGTATTTCATCTTTTGTCAGCTTTTAAGGAGTATTTGGAGTCTGTCTAGGCTTATAGAACCGTCAGAATCCAAGTGATACCGAATAACACATACAAAATTAAGGTCCTCGTCCATTCTTTCACCGAGGAAAATGTGAAGGGGGATAACAAAAAGTTCAATGAATTTATCATATCATCAAAGTCACAATACGCAGTTGTTATGAGTGCTATACTTTTCCCTCGAGTAATTCAATCTTCAACGAGCTTTATAATACCTAATTCATCCCATAAAGACGAAATGGCAACAGAAGTATTAGCGGCATTCAAATTTGAATATGCAATTTAAATAATTAAACTATGGGACGGTCCTAATTATATGCATTTAAAATCCCTCGAGAGTTTTTCTTTCATTATTTTTCCAACAAAGGCGTATCTGGAGAGGACTTGAGTTAAGCCTTTACTATGGTAATAAGTCCAAATTTTTGTTCTTTATAATGAAATATGTCGTTGGCATGATGATATTTTTTCGTGACTCCCAGTCCTTTGTTCCAGGTTACTTTAATTTACCTATTCGATGCTTTCGATATGCCACAAAGGAAATACATACAGGGTGTTTCCGAAATTGGAGTAATAAAATATGGGTAGTTGTATGGATAATAATGTATCAATAAATGCCAAAAATTTTCGTTTTTGAATCATTTAGTCACTTTTGGTTGGGAGGCACTGGTTTGATTCTCCAGGCCACAGCGTGTCTGCCCACTGGCAGTGTTTCAGCGCGGTTTTACGCAGGCTGTAGACCTCCTATCAGTGATTACCGAAAAAAGTCCTGAAAACTTTAAAATTCAGTATTTACCAAAATATATTTTTTTTTTCGACAAAAATTATTCTTTCATTTCGTTTTGTTTTGTCATCTTCCACTTCCCATTTCATTTACTGCTTCAATTTCGGTAACACCCTGTATATTTTGAGGAGAAGTATAACATTAAACTCATTTGAAGAAAAAACTGAATTCCTCTGTCATTCGATTACTCTAATATTTAAACATTATTACATTTATAATGAAATTTTGATGTAATTTTCTTATTGTTTCGCCATACAATGACTTCAAACAGAAATATGTGGAAGCAATAGAAGATGAAGAAGAAGATGAAAAATAAGTAGAAGAAAAATATGCGGTATACTTCTGATTGGAGAAGACATTGTACTTATGGCGAAACAATTGTAAAAAATTTGAAAGTCAACATTCAAGTTTTACTATGAACATCAACATGGATTTTCATCAAGTATCGGCTACATCGATTCAAAACGCAAACATTTGTGAGATTAGTTCAAATCAGAAATATAGTGCGTCAAGAATCTTCATCGCAACTTATGGGCCAGAAGAGAGATTGGTAGTAGTAAAATATGTGTGAGATAATATGAACCATAAAAAATTTATTGAAAATTGAAAATTACAAGCAATCTTCCACGTATATATATATATATATATGTATATATATATATATATGTATATATATATATACATAGATATATATATATATATATATATATAGATATATATATATATATATATATAGATATATATATGGAAACTGGAAGTTCGGGTTGAACCGCGTCTAGAATTTGTTGAAATTCGACGTTTCGGCTCCGATTTTGGAGCCATTTTCAAGAAAAAGGATAAAATGATTGAAAGGGTGTGAAGTTAGATTCTACACTGAGGTCTCAATCTGCCTACTCCTCAGGTGTCATCAGGATTTTGTAACTTGACGCCGGGGTCTCAATCTGCCTACTCCCCAGATCTCGTCACTTGTTCTCTCTAAGGTCTCAATCTGCCTACTCCGTCGATCAAAATTACGCTCAATAATAGCAAAAAAGGTATATTGAACTACTAAAAAAGGCTCACAGCCTAAAAAACTCAACATTTGAACACATTTTTCTTTCCTTCGATAAAACACCCAAACAGCTTCAATATTTTAAACAATTAAAACAAGAACTGGAAGAACGGAGAAACACTGGAGAACTGGAGAAACCAACATCGAAATCAAACATTTCAATGTTACCCCAAAAATCGTGGATTTTTAGATTCCACACCCAATTACTCATTTATGTACTACTACCAAAATGTGCGAGGTCTAAACACTAAAACCAATATTTTATATAACGCAGTCAGCTCAAGACAAATTGGCATAATATGTATGAGTGAAACATGGCTCTCTCCTAGTGTATTTAATGGTGAACTTGAGGTGAAGAGGAGGAGGAGTACTCCTTGCCCTTCGCAACTATTTGAAGTTCAAACCTAGTATTTATATAGTTGGAGGAAAATTACTCAGTAGCTCAACATTTTTCATATTTGTTATTTACATTCCGCCATCTATTTCTGTAGAAGTCTTTGAAGAATTTTTCAATAATCTCGGTTTGTTAGACTGTCTCCACAATGAAAATGTTCTATTAGTCGGTGACTTCAATATTCCTCTCTTCAATTCAAATGCAAACGATAGGAAAGGAAATATTCTGAGGAACTGTATGGAAATATTTGGACTAAAGCAGTACAATACAATTCAGAACACGAACAACCGCACCTTAGATGTAGTTTTAACAAAAACCTCTTGTAAAGTAGACAGAGATTTGGATCCACTAGTGTTAGAGGATAACCATCACCCGCCCATTAAGTTCGAAATTGAGACCTCACAAAGCCATGTTGATAATTTCTCCGACTCTAGGCGATATATCTAAAAACTACAACTTTAGAAAAGCTAACTTTCCAATGATGTACCAACTTGTCGCTGAAATGGATTGGTCACACAATCTAGAACAGAAAGATATAAACATTGCTTGTCACCTCCTAACAAATTCACTTCATAATAACTGTTCCCCTGAAATTGAATCATACTCGTAAATACCCGCCCTCGTTCACACCAACTATAATAAAAACAATTCGGAAGAATGAACATGCCCACAGAAACCCAAAAAAGTACAAAAAGCTTGTTTACCGTGAACAATTTATTTCGCTGAGAGCCGAAGATAAATGATGCATACAAAAACTTCCTCAGTACAAGTGAAAGCAACATAAAAGAAGACCCAAGTAGTTTTTGGAATTTCATTCAAAACAGAAAAGGCAACCCAAAAATCCCCGGAGTAATGGAAGGTGATAACAGTATTTATACCAAACCTCAAGAAATTGTCGATGCATTCGCGGACTATTTTCAGAGCGTCTATATCATGTCGGATGCGTCCCTTCGTGATCTACCGGATAACTCCATAAATAATCTCCCTGGAATAATCCTCAAACAAATCGACGAATTAGATATAATTAAGTCAGCTCATGAACTAAAAAATAAACTTGTTACCGGTCCGGACGATATACCGAGTTTCCTGGTGAAAGATTGCATCCGCCAATAATTAACCCCCTTACTCCATATCTTCAACCTGTCACTAAAAACCTCTATATTTCCTGAAATGTGGAAGATAGCCTGTGTATGTCCTATTTTGAAGAAAGGTGATGCAATCATGATAAAGAACTACAGATCAATATCAATATTATGTAACTTCTCCAAACTTTTCGAAATGATTTTGTACTCTGTCATTTACAACTCTGTCAAGAATATCATATCAGATGATCAGCACGGATTGACAGAAAAAAAGTCGTGTGTAATTAATCTCGCATGCCTATCACAATGCGTCTCTGAAGCACTAGATAACAGAAAACAAGTTGATGTCATATACACTGACATGCAAAAGGCTTTTGATCAAATCGACCTCTATATTCTCATTAGACGATTATCATCGTTTGGCTTTTCTACAAGTCTATCTAAAGTATTTGCAAGCTATCTCTTTGATAGAAAACAATACGTTGAATATGAAAGCTCTCAATCCCCGATATATACCTCTAGCTCCGGAGTGCCACAAGGCTCAAACTTGGGACCTCTTTTATTTCTTATGTTTATTGATGACCTAGCAAAGAAAATCAATTGCTCAAAACTTCTTTACGCTGACGATCTGAAACTGTTGAAGGTGGTTGAGGTCTATGGAGATGGCCTGGATTTACAGTACGAAATTAACTTAATATCTGAATGGTGCCGTAGCAACCACTTGCATTTGAACATATCGAAATGCCATGTACTGACTTTTTCAATGAAAAAAAAACATGCTGAAATTCTCATATAAGATCAATAACGTTCCTATTAATCGAGTGAACGAAATGAAAGACCTGGGAATTGTTTTCGATAAAAAATTCACACTAGTTCCACATATAGACCAGACCGTCTCATCGGCAAATCAAATGTTGGGATTCATAATGAGAAGCACAAGAGAATTCAAAAATACAAGTACAATCATCACACTTTTTAATGCCTATGTGAGGTCCAAGCTTGAATATGGGTTGGTGATTTGGTATCCCATTTATAACTGTCACATATATCATGTTGAAAGCGCTCAAAGAAAAGTACCTAAATATCTATGTTACAAAAAAACACCAACATTTCGAATGAAGACAGTAAGGAATCTCAGAACAGTTCTGATGGGAGTTCTGAGTAGCACTCGTCGAGTTCTACAAAATATTTTGATCGAGTTTTATAGAAAAAGCAGAACTTTTCAATGTATTAGCCATCATAGGGTGTGATATCCAAAAACACAACATTTCGAATTAAGAGAGAAAGGAATCTCAGAACAGTTCTGATGGGGGTTCTGAGTATCACTCGGCGAGTTCTACAAAATATTTTAGTTGAGTTTCATAGAAAAAGCAAAACTTTTCAATTTATCAGCTATCATAGGGTGCGATATCCAAAAACCCAACATTTTGAATGAAGAGAGAAAGGAATCTCAGAACAGTTCTGATAGGAATTCTGAGTAGCACTCGTCGAGTTCTACAAAATATGTTGATCGAGTATCATAAAAAAACGGGAACTTATCAATTTATTAGCCATCATAGGGTGTGATATCCAAAAACCCAACATTTCGAATGAAGAGAGAAAGGAATCTCAGAACAGTTCTGATGGGAGTTCTGAGTATCAATCGGCGAGTTCTACAAAATATTTCAATTGAGTTTCATAGAAAGAGCAAAACTTTTCAATTTATTAGCTATCCTAGGGTGCGATATCCAAAAACCCAACATTTCGAGAGAGAAAGTAATCTCAGAACAGTTCTGATGGGAGTTCTGAGTAGCACTCGTCGAGTTCTACAAAATATGTTAATCAAGTTTCGGAGAAAAAGCAAAACTTTTCAATTTATTAGATATCATAGGGTGCGATATCCAGAAACCCGACATGTCGGATGAAATGTTCGTTTTTTGGATTTTGCACCCTATGATAGCTAATAAATTGAAAATTTTGCCTTTTCTGTAAAACTAGATTAACACATTCTACTCAGAACTCCCATCAGAACTGTTCTGAGATTCCCTTCTCTCTTCACTCTAAATGTTGGGTTTTTGGATATCGCACCCTGTCTCACTTCCTTGGCGAGTGTGAGGCGTACGGGAGGCTATGATTCTAAATCTTCGGAGTCGAAAAACTCCAACAAGAGGAACTCATCGAACTAGAGTGGACGGACATACTGATCTTCGCTAGAAGACAAAGGTTCGGAAAGGAAGACTAGAAGAGGCGATGTAGTTATGTGGAGAGCAGGGGATGGCAAAAAGGGCCCATTGGGGCCTACTTGCCTGGCTGCGGCAGCGGCCTCCCCATGATTACTACTACTACTACTACTACTAGAAAAAAAATGAAAAACTGAATAAAATAACGAAAGGAGAACTTGAATGGACATAAAAATGAATGGAAGCACTTTGTAAATAGGTAGAATAAGTTAGACATAAGAAAATGTATTGTTGCGTCTTCGGGTTCAATAATAAGTGTACACTAGTGTGGACTTGCCTTTATTATTCAAACTTTACTTGACAACACTGTAATACAATACTAACGTCACTGTCAAAACTGATACCAAAATACTTGTATCCAAGGTAACTTACGTCATCTCCAAATGCATTGTTTTTATATATAAATAAAGTTTTAGAGAAATGAAGAAATCAATAGAACACAATAAGAATGTTCGACGATTGATCCAGAACAAAAGTTAGTGCTTCTAGATTTTTCCATCTAATTCATCGAACGATCTCGAACAATTCAAAAAGTCTTTATCAACTTCCAGGTCTGTAACAGTATATAAAGACAGAAGACAAGAAGTATTAATATTTGGAAAACTTATATCAAGGTATTTATACTATTTCACAACACTTCTGGCTCCAGTTTGCACCAGTTTTAAAGCAGAGCAGAGCAGTACATAATAGAAACTATTTTAAACTGTGCGGAATTTTTCTAACTAATCACTGACTATATTTCATGATCTTTATAAACAATTTTAATACTCAAATCTCAAAATCATAGCGAACAGTATTAGGCAATCCAACGACCTGTCAAATAAATTCAAAATGGCGCTTGGTTGGCAAACATTAGAAATTTACGTTTGTTTACTTGTAGACTTCGAAAGCTTTATTGAAGTATTTGAGTATAACTTCGTTTAGTTTTTGTCATATTTATAGTAAATAGTGAATAGGTACTAAGTTCCAATAAATGGCTTGATGTAGCTACATGGTAAAAAATCATAGTGAAATACGAGAAATAATAATACCTGTTTTATAACATTTCTGTTTGTAACACTAACGTTACTCCAGTTTCATCCAATTTGGATATTATCAAAGGATTACTTCAGACTGAGCGAATGGTGTACAAATATCCTTAAACATACCCAGGCCCAGAAACGTCATAAACGACCAATGATAATTTTTTCAATAATGAAATGTGATTACAATCAACAAATTATTTTATTACTCATTTTTTCTATGTACTGCCTATAAACAGAGTCCAGGTAGTAAATTAGTTTCATTACGCTTAGTATTTCATACATTTTTAAACAAGTGTGCAGTGTGTATTGATTTATTTTTATTAAATATAAATAAGACAGACACAGTACACCAAAACTAAAAACTTTAATAAACTTCAAATCTATGACACAAATTCATTATTTCATATAGATAGAAATCAACAAGAAAGCATGTTGTACTCAGTAAACGATTCTTGCTTCGTTGTCAATGACATATCAATTGTTCGTGATATTTAGATCCATTCTACATAATTTTTCGAAATATACCTTTCTTCAAAAATACTGAATACTATTGTTAATGTTGTAGCTGAGAATTCCTTTGCTAGAAAATGGTTCCACTATCCTCATAAGAAGCAGTACGATACAAACTTTTTATCCTTCTTGATTTATGAAACGTTCTTCACATCTTTGGATTTCTGCTACTGGGACAAAGCACACTTTTGTGAAGAGTGATGGCATGGGTCACAAAGTAGCTTCATCAGTACACCAAACTATACCTTTTTTATGGTTTGTATATTCAGCAGTGAAGAGCAAACCGCCAGTGTGTACAGTGGCCGCTTGAAATTGAACTATCTTCAGTAATACCTCAAGCGTCAAGTAGGTTAGCACTGGCTTTTTTGTGAATGTCTTACCTAAAAAAAATACTGTATAAGACTCGTATGAATATGAGGTAAAAGCTAGAACTTTGAAAATAATTATTAAATGAAGTATTTATATAATCATCATCATTATGATGTACATGACATAGATCATCAACAACCTATAGGAATATCAAAAGCAAAGAGTTACCTTCACAACCATGACATGAAAGTCATTTGAAAACTTAGTTCCTACTTTTGGTTTAAAAGGGGTCCAAATCCTCGATGATATCATCAGCTTCATTTTATACCTACGAACAAATTATGATTTTACAATAGTTTCGAACATAAAAGTTCATTGGTAATGCATGAAATATCACTAAAATCTTCGTATTTACCTCTGACCAACATCTGGGTTTTCATGCAGCAACTTCTTAAAATATGATTTCTGCATACTGAAACACCGTAAATATCAGTTTTAATACTTAAGATTACTTCAAATAACTTGCGATTAGTTAGAAAATTGTCGAAATGCCCCAAAGAAAACATTAAACTACCTCAATGTGGCTCCAAACATTATAAACAATACCAACATAAATCGTTTGTTTGCCAACCAGACTTCAAAAGAGAGGTTAAAAGTCACGTGGTTTGGATTCCCTAATTTGCATTTTACGATAACCTCACTTTCGATAATGGTGCCATCTAGCGGAATTTGTTAGAATTTATAAAATAGACACAATTTCAGTAGTAGATAAGTTAGATCATAGAGGGCAGGTAGTTTGATTTCTTAAAACATTATAGAGGATAGCAGATGATAGTTTTTTTAGTTAGGAAGCTTTTCATGTTTTTTTTTTCAATAATGAAAATAAGAATTTCAGTTCTAGGAAAGCTCTATTTCATATTTTTTATTTCAATACAAAACTTTCAGCATTAAAAATGTGTTAAAAAATTTGACAGTTATTGTTTTGATATTTCTGAAAATTGCATATTTTCGAATTATATACAAGGCAGTCCATGTTCCAGAATCCAACTGAGACCACGAGTTTTTCTTGTGTGAGCTGGGGCAGTGTCAAAAAGCTATTTTCCGCACGATTTTTACTTTTCCGTACGATTTTCACTTTTCCGCACGATTTTTGTATTGTTGAAAATGAAGATATTTAGGACTAACTTAATGATGTATGTAACTATTTTGTCTAATTAGTCATTTTGTAGCATTATTATAAAAACTTGTATATTAAAAACTTTGTTTTTTCGTAAATAAGATGGACAAAAACACTCGTAGGAAAATTATTGTAACTCTTACGGAAAATGTCTCTTCCGCCCTTAACGGCTTTCCCGAACTCCGCTCCGCGTCGTTCGTGCAACTGCCGTCGCGTGCGGAAAAGTACTACTTTCCGCACTTGTTAGGTAAATAACTATTTCCTACAAGCGTGCGGGATTCACCCTCTACCTGCACGCAATTCAGTTTGGAAAGTGTCATTTTCCCACAGTTGTGCGGGAAAAGTTTTCCAACACTAGTGCGGGAAAAACATTTATATGATATCCTCGTAAAATATAAGTGGTGGGTGACAAAATATGAAAGTTCAAGCTTTTTTGTTGCAATACTAAGTGAGTTTGTTCAAAATCATTCATCATTTTGCACTATTTATTGAAACAATGAACAAATATTGATAAATAAAAATGTATTGTTATGAAAATTACCCTATATATAGGCTTTGATTGATCTGATAACGAGTAGGTAACAATTGATGTTGTCATGCCGATCAATACACAAATTTGTTTGTAATTTTCAGAGTGACAGACAAAGCGTTACTTGTATAAAATTTTCGATTCAGTGAAATTGCCACAATGAATTATTCATCTGATGAAGAACTTCCACAAGAAATCGTGCAAGCAGCTACAGATGCGAACTTAGAGTTATTGCCAACGAAATCTAAACAAAGGTATGAGAAGCAATACACGAGTTTTATTGAATGGTGCAACAATAAAAAAGTTAAAACACCAAATAAAGAAGAAGTATTCTTGGCTTATTTTCTAGAAATGTCTAAAACATGGAAGCCGAACACTTCATGGGCAAGATATTCAATGTTGAATAGTGTATTCAAAGTAAAGCAAAATTTGGATATTAGCAAATTTTACAAAATAATTGCATTCATTAAAAGACAGAATGTCGGTTTTCGACCGAAAAAGGCCAAAATCTTCACTCAAGAAGATTTTTTCAAAATTTATGACTGAAGCACCCGATGACATATACCTCATGATTAAGTTAGTAGCAATTTTTGGATTAGCTGGTGCTTGCAGACGAGAAGAGCTGACAAAACTCACCATTGACGACATAGACGGCAAAGAAAACCTGATAATTGTTAATATCAAGGATTCCAAAAATCATTCCTCTAGATCCTTCGTGGTTATTTTTTGAACGTATACAGAAATTATGTACATTTACGTCCAAAAGAGACTCCTCACCGTCGTTTATTCTTGTATGACAAAAGTGGAAAATGTACTGTGCAATGTGTAGGAATCAATACTATAGGAAAGATACCCTCCTAAATAGCAGTGTATCTGCGCCTTCAAAATCCAGAGCTTTACACTGGTCACAGCTTCAGGCGTTCCTCAGCCACTTTACTTGCTGACTGTGGTGTAGGTATAACTAATATCAAACGCCTAGGAGGATGGAAATCGACTTCAGTTGCAGAGGGGTATTTAGAAGACTCCACCAATCGAAAAAAAGAAATGTCCAACAAAATTCTCAATTTGAACACTACATCGTCTTCCGGGTGCATTTTAGAACCATCCACGTCTATATCGATCGGCGACGATTTGATGCCTGTGCCTGCACATTCGATTTCTTTCGATAATGTATTGCCCGAGTTACCTTCTTCTTCAAAAAATATGCTGGCTTCCGCTATAAATTTACATAATGCATCAAATTGTACATTTACAATAAATATTACGAATAATTAGTGGATAGAAAATGTTACTCTTGTTAGTTGTTTCCATTTGCATGAATAAATAATTGAAAAAATGAATTTGTTTCCTATGCTTGTAGAAAAAGTATTGTTCCTAACTCATGCGGAAAGTGTCTTTCCCGCACGCGACTGCCGTTAACCCGAACGACGCGGAGCGGGAAAACATCACTTTCCGCACTTGTTAGGAAAATTACTATTACATAATAGAAATTCATTCTGTATTTTCTATATAATAAATCAAATTCACAACACCCACACAACACAAACACTATACATAAAATAAAATAAAAACAAATATAACGTACAACAAAATAACAACAACAATATCACAACAATATACAGGGTGTCACCTAGACCAATGATAGCAGCCTAGGGTTCGATCCAAATTAAGTTTCCGCTATTTGACTGTAGATATCAGAAGCAATTCTCCACCTTATTCTTCTTTGTGTTAGTGCACAAGTATTTCAGTGTATTTGATTTAATTCCAAGAGACTCCATAAAGCCTCCCTGACGAGTGGTAGACCACGAAATAGCTGTCGGTGGATGGTGGACCTCTTGTGAATTAAATCGAAAACTCTTTTTCTTCACCTATATCTGTATCACCTTTATACTGTCTTTGCGTTCCTCCTAACGCATTAGAAACTTTATGGAACCTTAGGTTGGTCAGTATAACTAAACAGTTGTCGGCCTGTCAATGTAGCAGATGATCATAGGGTGGCTGGTAGCTTGGCGGTCTAAGGCGCAGGCCGTTCGAAGCTTCAGTATAGCGGTAGTCGGTTCGAGCCCGATGTAGGTACAAGGGATTTTTTCTAAAGTATTCAATATCGGATTCGATAGAAGACCACAGTCCTTGTTGAAAGCAAGTGTATTGTGTGTTGTCTAGATGCCAATCTCGTCTAGTGCAAGCTTGGAGCGCACGCCGGCCACCCGAGGTGGTGATGTAGGTTTTCCGGGTTTTCCTGCAGCTTAAAAATAAATTCGCCACCAAAAATCAGTAAGTCGCCCTGGAGCGCCACGGCAAATAATAATAATAGCCGTCCTCTACCCGCATAGGCTATGCCTTTGCAGTGAGTTTCAAAAACTTTGCACCATATGAGAAACTTTTTTATTATGCATCTTTCAGAAAAGTGTAATCCTCATAAAAGTTGGTGATTTCCGAAAAACTTGCATTTGGGTAACTAAAATGATGAATTTCCAAACGGTGTACACAGGAGAACAAAAAATAGGAATTTTGTTAATGAGTAATCTAACCTTATTTTTGATATTATCGAAGAAGTTTATTTAGAAAAGTTGTTTAGAATCGAAAACAATATTAGGATTTGAAGTCATAGCCACCCACGCAACAAATTTTTTTCCTGATTTTTTATAGTTATAGCCTCATAAAGAGTACTAGTATAGTATATGCACCTTAGTCGCCTCCCTCATATCCGTACAACGATATTTTAATGCGAAATTTGGTACAATTCATTATTTATACTAGAATATCGACGTTTTTTGAAAATTGTTTGAATTTTCACAAGTTTTTGGTGCAAATTTGATATATCACTCTGTATGTATGTCAATAAAAACTATCAGTATAATTTTATGGAAGGAAATTATGGAATTAATTAAATAATTATTAGTAAACGATCAAATAATACAATTCTGCAACTTTTTAATATCACTTTATTCTAAAAAAAATGAAAATAAACAATTTTTTAGGATTAAAGTGACAGTAAAGTTGCAGAATTGCATTATTTAATCGTTTACCAATAATTATTTGAATTCTTCAATAATTTCCTTCCATAAAATCATACTGATAGTTATAATGGACTTACACAGGTACAGAGTTACAGAAAACAGGTGAAAATTCAAACAATTTTTAAAAAATGTCGTTATTCTAGTTCAAATGTAAAATTTGTAAAACGTACCAATTTCTCATAGAAATATCGTTGTAGTAATATGAGGGATGCGACTAAGGTGCATAAGAGATACTAGTACTCTTTATGAGCCTAAAACTATAAAAAATTAGAAAACATTTTTGTTGTGTAGGTGGCTGTGATTTTAAATCTTGATATTGTTTTCGTTTCTAAACAACTTTTCTAAATAAACTTCTTTGATGATATAAAACATAAAAGGGCTGATTACTCTTAATGAAATTTTTTATTTTTTGTTCTTCCCTGTACACCGTTCGGAAATTCGGAATTTTATTAACTCATATACGAGTTTTACATGAAGCACCAACTTTGATGAAAAATAACATTTTCTGAAAAATGCATAATAAGTTTTCCATATTGTGCAAACTTTTTGAAGCTCACTGTATATATAAAAAGAAAAGAATATCGATCGGCTCGCTTCGTTTTCATAGGGGATACGGTCAGTGGTGAAAAAGAAGTTGCTCTTTTTTGCTATCCGAGCCTTCCGCTTATGTTTATTCGCTTTTTCGAGTGCTACAATATAAATATAGTGACATTAGATATATACGATAAATAACAAAGTGATAACATACTGTGCTAGTTGAAATTTTCTTCGATATTCGTGGAACATGTAGGTATACAGTGTGTCCATAAAGTAATCCCCCCCTGTAAACTTTTGAAAGGATTGGAATTTTTGAATGCAATTTTTTTTGATGAAATGGCAGTTCATAAGCTACTTTTCGACGACAAAAAAAGTCGTTGTGCCTGGGGCCGCCATTTTGAAAGAATTTTTTTAATGGCATGGGGGGTCGAGTGATACCTAATTCGAAAGATCTTACAATTTTCTTTTCTTTATTGACAACAAGAAATTGTCCAATTTTTCGAATTGGTGTCGGTCCGCCATTTTTATTTTTTCTTTGAAATGGCTTTGGGGGTCGAGTGATACATCATTGTATTTTAATTCTTTATAAGTACGAGTTCTTACATTATGTACCGTCATTTTGTTTTGGATGCATATTTTTGTTCAACATTTTGGGGACGTATTGAGAATTGTAAGACGTTTCGAAGGCGGTATCACCCGACCCCCATGCCATTTAAAAAATTCTTGGACATTTTTTTTGTTGTCAATAAATAGCCATCCATCAAAAAAATTCATCCGAAATTTCCAATCTGTTCAAAAGTTAATAGGGGGGGGGGGGTTAATTCATGGACACACTGTATAATTAAAATGAAAAAACAGAAACGAAAAAACTTGACAGGAAAATTTGAAGGATAGATGATAGATTTTATAAATTGATGTTAATGAAATGAGGACTATACAGACGAATAATTTTGGGTATTACTATCGGATCAATGATTTTGTGGCAAAAGAATATATTAGTTAATTTTGCTGAGGTTATCGATGTCCAATTTTTTGTTCATATTGTATGTTTGTAGTTTTAATCCAGCCATTTCCAGGAAACGTTCAATACACAAGTTGTATGTTGTTGCTGTCGTCCCCTTACGAACGACAGCCCTAAAAAGTCGAAACTTGTGCGCGCCAGGATTAACGAGGTCTTACCTTTCAACATGCGATTCCCTAGCACTTTCTCGGGCCATCATGTGAAAATCTCTAGCCGCTAGGATTTGAACCTAGCCGACCAGCAGTTAGCTGAGGGTAACTCTCAGATTGTAAGTCAGCTGTAAAAACTGCACTACTTAGTAATCATTGACAACTTCCATTAAAAAGACGAGTACAAGAATATATAGTTTTATCACAAATAATATTTCACTGACAGTCTTGACACTTTTGGCTGGTTATTCTTATGGCCCATGAAACATTACTCTTTACATAAGGACACTATGTATACCACAATAGTTATTACAGAATTCTTCTAATCCTGAACCACATCTTGAAAGTCTTTTTTCATTCATTGTTCAACTCGTATTCAATCAATTCTTCATTCGCTCCCAAGTTACATATTGTGTACTATAGTTAGCATTCTAGGAATGAATTAAAAATGGAGTTGGGCTGAGGGTCGATGCCGACGTCACGGGAGTGAGGAGAAACACAAGAATATGCCTTGCACTCACAGAACTTGAGTAAGGTAATCAATGATGATGACCTGTTCAAATAATAACGAGTTTTATTGTACCGATTTTTTTTATATATATTATTACATCTTTATGTCAAAATTATCGTCTCACAAGGTTGAAAGTGAAATTTAAGTTTATTTACAACCATATATGTAATGCTGTCATTACTATCGTCATTGAAGTTTGGTAAGTGTCACATTACACACCTCTACTTCCCGACCTCACTTCCCGTCCTCACTTCCCGCCCTCATTTCATCTATTCTAGATGAATATTTTTCTGATATTTATTGACTTTATCTGAAATTTATCCGTATTGGTGACAATTGTATACCCCGTAGTCACGTTAACAATATATTTACTTGATTATTCTGAGAAAACCGCGTTCTTGGTAATTTGTCGTTAAATGTAATATTTTAGGTATATTCAGAACGAAATAGAGATTTATTAATTTTGATCAAAATATGATAGTTGTAAATAAAATTGCATACAAACCTCGGTAGGAAGTTTCATTCCTGTCTCGAGATTATAGCATAGCTAACTAACTAATCTCACGACAGTTGGAGTGAACAATATAGTACAACCTATCTTCAAACAGTTCCCTTAAAAATATAGTACAGGAGTTAAGTAACTCCCGTTACCATATTCTTGAGAGTCCAGGCAAAGGCCTGGACTCTGGACTCTGAAAGCAGAATGCCGCCAACTAATTACAAGTACGCGCGTACACATACGTCAGTGTGTAGACAACATCTGCCTAAAATATCTATCGAAGATATATTCAGTCGTCGTTTGAATTTTCGCACGCGCGTACGTGTGGCACGTACACATCTCTCCGTGTGTAGGAAAAACGCACTCACGTGTCACGTAGCCCATGGACAAAGCCAAAATCAAATATGAATATACTTTCAATTAAATAATTTTTTCTTCATTCATTCATTTCTGCTCATATTCAGTTAAACTCAAATCCAATCAAAACATTTTATTCAGGTGGTTATCACCCAGTACATAAGAAATCCAGATTGCCGCACTGATTTGGGATTGCAATCAAACAGCAGAATTTTCCAATCTGCGTGTTCAATTATTTGTTACATCAGACTTCCTGTAAGTTTCAAATTATTCATTGTCGGTAATTACCTTGTAGGTCGAAGTGCTAACTTTGCAAATGTCAGCACAAGCGAACCGATGATGAGGTAATGCTTTTTACTATAAATTAAAAATGGTACGTGTGTATCGGGACAGAGAAGGTCAGACCGCGACCTAGTACTTTCAATGGCTAATCTCCTGGCGCATCTCTCCTTAGGGATATTTTTATAGTATGATTGATGTGGGTTTTCATGCTCAATTTTGTCACCTAGTGAAATTTATCTGTTTTTCCCTTTATTTCTATAAAATATTTTATAGTAAACTTCAATGAACTCTTTTACTTCCAAGCACAGGGTGATCAATTTATTTAAACCTCTCGTAGCCAAGCGAAACGAGTCACGGGTATCCCGGAGCTCATAACAGCTCGTAGCCCTTTTGGCGTAAGGGGTAAACGTCACGTATCGGGGATAATATCAGTGCTGTTCGTGATAATCATATAACCTCCAGGTTTTATGTGTTTTATTACGATCAACCATTAATTAAAGAAAATATTCAAAAAAATTCTTAACAGTTTATTGAGCTCTATAAATCTCAAACAATCTATAAATCTATAAATCTCAAACAATAAAAACCGTTACGCTGCTCGATTCAACAGAAAATAAACCCAATGTTACAACAGAGATACTTCTCATTTTTATCGTCAGCATAATACTTATCCATACCAGATTGATCATTCCCAGCAATATGTGTCACAACATTCATTTCATATCTATTCATTTCAAACACAAGACATGCAACCAATAAGGCAATTCGGATACCTTCATCTCGAAATAATGATGGAATCTTCATTCAAAAGTCTGAGAACGGAGTGAACGAACCAGTTACCGTTGTCAATTTTTTAAACAAATCTCATCCCAACTAACACCAATATAATTGGGACAACTTTGACTGTATTTTAATTTTTTGACAAATCACAACTGTTAATATTCACTTTATAAAATACCTGTTGTATTAAGTTAATTATAAAAATTAAAATTAATGAAAACTTATATTATTGTGTTTCAGAATGAGACTTGATAAATATTGATAAATAGCATTGCAGTAGTATGTCAAAGCTTTTATCACGCCCATCGAGATTTTGGCGAAGGGGCTGATGCTCCCGGCTGGAGGCCCCACCGAGGAACGTCCCCACAAAAAAGGGGGCGCGCTAGAGCCCAAGGGGGCCGAGATTTCGTCAATTAAATTGGGTGGCGTCATAAAAGCGTAGAATTGGGTACCTGGAGTCGGCTGGGGGAAAGTTCGGGGGGGGGGGGCAATGACGAGGAACGTCCCCAGAGAAGATAGGGCCCGCTGCAGCGCCGGGGGCCGAGATATATCTATTTTCGTTTTTTGTCAATTTTAGTAATGTGACGCTGGCACTGGTGACAAGACCCTGTGGATTGCTTCCGCCACCGGTTGTTGTTTACGCAAAGAGGCAGCGTTTGTTGAGATAAGCATGACCTCACCGGAGTGAATGTGTTGTCCAGACGAATTTCTGGGAAGTAGCGTGAGAACCATAACAGAAACGACGTAGTGTGCAATGGCAACGGATATTCGTCATTGATAAACAAGATGAAATTCCAGGAATTCGAGTTTGTTTTTGAGACTCACAGTGTGTGTTGTGTCGCAAATGAGGCATGTTTGGCATTTCACTCTAACTCATCGTACCCATCTACAGGGGCGAACACCAGTCCGGCAAGCAGCAGCACCCGCAATAACTGTTCGAGATAGCCAGGGTGTAGTGCTCATTTTCCACGCACACAAAGTGAGTTTTCCCGTTTTCCATTCATTTTTCCGCATATTTTAGGATGTGTTGATGTATTTTTTGAATAAAGATGAATGCCGATGCTAATGCCAATTTGGCCGCTGATATGATCAAAACTTTGAGGAAGGCGGAAATAATTTTGTTGGAAAAATTCACCGCCGATGAACAAAAAACATGGCTGGCACAGTGCAAGACGACTGCTCGTCTTTTGACTATTGCCATATCGGCCAAGGAGTCGATTGGGGCTCTACGCAGACTCCAAACTTTGGTGGGCCATTTAAAAATTATTCGTAATTCCATCAAAAATTTGGGAGCTCGTCAAAATTATCGTCATGCGTACAGGTATAATCATAAATTTGGTCCATATAGATATTCGGCAATTTTTTCACGATGCTTATACCTTATTCAAAAGACGAGAAAAAAATTTATATTAAAATTATTAAAAACAGGATATGATTGAGTTAAAGGCGACATTTTGCGGGGAATTCGTCGAAAGTGGTTTGAATCAAGATGGTGAAAAAATCGACTTCGAATATTTCAGCACTGAAAACGCTGTGATTGATAAGGGTACTGATTTGAAAGGATTGTTCTTCGAAAACGTTATAGATCAGGTGCAAAATAAATTATCCGAATACGCCGAAAAGGAGATTGGCTGGAGTCTCCAAAAAATGGTCAGTTTGAAAGTAAATATAAACAAATCCGGCATCGGCATCGTCTTACATCGTTTCCAAAATCCATTGCCAAAAGGAAAGCTTGCGTCAACATCAAAAATGATGATGATGCATGTTTCGCTTGGGCCATAGTTTCGGCTCTTTTTCCGGTTCATTATCATAATCATCCTTATGAAACATCATCTTATACCTACTATCAAATATTCTAAATTTGACAGGTATCAAATTTCCGATGAAATTCAGGCAAATGGCCAAATTCGAGAAATTAAACAACATTTCCGTGAATGTGTACACTTTGGAATCAATCCAGTCCAAGCCAGACAACGAGGCATTTTTCGTGACAGTTCCGAGTCGACTCACTAAACAAAAATTAGATCGACACGTCAATTTATTGCTGATTCAAAATGAATATCACCCAACATTGAATGATCACGAAGCGGTACCAAATATAGACGATGAAAGTGATATACGCTATAATTTTTGTTGGATTGAAGATTTATCCAGGTTGTTTTGTAAACAACTAAGTGAAAACAGTGATAAAAAATTATTTCGCGACAGGTGTTTGAATTATTCCACAAGTGAAGGAAAATTGGTCATACGGTTTATTGCCAAAAAACAAACACATGTAAAATTTCGTTCCTCCACTACGATCACGTGGAATTTCGGGACTTTGTACATAAAAAATAGGTACCCTTTGTAATCGATGCGGATTTCGAGTCAATGGAACCGTTTGAAGATGCCGCTGCCTCCGGGTGCACTTCTCAAACGGAAAAGTACCAAAAACATATTCCGTTCAGTGCCGGATTTTATTTCAAATGTGCATATGACGACACTTTGTCATTTTACGATAGCCATCGAGGTTTGGATTCGATGGATTGGTTTGCGCAGCGAATGGGGGACATAGCCAAAATTGTCGGAGCCAAAACTTTGAATATAGACCCCATGATTGCGTCACCTGATGGGGTGAACGTGCCATGTTGCCACATTTGCGAAAAACCGTGGAAATCTGGCGACAAAGTTGTGAAAGACCATAATCACTACAGTGGTGCCTTTCGCGGATATACGCATATGCAGTGCAACTTGTCATAAAAAAAGTGTTTTTAATGGTGCCGATCGTTTTCCATAATTTATCCGGATACGACAGCCATTTTATTATTCAAGACACAGAGAAGAGGATGTGGGTCAGCTTGTTGCCTGCAAACAGAGAAAAATACATATCTCTCACCCAGTATGAGGACAATACAGACATCCATTCGGTTCAGACTTTGACAGTGCACGATTTGAAAATATCCAAACGCGAATTTGCATATTTGACAGTCGCCCCGTATGAATTACTCACTAGAAAGAGCGTACTCCCATACGACTTCGTCGATTCGATGGAAAAGTTGGAAGGTGGATGTTTGCCGGCGCTAAATCATTTCTACAACAAGTTGAACGATTGTCACATCAGCAGGGCACAATACGAACATGCGCAGAACGTGTGGCAAACGTTCAACTTGAAAACACTGGGCGAGTACTCTGATTTTACACATTACACCCTACCCGGCTATACGTGGTCGTGTATGTTGAAGTACACCCAGTGCAAGTTGCAGATTTTGAAGGACGTCGACAAGCTCATGTTCATCGAGCAAGGAATTCGCGGGGGCATCAGTCAGTGCTGCAACAGGCGCTACACGGCAAATAATAAATACATGGGTGCAGGTATGACGTCACTCAGCCCTCCACTTATTTGCTATATCTCGATGTAAATAACTTAGATGGGTGGGCCATAATGGAGTATCTTCCGTACGGGGAATTTGAATGTGTTAGAGGTATCAGACACTTCGGCAATTGGCTATATTTTCGAAGTTGATTTGGAGTACCCCGAACACTTACATGACAAACACAAAGATTTTCCATTGTGCGCCGAACACCGTACTCAGCCAGGCTCGAAATCCCCAAATTAATGACCACCCTGTACAACAAGTTAAACTATGTTGTATACTACATGGTGTGGGAACAAGCACCGACGCACGGACTTGTACTTGAAAAAATTCACAAAGTGCTGCAATTCGACCAATCAGCCTGGCTCAAACCATACATTGATTTAAATACGAGATTACGCGCAGAAGCAAAAACCATTTTCGGCAAAAATAATTTAAAATTAGCCAATCACGCAGTATTCGGGAAAACTATGGAAACATCCTGTAGTGAAAATGGTCTCAAAATGGGAGGGGCGATATGGCGCAAAAAATTTAATAGCCAGCCCGAATTTCATGAATCACAGTATTTTCGATAGGGACCTCGTCGCTATCGAGATGGCAAAGACGGATCTGTTGTTCAATAAGCCCCTGTACATCAGAATGTCAATACTTGACATTTCTAAGGTGTGCATGTATGATTTCCATCACGGCTTCATGATGGAAAAATACACGAGCAATCAGTGCAAGTTGATGTAAACGGATACTGATTCGCTGATTTACGAGATCAAATTCGATGACATTTATCAGAATTTATTGAAATCAAACATTGAAAAATTCGATACTAGCGATTACCCCACCTTATGGCATTCCCCTTGCAAACAAAAAAGTCCCAGGCTCGATGAAAGACGAAGCGAATTGCAAAATTAGGACGGATTTCGTGAAATACAGCGTTATCCGATATGAAATCACTTTTGACGACTATGTAGAATGTTTGGAAAATCAGCGTGAGAAAGTCACATCTCAACGCTGTATTCGCTCTTTTGCGCACAACGTTTTCAGTGTTGAGCAAACAAAAATCGCCCTGAGACCACATGATGACAAACGGTGTTTGATTGCCGGCTCTCATGATACTCTGCCATGGTGGCATTACAGTTTCATGAATATGTAAAATTGTTTCAGCCCCCCCCCCACCATGGCACACTCTATGCAAAATTTGAAAATTTGAGTTATTTGAGAAAAATTTATTGGGACTTCATCTTTGTCATGGTCCATCACGGAGAATATTGTCAAAATGTGGTCCGCCAAAAAATGGGGAGAATTGGTGGACCAGGCTTGGGGCGATCGACCTTTCTACAATTTGGCGCACTTGGAGTACACACGAGAACTTGATGCCGCAGACAGAAAAAATGCACTCGCCACCGAAGACTGGTCTATACATTCCTCTGAGGATGTCTATTGCGTATGGATGAACCAGTACTATATTCCGAACTACTGATCACGCCTGTGTTATACTTGTTTCAAAGCCTTCAGAAATGCCATGCAACACCATACATTTCATAGTATCAGTGACCATAAACACATCGTGTTCAATTCGAATAACTTGAGCGAATTGTATCGAAATCCTTCATCATGAGTAGGGGTACAACCTCCATAGTAGCGCACTCAGGTTATTGCCACCGCTTACTGCAGTGCAGGCTAGATGCGAGCGTTCGCTGGGTTCACCGCGTGACGTATTCGATTGGAAGAGAGTATATGACAGCAGCATGAATATTTGAGATTGGTCTCTATCATGAAGTCCACGTTTGAATAGTAAGGAGAGTGAGATTTGGATCGGCCGAGTCGAGCGATGTTACGCACGCCGGGTGCTATCTTACCGCAAGCCGAGTGTTCGAATATTAAATAAAAATAATAGTAATTGTGAATGAATAAATTCGAATTGTTGAAGTGGTATAATAATAATGATATTCGAAAAAATTGGAAAAACGGCGGGGTAACGAGAGTGTAACGTTTCAACGTGCGATTCCAATGAGGAACGTATACAGGGTGTTTGAAAATATATGATTTAAGAGAAAAATCAACAGGGTGTCTCAAAATATGATAGTTGAGAGAAAAAACAACAGGGTGTTTCAAAATACATCATTTAAGAAGAAAAACATGAAATGGTGGGTGGGGAAAATGAATCATCGCATCATTGAGGCATCGCATCATTGAGGGCACGCAGGAATTCAGAAGTTTTTGTTTTGGGTATATAAGGTGTGTCAAAATATATCATTTAAGAAGAAAATATACAAGGTGTCTTATAAATGTATATCGTGATGGGGTCAATCATTTTTAAAGTGCGATTTGGATTGAAGTTAGGTGTTCCGTCTTTACCTCCCTTTTGTAAAATTTGTATGTATGTAAAATTATTTGTGTTTGTCTGAGATTTCCCCTATTCCCTTATTCGCGAACCCGACTGTGTATTCCTGAGCTCGAGGTGCGCTCGCTTACCACCATGCAGCGAGAGACCAACGAATCTCAATCAACACGTCGTCATTCGTCATTCGTGTCATGTTCGAAATAGCCTGGTAGAACCTTCAAACAACGCCTAGCAGAGCACAGAAGTAGTTTTGTAAACGGGAAAACAAATTCAACGTATGCTAATCATTTATTAATCGAAAACCATATTTTCGACAATGATTATGAAATCCTTCATGTCGAAAACAAAGGTAAAAAGCTGAATCTTTTAGAAAGTATGGAGATTAATAAATGGAAAAATTCTCAGTACTTGCTTGATGACCAACTTGAATCAAATGCGTCACCACTCATAAATTTGTTTTCCTGGAAAGGTTAGATTTAATTAATAGAAATGTAAAGGTACTTATTGTGAATTTATTAGGAGTCAGGTATACAACCGTACCCTAATTAATTTTAGATAAGTATTTAAAGTAACATAGCAAATAAGTAATTTAGTGTATCTTTACCTCTTGAAGAAGCTTTTGTAAAGCGAAACAATTGTCGTGGTTTTGTAAACCCTTTTGATGTGAAAATCATTTAAACTATAGTTTCATTATAGATATATCTGTTTATTGTTCAGTTAACATTATATAAAATAAAATGAAATAAAGAAACATTTCCAATAAACATAGATTGAGTCCATAAGTCGAAACTTGTGCGGAGTATATACAATGCAGTGCTTAAAATAGATAAAAATTGTAAAAATGCAGGTATACTTAAAGTAAAAGGAAATTTAAAATTATGTACCAGGGTGTCTGGGTTATAAATTTTTAGAACAATAAAAGGTAAAAGTAGAGATAGTTAATGTACAGATAAAAATATTGTGAGACAAAATCATGAAGAAGAAAAATTATTAGTATTTATATATACACAGAGAGAAAATACACTCATAGGGGGCGAGGAGTTATATGAAGTATAAATATTCAATATTTTTACCGTAGTTCTATGATATTGTGAATTGATTCACGGTTTTGGGATAGGATGAATTTTTTCAATTATTTTTTGAATTTTGAGAGGGATTTAATATTTTTTATTATTTCGGGTAAGAAATTGTATAGCTTCGGACTGAGATAAGTGAGGCTTTTTTGTCCTATGGTTTTAGACATGAGCGGGGTTAGGTAATTTTGTTGTCGGTATCTGGTATTGTAGTCATGTTCATTTTTCCGTAGGTTTGATAAGGATTTATGTTGTTTAATTTTACAATACATGAAGAACAATTGTCTTGGATCCAAAAGTTCAGTTTCGAGAGAAAGTTTGTCCGACGGGTAGTCGTTGTTCTTCATGAAGATTATTTTTAAAATTTTTTTCTGGGTGGTCTCTAGTCTTTTAAGTATGGTTTTTCCAACTCCGCCCCAAGACGTGATTCCATATGTAATATGTGATTCTACTAGAGAATAATATAGTATCTTCATTTGGGTCACATTCAGTATGTCTCTGAGTATTTTAAACTTAAACATGAAGTGCTGGATTTTTTTAATGATGAAGTTTATGTGTTTTTCCCATCTAAGATTGGAGTCTATAATTATTCCAAGATATTTCATTTCTGTACATGGTTTTATGTTCATACTTTTGTCTATACGCAAATTATTGAAGTTTGGAGAGAATGTTTCATTCGTGTAGAAAGTTAAGTAAAAGGTTTTATCGGAGTTTATTGTTAGGACATTATTTTCAAGCCATTGTTTGATATTTTTGAAATCAGTTTCAATTATTTCTTTGGGAGATGTCCAATTTTCGGAGCTATAAAAGACTGCTGTGTCATCAGCATATGTTGTTATTTTCCCACAGCTCTGGACAGAGAATAGACCATTTAGGTATATATTGAAGAGTATTGGTCCTAGGATAGTTCCTTGTGGTACGCCATACTCTATCACTCGGCTTTCACTTAGTGTGTTGTTTATTTTCACTCTCTGTGTTCGGTTCGATAAATATGACTTGAATAAATTGAGTTGATTTCCTCTGATTCCCATATCTTCCATTGATTCTAGCAGTAGAGTATGGCTCACGGTATCGAAGGCTTTCGATAGATCAATGAAAATACACAGCGATGGTTTGCCTCTGTCTAGGCTGGAGTAAATTTCAAAGGTGAGTTTAAGGATTGCATTTTGGGCGGAGATGCCTTTACGAAATCCAAATTGTTTTTCAGAGAGCAATTCATACTTTGAAAGGTATTCGGAAAGGCGTTGTTGTAATATTTTTTCAAAAATTTTGGCAAAGTTAGTTATAACCGAGATGGGCCTGTAGTTGATTACATTTTTGTGGTCTCCGTTTTTGTATATTGGAAATACAATACTATGTTTGAATTTTTCTGGAAATATTCCCACAGTGATACTCTCATTGATGATGAAAGCTAGTGGTTCTGATATTGATTCAGTGAGTTGTTTCAATGTTTCGGATTTAATCACGTCCAGACCGGGTGTCTTATTGTTTTTAAGAGATGTTATGACTCGTGTTATTTCCGAAGTATCTGTGGCCCTGATGAACATGGAATTTGCTATGCCCCTTCTTTTAGGTTTGTTGAATTGCGGATTTGTAACTATTTGACTAGCTAAGTTTTTGCCAACTGAGATATAATGTTCGTTGAATGTGTCTACGATGTTCTTGATTTCATTTATTTCTTGTCCGTTACTCGTTATTGTCGTTATCGTGGAATATTTTTTATTCTGTAAACATATTTCTTTCACTGTGTTCCAAAGGCTTTTTACATTTTTTACATCTCTTTCAATTTTTGCTTTATAATAATCACATTTGGTTTGTTTCATGATATTTGTTAATTTATTCTTATAGCGTGTGTACTCATTCTTCAGATTGTTATTCAATGGGTCTCTTAGTAACTGCTGGTACATTTTATCCCGTTTGTTATAAGATTTAATGATGCCAATTGTTATCCAACATTTCCTTTTCTTGTATTTGACTTTGATTTTTTTTTGTTGATTTTTGAATATTATTGTTGATTATGTTAATGAAATTATGTGTTGCAGTTTCAATATTCCGTGCTTGATAAACCGATTCCCGATTCCGATAGATTTTTTAATTTATTGTAGTCTATCATGTGGATGAAGTTATTGTTGTTAATTTGTTGATTTTTATTTGCCTGTTCTGATTTATGGATTATTATTTGTAGAGTTGTGATATAGTGATCTGTTAAATGAGTTTCAATTATGCAAGGTAGAAGGAAATTTAGGTCCGTATTCGTTTTTATAAAGATGTGGTCAATATATGTTTTGGTTGTTGGTGTGACTCTGGTGGGTTTATTGATGGCTGATGAGAAACCCTGTTCGTGCATGACATTGAGATACTCGTTAATTCATTTTCATTCATGATGCCAATGTTGATGTCTCCAACGAATAGCAAGTAGTATGAATTGACTTGTAGCGTGTTAAAGAAGTTTTTGATATTTTCAATGAATTCGATTGCATTTGATGATAGCGATCTGTAGACCGCTACTATCTTGATTTTATTACTGCAATATGAGATTGTAGTTATGAGAATTCGATTACTGTTTGGGAGTTCAACCATATCATGAGAATATTCTAGGTCGGACCTAATATAGATTATAACACCGTCACACTGATTGTATTTTCCCTCATTGTATAAAGTATCATAGTGTTCTAATTTATATAAATCAAGGTTGTCAAGTTTTCTTGTTTCCGTTAATACAATACATTCAGGTTTGCAAGATATTTGTTTTAAATAACATTTAAAACCATCTAAATTTTTATTGATGCTACGAATGTTATTATTCATTAACTTAAAATTCGTGGAACTTTCATTGACTTTCATTATGTCGTTATATTCAATGCAGTTTGACACGTTTTCGGTCAATTTCATAGTCTCTAATATAGTTATCCATTTTGATATAATGTAATGGTTTACCTACATGTGGAAAAAAAGAATAATAATAAAAAAATTAGTGAGCATCACCTGGAAATGAGGTTAGAGTAATATACTTAATTGGCGGCTGTAGAGGTGGATCGTGCCTTTATCGTTTTGTTCGTTTCTGCTGACGTACTTGATGTAGTTTTCATTATTGTCCCTATTGTGGTAGTAGTCTGGACCTTTTCCACGTCTTTAGGAGGTTTTCTCGTTGTATTTGTTTTGGCGGTCGGAGTAGCAGGTGCACTAGTTGGTTTGACCTCCTGGAAGTCTCTTTCCCCTATTAAGTCACTCACTTCGTACGATATACCATTCACATACAGTCTGTCCCCTCTAATGTAAGAGTTTTCGTATTTTTGTTCGTGTTTGGCAAGAAATAGGTGTCTTCAAAGTATTTTGTTGTCGCTACGTTGTTTTTCAGTGAGATCGTGGGAGATGGAGATATTTTTTCCTTTCAGTTTCTTGCAGTTTTGCAGGATGGTTTTCTTCTTCAAATTTGATACAAGTCATCTTTGGATTACGGAGCAGCATCTTTTACACCGGACTATCAGACCTTTTAGTAGCAGTTGTTTGAAATATTGTACCATTCAAGAGAAAAAACAACAGGGTGTCTCAAACTGCATGCAGGGTGTTTCAAAATACATTATTTAAGAGAAAAATCAACAGGGTATTTCAAAATACGCCATTTAATTGTGAATAAACATGGAGGGTGTTTGTCGAATATTATACCAGTTGTACCAACATATTAAATAGGTGTGTCATAAATGTGCATCCTGATGGGGTCAGTCATTTTTGAAGTGCGATTTGGAGTGAAGATAGGTGTAAGAAGTTAGTCATAAAATTTGGAAGTTAATGTGAATGTGTATCATTAGGCAGTATGCTTTCAACAAGTTCAGACATGTTTCGTTATTAAAAAAATGTCTGAAGTCATTGATAAACATGTAGATGGATGTGATATTTATGTAGAGTTGGTAAAAAAATGGTTAGGTCGAAAAAAGTGTTTAGAGTCAATGAAAAACGATGAAACGAATAAAGGACATTATAAAAGTTGCCCTTGGTCAAATCTCAACGTTAGATGTGGTCCCGACACATGTGAATGTCATTTCATATATTGGTACGTAGAAGAAGCGAAAAAGTTGTAAAAAGTAATAGTAGGAGAGTGCAATAGCGGTGGTGATGGTGGCGGAGGGGGTGATTATGTTAGATAAAATTTTGATAAAAAAATAATTAGTAATACAATGACATCCGCAGAATACAGACGTAAATTAGAGAAATTTGAGAAACGTCTTCAAGAATTAAAAAAAGACATCCAATTTTTTGAAGAAAAAGAGAATGGAAGCAGTTGAATAATTTAGATATTCAAGACAAAGTGTTCATGCAAAAATTACCTCAAACAAGATACCTATTGAGAAGAATACAGCCTTACAGCGTAGAATATGCCGTCACCGATGCTCAAAATGAATTTTAATCTCCTAACTGCAATAATACCTAACCAGCCTAACCTAACCTAACTGCTTTAATGAAACGAAAGAACACTCTTTTGTCTTATTTCCACTAGATTTTTATTGTTACGACCGGTTTCGGGTTTTATCCCATTATCAAGTAACTAAAATTGAGTAAAATTCATGGCAATATGTGTGAAGATTATTGATTTCGAATATGGGTGCAAGAACAACAGAACAGAATGGCAATCAATGCGTTCAACAAAAGTCAATGGGGACCAGTTACAGTTTTTGCCAGCACAGTTCCAAAGAATGCAGCATTTAAGTATAAACTGAAGTTGATATTTGAAGATCGTCGAGAAATGGACACGAAAACTGAGGAATTTGTTTCCGCAGAACGACAGAAAACGAAGACACGAGTGGAATTTGAACTTTATAGAATTTTCATTAATTATCATGTATATTGCTTAAAATTTTGATGGAAATAATTGTAAATGTGAGAAAATGGAATATCTTGTTTGAATAAAAAATTCATGGAAATTGAATTTTATTGTTGAAATAGTTCGCATTTGTATCAAACACAATTTTATCAATTTCTGTTATTCGTTTCAGTATCAGTTGGCATTGGAGTGTGGTCTCCGATCCAGCTTTATCGTTGGGAAATTAACACGAGATAAGCTATTTTCAATTTACTTGAGGTTGACATAATAGGAAATTGCAATACCACACGCCAGCAACGGTTTATTGTTATCTCGGTGTCTACGTGCGGAATGACAATCGGTCCATGGATTTGTGGAAGCTTGAGCTGACACCGACTGCGCGTTGACGTAGTGGTGGGCGTAAACTATTCTATAAAGCTATTTGTAGGTGTGGACGGCACGTCATTTTGCATCTCAAGTTTACCGAATCAGTTTGTCGTATTTCAAGTGTTTGTGCGTCAAATCATCTTGTGAAAAACAAAGTAAGTTTTTTATTCATTTAATTGCTTTCATTCCATTGTGGCATTAAACTTATTGGTGGGCTAGATGAGGTGAATTCAATATTAAATTTGAGAATTCAAACAGAGATTATTTTTATGTGAACTTAGAGTATAGAGTGATTGAAATATTTTTCATAATCGAATTTTAGGGGTTTTGTGTACATGTTCAATTCAAAAGTTTTCAGGTTGTGTTTCGAGTTTTTGTTTAATTCTTGATGCAAAAGTGCTGTTTTCGGATTGAAAAATTATTATATTATTATAGCAAAAATTCTTTTTTACGGATTGTTTGAGTAAATTTAGTATTCAATTTTAGAATTCAAACAGAGATTTTTTATGGGAACTTGGAGTATAAAGCGATTGAATTTTAGGGTTTCGGGTGCATGTTCAATTCAAAAGTTTTCTCTGGTGAATTAACGTTATGTTTTTTAGCGTGTGTTTCGAGTTTTTGTTTAATTTTTAATGCAAAGGGGTTGTTTTCGAATTGAAAAATTGTTGTTTTTTTATTATAGCAGAAACTTTTTATTTCGGTTCGTTTCAGATGGATTTACAAAAATTGAATTGCAGTTAAGTGGTGGACAGAAAACCGATCGGCACAGAGAATATTGACAGCGAAAATCATCAGGGGGAAATTTGGCGAGGTGGTTTTGGTGGATTTGGGGGGAAAAGTCATTTTTTTACCACAGCGGGTAACTGAAGCATACCGTCCCAACATCGAAGAATTCGGTTGTGGAAAATATTCCATTGTTTTCCACGGCTTGAAGAACACGGGAAAAGCTAATTCAGTTGCTTCATGGGAAATTGTAGAAAATTAAGGTTAGTATTGTTGTTCATTTTTTCAATGAGTTTTTGAGTGATAGAAAAATTATTTGATTTATTTTTCGTGATAATAAACGTAGTTGTTTAATATTTAGTATAGGAAGGTGGAGTCATTTAAAACATTTTTTACGTATCAAGTTCCATTGTATATTTGAAAATAACGACGTGTGTGATGGAAAACATTTTCGTGTAATTTTTCTTGATGGTAAAGTTATTTGTTCAATATTTTGAATCGAAATGTGAAGTCATTTAAAACATTTTTTATTGATCAATTGGTTTTCCATATCCAAAAATAACGACGACACGATTTTTTTCAATTATTTGTTACCATCACTTCATGAAAGTCATTCAACAAGTCAGGCATTGTTCTCATTGAAAAAAATATGTATATTTGTATTGAACATCGAATTTATTTCAGAATAATACATCAACGTGTGCAGCAGTATCACCAGAGTGTAAAGAGGAGGAGCTGACAGTAAACCCTCATAAAACCACAATAGTCACATTCACACGAAAAAAAGTACTGGAAGGACTTAGGTCACCGGTACTGAACGGGATAGAAATTCCATTTGCCCAAGAGGCAAAATACTTAGGAGTCATCTTCGACCATAAGTCGACCTGGAATCAACACCTACAAAAAACCATAGAAAAAAGTACTGTAGCCTTCAATCTGTGCAGGAGAATGTGCGGGAAAAATTGGGGGCTACAACCAAAAATGACTACATGGCTTTACGCCAGAGTTATCAGACACATGATAACGTATGGGTCGGCGGTATGGTGGCCAAAGACCAAGCAGGCAGGAGTGGTTCGACGGCTCGGAGGACTACAACGACAAGCATGTCTGAGTGCCACCGGGGCCATGAGAACCACCCCAACAGCCGCCTTAGAGGTCTTGCTCAACCTACCTCCACTACACATATACATCCAAGCCGAAGCCAGGTCTGTCACGAGCAGTTTGCTTAGAGGACAAGCACCCATTAGCAATATGCACGGGAGAGACTACAACAAGCTATATGAAGAGTTGGATGACGACCCGGTTACAAGAATGCCATCAGATGGCATTCTTCCCAGATATAGCTTTGACAAAACTTTCAAGACAAGTATAACGGCAGGGATGCGTGGAAGGGGGGGCCTCCCATCAATGCGCAAATCGCTGTCTACACTGACGGCTCCAAAACGGATGAAGGTGCAGGAGCCGGCATTTACGGAACCAAGCCGAAGATGAAAATATCATTGAGCTTGGGCAAACATGCGATGATATTTCAAGCGGAAATCGTTGCAATACACCATTGTGCACAAGAGCTAATAAGGCACGATTTTTCACGAAAAAACAGGGCTAGACAAAGAACTCTAAATGCTCTCGAGGACAAACACAATAGATCTGAAAAGGTCGCAGTGTAGAGGCTTGTAGCACGAAAGTCCCTAATATATAATCTATATAATCTATCACCAGAGTCATATCATCAACGTTCAGAACGAGCTTCTAGAACTTCAAATCCAACAACTTCCAGACCAATCTCAGCAGCTTCCAGATTCATCTGAACAGCTTCCAGAACCGAGCCATCATCGCACCAAGAATTCAATTTTGAACAAAATATTGGTGAGACATATTAATAAATGAAATCGAAATGACTGATTTTCTGTCAACAATCGATAAATACCTTGCACTTATCAAAAATAATTATTCTGATGATATTGCCAAACAAGCTATAAAATACATAAATAGTCATGTGAGGAAATGTGTTTTAACTATGAAAAAATTAAATTTTCGGTTGGAGAAAAAAAGATTTGACGAGGTACTATTCACGCTGAAAACAACATGTCATTATAACTTACATTCATATGATTACAAACGAAACGCCTCCTCCATATAACCGCTTCATTGGCTCTGGCGATGAGGATTCTGATCTTGATTGAATCAATGCAAAAACAAACAAAAATATGCCGAAAATGAATGGTGGAATTGTGGAAAACTATAAATGTATTATTATTATATTGTGATTATTATTATTATTGTGTCAATAGATGTATAAAATAAATTTCCTCGACTTTTCTTTTGTTTGACGAATGAGAGAATGTGTGTTCATTTTTCAATCGAAAAATGTATCATTTTGATGGTAAAACTGAGTGCTTTTTTTGATAAAAAAAGTACCCATTTTCAGCCTAAAAACCAGTTCGTTTTTTGATTGAAAATAGTACCCATTTTTGAGTCGAAAAACAGCGCGTTTCTCGATCAGAATAAGTGCCCATTTTTGAGTCGGAAAACAGCACTTTTTTTGATAAAAAAAGTACCCATTTTTTAGTCGAAAAATAGCACTTTATTTATCAAAAAAAGACTCCAAATTTGACATGGTAGTCGAAACGAGTGAAAAAGTCAGTAAAATTCAGTGTAAGTTCAGTCACTGATTTCAGTGAGACTCAACGACTGAAACTTTTCACTCAACCCAAATTTATGGGGCCCAAAAATTCAGTGAATTTCAGTGAAATTTCAGTCACTGAATTCAGTGGCGCTCAACTGAGACTCAGCCACTCAGATACTGAAAAAAAGCACTGCCACCATGTCAATTTTGGTGTGAGTTTTTTCACTCAAAAAGAGCATCGTTTTTGAGCCAAAAAATGAGCATTTTTTCGCTCAAAAAGAGCATCGTTTTTGAGCCTAAAAATGAGCACTTTTTCCACTCAAAAAGAGCATCGTTTTTGCGTCTCAAAATGGCCACTTTTTTTGCTCAAAAACAGCATCATTTTTGAGAATAAAAAATGAGCACTTTTTTACTATCAAAAACTATCCATTTTTGAGGCTGAAAATCCCGATTTACGAATGAAAAAAAAAAAAAATAAATAAAACAAAAATCAGCTAAGATACATATATTTCCAATAAATTCCAAATTGGTGCTCTACATACTACGCATGCGTCGCACAGTGCGGCACATCGTGAGCAACACACCAAGTGTCTTCAAGGTAGAAACAACACAGAGCGCTCATTCATAAGACAAACACGACACGTCATTATAGTGTTCTGTGGTGAGTTTGCACTGCCATCATCTATGGGCTTACTGTCATCCATGGGCTTGCCGTCATCAGTCACTCGTCGCACTGCGATATCAGCGCCAACTGTCGGTGAGGTCTCATCTATCACTTGTCGCACTTCGATATTAGCGCCAACTGTCGGCAAAGTGTCATCTGTCACAGGCCTTCGTTCTGGAGGTATATCAACGCCATCTGTCGGTTCTAGCGCCACCATTGAAGTCTGATTGTTGTTGTTGTGGCGATAATTTCGAACAAATTCACAATTTTGCTCCATTCGTGATGGTCATTGGAATCCTTCAACACCAAACACACGACACAAGACAACATCATACAAGCCGGTGTACGTAAAACCAGCTCTGTGTCAACAAATGGGAGTCGCTAGGTTGAACGGAAAATACAACCGGGTAGCTTGGTTTTTCCCCAGCTAGTCCCAAAGTCGCAAATATTCATTCGTATCTGGAACTTTTCGAAATTATCGCTGTTTGTGCTCTATTGAGTTGTGAAAACGACTCAGAGCCGAATGTGTGTGTTGATACACGAATTCTCTTTGGATTTTTGTGGTGGTTCCCACCGAGCTTCTACTAGAACACTATGCCAGGCCGTAGATTTCAAGATACACGAAATACTGTTACAAGTTAAAGTCAAACCGACAACTAAAAATATCTGAGCACTTATAGGGTTATCAGATAGCTCCACACCTGGCAAAGCCTGCGGTGAGAGTGATAAAAATGAAGCCGACAGGCTTATATTTATACAAAAATGGGGAATTATAGCCGACCAATAGGAAACCGTACCACTAGTGGGCGGGGCCTATTGGAAATTCCGGGTAAAAAATAATGTTATTTTTGAAATAACATTTTCAAGGGGTAAATTTGAAATACTTTATCGATTTAAAAAAAAACAGTATTTCGGGAGGTTATGACACGCCCCCCCACAAGGAATCGCTTGGCATATGTAGTAGAAACTCGATGGGATGTCCTGAAAAGGACCCATTATTCTATTTACATGGGCTTAAGAGCCTTCAAACTACAAGTACCTAAAAAGAAGAAGTATAATATACAACACTAAACCTAAAATACATGGGCACATAGGCCTACATGATCTACAAGTACCTAAAAAAAACTTATGATTAGTAATAAACATTTGAACAGGATATGTACAAAAATTTTTTTTGGAATGCCTCCAGGCTTCCAGCAACATTAGTGTTCGAGATCATCTTCACAAATACACTTTGGGTTCGGCATCCGGCTTCCAAAAAGGATACACAGTTTACTTGCCCTTGCCCACCGGCTAAGGACAACCAACCATTGCTGAGGCAGCTTCCACTAAATTACCCCAGCCTCCTGGCATGGGGACAATTGGATGGTTGTTGGTAACGGAAATTTCCATTCTATGCCCACAAGAAACATGAGTATCTTCCATTCCGCTTTCAGCTTCACTTTCCGCCATTTGGAAGTACATCCGGAAAACATCTACTACTGTCCACCATAAAAGATATCCAAAAGTCCAGATATGTTTGGTTTTACTCAAACATCTTCAGGGAACCCATTCTCCACTGAGAATGATTCGGAATCTCCTCGAAAATTTTTGACTTTTTCTTCCAAAGGTCTTCCTTCTTTTTCCAAAAGTCCCTGCTCAGGTGCCATGTCAACAAATGGGGGTCGCTAGGTTGTGTGGAAAATACAACCGGGTAGCTTGGTTTTCCCCCAGCTATTCCCAAAGTCGCAAATATTTATTTGTATCTGGAACTTTTGGAAATTATCGCTGTTTGTGCTCTATTGAGTTGTGAAAACGACTCAGAGGTGAAGGTGTGTGTTAATATACGAATTCTTTTTGGATTTTTGTGGTGGTTCCGGGCTAGATATACTCACTGGGTAAAAAATAATGTTATTTTTGAAATAACATTTTCAAGGGGTAAATTTGAAATACTTTATCGATTAAAAAAAACATTATTTCGGGAGGTTATACGAGCGCAACGCCAATCGCGTCATTGTCATGCTAACCGTCCAACACGAAGGTCGTGGAGTGGTTAACTAATCGTCTGCCGTTTGAACTACATCTACCTGGATACCAATACTGCAGACCTGGTACCAAATTGCAGAAGAGGTTGGCACGTGGAGACGCTGGTGTGAACCCCCCAGTCGCAGATCCCACGATATCGCATACTCGCAAAGCAAGTCTCTGGACGACAGACACAAGGCTGACTGGGTGCTGGAAAATCGAGCTTGGGAACGTGTCAGGTCCGAAGACGCAAAAGTAGGCGAGAAAGCTGCAGCTTGGCTAGTCACCACAACTATGAAGGCGAAGCGTAATTTGGGCATGGGCATGAAGGCTTCTGGTGCAAAACGGCCAAGGAAAAAGAGGTCGTTCAAGAAAGATGTGGTCTCGAAAATCGCCAATCATCTGCGAAAGACACTGAAACCTGACCAACTGAAAGATATGAGTGCAAAAGCTCTGCGAAAATCGTCGTTGGTAGCACTGCGTGCAGCCCGAGCCCCAGTCATAAAATTGGGTGGTCGCAAAAACATCAAAGTGCTTTGAATAATACCTTTCGAAGCAAAGAGTGGAGGTTTGCAGCCGTTGCTTCCCATCTTCGCAATTTTGGTCTTTTCCTCAAGAAGTTTGCAGTGAAGCTGCCCGAAAGCAAGCGACCTTTGTACGATGTGGACTTGGTCAAGTATGCCAAACGCCGGAAAATTCTTAACTTCATTGGGGTTTTCATGCGCGACAACCTACCTCTCATACTATGCCCCTGTACAAAGAGTACAAAGAGTGCGTCAATCTGGACTCGATAAAAAATCGTGGAACCGCATTGGGTAGCTTACGTGAAAAGTGGACTTTGTGTGAAATACTTTGACAGCTTCGGCAATTCGAAACCACCAGTGGAACTCGTACGATATTTGAATGGTGGTGGTGGTGGTGGAAATGTGATAATCTACTACAACAACGATCGCTATCAGACCTATGAAATTCCTCTATGATCAAACAAACGATGGATGATACAACCAACAAAAAGACGGAGACCTTTAATGAAGAGCGCAATACGGTTCATTATATGATCGTGTGGCGATTTGCATACAACACTTCGCTTCGCACAAATCCAATTGGGAACGTATGGCCATGGACAGGATTCGTTTCGCCAGACGAATCTCCAAACTTTCCTGGATAATTGACCCCATTTTGAATGTGGAACACAGGAGGCGAGTGTGAAAGTCTCTAAATAAAAGTGCATAACCCCCAAAGTGTCAGTCGTGTCTTTGCTGTTCACCCTGACAGGTGACATTTCTATGCTGACCGCAGACTTCGCTCCGCCAATTCAATTGAACGGAGACAGCACTTACGTCTTGATCGTTGATCGGTTTTCATTCGTACAACAGCATACCGAACATAACCAAAGGGAAATTCTATTACTTTGCCAACGATGCGCCATCCCTCAGCACCATCAATATACCCACTAGCTGTTACGAAATAAGCGATATTTCCAAGTTTATACACAAACATTGTCAAACCGAAAGAGGTGAAGAAGAAGAGAGAAATGGAGATTGAGAGAGACAACAACAACAACGCTTAGGCAGCAGTTTTCTCTCTCAAACCCAATACCAATACGCTACAGTGTGAAATTTACAGCATCATAGACTTCATTCCATTGGACTCTATCGGACGATTGTTGGGTTTGTTACCTCGAATACTTTGAGCTGGAATCGTTCACGTGTCTGACCTGCCCGTCAACATAGTGAAAGTGCGAACAGTTCACATTGACAGTAATATCACATCGGGCGATTTCTTCAACAACCGACCCTCTCATACGATATACGAGTTTGCCATTCGAGAAGATCCCGGATTTGCCATCGACGAGACTCCCTCGAATCTCATCTATCTGCCTGTGAACAAGACGGAAATATACAACATAACCTTAAATATTCTCGATCAGGACTTTCGTAGTATGAATTTCCGTGGAGGAACCATCATCGTACGACTGGTGTTGCGCAAGCTGTCGAATGGGGTTGGTATTTGATTTGGATGACTACGATCAACAGCATAAAAGTACTGAGAGCGCAGGCGTCAGCTCAGTCGCGCAGACGCAGTCAACGAGAGCACACATCAATCATACGGTCTCTCTCTCTCTCGAGCATACAATTCTTCATATCTCAAGGACAAGTGTTCGACGTGTACAATCATAAATCCATCCAGCGAGTGGAGACTCGAACGTAGCACGCGTACATCAAATCCTTCCAAAATAATGATATTGTCGAAATTGTCATTCAGAAAAGTGACACATGGATTCTGATGAAAGACGCTATCATCTGTATAGAGGGCACTCTAGTTAAAACCGCAGGAGATGGTAATGTGCGATTCGTCCATAATGCTGGAGCATTTTTCTTCGAATCAATGTACTATAAAATCAACGGCAAGGAGGTGGACTCTCTTCGTTTGCCGGGTATAATGAGCACCCTGCGAGGTTATACTTGTTACGCAGACGCCGATTCTCGGCACTTGGCCACTGCCGGTTTGACGTATCCAGGTGGAGCTATGCGCAACGCCAATGAAGGCTCGTTCGCCATATGGATTCCGCTTAAGCATCTGTTTAGCATATTCCACGACTGCAGATATGCCACAATCGGACGACAGTGCATTCGTTTGGTGAGAAGCAGAAACGATAACAACTTTATGGTTATAAAAGAGGTTGCCAATCCGCAAGTCACAACCACAACCGCCCTGACAATCAATAGTATCGTGCTTAAAGTGAAAAACGTCATTCCCAATGACGACATTCGCTTGCAGCTGCTGCAATCCATTAAGACTGACAAACCTGTGGTCATCTCATTCCGCAAGTGGGAAATGCACGAACTGTCTGCACTCACGCCTGGTTTCACCAAAGAAATATGATCTGTCAAAACTTGTACGGCATTGGAAAATCCTGGATTCGTCATTGTCGCCTTCCAAACGAATCGAATGGACAACATCGAACGAGATTCCAGCTACTTTGACCACGTTGACATCAGAGATAAACGTCTTACGTTAAACAGTGACAATTACCCGCATGAACACATGCGCTTGCAATTTGACACTAAAAACTTCGTGGAAGCTTATCACGCCTATACAGAATTCTACCCAAGCTATGCGAATTGTTCCCAGAAACGCCCTCTGCTGGATTACGATGCATTCAAGGACCGAGCCGCCATCTTCGTAATCGATTGTTCACGAAGAGCGGAATTCATGGAATCGTCCACCGTCGATGTCAAACTTGACATAGAAGCCACAGTTTGGTTTCCAGCCAATATTCGTGCATATTGTGTAATAGTGCACGATTTTATCATGGAACACTTGCCTTCAAGTGAGATTGTACGTTGTCTGTCATAAGACAAAAAGTACTTGCCGTCATCTGTCATCTGCAAGCGAATTCGGCGGTAAAGTGGGGGTGGTGCTGGTTAAATGCACCTAAGAGGAAGCAACAGACGGAAAGAGGGAAACAAGAAGAGTGGGGATGATGGGGGAATCCTCTCTCCACACACAGGCATATATAGGTTTGCCATCGCCGGCGCAGTTCACAGTGAGACGTCCACGATGAAACTTGTAGCGTGCGATATACATGGTTTCACCATAGCCGGCGAGTTCCAGCCAAAAGAACTCACAATCACCGACGGTCAGTGCACAAATCACTGCATTTTCAAACCGAGCTTGCCGTTCCGAGCCCTAAGTGCCGCTGACAAACAGCAAGTGCGATACCTAGAAAGGAATCATCACGGAGTGCCATATTCCGCCGGGTGTATCGACTTGGCGGAGTCCCTCACCGAAGTGACCCAGCCCATAGCAGATGCAGACTTGGTCTATGTCAAAGGCGGCCAAAAATATGATTTTCTCATAAAGTACGTGGAGACATTAACCTCAAACAGAAAACCTCACATCGTTGATATTGGGGTCACCACGCTACAAGTTCCAGTATTCGAAAAAGTGTCTTCGCTTTGCCTCCAGCATACTGCCGCATTATCCAACAAAGTTCACTGTGCCCTAAGACATTTCTTCACGGTGTGGTCATGGGTCTCGAATCAATTGATATGGTAGTGAGGGACTCCGTCGGCAGCAGCAGTGCCCCAAGAGACTCTTTCGAACGTCACCTAGACAATCTAAGAACGTTGAAGTGTCCCGTGGCTGAATACGAGCGCAAAATAGAGACGTTCAAGCGATTCAATAACATACACATCAAAGATGGCAAATGGGTCTTCACCAACTCGAAACGTTCCGAGGGCCGAAACGGCTGCTCGCCGCCGCCGCTGAAGAAACGACCTATTGATATTGGAATTTTTTATATGTATTGAAATTATTATTATTATTATGTATCGATAGATGTATCAAACGAATTTTCTGGAATTTCATTTTGTTGTATGAATGAGAGCGAGAGAGAGACGAGACAGGAAAATGTGCGCGCCTTTCCTCGCAAAAAATGAAATAAGTTCGAAAAATATACAACGAGAGAGACATTTCGTGTGTTTGTTTGAACGATACAATCACACAAGAAATGTCTTTAGAGAAATTTCTCTGAGAGTGTGTCGGTGTAGGCACTGATAAATATGTGCGTATTTTTTCCATATATTGCGCAATGTTTATCAGTGTACACCGAACTACCGCCATTTTTTTTTCTCTGTGTGTGAGTGAGTTATACACTGATTTTTTTTTCTATATATTCATGTGACATGCACAATGTTTATCAGTGTACTCCGAACTACCGAAATGTTGACAGGCTATGTAATTTTGACAGCTGTCCTGTCAAACGTACTGTACATTAGCCCACCTTACGAGGCAGGCGAAGTTCTCGTTTCTTTTTTCAATCAAAACAATCAATAAATGAATAAATGGACGAAAATGTCGCAAGATCTCATGAGCGATGGATATTTGCCTGTGCTAAACCGAAGTTCCTCCCAATGCCAAAGAATATAAACTGCGAGAAATCTTTCGCAACAACACTTGCAAAGACACTCATATGATGCCACTAGCATGGGTGGTAGAGGTGACGACGACCACTCAAACGACGTCTAATGTGCCCCGAATGCCGATACAAACGACAACGCCGACGAGTTCCTGCCCAAAAGACGTCTATGACGGATTCATGTTCTTTGTGAGTTTGGCGCTGATCTATCAATTGGGCGAATCATTCTACAAGTTCCTCATTTCAATCAAGCAGAGATACGCAATTGCCAGTGAAAATGAAAATACATATATCGCTTATGGTACTGAAAATAAATGATTTTTTCCACTCTATTTGTGCATTTTCATTTCAAGTCTCAACACGAACGAAGACAGTCTTGAATTCCTAGAATTTGTTTGTTCACTCAACTCTCTCTCGAGTCGAGAGCTAAGTGACAAACGAATAACCTTGGAAAAATCTCCCAATATTGCGTTTCATTTCAATTCCAACAAATAGGTCTCTCCTCCGAATAACTTTGAATCTTGAATCACCCTCCCCCCCACCTCGCCCGCAACAAACCGCGTCATTCTCAAAGACAAAGACAGAAAAAAACCCGATGTGTTAGTGTGAGATGCGAAACATGCCTTATTTCCGACACAATCCACACTATGAGTAACGAAAACAAACTCAAAGTCCTGGAATTTCATCTCGTTTATCAATGACAAATATCCCTTGGCATTGCACACTACGTCGTTTCTGTTATGGTTCTCACGCTATTTCCCAGAAATTCGTCTGGAAAACACGTTCACTCCGGTGACGTCATGCTTATCTCATCAACAAACGCTGCCTCTTAGCGTAAACAGTGATTAGTGGCGAAGGCAATCCACAGGGTTTTGTCATCAGTGCCAGCGTCACATTACTAAAATTGACAAAAATTGAAAATCGATATATCTCGGCCCCCGGCGCTCCAGCGGGCCCCATGTTCTCTAGGGACGATTCTCATCATCGTCCCACCCCCCCCCCGAACTTTGCCCCAGCCGATCCCAGTTACATAATCAAATATGATCAGGGGCACAGACTGGACGCCACTGTACCACATCCTCGATGTCAATGAGGCATTGGAGTACTTCTACGGTGTAATACAGAATGTTTTCGACACTACGGTGCCCATTCACAGTGTGAGGCATTCCAAATACCCTGTTTGGTTCAATAAAGAAATAAGAGATGGTATTAAAGCAAAGAAACGCCTTCATACAAATCGACATCTCTCTGACTTTCATATGGAACTATTCAGAAGTGAAAGATCGAAACTGAGAAAAATGATCGATAAATCTTATGACGACTACATAAAAAACGTGGGAAATTCACAATTTCTAGAAATTCCACTTACTCCCTCAAGTAATTTCTGTTCTCCAGTTACCACTATGGTTAAAATAACAAATAATGTCATACAGATATCTGAACTTAGTTTTGACCTCTCTCCCAAAAAGTTTTTCAATGAATTACGTTGGGGACGTTCCTTGGTGGGGCCCCCAGCCTAGAGCATCAGCCCCTCCGCCAAAATCTCGATGGGGGCCCCACAAAACGCCGAAAGTCGAAAAGTGAGGTTATGTCACGAAAAAGGAGTGGTAAAAGCTTTGACATACTACTCAGTGCAGGTCTCCGAAATTATTTAGCGATTGAGGTGAGATGATACTAGAAAATTTCGAATCCTCATAATTTCTCCCAGTGGCTATAGGTATCGAAGAGTAACTGATAATCTTTCATGCGATGATAAGGCAGACCTCATGCGCGTGTCTTGTTTCTTGATAAGTGGTGTTACTTAATTTGAAGTGATACGTAGTTATCTTCATTCATACGAAGATCTTTTTGACAATCATCCGGTTCTAATCGAAGTTCTTCCAGTGGATTTATACGTGAAAATCGATCACGCTGCAACAATCATTTCTTTATCCATTGACTTTGTGGCTTTCATTTATTCAATAATCGGTTGTGTTTCTTCTTTACTATATACACACACGCCACTGCTAATCAATTTAAATCACTCTTACTCACTGTCCCCATTTTGAATAACAAACTGGATATGAAATTATCTTCCGTGTGTAGGCATTTTTGTAAAACGTATAAGTACGCGCGTACATATCTCAAGGAATGTTTGTGTGTCTGTAAGCCCCTTAGATGAGTACACATCTCAATGAGTAACAAAAGTCAATATTATGTAGAGAACAAAGAAATACAACAAATGTTATCATTATGCTACGGGCTGCCTGATCTGTAGTGAGGCAACAAAAAAATATTTATAATGCCTCACTTCTTTTTTTTAGAAGCAAGACACTCGATTGCTCAGTAGACGGTGGCGTGAGTATGGTTGGTAACGAAGTGAAAATGTGGATTATTCTCCCAATTTATACTCATACCTTAATAGGGAAAATGAAGTTGAACCAAGTTACAAAAAACCATCCAATATATTTGATTACAAATACCTTCCCATCAAGTGTTAATTACCACTTGTAATATTATATACATTTATGTACCCTGGTGATCATAAAGGGGGTAGGTATGTGCCCAAAGCGATTAAAATGTTTGCAATATACAGGGTGTTAATTAAGTAGGTTGACAAACTTCAGGAGGTGATTCTTTGAAAGGTTTCAGGACGAAAAGTTAATATAAACATATGTCCCAAACGGTTTGGTTTTCGAGATACAGGGTGATAAGAATATATTTTTATCAAAATTTTAAATAAAAAAAATAAGCCCTTAATCGTTACTGTAGCATCATTCCCCGAGCAAGAGTAGCCAAATTAAGAGAGCATCTTTTTTGAGAAAACTTCATATATTTTGAAAAATAATCAATATTCATCAATTTTTTAAAAAACGACTTTTTTGACTTGCCATGGGCTACACATAACAGTAATTATCAAGTCTGAATAACTTACAGTAAACAAGTTACAGAAAACCCAATTTTTCACGTTTTTTCCGACATAACTTGAAAAGTGTCAATGATATCGAATAATAATAGGCCATTCAATTGATAGAACTTTTTAATATCTACAGTTTCCTGATTTAACTTTTTTCGATCGGAGCTGTAGTTTTTTATTTATCAACAAAAACCGCTTTTCGCAACTTTGCCAATTTTTTCGGTTATGTTCGGTAATTGGGATCAAGTCACATGAAATAGAAACTCATCCTCATATTTTTATTTTTCGGATATTAATTTTTGCACATTCATCATTGGGACTATTTTGAGTTGCTGCGACATAAAGATAGGCAAGGGTTCCACTGAGATGTCTGGAAACTTTGTGTAGTGACTTTTACCTGCAAAACTGTAGGAACCCGAGACATACGCCAGCTGGATTAGGTAAAAACAAATTAAACCGCAGTGTGCTTTTCGAATATTTCGCCCTACTTTAGTGTAAAGCCACCATCGATTTCATGAGTGGAACAGAAAAAATAACTTTAGTTTCAATTATTACTCACATCTGTGGTTCTTACAAAATATATTAGTGGAGTGAAAATAAATAGTATTCGATATACCCCTATATAATAGTCTTCGGGATTTTCACGTACAATATTACTTCATAAATCGAGAAAAACTATCGAGAGTGTGGCTCAAATATAAATTTATTCAGGGTGATTGCCTGAATAACCTTTATCCAAGAGTAACGTAACAGTTCTCACTCGAAATCTAGCTTAAAGGAGAATGATTAAACAGTAACTGAGATTTATGACCATAAAATAGGTTGAAATGTGTATGTAAGGAAGCATATTTGTTTCCAAAATAATATTAAATAATATATGAACTCCGAACATCACCCTCAACACCATTAAAATGTATAAACCAGCCACTATGTCATACTTATCACCGTCCCTTTGGCCACTCTTAGGAAAGAAGATTCCAATAATATTCCCGGCCGAGATTACTACAGGGTGATGCCATCTTTCAATAAATGGGGGTCATACATCGACTAATGTTGTTCATAGGCACCAGATTATCGTGCTTCTGGGATCCAGTAAATGAAACTCCTCCTAGGTACGTTTCAATCATTAGTAAAACTAACGATTATTTCAAATTTGGCAACGAATACTCAAGATTGCCACAATGATTGAAAATGATTGAAACAACGTCAACATACGGACAAACTCACCTAAATGGCGTTATTCTGATACAATAAGGAAACGTTTAATATAAATTTACGATAACCATATCCTCGTTACTAGAGATACTCCGATTCCACTAAAACAACAGCAACCACATGAAAATCGAAGTTTAGGATGCAAATAGTAAAAAATGTATTGATTACGCTAAAATTACTCATCATTATTCACCAATTATTTTTAACCACTATTTTACAACCACAGCCTCAAATACATATCATTCCAATTGCTTTTTAATATCATTAACACAATATATTGGCAATCTCGAATACAAGGAACGCTCGGTTTCCCCGGCTAATGAGAACATTGAATTGGCAAGTATAAAAGTGTGAAATAAATAATGTTGCCATTATAACACCTAGACAGTGTTGATAAATCGTCAGTAAAAGCAGACTGTATCAAAATCACTATGTCAGTATTCCTAATACACAACTCAACTGATACATATCAAAATTATGACAAACTTTTCCTTTCTTTTTTTTGATGACGTCAAAAAACTTATATGGTGAACCAATAAAACTAATACAATTCCTAACATTCTCCCACCCGCAATCATGTTCGAGAACATTCAAAATTTTAAATTCCGTATCTGCAAGAAAATCATTAGAATTCTTCGAAGTGGATGGAGGTCCATTATCACTCATGATTATCTGTGGCAACCCATGGATTTGAAAATATTCAGTGAAGCTTTTTGAACAGCACTCAAATCCTTCTTTGTAACTATAGCCAATTCAATAAATGTTGAGTTTTTTTTTGGCGAGAATTAATACCGTGGTGGGTGGGATGAATTTCATTCAGAATATCTATTCTTAATTCTCTGGGGATAATGACTTGATTGCCATTTAACAGAAAATATTTTACTTTTATATGGATAATAAGATTTTGCCAATTTTTCAACAGAGGTTATTTTATTTGGCCATCCATTTTTGATATTTAACCATTTGCAATTCCTGCTAACTTTCAAGTTTTGTCAGAATTTCTTACTGTTTGATGGATCGAATATAAAAATCATCAATTTCAGATGATTTTGTGTTCAAGAGGACTTCTTGACAACAAATCTGGAATATGGAGCTCTTTACCAGGTTCATATTGTAAAGTTATATCGTATTTGAGTAGTTTTACGACAAGCTTTTGAAGTTTTGGAGAAATTGAATCGATGGATTTTTTCATAACACCCAATAAATGTTTATGTCAGTAAAAGCAACGAATGGTCTACCATATAGTCCAACCAATATAACAAAAATAAAGCCTGTTTTGCAAATTAATTCTAATAGTAAGCGACTTGCGCCATGACTTCGGGGATACTTTATAAATAACTAAAATCCAAATTGCAACTCAAATTTTTTTTGTGCAATTGTTTAAACAATGATTATTAAAAAAAGGGTCCTTTTTTTTTTTTGTAAATATCTCAAAAGGTACTGGACGAATGGCTTTACTCATAAAAAACCGTTTGTAGAGAATGAAAAAACCTACAAAATGGTTTCTGGAAGATCCCGATACGACCATTTTTCGCCGAAAAAAGCCGGAAAAACTCTTGAAAAAAGGCCTTTTTCCAAAAATACGTATCTCCCTCAATTTTCAATATTATGGTAGCTAATATCATGTACGTTGAGCTCCCGAAAAGTGGAAATTGTCGCTTCAATAGTTTTCCTACAATCGGGTTTTAAAAAAATTACAGCCATATTTTGCATGATGCGTCATATTACGGGAAATGGTCCGATTTGAATTTTTAAAGCGGCATTTTGAAGTTGAGGTTAAAAACTACAATTTGTCTATCTCACATTTTCCCATAAGTTTGGAGAACATTGTTAAAAATGCTTCTGAAGACAGCGCTTCGAGTGAAAATTCGTCGCCGAGTCGTGCTAAGGTAGTAGTGGAGGGGGCGCCGGGAAGCGACGTCTTCGCTGTATAGAAAAAGCGCCTTGTGCGCGCAACCGGTCTCTCACTTCTCCTCCGCTTCTCGGCGCCCCCTCCACTACTACCTTAGCACGACTCGACGACGAATTTTCACTCGAAGCGCTGTGTTCAGAAGCATTTTTAACAATGTTCTCCAAACTTATGGGAAAATGTGAGATAGACAAATTGTAGTTTTTAACCTCAACTTCATAATGCCGCTTTAAAAATTCAATTCGGACCATTTCCCGTAATATGACGCATCATGCAAAATATGGCTGTAATTTTTTTAAAACCCGATTGTAGGAAAACTATTGAAGCGACAATTTCCACCTTTTCGGAGCTCAACGTACATGATATTAGCTACCATTTCCCGAAAAATTATTTCTTCAGTACCTTTTGAGATATTTACAAAAAAACAAAAAAAGGACCCTTTTTTTAATAATCATTGTTTAAACAATTGCACAAAAAAAAATTTGAGTTGCAATTTGGATTTTAGTTATTTATAAAGTATCCCTGAAGTCATGGCGCAAGTCGCTTACTATTAGAATAAATTTCCACAAAAAATTTATATTGGTTGGTCTAATATGAATTTTGATTAAATGTTTTACAATCCAACACTATAGCTCATAGTTCTTTCTCAATTTGTGCGTAATTGAGTTGAGCACCATTCAAAGACATTGACCAAGAAGCGATTGGATGTCCATTCTAGCTTATATGGCCACCTAATCCATATTGATTTGCATCTGGTAAGTTTGGATAAAAACAACTATTATGGACTGTTATTTTTCCAATATCCACTTAGTTTCTTTTTTATAGCAATAGACGGAGTGGTGCTGTTTTATCAGCTAAATTCTCAATAAAGCTACCTAGGTAATCAACTGTGCAGAAACTTTTGTAACTCCTTAATATTACTCGGTTTTCAATATTTTGTATAGCTTTGATTTTATTATTATTCCAATGCCTTCACTAGATATAATATGGCCCAAAAAATATACTTTATTTGATGCTAGTTGCAATTTTTCTTTAGTGAATTTGACATTTAACCTTCTCACTTTATCTAAAGAACATTTAAGTTGCTTATTTTGTTCTCTTATAGTAGCTCCATAAATCAGAATATCGTTAATATAAGCTAGGGTGCCATCTAATCCTTCTGAGAGAACGCGGTTCTGAAAAATTTCAGTTGCATTTGATAAGCCATAAGAAATCTGTTTGCATTTATAATGACCAAATGGTGCAATGAAACAAATTTCTGAACTTCTTTCATCTAGTGGTATGTGATGAAAAGCTGAAGAGGCGTCAAGGACTGTAAACCATTTAGCGTTGCTTAGCTGGGCAAAAGTTTCTTGTGTGGGTTATTCTAGATGTTGATGAATGATGTATTTGTTCAAAGATCTAGGATCCATACAAAGTTACCGACTTCCATCTTTTCATCACGTACTACCATTGCATTCACCTATGCATATGCATTATTTGCTTTTTCCATCACTCCAAGTTTTTCCACATTTTCAAGAGCGTCTTTCACTGAATTATTCAATGCAAGAGGTACTTTTCTACATCTAGCTATATTTGGGATAGCATCACCCTGTATACAGTGCAAGTTTCACCAAAACAAAACAAACAAACAAACAAAAATAAAACAAAATGAACGAATATTATTTCTTTCTCGAATACCATTACATTACTGAATGATGCAGGTATCTGATAGATACTTACAACTTCATCGCTGGTAATACCAGGCACTGAATTATATGTGGTGCTACTTTGATAAAAATTGAAAAAAAAAAAGCCCAAGATGAACCAGTAGTTCAATTTAGAATATCACTTAATGACTTTTACCCTCATGGTATATTCTTTTTAACTCCGTTGGTAATCTTTCGTGAAATGAAGAAGTTGGAACAAATGGAGAAGAAAATTGTTTTGACATGCTTTTTATTTCGCACTCTTTTCATTTATATTCAGAATCTCATTTCACGATATTCGATATAAAAACGGAATTCAATATCAAGCCGTATATTTTGTTACGAAAGTAAAGTTAGGTTACGAAAATTATACGTGGCGTATGACATATATAATCTGAAACATGTGAATATTTGAAACCGATGCCGACGTGATAGAATGCGAATGTGTGTCGCAGACCAGTAAATTCTGAAACTGATTCCAAAGATGTATTTTATGAAATATATTTGGTTTATATTAAGGGAGTTTTTCTTTTCATGTCAAGAGAAAATAGTGTCCGAGATGATGTTGCTTGTTCAAATTAACCTTGGTAAAATCTTACATAATAACTTTTAATGACATACTGAATAAAAGAGTTTTAAATTATGTGGTGAATTTATTACGATAACAAAGTGCTTTCATCTATAAGGCCGTCATTAGTGCGATACCTACAAGTAAGTAATAGCCCTTGAAATATAGGAAAAAATTTAAGGCAAAACTGTTTTTGTATAACTATCATTAGAAAAGACATTTTTAATGGCTGTCAAGAGTTTTAGAAGAAGACATCTACGACGGAGCATGTTAAAAAAGTTATCATTCAACTGAACTTGTGTATTAAAATAATAGTATATTGAACAATTTTTGGAAAAACGAAGTTTCGTTAAATGAGTATAGCTAAAAAGCTATATGAGTTTGGTGAAACTGATTTTTTCACGAGGACATGGTTTGTTTATTTCCAATATTAAATGAACAGTTTTCTGTTAAACTGTGTTTTATTGACTGTGTCATTACTATATAGTGTGACAGTTCTATGTGGTAAAGTACCATTTTAATGAACGATTTTGAATTTAGTAAAATATCACATTACCAGTCAAAATGCAAAAATAGTATATTATAGATTATATATTAGGGACTTTCGTGCTACAAGCCTCTACACCGCGACCTTTTCAGATCTATTGTGTTTGTCCTCGAGATCATTTAGAGTTCTTTGTCTAGCCCTGTCTTCTTTACGAGACTCCACAGGCTAGTTTTTAGAACTCCCATGAATCTGGGAGCTCTTGGTTTTTCTTTTCCCAGCGTTAGAAACCTTTGCCTTGACAAGCCTTCGCAGTGGCATAGTATGTGTTCTGATGTTTCCTCTTTTTCCCGACAGAACCTGCATAGCATTTCTTCTGCCAGGCCTATTGTACTCATATGTTTGTTGAGCCTACAGTGCCCTGTGAGAAGTCCTACCACTATTCTAGTAGTGTTCCTCTTCTGGCTTAGTAGATAGTCTGTGAATGTTGGCTGCGGTTGTTTGATAAACTCTTTGGCCATTCTTGAGACTTCTGTTGAATCCATGATTTGGTGTTTGTTTTTAGTACAGCTTTTGCTATACCGCAATACGGTTCTGGGCCATTCAGGGCCTTACTTGCTCCTTCTCTAGTGTCAGTCTGTTCTGACTGCCCTTTTAGGCCTAAAAAAAAAAAAAAAAAAATAGTATATTAAACAAGTTTATAAATTTAACTAAAATAAGGCTAGTTCATACAAATGCGACATTTGCAAAAAAATATATGTTTTTTCCATTTCATTTCATGGAATTGAAATAAACAAGATATATTATTATTATTTATACTAGTCTACCGGGTGCCCGTATTCCGAGCTCCAGTTCAAGTTCAAGTTCAATTGAATTTTGATCTGGAACGTTCACATTTCCATCAAGCTTACCTACCTAAAAACTAAGATTTTGAATTAGGAACGACATGATAAGCTAGAAGTTTCTTTTACGCAAAACAAAACAAAGTTATAAAAGATGCTTGAGTACTCCACCTTCCACTTCTAAACACAATTCTACTCGTTTCCTCAGATTATGAAAAGCTCGCGATATGTCCCGTCTTCTTATCTTAGTCCTGATAGTGGTGATTATGGTTCTTCTCAGTTCATCAATATCGATGAGTACGGTTTAAAAAAACCAAATCTTTCATAGTTCCCCATAAGTAATAATCCAGCGGAGAAATATCAGGTGACCGCGCTGGCCAACGTATGTCTCCGTTGTTCGAAATTACCTTACCGGGAAACATTTCTGACAAACACTCAGCAACTCTTCTAGCGTTATGCGGCGGTGCGCCGTCTTGCTGGAACCAGAGGGTATTCAGCCGGTTAAGACAAATGTTCTTGTCAAAGTAATCCGTAAGGAAGGTCCTCAAAAAATTTAAATATCGATCGGCATTCAAATTCTCTTCATAAATGTATTGGCCAATTATTGTGTCGTCCAATAAACCGACCCATACATTTACGCCGAAGCGTACTTGTGGCCGCCGTTCTTGATGTCCATGTGGATTCTCAATGGACCAAATGTGTTCATCGTGTCGATTGAACATACCCATGTTTGTGAATTTGCATTCATCTGTGAATATTACATTACGCAAAAAATTTGGATTCTGCTCCAACTGGTTCATTACAAATCTACAAAACTCTACCCGTCGATCATCATCTCCGGGATGGCGAACTTGGGTGATGTGAATTTTGAATGGACGATATTTGTGTTTCTGTAATATCCTCCACACCACTCGATGTGATATGCCAAGATTTTTCGCAACTTCCCGTGTGGACACGGACCGATTATCTCGAACCTAAAGGAAAAATATTAAAATCCTAGTTAATTTTTTCCTATTTCACTCACCGCTTGCAAAACTGCTATATCATTCACATTCTCTCTATCGTTGTACCTTCGTCTAGGCTTTAGAAATGAACCACAATCGGCTAAATTTCTATGGAGCAATAGAAAATAATCACATGACATTACCCTACCAAATCAATATAGAGAACTAAGAACTATTATTAAATCCCAAATAAATGCATCTTACAAAAAATACTTTCGAAATGCTGAAAATTCTATCAAAACTGATGCTAAAGGCTTCTGGTCCATTAGTAGAGAGAAAAAAGGGCAGTCCAGAATCCCTGGGTGCATGAAAGATAGCCATGTCACCTATAATGAGCCCCAGAAAATTGTTGATGCTTTTGCCACATATTTTGAGAGTGTCTACAAACCCCAGTCTAACGCGGACTATTTTCCTGATTGGAAAGAAATTAGCAATGAATCAATTACCATTCCACCCATTACTCCGGAACAAGTTATAAAAGCTTGCAGTAAGCTAAAAAATAAACTCACTTCAGGAGTTGATCAAATTCCGTGTTTTTTTGCGAAAGATTGCCGTCTTCTTTTAGCTGAACCTCTGTCATATCTATTCAGTCTTGTCATATCATCCAATATTTTTCCAAACCTTTGGAAAGTTGCCCGAATATGTCCGGTTCGAAAAAAGGTGATCCCTCCATATGCAATTTATGCCCCAACCAGAAGCTTGATATCGACACATCAAACTTAGCTTGTTTTTCCCACTTTGTCACCAATTCCCTTGATAAACGTAAGCAGGTCGATGTCATATACAACGATTTTCAAAAAGCATTTGACCAAATTGATCACTCAGTCCTACTAGAGAAACTGCGAAGTTTCGGCTTCTCATCAAATCTTATTTTACTATTCAAATCGTATTTGAGTAATCGCACACAATTCGTTGACTATGAAAAATTCAATTCTCGTTTCATTGTTCACACGTCAGGCATACCACAAGGGTCCAATCTTGGACCACTTGTTTCTTTTTTATATTAATGATCTGATTACCTCATTGGCTTGTCAAAAGCTTGTTTTTGCAGATGACCTAAAAATCTATTCGGTGATAACTTCCCCTCATGACTGCTTAGTATTGCAGTCTGATTTGGATAAAATTATTTTGTGGTGTGATAAAAACAAATTGGGCCTTAATGTTGATAAATGTTTTGTAATGACATATTCTAGATGCAAACACCCGGTAAATTTCAGTTATTCTATCGATCAAAACGTATTGGAACGATGTACTGAGATTAGAGACCTGAAGTTGTATTCGATCAGAAATTTTCATTTATTCAACATATCAACAAAGCGGTGTCAAATTCCCTCAAAGTTCTCGGTTTCGTTATCAGAAATTCTCATGGATTCGAAAACACTGAAACACTGAAAATACTTTACTTTTCATTTGTACGCTCAAAATTAGAATACGGGTCAATGATTTGGAACCCTATTTACGAATGTCATTCTAAAGTTATCGAATCTGTTCAGAGAAGATTTCTAAAATATTTAGTATTTCGTGAGGACAATAATTATCCAGCTAGAGGACTAGATAACAGTATTTATTTAAATAGATTTGATGCTATCTCTCTGGCAAGCAGGCGAATTATCGCTGCTGTTTCATTTCTTTACGAATTAATTCATAACAACATCGATTGTCCATATCTCTTGCATGAAATCAAGTGGTTTGTTCCCCGTTTAGAGTCCAGACGTAGTGTTACATTTCATGTTGTAATTCACGCACCAATATCACGCTTCAGAGTCCTATAACTATTATGTGCCAAAACTTTAATCGTATTTCTGGAATATGCGATATTAATTTCGACTCATTAAAATCGATAACCACATTAGTACTGAATGGATTGTCTGATCACTGACTTGTATTTTTAGCCTAAGTATTGTGAGGTCAAAGTTTGGGTTTTCGCTGTCGTATCTAGTGGAGCTTGTGTGTTGGTGACTGGAATCAGTTTTCGTCCATTTCTCTACCGCATCATTGCTCCTTGATTTGTCGGTGTATGCCCTACCTTTCACATGTCTGTCTTTGTGTAACATATTTTAATACATACTTCTTTTCTTTATTTGTCGGTCTATATTTCATCTTTATATAAATATTGTTAATGCTCAATTATTTTTTTTCACCATTGATTATGTGTATGTGTACAAGTGGGTTTGTGTACCTGTGGAAATAAATGGCTTATTATTATTATTATTATTATTATTATTTTGTTTAGTAATTATAAACAAATACCTAATCATTGATATAAAAGCATTACAAGGTTATAAATTTGAGAAAATTCATGTTAGGTACCAAAGTGTGGTCTCTGGTGTGAGGATAACAAAGAGTGGTGAACTCTACATAATCTGACGTGGTTTGTTTATTTACCTACCACCAATATGTAATATCAAACATTACGATACTGATATGAGTTTCGTAATGAGATACGGGATTTATCAGGTAATAAGGTTTGAATTTTTTAATTTGTAGCGGATTCCAATTCTGAAGTTTTGTTCACTGAATTAAATGTGGTGTCCAAATGTTGAGTTTCCAGGTGAATTCAGATGTTCGTTTATCTAAACCTTGTAAGGTTCACAATTCCTGAAAAATGAGAAATACAAATTCCTACAAATATAAAGTTGTATAAAAACATTGGAATTTTTATTCCTCAATATTCATGATGATCTCCTACCACGTAGTTACGGCTACATCCATCAATTTATTCCACAAGTCCTTCCTGTAATAAGCTTCACAATCATTACAGGTTAGTTTGAAAATCTCTCGTTTTGAGAATTTGTTGATTTCATCTTTTGAAGTTACCCAGTAATTGAAGTCATTGTCACTTTGAAAGAATTGTTTGCATCTTTTGCAATCTCATTGGTAAAATTGAGACTATGAGAGAGACAGTATCATTTAGGTGAAGTAGAGATTTAAACCTAGATATGTTATTTTCTCTAGGGTAGGAAGATTTTTTTCTTTCTTTAGTCCAATGGATCGAAAATAGATTGTAAGTCTGTGATTAATCGATCCTTTGGCGCGGTACATATTAGTACGCTGTTATTTTAGTTATGTATAGCCAAAATGAAAAAATCACACATGTTCCTTTGTTTTAAGTGTTTCAGCATTTGATTAGTGAGTGTTGGCGGAATGTAGTTATTGAAAGATCGAAACGTGTTTTAAAGTTATATTAACTTAGTATACAATCGTCACCATCGTTGAAAATAAAGAATAAAAATGAATGTCTCTGTGGATGCTACCGCGTTCGGTATTCGTCTGCAGGTGTTCTGTCCTTACGGTTAGCTGTCGCCCTCTGGGCGGGGAGGATGGTGAGGTACACAGGGTCGGCCTAGGTCTCGGGATGGTCCAACATGGCCCCACGATGAAAGTTGCCTTCCAAGCATCATTCGCTTCACTCAAGGGAATGCTATTCTTGCCGGGACTCGGAATGCTACCAGCAGCTGTCGTCTTGTCTGCACATTCTTGGATTTCCAGTGGTAGGGGGCATAATTTTGAGACTGCCCGCCGCAGCTCCGTAGTAGCGGTTTTGATGGTGGCTACTCTTATGATACCATCGCGGCCCGGATGTAGAGAGGTGATTCTACCCAAGGGCCACTTGAGCGGCGGGGTGGTTTCGTCGCCGATGAGGACTAAATTATCGCATTGCAACTTAGTAGTGGAAGTTTTCCACTTTTGATGTGGTTGCAATTGGTTGATATAATCCCGTTGCCAAATCTTCGAAAATTGCTGCTGTAAATGCTGGAGGTACTGGTACCTGGATAAGCGATTCATTCCCAGATCTGGATCTGGCAAGGTCGTTGCTTGTCTACCAATCAAAAAGTGCGATGGAGTGAGCGTATCCAGGTCAGAGGTATCGCTGGAGAGGGAAAAAGTGGACGAGAATTGAGGATAGCCTCAATCTTAGTAAGGACAGTGTAGTATTCATCAAAAGTAAGAAATGAATTTGCAAGCACGCGCTTCAATTGAAATTTTGTCGACTTGACGACCGACTCCCATAACCCTCGAAATTTGGGGAATGTGGCTAGCTCATTGAGTTCGGACTCAGCTCCGACAAAATTGTTACCGTTGTCGGAATATACCATACTAGGCTTTCCACGTCGGCTTACGAACCTTCGGCGCCGCTATAAAGGACTCTGTGGTGAAGTCTGAAACTAGCTCCAGATAAATGGCATCAGTGTTGAAGCAGATGAAAAGGCAAATTTAACATTTAGTGGTTTTGCATCCACGACCCTTTTTATCACGAATATGCAGGGGACTAGCGTAATCCATGCCGGTTACGAAGAACGGCGGTTGTGGGGTGACACGAGATGATGGCAATGAACCCATTATTGTATTTCCATACCTTGATTTAATGTGAAAACATTTTATGCTCTTGTGGCATATCTGTTTGGCATCGCTTTTTTCACTAATAGGCCAATAGCGTTCCCGCATGGACGAAAGTAGTAGCTGGGTCCCGGCATGCATTATTCTTATGTGTTAATACTGAAATATGAGCCTCGTGAGGGAGTGCTTTGAGGACAAAATAACAAGGTGCTTTTTTGAATAAGGTAAACCAGAGTTTCGTAACCTGCCACCCACTTTCCATTGTTATCAAGAAATAGTTGGAGGCTTTTTGGCATTTGTTGCCAGGAGGTTTACCAACCTTTAGCATATGAATGCTTTCATAAAATGACTCCTCCTGCGCTAATTTGATGAGGGATTTTTTGCGCATTCTTCAGCTTTTGCGCAGCTAGAAAGCCGGTAAGTCGGCTAAGCTTCGCACGGGTCTTGCAATTCTGTAAAAATCTTAGACACAATGCCATTGCTCGTTTGATTAGATTGGAAGAAGAGAATCTATCAAAATCAATAGGTACATCCCACCAAAGTATGCAGTCTTGATTACTTGTGCTTCGGACTTCCATCGTTTTAATGGTTGAAAGATTTCTACTTCTTTCAATTTTTCACTACGTTTCAGGTGAATACTGTATTCACCTGAATACGATTGCAGATTCAAGCAATTGAAACGTAGTGAAAAATTGAAAGAAGTAGAAATATTTCAACCATTAAGACGATGGAAGTCCGAAGCACAAGTAATCAAGTTACTACATCGTCTACAACCTTCAAAACTATGCAGTCTTGGATCCTTGGATCCGGAATGGGTATATACCCCTCGTGAGCAGATCAGCTGGAGTCTGTATCGACCTAATGCCACCAGCCAGCATTCGTTAGTTCTTGTATTGGTCTAATCCTATTAGCAACAAATACTTGCAATAAGTGAGGAGGAGTTTTTATCCAACACAGGACTACATTCAAGTCGCACCAGAGATGTCCAATTTCTTGGAAGAACGAACTTGTTTGTGTAATTTGGATAGATCTAAGGCTGCACAAAGCTCCAACCTGGTACGGTTAATTTTTTAAGATGGGCCACCTTAGACTTGGCCACTAATAATGATACATGGATTTCTCCAGCTTCATCGATGCTACGGGTATACAGACAAGCCCGCCCCATAGGCGTCAGTAGAGGAATCAGTGAACCCATGAAGTTGACAGCTGACAAAGCTGCCAAGTGGAACCCTTCTAGGAATTTGCAATCTGTTCAGGCAAGGTAATTCACCTTGAAGCCTACTCCATGAAACTTTGATCTTCTCGGGCAGTTCATGGTCCCAATCAACCTTCAAGGACCAAAGCTTCTGAATAAGTATTTTGGCAATGATGACACATGGGGACAGAAGGCCTAACGAATCGAATATCTTCGAGATGCTAGATAACATGGATCTTTTTGTGGTCTCTTCAGATATTATTAAATCATTGCGGTAATACTCGAGGTTGTCTGATGTTGGATATTATCCGAGAGTTTTGGTACTTTCTCGATTGGAAAAGAGGACTTGGCTCAGCATGTTATTCCTAGCTTACCCCTCCAAGGCCTTGGGCTCATTAGATGACCATTTTCTCAATAGGAAATGTGCTGATTGTAAGCATGAGGATACTTGAATACACAGTTCATTTCCGCCAGAAAGAAAGTCATTGACATAAGATTCAAAGGTTGACACGAAAGATTTATTATTGATTTTAGATTGAGATGTAGAGGCTGAAAAGTCTCCTTTGCTAGCTACTCGCTTGGTGGGTATTGCTTTTCCGCTATGCTCTCTTCTCTCCAAAACATTAGGTCGATCATTGAGAAATTTTCGAAATTCTTCTAATCTAAGAATGTCACCCTCAATCTTGTATGACTCCCACTCGTCTTCAGTTTTCTTATCTAGCTTTAAAGCCAAATGAAAAGTAAGATAGGGATCCCAGGAATCAGTAGAAACCCCGAATTGATTTAGGGATCCTAGATGCTCAAAAACGTCAGACAGTTGTCTCAATATTGACGAAGATTCTTAAGATATTACTGCAATGCCATTTAGGGATTTCAAGTGATTATGAATCAACATTCGCTTGTTATTGCACCAATTACATATTATTTCCCAAGCAACGCTATAGTTTTCAGCCATTACATCGATTTTCGCAATTAATCGTTCAACACTGTCATCTAGATGGGTTTAAAATAATAGAATTTTCCAGCCTCTCCGATGACCTGGTTATTATGGACAAGATCCATATACAGGTCACGGAACTCTAGCCAGGATTGATAGCCACCCTTAAAAATGGGTAATTACATCTCAGCTGACCCGAATTCACTGAGCCGGCTACTACAGAATGTGAGCTATTTTCTGAATGAATGCTAGTACTAAAATCTGATAAAATACCCCGTGCACAAGATTTTACACCATGAAATGATTTTTGAAACGACTCACGCTCTAATTATAGATCATCAACATCAGAGCCCTCGCAATTTAATTCAATCTGGTCCTGAATGTCTTCGAATTTATTGAGAAACTGCGCTTTATTTTCTAAACGCGATTCAATCTCAATCAAGAGTGTTTTGCACGGTGCTTGGTTTGGCGGTAAATCTTTTATTTTCGATTCAGTTTCATTTATGCAGTTTTCAAAAAGTGTTAACTTTCTTTTAATAATAGCAAGTTGCTTTTTTAGAATTTGTAATTCTTCTTACATGATTGAGTTGTTAGTATACTTATTAAGAAATGAATAAATACCTTTAGCACCCCCAAACAGATTTGACGAATAAACAGGGAACAAGGTAGGTAGATAAAATGGAAAAAGAATACGCTCACCGGGATCCTCCGCCATTGACTTGTAACAGCTGTTTCTGAGTCCACTTGTTGCTTCAATTCGACGTGAGGAGTCTTTTTGCTGTCGCACGAAACAAGTCTTGTCACTGTCCAATTGTCCGAATGTTATGATTTTACGAGTTGCCGACTTTATCACCTAAGTCGAGATTCGCTTGATCCACAGCTATACGACCACACTTTATACCGGCTGCCGCTAATTATGAATCCGTAAATATTTTGCAAGTTGACGAAGAGCACTTTGTTCAGATGATCTCGGCTCGATGAACCATGTTTTAAGAGTTTTAGCATTTGACTAGTATGTGAATGCGGACTGTAGTTATTGAAAGATCGAAATGTGATTAAAAGTTATATTAACTTGGTATACACTCATCAGAATCGTTGAAAATAAAGAATAAAAATGAATGTCTTTGTGGATGCTACCGCGTTTTCAGCTCCACTTTTTTCTACTACTGTGAGAGGGAGATGACCAAAATATGATTGATTTATTATGAATGTGAAATCTGGTTAGTTCAGTGATAGATTGGGTGTGGAAATTATACTCTATATATTATATATTTGAAGCTGGATGTGGGTTTGATTACTTTTTTGTACAACTATCATTAAAAATGACGTTTTCAATTCATTGACATATGAACTAAAAACTGACGTTTTGAAAAAATCACTTTTAACATTAGTGTTAAAAATACTTTCAATACTAGTGTTGAAAGTAAAATGACAGATGAAATGATGGATACTCAGTAAAATAGATCTCTCTAATAGAAACACTTCAATCAGATATAATGAACAGAACACCTACTCAAAAGGAATCATTTATAAAAGTTCACACATGTATTTGGCCGTTTGCGCAATTGGTAATACTAATTCCTTTTGAAGTAACAAACGAAGTAGTATTCAGTTCAACTGTAGAAGGTCCTTAATCACTGACAAATAATGACATTCATGAATAAAGTGCGTTGTGGTTTATTATATTTGAAGTATCTGTCAGTCAGCCTTGTAACCTAAAGATTGTGTGTTCGAATCTTTATGGATCTTATATTTTTTTGTTTTTTTTCTCACTAGCAGTAACTGTTGTACCCAAAAATTTGTATGATACATTTTTTAAAAGTGATTTTGTTTTGCTCGTGGGGTTCCTCCACTCGCTAACGCTCCTTTCGCAATATAATTTTTATTTATATATATATATATATATTATATACTTATTTTTTCAACACTTGTATCATAAATAACTATTCCCTGCGCGTTCACTGGTACAGAATACATAGTGACAAAAAGAGAAGAAAAATATCTAATAATAAATAATGAATCCTATTCGCGATCACCACGGAGTGGACGACATGTACATTTTGAAATTCGAACATAAAACTCCGGAAAAACAAACATTCTGCCAGAAGATCTCATGCAATGCAGAAAGCATATCTTTAATGTGACGGGTGAATAAAAAAAATGTTCAGTGCCGCAGTGCAAGAAAATCATCTTCAAATGTGTCCATGCACTCCTCTTTCAGAGACTATCTAAAACATGTGAAATTAGATTAAAAATTGGGAAGCCAATTAGTTATACGTATGAGAAAGATAATAGACACTTGAAGCCAAGTCGAAATTCCAACCGTATCCTTATCCGTATCGATCTGTGCATGCGCAAACTCGATACGGTGACAGATATGTGTTACGGGCTACGTATCGATACGGACCGTTTCGGTATACGTATCCGGAGAAGCATCTGTCAAAAATATTTACGTAATATATGATATTACATGGCATTTATATGACATTCGAAGGTTCCGTATACGTTTGGGTTGTTGAATGGCTTTAAGGGCTCATTTCTCCATTAACGTAATTTGATGCGATAGGTATACGTATACGGATACGTATAAAAATGCACAATTGGTGTTGTTTGTTTATAAATGGTGTAAATATATTCAACAATTTTTTGGATACAAAATAGGTGACATTGATGAAAGGTCAAAGAGGTCATTCCGTCCCAAAAAATTACAGAAATCAGTCCATCGAAACTTTTTCCACTTAAATACTGAAATGTGTGAGTAAGCTTAGTATACCACTGTACAACTTGTATCATGCAGTGATTTTATGGAACCGCAAGAAAAAGGCCTGAAATAGAGCTTCCGTTATATGAGCAATCCTATGACATATTTTAGAGTTTTCAAAATTGATGAGTGTTGACAACAATGAGAATGATCATGTCAACTCTCTCAAGAGAGATGGTGTGTGGCGTGATGGCGTCACGTGATGGCTTGAATAAGCAATAGCAGAAAACTGAATAATTGAAATCCACAACTGTGAAACTACTCAATTACCGGAGACTTATACAATTTCCAGCGATTATAATTGGTCAAATCCACCTGAGGTGAGAGCACGTCTTCTAACAGCTACTCTGACCATGTGCCTACACAAGGTTATATTTTATAAAAAAAAAGAAAGGAAGTTTTCAACTTCTGACTTCTTGTCACTTGTCACTTGTCCTTTTCTATTCTTTTGCAAGGGTTTCATCATCCTGATCAATTCATCATGATCATCTGATCATGATCAACAGGTGATTTGAACCTAGATTCAAACTATTCCATGTTTAGAGTTCTTCGTGTTCATATGAGTGTTTTGACATTTAGGTTATGAAAATATGTTTATATAAATTCTGATTGAATCCTTGAAAATTGCTCATACAAGGTACTCATCAGCTATTGCTCAAAGCTTAACTGGTGAACGTTTAGAACTTTGCATCCTATTAATGATTTTCTGCAGATATATTGGCTTTGCGATTGTTTGTTTTCCAGGGTTTCTGGCAGCCGTTATAGGATACCGAACACTAGGACACTAGCTATGGCATTCGATCTCTGGCGACGAATGGAGTGAACCAGATTGTCAGTGAATTTACAGGGGGTTCATTGTTAGCTGAATCAAGTTGTAATTTGATAAATAAAAGGTTGAGTATGGTAGAAGTATCTCATTTACGATTAGAATGCTCTCTGGCGAATTTGAACCTTAACAGCGTTCGGTATTCGTCTGCAGCTGTTCTATCCTAACGGTTAAGACTAGTTCATGCAAATGCGAAATTCGCAAAAATATATATTTTTTATTTCATTTCATGGAATTGCAATGAAAAAGAGATATTCTTTTTGCGAATTTTGCATTTGCAAGAACAAGTCTTTAGCTGTCACCCTCTTAGTGGGGTGGATGATGAGGTACACAGGGTTGGCCTAGGTCTCGGGATGATCCAACATCCTTATCAGTGCATATAATGATAATCAATGGAAATTTAATGCTATAAACATAAACATGATTTAGTGGTCATTTCAAATAAATTCAATGTATTAAATACTAGAACCGTAACTATCGTTGACTGCAGGCCCTAAGCGATTTTTGTAAGACCCCGTACATGAGACGGAGGCATAGGTGGCCTAGAGCCTAGCATCATCTGACAAAAGTAAGATCTGCCCAATAATTCTTTCAAATTTATGCTTGCCTAAATTGCTATGCATGACCGCCTAACTAGCTATCGCTTTGGTGTGTAGTACCTGCTAGATATATAACCACGCTAACTTATCGGCCTTTGAGCCTTATTCCCAGCCAAACCGTAGTAGAAGCCAACAATACGTTCCAGAGGACCTAGACGAGAGTCCTATCATCATAAGGTACCTGTATAAATGCCCTCTTTACTAGTGATCTTAACTTGTTAATGCTACCAACTACTGTTAACCTGAGATATATATATATATATATATATATATATATATATATATATATGAGTTTTTAATATTTGGAATATGCAGCAGGCCAATAAGAGTACTCTAATACACAGATTCCAAGCTTTCAACAGTTGATTCTTGGTTTTTCTTTACAAATATCTCAAAAATGTCTTTCCATATTGTAGCTTCCCTGAAGATTACAATAAAAAATTGTTGAAAGCTTGGAATCTGTGTATTAGAGTACTCTTATTGGCCTGCTGCATATCCCAAATATTAAAAACTCATTTCCTAACTAGCCAAAACAAGACTAACCTTTTCTATATATATATCAGTAGGGTTTTTCATAAATAAGATCACTCTGCTTTACCTCAAGTCAAAATCATTATCATTTACTTAATATTATTAGTTGATAGATTATAAACATATGTCTCAGTTTCGTAGCTGCTCATCCAGTTTTGCTGCTGCTCATATTTCATCAAACACTTTCTCCTCACAACTGTGAACGATTTATTTCCAAGTCTTACCTAGTTTTTCAATAAAGTTAATGTTACTTGTTTATTGAATGTTTGAACCCGGATCCTGTTACTACTATTTCTCTTAATAATAATAGAGACAATCGTAATACCGTCTGGATGTTTGAGCAATCCCAGGTCGTGTCGGCTCTCTGTATAGAATCTTGTGGATACGGCTCCGATTGATGTGTTGGAGACATTTTCGCAGAATCGTTCCCATGATTCTCGTTTTGCTTTCCGGATATCTTCATTGTACGTGGTTAGGTTAGGTTCACCATTCACCTGACTCCTTGGCTCAGTTGAATAACTTATTTTCGTTATTTTTTCATATTTGTGTTCCATCAGAAAGCATTTTGAAAAAGAGATTTGAGGTGAACAATGCATGAATCATCATATCGCTACACAGTAGCGATGCGTCTGGAATGCCAATAGATTTCGAGAAATAACCAGAACTATCTATATGCGAACGCCTGAACCGTGAACGGAGAATCAAGAGCAGGTGAATTCACAGTGAATACAGAGTAAATACAGAATTGGACTTGTAGATGTGAATATAACGTTGTTCATATAAATTACTTATTTTGAGGTTGAGATAAATTACATTAATATAGTTGAGTGTATTTTCATTACAAAATACTTAAATACTTCGAACGTCGAAGACTATTTTTGAAAAGTTTATTTCGAAGAATCAAAGTTACAAAAAGTATATAAAATACGTCTGAACTATGTTAGTAATTTATCAATACTGAATAATACATGAATCAATTATTGATACACTTTCTGCGTTTCTGCAAAGTTCATTGAATCGATAAAAGTCTATGTCAGCATTTCGTCGGTGCTCCGGTCCGGTCATGTAGGGTTATACTGGTTGGCTGGAGTGTATAAATTCTCCATCGCGAAATGAAAGCATATTTCATGGATTGAAAAATGCTGTGGTGTTCGTCGGGGGTTGTTCATCTGTTGGCCCTGGTGGATTTGTTCTTCGTTTGGTACGAATGAACTGGAAGCTGTAGTAGGCCCCTACAATAATCATTGTAATATAGATGGGAATGATCCAGTGGGTGGTTGACGAATTTTCTGCATGAAGTGTGGATCGGTCCTAGGTTGTGCTGTTGCTTTTTGAATTCATGTACCTTGTCCACAGGGATATTTTTGATGATGATTTCGGAGACGTTCTTCCTGGGTGGACTGTGTGGTACGGTAATTTCTGGAAGGAACATTGGCTGTTCATGGCTTACGAATTTTTTGTTGGTAAATTTATATTCATCGGTTTCAAATCGGCAGCCAGTGGGTAGTTCAATCAAATAGTTTCCTCGGAAGTGTTGCAAAATCAGTTCGTTTGCAGGTGGTTTGGATTCTGGTTTGATTTGAAAGTATCGCAATATACTAGGACTCGTCGATCTGCTCTATTAAATTGGTTGTGTCCCTTACTGGTGTCTGTTGACTGGTTACTTGGGTGGACGACAATTGAAGTAGTTGAAATACACAGTCTGGTTGTCTCAGGCTATCAACAAGGTCGTTATTTGGACAATAGTATCGAATCTCCCAGTATTCATCGATATTTAAGATTACCTAGTTCAATTTGGGTTGAATTTGTTCCGGGTGAAGTTATCGCCTTCTGATTCTGATCAATTATTGATATTGTTTATTAAAATTTTCGATGATATCCGTAGTGAGCAACATCGTTTGTATCTAGATTCTCGGAAATACTTTTTATAATCGATCCTAACCCGTCAATGAGTCCTCTCGTCACTCGTCTATTTGGAATTGAATTTCTGTTCTGCTCCTGCTGTTACCTCCTGCGGTACTGCTGGTACCAGTAGGTGGCACCTGTAACATTTTTTTCTTATTAGCATAAGGTCTTTTTAAATTTTGTTTATGAAGAGCAATATGACCTCAACATTTTTATTTGTGACAACTTTTGCTTTCGTGAATTTGGTGAAAGTTTATTTCTTGTATTCGATTTTATTTTTCGGTAGAGGTCAGTGTCTGGGGTGTATTCTAGTGGTTCTTCTCGATTTCGATTATGTATATCGAAAGTTTTCTTTTTGTGTTTTGTCATTTGTTCGTTTAGGTTTCTGTATATTTTTTTTGTCATTTCGCGATGTTCATGAATGTAATTCTTCATAAGTTGTTCGTTAATGTCAAAGTTAAATAGATCTTTGGTATTCAAATGTCCATTATGATATCGATTGGTCTTTCTTTGGTAGATGAATGAATCGAGTGATTGTAACCTAGGATAGCATATGGCATCTGGTTCAGAATATCGATTTCATTCTTGTCTTTGGATCTAATAATTCGCAGGTGTTCGATTAGAGTTGAATGGAACCTTTCAATTGCACTGTTCGATTGAGAATTGTTGACTGTAATGTAATGAATATTGATCTGATATATTTTGAAGAATTCTTTCACAACGGAATTTTTTAATTCCGATCCATCATCCATTATCACATGAGCGGGAATACCGTAATGGGTGATGAAAATTAAAAATGCTTTCACGACTTCTATTCCTGAAAGGGGGTATGCCTGAGCATATTTGGAAAAGGTGTCGATTATTTTTAGAAAATTTTGACTTTGTGCTTGGAAAGTATCAAAATGTACCACCTCGAAAGGTTTCGAGGGTGTGGGCGTTATCATGAGCTTTTGGTTGGTGAATTCCTATCGTATTTATTGATTTGACAAATTTCGCGTAAATTTATATACTTGGTTACATAATTTTTTAGTCCTGGCCAATAATATGACCTTTCATTCTCGTTTCAGTTTCTACAATTCCGCGATGGTTTGTCTTACCCTCATGATAGTTTTTTATTAATTCTGTCTGTCTGCCTTCTGTTGTAACGTCTTCTAGAACTGTTTTATCAATTTATATGCAGAATTCTTGAAGGTTGTTTGCAAGGTGTTAATAATACGAGGGGTGTATGTGTCGTTTTCGTAGTAAATTGCATATGTGAATTTTGGATCAATATAATTTTTGAAAAGATTGATTGTGTCATGTTCAAGATTGCTGATCGCTATTTGCGAAAGGATGCATTTTTGTTGGAAATATTTTTTCTGTTTTTGGTTTTGTTGGTGAATGTAAAACGAATTTTATCATTAACTGATGGTCATAGGTGTTGAGTGATTTTTCGGAGGTTTTCATTTCCAGTATTGGTTCTTCGTGGCTGGTATGTATCGTATCTCCGTTCGTTTCTTCGTTTCCTTCAGTCGAGGCAGGTTACTCGGAGAAGTGTTGTTGTTCCCCCACATCTGTCATTATTGGTGGGTGACTTATATTTCCTGTGGTGGAGAGGTTATCTTCGTTGTCATCAGGTATAGATTTTCGATTGCTGGTTCCAGCAAACGATTGATTGAATTCATCTTCGTATCGAAAAAATTCTTTTGTATGTATCTCGATACGGAAAAGTGCATCTGCGTTGGTGTTAATTTTTTCCTTTTTTGTATTCTACTTCATACTCGAACTCTTCAAGTTTCAAACGCCACCTTACTAGTCTCGAATTTGGTTCTTTGAGTGACATCCTAAACTTTACAGGTTTGTGGTCAGTTACTATCTTGATCTTATATATTCGTATATATTTCGCATACTGGGTGGCTCGAGTGTATAACTAGCGCCACAATAGGCCACGGTGGAGGGGCTGATGTCGGTTCACTCACATTTGAACCCAACCCAATCCACAATAATAATTTTGTTACAAGCCAATTTTTTCGGTAATGACATTTTTTCATTGAATGCATCGTTTGAGTTATCATTCATTAGGTTTTTAAATGTTCAGAAATGAATATCTGAGACTACTCGGATTCAGCAGCGTCTAGAAGCTGTAACTACCCACAGACTATTTTTGGAATAGTTACGTGATCATTTTATACAGCGGTGCCTCTGAGCTGCTCAGACTGTTACGGGAGGTCGTGGGTATCGTTATCTGCTATTATGAAAGATAGATCTTATGACAAATATGTAAAAATCGAAATTATAAAAAAAATATGCTAAGAAAAATTATATGGGCACCAGGTTCCTTTTTATGAAAATACCAAAAACACGAACTTGTCAAAAGATGATCTTTGTGAATATTGATTGAAAGTTTGATTTTGTGGAGGAAATCCGATTCTTGACATGATTTTTTGGGTTTATGACCTTCGACAATCTGAAAATGAAAAAATTTTAATCCAAAGAAATCTGTACAAGTGTAGAGGGGCAAATTAATTAATTTGCCCGATAAGTTACTGCGTTCACAAGACGAAAGAAAGTACGTACCCTACACTGAATTTGCCTATCTGAAAAAATGAGATCGAATTAACAAAAAATACTTCTCTTTTTTTGAAAATTGTTGACGTTTTGGAGGCTGTATCTGCCTCCGTTATGAAAACTTCTTAGAAAGACCAAAAGCGCAATTCAAATTCGTTTCTTCAGCGTCTTTCCAAGAAGTTTTGATAACGTAGGCAGATACAGCCTCCGAAACGTCAACAATTTTCAAAAAAAGAGTAAAAAGTATTCTTTGTTAATTCGATCTCATTTTTTCAGGTAGGCAAATTCAGTGTAGGGTACGTTACTGACAAAAATTAATTTCTTTCAAGACAACAGTCTTGTTAACGCAGTAACTTATCGGGCAAATTAATTAATTTGCCCTTCTACACTTGTACAGATTTCCTTGGATTAAAACTTTTTCATTTTCAGATTGCGAAAGGTCATAAACCCAAAAAATCATGTCAAGAATGATCTTTGTGCTTCTCAACAGTGAAACAAAATATTCAGAAAACACTATATTCACAAGAGTCTAAAAGAATGTGTCAATTCGTATTTCAAACAATTATATTCACAAGAGACTACGTTGATTTGTCAATTCGTTTACAATGCACTGGTTGGTTTGACTTTTTTTATACTATGACCAACGTTTGTGTTCTCTGGGAAAGACTTACTCCAGAGCTCTACTTTGATGTTGGGGTAGGAGCCTTACAGGGTGTCTCGATACAGGGGCGGGATTCTGTGTACTGTAGAATTCTATTATCGATAGAAAAAGTGAGATGACATTATGGTTGATTTAGTGGGAGAGAAAGAGACAAAAATGTCAAGAATTCTATGATACACAGAATTCCACCCCAGGGCTGCTCTGTTAACTCGATGATGTTTGTAGCTAATCTGGGTATTAGGCAGTCTTTTCCTGAGGTTCAGGATCTTCGAATGCTGCTGTCACGCTGTGGAAAGTAAACACAAACCAGTATCTTGTTACAATAATATGAGTCCTAAGACTCGAGATTTTCTTCACAAATTCACAAATGTGATGACGTTGGCCAGAAAGAGATTTGGTTTATATAAGAAAGTTATGAAGTGTTGGGACTACTACAATGATTCACATGTATATTTATATAAGAAAAGAATATCTAAAATTTGCTGAGTTGAGCGCTATCTCTAGCAGAGAATATAAATTTTATAAATTTTGTATTTAATTCTTCTCAAACAAAATTAGAGAAGGATCCAACCTCAAACGAGCACATGAAAATGACTTAAACTAAATTCCAACGGTCAGTCAGAAGTATAATAATAATATAATATAATAATAATGTTTATTTACTTAAATCAGAAACATTGTATAAAAGAGAAAAAGAGTAAATAAACAGAAGAGATATCACGAAGCTCTAGTGAGAACACTATCGCTTGTATGTGATAAGGAAAAATACTTAAACCTAATTTCGACAGACGTTAGAAATAAATATATAAAATAGTTCAACTAATGAGTAATGCATTTTTTTGTTTTTGTTTGTAGTATTCGGGTAGGTGTCACGGTTGGGTACAATACATTCACTAGTAATTAGCACAGTGTTTTACATAAATCATTAAATATCAGTAAACACTAACAGATGAGGAATAATATAAGTATACATATATAAAATATATCAAAATAATTTTTTATTTAATTTCTGCATTTCTGAATTATAAATAATTATTTTATAATTTTGATCTTAGAATTTGGTTGACAAAATCATGAAACAACTTTCTTTCAGAAAGTAAGATCCAATTCTTTACATGATTTTGGTACATGGTTGAACTATGTATTTCTCTGATGGCTTCAGGTGACATATTATAGAGACGTGGTCCGAGGTGATTTGAACACCGTTGCCCTATTATTTTTTCCGATCTTGGAAGCCTAACCTTTTTATTCCTAAGAGGGATCCATACCCACTTGAAACGACTTTTGCTCTAGTATCCACATTAGTTAACCAATTTAGTTGCAATTTTCACTGACCGTTTCTGAAAAAAATGTGTTTTCCGGGAAACTCATTATTTTTTTTTTAATTTGAATTTCGGAATTAATAACAATATTCATATGTTCCAGTATAATGATCATTGAGTTTCCCGGAACTGTACATTTGAATAAAGGACACTGATATCGTTTTAATTTCGAAATATTGAAAACTAAACCAATGAGAGCGAAAGTCAAAAATGCATTATAAGGCACCCGATTAGTGTCGCCCCCTAACAGACCCTTTCCCATAGAGATGGATGCATTGCAGTTTGCAATCGCCACGGCAAATAATCCAAGGGCGTGCGGCTTATTATGAGGGCATATTTTATTTTAATGCTTTTTCAGGTATTTGTAGCAATAGCTCATTATATGAATGAGTGATTATGGTTCGGTTCTACCTACTGGTGTATATTTAGGTATTTAATGATATTGAGGAACTTCTTATGACCTGAAATACTTACCTGTTCTCGTATAAATTCGCTTTCGGTATGAATGTTTGTTTATTGTTGGTTCGGTCTAGTTCGAATTGAGTGCTATTGTGTGATTTTAAACCATGGGAAAATTAAAACAAATGAAGGGTGCTGAGGAGAGAAAATATTTGTATCCAAGTGAAAGAAGACATAGCCGTAGGAATGCTCTGAAAGAGGCATCACTGAAAAGGTGAGTTGTGTATGAATTATATTTTGTTAAGAGAATTCCATGCCCACCTGGAACTATTCTACTCTTTCATGCAAAATACTCTTCGGAGGGGTGATTTTTTAAATCTCGAATTTTCCACCCAAAAAAAAAACTATCTACAATAAATTGTTTTGAAATCACGGAAAATGGGAGTTGCCCCTAAGTGAATACAAGTTTTTGAACAACATCTTTATGATTCAATGTTCTCTATGGTTACATAGTGAACAACTATGGTTAGGGCAAATTCATTGGAATTCAATTTTGCATGCAATGTTTCTTTTGCATGACAAAACTAGTATTGATGTCCGGTTCTATATTCATAGAAGAAGAAAAAATCGCGTCATTCTGTCTTTTATATATACAGCGAATTATGATGAAATTATCGAATATTAATAATAATGTTTCTTCGTAACATCAATGATACATGTATAAAAGCAAAAAGTATATACCCATTTCTTAACACGTATCAAATGTATACCTCTAGATCGTTGGTTTGTTGGTATTGGTATACAGGTTGTCACATGTTTCATTCATAGATGATTTATGAATTGATTTTATGACATTTTCGGATATCCCTAATTTTAGATTACAAATAAGCATATTCAAAAGTTCATTATTAATTTCTTCGTCGACCAAACACAAAAAAATACGTATAATTGAAGTTGGGATTTAGAATTTTGGGAAAATCCGGTAACCCTTAATAATGCCATTATTTTTGTTTAAGGGCATATTTCCTTTTAATTTGTAATTATTAATTATTTCATTAAATTTCATTCGTTAATAGAATTTTCGGGGAACAATTTATATCTCGATGTTTTTCAGGTATTCCCAGAGTATTGTTTGGCATTGTAATAAGTACCTACTTAGTGCATAATATTTTCGACAAACATATGCTCTGAAATCATTGTTTTTTCATAGGTATAACTGAACGGACCTGGCTGGGATATTCCTTACGGGAAAAAATTATAATGATAATATTTATTTTGAAAATATTAAACTTTCCAATTGATAGCCCTTGTATTGCGTTACTTTTTTTTTCATTTGATCAAATGTTCTAACAATTTCACATATTTTTGTATTTGTCTTGGCCTCATCGAGTGTGTGATATTCGAAAAACATCGATTAATTGAGTATTATTTGCAAAAATTGATTACCTACTAGTATATTTTCTAGGAGGTCGTAGCCAAATAATTATTTCGTTTTCTTTAGGACAAAGTCAGTCACTGCCGACAGCGAAGAGTAAATTTCCACTTTTCCAACTGCATCTGTTCATGTTTCGAAAAGGTAATCCATTATTATTTCACGAAACATACCTAGTAGTACTTTTTTGAGGATACGTTAGCATACGAACCAGAAGATAAATCGAACATTTATTTTTCAGTGACAATTTCAGTGATGATGTTCATCCAATGTGTAGCAAAGATGTCCCTGCCGTGTCTTCACCCGTTCAAAATGTGGAAACGGCTGACAATATTTTTCAGGGGTAGAAATTTATTCGTTCTGATATCTCTTCAGGGGCGGCGTTTGGTAGATATCGGATATTTATTGAAGCAGTTAGCAGAAATATCCAAGCACCCACCATTCGATTGTACATTCAGTGATATGTATCCAATTAATGAATATAGAATGGGTTCGAAAACCAAAATTATATTGGTATGCAGAATGTGCAATATCGAAAAAACCATTAAACTTATAGAAGAAACCGTCGTAGAAATGGACATAAATAGCGTTTTGGCGTTGGCCACAGTTTCAACCGGAAGTGGCTACTCTACAGTGAACGAAATGCTCTCTGGTTTGAATGTACCTTTCATGAGTAATTCTACGTATCAGCAACACCACGAAAATGTGGCTGATATCATTGAAGAGACTTCTTGGAAGGTCATGGAGGAAGCAGGCCAAGAAGAGGCTCGAATAGCTCAGGAGTTAGGAGAGGTCGATGGAAGCGGTATACCAATGATTACCGTTGTAGCTGATGGGGCTTGGAGCAAAAGATCATACTCTGTGAATTATAATGCATCTTCAGGAGTGGTAGGTAGCCAGTTGCTGCGTGCACCGAATATAAAGCATCATGTATATTTGATATATTCGTAGTTGAACTAAACATATAGACCGTCAGCCAGTGACAGATTTAGGTGCCCCATTTTCGCATACAAGCCTCAAATAGGGTTGAAAAGTATATCGATTTGGAGTAAAATGAAAATATTTTTACGAGTGGCTCCTGGGGATAACATATCGAAAATTGATATTTTTTTTTTGTTTCCCTCGTGTTTCCTAACTACTGTACGAAACTACAGGGGGTGATTCGATAGGTCGTTTTAAGAAAAAAAGTTCCTATGAACATATGTCCAAAGATGCTTCGTTTCTGAGATACAGGGCATTAAAAAAAAAATTCAACACCCTGTATCTCAGAAAAGAAGCAACTCCGGACATATGTTCATAGGAACTTTTTTTCTTGAAACGACCTAACGAATCACCCCCTGTAGTTTCGTACCGTATTTAGGAAACACGAGGGAAACAAAAAAATATATCAATTTTCGATAGGTTATCCCCAGGAGCCACTCGTGAAAATATCTTCATTTTACTCCAAATCGATATACTTTTTAACCCTATTTGAGGCTTGTATGCGAAAATGGGGCACCTAAATCTGTCACTGGCTGACGGTCTAATACATATATGAAATAATTGTGGGGATGCAGCTATATTGGGAGGGTATCAACTGAAAACTCTAAGTAATTATGTCTTAATCCGTTCAAAAATTATTGTTAATTCCATTTTAGAGATACTAAAGAAGGAATAAAACCATTCCGGAAGCTTACTCGAAAGTAAGAGATTTTATTTGATACCTTCCCAATATAGCTGCACCCCCACAATTTCTTCATTTGTATTATTATTATTTGTATGTGTATGTATAATTATAATTAGGCTCTTTTTCCATAGGCCTGTATAATTGGAGCTAGAACGAGAAAAATTTAATTCCTTGGCGTCAGAAATAAGTTCTGTGCCGTGTGCTCGCGTTCCGCGGTAAATAAAGATATTGCTTTACCTGAGCACAAATCCTACAAAAATTGGAGTGAATCATCAACTAGTATGGAATCCGATATCATAGTTGATGGTTTCAAACGAAGCATTGACATGCATGGTTTGATATTCCACAAACTAATTGGAGATGGTGATAGCAGTGTTCATCAAAAACTTCTGGAAGCTCGACCTTATGGAACTCTTCTTATACAAAAAATTGAGTGTCGTAATCACATGATGAGGAATTTTTCAAAGAAGATCCGAGAAATTTGTGGTAGGTATCTGATTATATGATAGAGTTTTCTACTTTATTTTTATTTTTGCAATGAAATGAAGATAATAAACAAAGTTCAATTTACATGCAGCTAGAAAGCGAAGTAATTCAAAAAATTTGACAGTACCTCCAGGCCTAAGAAAACTAGTCCAAGGCAGTGCCCGTAGACTACGCACCTCAATAAAATCTGCTACGATGTCCAGGATTAGAGAAAAAAGTTCGTTGGTCCAAAAAATTGAAAACCTATGCAAAGACCTCAAGAATGTTCCATCACATGTATTCGGACAGCATGAAAAATGTCAGGAGATAGCATATTTCAAGTGTTCTCCAAAGTTAGGTGAAGTTGATCATATCCCCAGCATGAGAACATGTGGTCTATTGGACGATATTGAAGTGTGCATCAACCGCTTGGTTTTCAATGCAGCCAGCTTGATAGCAGACCAGGACACCAATATCGCCGAACAATACAACAGCATCATTTGCAAGTTTGTTGGAGGTAAAAGAATAAACTATTCCCGTAAAAGATCCTATGCGACACGTTGTAAAGCTGCTGCCATATCGTTCAACTCTGCTGGGGAATATTATAATGTTGTTGGAAAAAGCAAAGTTCCATTTTATACTAAAAGATTTGTAGAAAAGATGAAAAGGAGACGTGAACTTCGGAAAATGATAAGACGCAAGAATAAAGACCTTCCACCAAAATCTAGTAAGAAATATGCTCTGCCGGATAAGGATTATGGCCCAGATGCTATCCCTGATCCTGATTTATCTACTGATCAGTTCGAGCGGAAGAAAGAAGATTTTCTGAATTCTTTGAAAAAAACTCCCGAAGAGATAAAACTCATGGTCAATCTGGCAATCCTTTATGGCAACAAGAGAGAAGTATTCGCTTAACAGCTTCACATTTTGGTGACATTTGTAAGATGCGAAAAACAACATCTTGTGCCAATAAGGTAAAAAACTTACTTTATTCCATCTTTGGAGGAAACGCAAACACCAAGTACGGAACAGAAATGAGCCATTTGCAATTAGACAACTGGAGAATGATTTTGATGTTAGGGTAATATTCTAATAACATACTTAATTAAAAATAGTTATTTATGATACAAGTGTTAAAGCGACATTTTATTCTGTGGGGAATATTGCGAAACGAGCGTTAACGAGTGAATCAACTCCGCAAGCAAAATAAAATCAATTTTAAAAAATTAAAAGATCATGAGGATTCGAACAGGCAGAGGCTCCAACTATAATGACCCCAACGCACTTTATTTGTGAATGTCATTATTTGTCAGTGATGAATGACCTTCTACAGTTCGACTGAATACTACTTCGTTTGTAACTTCAAAAGGAATTAGTATTACCAATTGCACAAACGGCCAAATACATGTGTGAACTTTTATAAATGATTCCTCTTGAGTAGGTATCCTGATTATAATATCTGTTTGAAGTGTTTCTATTAGATAGATCTGTATTACTGAGTATCCATCATCTCATCTGTCATTTTACTTTTAACACTAGTGTTAAAAGTATTTTTAGTTTATATGTCAATGAATAAAAAACATCATTTTTAATTACAGTTTTATAAACATATTTTTTTTGTGTCACAGGTTGAACCTTGCGGAATGTTCGTTGATGGAGATGATCCTATTTTCGGAGCCAGTCCTGATGGGTTAATAGGAGATGACGCCATTGTTGAGGTGAAGTGTCCCAAAACTGCCTCAAAAATGAACCCCAAGGAAGCAATTGACCAAAAAATTATAAATTTCTGTTCTCTAAATGATAATCTACACATGCAGCTGAAACGAAATCATAATTATTACTATCAAGTACAAGGGCAGCTACACATAACTAAGCGTTCATTGTGTTATTTTGTATTTTGGACTCCATTGGGAATGTTAGTTGAAAAGGTGGGACATCTTCACACAATATGTGATACCTAAACGAAAAAATTGGTTGTGAAAGTCTTTCACGGCAATCGTTGAATGAATGATGGTTTTCCGGGTTTTTAGGCCGACGTTTATTTTGAGATATTCTCACTGATCCGTTGAAAATGCCAACCACTCGTGTTGGCGAAACGTCGAGAATATCTCAAAATTAACATCGGTCTAAAAACCCGGAAAACCATCATTCATGCGAAAAAATTAGTATTCATTCATATTTTGTCTGCCTTCAGTTCAACAAGAATTAATTCGTCCCCATTAATCAAGTAATTTTGTTCTGATTATAAATATTGGAATTTTAGGCTGGACATGTTGTGAATGAATTCGGTTTTATATTCCATAATATAACGAAATTGATAGTCATTTTTTTTTTAGATTATTCGAGACGATTTATTTTGGGATATGAAACCGAAGTGTTAGAGATTTTTTACAAGAATTGCCTATTGCCCGAACTGATAGATCCTAGATACCCGAGGAAATTGGAAATCCGCAATCCACCACGACAGTAAAACATACAGCTCATGTTACATTCGAAGTGTATTTTAATAATATTGACATTTTTTCGAAACTCGGAATTTCATTAAGTTTTATATTATATGTATAAGTAACCCCCCTTCTCTGTTAACTTTTGAACAAATTAAAAAACGTTGTTCATAAGCTACTTTTTGACACCACAAAAAATAATCTATCTTTTAAAATGGCACGTGGCCGCCATTTTAGAAGATTTTTTAAAATAGCATAGTGGATCCAGTGATACCTCTTTCGACACGTCTTTCAATTATCTATACGACAGCAAAATTTCAAACAAACATATTCACCCAAAACAAAATGACGGTACATAATATTAGAACTCTTATTGAGTAACCCCACCCCTGTTAACTTTTGACCGGATCGGAATTATTCTTTGAAATTCTATTTTGTTGAATGATTGAATGATAGTTCATATATACTTTTTTCTACAAACGTCAAAAAATTACAAGGTTGGCGCATTGGTAACGATATGCAAAGTGACCCTTTTTTATTTTCATTCGTTACCATGACACCGTGCGCGAAGTAGTATGCGAAATATATATTTCGCACACTACGTGTAAACTATATGGGATTTTTATATTTTAACCTTTATGGTCTTCAATCAAGCAAAAATCCAAGAAATCATTTATTTCTTAATGTTTAACAATAATTAAGGTTTTTAAATACTTTTCAAATCGTAACAAAATTTAAACTACCTATTTTATTTTTTTAAATTAAGCTACTTAAGCATATTAATATTTTAAAACAATATTTTTTGACGTTGGTAAAAAAAATATTGTTTGCATCTCGTTCCCGAAATACTTTGATGATCTCGACTATTTTTTTGCAAGCCTCATTAAAAAAATCAGTTCTCGATCACCAAAGTAGCATTTCGCGCACATTCGTTAGAATAATTAAAAAATATTGAAAAAATTATGCCTTCGTATTAAATCTTTGTAAAATACATTCGAGAGCATATTTTACATAAATAAATACATTCAAATTTTTTTGTCTTCGGCCAAAAAATATCTTATATACCTACCTACCTACTTCTCGACTGCCAAGACGATACAATTTCCATGCAATTGAGCATGTATTTATCTACGATTCCCTAGGTATTTGCAGCAATAACATAACACCCGGATCCCCGTCTATGATGTGCCATCATGTGAAATGCAACAATAAGGCGAATATTGCTCTACGACGTGCTCGTCCTTCTGCGTTGTGAATATCGTCAGGGAATTGGAAGATGCCATTCGAATAGTTAGTCATTGATCATCCCTCTCGCATATATTGGGACACGCCTACAGACTCCCGCAAAATTTGGAGGTTAATGCATTTTCAGAACTCCGGTGCAGGTGTGGATTGCGGTCCAATCACAGAATGAATCGAAAATTGAAAGTAAAATAAAAAAAACTGAAAATCTGTAGAATATGAAGCGTTAAAAATAGTAGGTATAATTGATTAACGGGCGGAAACTATTTCGATGATCTTTTGAATGAGAATTTTGGAAAGAAAAGTGTACAACAAAAAGTTATACCGATGGTCTCATCTAGAATACTTGATAAAAGCTAATGACATGCATGCAGCATAAATATACAGTGCTGGTGTATGAAGTCTTTATCGTATATTATTTTTTTAAGGTTTTTATGCATTGTAATATTTTTTAAGATTTTTCGACTCAAAATTGGTATGAGAGGGTTTTCTGGGGGAGATTAGTAATCGTTTGTTGAAATCAATAAATTCAAGATGGCGGACGAGATTTGCGATTATAGTCGGATTCGATTCAGAATTCGTATGTGTGGGTTTTCGGTGTAGGAGATAGTGAATCTTTTTTTTTAATTATTGTTTTTGAGATGACGGCTCCAAGATGGCGGACAAGTTTTGTGATTATGGTCCGGTTCGATTTTGTACGCTAATTTATTGGTTTTTCACATTTTTCGTAGTTGTAATTAGTGTTTTTACTGATTTCATTTTCACCTCCTGTTCATGTCAACTGAAGATGAACATTAATATGCTCGAAAACATGTTTTTGATTTATGTTTGCTGCAACTTTTTGGCAAGTGATTGCCAAAGTGGCATTGACAACTTCCCCTCCCTACTCTGGGTTGAAATAAATATTGAGGAGACAACTTTGAATTTTACTTAACTTCTCATACTGAATCTCCACTTTGAGTATGCATTACTTTCGTGAAATAAAAAATTCAAGATATCAGACGATATTTGTGACTGAAGTCTGTTTTCATTCAAAATTTGTCTGTGGGGGTTTTCGGGCTCGGTGATTTTTAATATTTTGTTAGAATTATTAAATCCAAGATATTTATTATTGGGCTATAGTGGTAACACCACTGGGAAATCCCAAAAAGCCCCTAATAGTAAGATAAGATTGGAATATTGAGCTGAAGTTGAAAAATGAGGCTTTCATTTAATCTTTAGTATTAAACCGTGCATCAGAACTGGGTTGCAATTATGAACACTTGATCCACAATAGTGAAAGTTTTATATTGGGTTTGTCATAAAGAAATGTCAGTTTCGCTACGAATCGAGTGTTCATAATCACACACCTGAAATTATGTCAAATGAGTTAGTTTAGGAAACACTTCCATATTGTCAATTCCAGGCAAGCATTGAGAAACAGAACTTATGGCTCTAATTTTGACCAGAACATTGTAATGTCAACAAGTAATCATTTCTTTTAGAAGTAATACTTAGTATGTATGTAGAAACTTTGCTTCACACCAAATATATAATTGAAAATTTCTTCTGCTATTTTGGAGCTGCTACTTCCAATTCTGAAATGTTCGCAAAAATAACATGATATCTGAACCCAAAAGCATCAATTCAGAATGATATCGAATCAGTAATCACGATACTCGTCCAACAGGAGCCGCCATCTTAAATTTTTCTCAATCTGAAAATGTCATGATGTATTTATTGTCTTCCAACTGATGAATTCCTGCCAAACAAGTCGACTGGATGACTGAATTGACAGATTGTGGAAGGTTAAATACCCAAACAAATCATGTCAAGAATTCAATTTCCTCCACAAAATCAAACTTCCGATGAATAATATAAACCACTTTCAAATTTGAAATAAACATGTATACATGCACACACAAACACACTTACACGCACCCACCCCCACACAGAAAACAAGTTGTATAAAAACTAGTAATTTTTTAAATTATATTTTTTTGAATTTCCACCCGACCAGTGAATTTTATATTTTACCGAATTTTGGAATATATCCACAAATAATTGCATCATCGGTAGAGTTCATATCCAAATAAGTTAGAGAAAACAATTTCGAGTAAGTTAAATGGAATGTACTTTCATTTAATATCATAACCGATAGTTAATAGCACAACAAAAATGTCTAGGCGCAGCGAATATTTCAAGTGATCCGAAATCCGACCCTGTGCCAGAACTTGTACGATCCCTCTCCCCACGTTTCACGTTATCAGCCGTATTGGAGGAGCAACATGAGGTGCGTAAAGAAATTCAGTTCTATTTTGGATTCAAGAATTGTAATTAATAATTAATTTTCACTAGTCGACGGCTGAAACATTCCTTTATAGCTTGACGGTTATAAAATTGGCTATTTCCCAATTCGAATGGAATAATGCAAGGAAATTCATTTCGCAAGAACAACACTTTTTTGTAAAATTATTCACAAATAAACCGAATTGTGTAAGAGGAAAACGAGACCGTCATTCCATCAAGTAATTGATAGACTTCAATAATACAAGAAAACATCATAAAAATATTCGTTCATTTTGATGGTGGCACTGATTAAAAATGCACAAAAATGGGAAAAAATATCCTTTTCATTCAAAATATTTTTTTTGTTATTTTTATCTGTATACACTCATACATTCCTTCATCAATCAGAAGAAAGAAATCGTTTTCGTCCCCCTTTTTTTCAGGGATGCAGACCCTTAAGTAAGTTTATTTCTGGGGTAAATTGCTATCGTTCGTTTCTGAAACTGCAGAAACCTTTTATGAATTTTTATAGTTTAAATATAATTTTCATAGATACATTCATTCAAAACGTCACTGATCATTTTTATATCGAAGCGTTAGATTCTGTGGAATTCATAAACAAACTAACGACAGGACCGTAATTAAAAATTGTTGTCACTGATGATGCTTATTATTTTATATGAAACGTTATAAAAATGTCGAGTGGCATATACCACTGAAGTGTGATTTTATCGCTCTGTCAATATTTGTGATGAAATAGACAGGTCCGTATTTGAAAAAAATAGTTGATGGTGGCCGTGTTGACACGAAACGTTTGATTAAAAATTTATCATTACGGAGTTCTGGTACATTTTGAATACAATAAAACTTTCCTCTTTCATTTTTTTATATTTTCTGAAATAAACATTCTATTCGTAAAAAACCGAAAACAGCATTTTCAGTTTTCCCTGTATAAGTTGGGAAGGGCGAGAATCCCCGTAAATTTTCTATGACCAATTTACTGCTCACCACGATAGTTACCTTTTTTCCCATTTAATCGTCTTTGTATCTATTACGGTTTAGAATATAGCAATGTTACCACATGATAAAAGAAACAGCCTGTATAGTCAAAACACTAAATATTACAATTTATCTGTGGCCTAGCAAAAACTGTTAAAAAAATTCAATTTCTTCTCGTTTTTCCGTAAAATTATGAATCACTTCACGTACACAAACTATACAAAAAAATGCACTTTTTCGACATTTGTGAAAAAATTATTCATGTTACAAGTATAATGAACGTCCTGTTAGTAACGAGTATTTTCTAAGCACGATCGCAGCATAGCAAGGCGGGTTTAATAAACGAGAAGTTTATGAACACGTTACATACCGTACTTTCTGCACGAATGCATAATGAAACAACTTAGTGTTTTGAGTGGATTTTCTTTAGATCATCGGTTTCAATTGACAGACGAAGACCTAGTCCCTCAGGAGACTTTTCAACTACTGATCAAACACTAACCAAACTGAAGTATTTGAAGAATGAAGTTGCCATGGCAACAATTTTAAAAATTCATATTGTGAACTATTTTTCGGCAACCGTCCGGAAAGTACCTACTTCACACATAAAAATTACTTCTCAACTCAACAATTTTAAAAGTTTTGTTTCAATATCCTTGGATTAATAGAATATCGTTTCTATTCAAAACATTTTTGTAATTCTTATCAAACCGAAAGTTTTTATTCAAAACTTTGAAATTCTTGAGCAATTTTTTAATTCCAAGAAAATTTTCTTGTATTGAGAGAACTGAAGTATTCGTCGGAATATTTTACGAATATCAGTTAATATTATTTTCAAACTATTATAATATTTTCTTCATGGAACATTTCTGATTGTTTAATTCTGAAATGTTTCAAACACTCCAAACGAAAGAACATTTTTGCAGGCTGAGAAAATGGGAATATTCTTTGGAGTTACCGACTATTCTTCAATATAGTTATGATACAAAGTTCGATAATTAACAAAGAATTAATCCACAGTGAAACTTATTTTTGACCAGAACTATATTTTTAATTTCGAAGTGAATGAAATAATTTGCGATGGTATGTACTAATTAAAATTATTATGACATGTATTGATCATCGAAAACTGATCGAAGTAATGATTCTTCACAGCACGTGTACAAATGCGAATTATAATAATTCAGATATGCATGAACACAAACAAGTTCTGGAAATAATGCAGCTTTCGTTATTTCAAGAATATTATTCTGTTATGCATACAGGGTGTATCTTAAATGATGTCATTAATTTCCTTGTCATATTTAATGAAGAAAAGTTCATATAAACGTGTGTCCTAACTTGCTTCGTTTCCGACTAATGGGGTGTCAACTGCGACGCCACCGGAATTAAAATTCAAAATCTAATTTCGTGAAGAGAAGCCCTTTGTTACGACTAACAAACACAAGAAGTATGATCAAAATCGGTGAAAATAATTTTGAGTAATTCATGAAAAAAAGATTTTTCAATAAACTTTTTACACCCGAAGCAAACGGAGCAAGTTAGGAGATACGTTTATAAAAACTTTTTTTATCAATTTTTATCATTTAGGATACAACCTGTATATGATCGATAAAATATTCTTTCAAATGAAGCACTTGTATTAGTAACGCCTTGAGAAACATTGTTCGAATATCTGTTAGATGTGTTAAAGTACGGATGTTAATCCGTCCTGGTATAAGCCAGGGAAGTAGTTTTCTGTGAGATCTATGCCTCTTACAGTGTGTCCACTTAAGTTAGCAACATATGAAAAAAATTCTCTCTCGTTTTGATAAAGAAAAGTTAAAAAAATAGGATTTTCAATAAATATTGAATTTATCAGTCGTATACCAGAAGTTTAAAAAAATATGAATTTGGTACACTAGTAAAGTTTTTTTATGTGTGACTATATTAAAAAAATTATTTTGAAAAGTTGTTAATAATTGAAAATAACTTTCAAATGTGCAATCCTTCTCTTTACCCTGAAAATAAAGAAAAATCGAGTTTTTATAAATTTTTCTTCACAATAACACTTTGAAATTCACTCTGGCTCTCAAAGTGAAGTCAGATAATATTCACGGGCGAATATTCTCAGACACAGGTAGTTTATTTTTTAAATTTTTGTAGAATGGTTAAAATTTTAAACTTTTAAAGAAATAAAAAAATATATTTTTCTGTAGATAGATATGATAATGTATTCGAACATGATTATTGATTCGGAACAACTCTTCATGATAACAATTTTCAATATTGTCAAAAATAAAAGTACTTCACTGTTGTACCAAATTCATATTTTTGACAATACTCCTATACGCCCACCAAATTCCAAGATTTGATTATTCAATATTATGTTCCAGAACATGCAGGACTTTTTATTAAGATTTCATTTTGTACCTAAAACAAAAAATAAAAAAAAATCCTTCAAATGTCGCCAACCTACGTGGACACATTGTATATTACACTTTGTGGGAATTATTGAAGAGAATGTTATTTTGACTTTATTCAGTTTTATTGACCTATTGAATTATTTATGGATCGTTTTTGAAAATTCTGTATAAAAATGTATATTTATTTTAGAAAATAAAATTTCATTGAAAAGCTTGAAGTGGAGAACGATATTCCTTCCCTCAAGATAATAATGAACGTCTCAAAAATTCCGATGATGAAATAGAATTAAAATGCTTTTTGTATATTTTTAGAAATTTCAAGAAATGAATGATATCTAATATTACGTTTGGATTTTGAAAAACTACTATTTTTCATAATATCATGTATAGGTTGGAACAAAATATAACATTCTTCCTCCACGAAGTACAACAGGTGAACAACTGCAACTACTCAACCACACCAATCGGGCAGGGTTTATTAACTGGTCGTCTGAAAGTTCCGACTGAAGTTTGGACATCCGCAACCCTCACCTTGCCGTCAGAGCCAGGGTGAACTACTGTAATCCGCCCTTTTGGTCAGCTGTTTCTAGAGCCATGCTGTCAGCAATAACCCCAAAACATCAATTTTCAGATTTTTTGGATTCTGAAACCATTTCTTCCTTTCATTCAGAGAAGGGCAAGTATTCCTTCAGCCATCTATTCCAAAACTGATCAGCCAATTACTGACTCAACTGCCATTGCGGACGATCCACAGGACCTGCCGATAAGGAAATGATTGGGTGTTAAACACTCCAGGTCATCAGGCTCGATTGGAACTACTATTGGTTTTCTTCTTTAGGACAGGTCTCCTTCAGGACTACCTTCAGAGCATGTTTCACGGTCTTAATTAGCCTTTTCCAAGCTCCACCAAAATTTGGACTGGCGGTAAAAATGCCATTTTATATTCTTCATCGCCATTTCTTTGGTGATTTTATTCTGATCAAGTTCTTGAATGGCTTTCTTAATTCCTTTGTCGGTACCTCGGAAGTTTGTTCACTGGACACCCTCTTCTTGACACCAATCTTTTAATAGCTAGTATCGCTGAATTGGTATCCAATGAATGTGCCAACTCTAGATGTACTGATCTCATTGCCATGCAGGTGAATAACACGCCATAAAGTTTCTCAGTTCTTCTTCCATTTCTCACATTCATGGGACCAAAATAATCAACGCCGCAGTTAGTGAATGGACGAACAAATCCACTCACTCTGGGAAGCGGTAAATTTCCCATTTCAGGTACTGCAGGGCTTGATTTTCGATTTTTGCAGAACATACATTTCCTGAATGCATTTTTCACAGCACTTCGTGAATAATAACCGTTCTAAACCTTGATGCATACATTTTTGATGATGGAATTCACGTAGAAGCTCTGTGAAACGATGTTTTCCATTCAAAATTATAGGATTCTTTTGATTTTTGTCCATATCTGGTACATGTTTTAATCATCCCTTCATTCTCATGATTCTTTCGTTGTCTAAATAGGGTACTAATTGATAAATTTTACTATATTTCCCAACTTCTCTTCTTCTTCAAACATTTCTTTTCTAATTTCCACCAACCAGTTTTTTTCTGCTCTCAATAACTCTGATACACTTCCATGGTAGACTTCTCTTCTTGTAGTTTAGAAATAGAAATTTTGCAGTTTCTGATGAGTCTTAGGAACCACGCAGTAGATCTAATTGATCTTTGCCATTTTGAGAACCTCTTCAGGTCCGGAAGTTCTTTGTTTTCTTCATCTACGACTCCTATGAACATGTATTTCTTTCTTATTTTCAAATAACTCCTTTCATTTTGTTCAAAATTTTCTTTAGGCCAGTAACTTTCCTCTTTTCTCAGAAAATTCGGACCATAAAACCATACTACATTATTTTCTCTTGACCATTTTGTTAGTCTATCAATGCTTTTCGTGTCAACCCATTTTCACGATTCTTTTTTCGTTTTTTCCAGAAGGTCTTCAATTCTGGAAGCTACGAATTGTTTGTAATTTTTTGTATCTGCACCTAACCATGATATCACTGTTTTGGAATCACTCCAGTAATAGTTTTTTTCTATGGGAATACTGTGTTCATTTTTGAATATCAAAAACCCGAGCTTTTGCAGTTACGAAGACTGTTTTCAGAATACCTTCTACCCTGTATCTGAAGTATGCCACTGCTCCATATACTCGTTTACTGCTATCACAGAATATGTGCAACTGTACTGAGGATACAACGGTTCCAAAATAAAACCTTGGAATTTTCAAGTCTTTCAGAGTCTTGACTGCTCTCAGCCATTTGAACCAATATTCTTGTAGTGTTGAAGAAAGTTTTTCACCCCAGGGTATATTTTCTTTCCAAATATTTTGGGTGAGTATCCTAAAATGACCCATTACAATGATAGCGAATACCAAAGGATCGAAAATCTGCATTGAAATTCGTAAAACTTCTCTCTTGGTAAGAATTTTCATTCAGTATATCTGATCTGATTTTTTGCAGCTGTAATCGTCAAAGTGTGCATCCCACCACACTCCCAGGACTTTTTCTGTAGGTTACATAAAAACATAGAAGAGAGTAAGATTTTTTGTGGACTTCAGTTTTTCTGGAATTTAATCAAAAACTTTCTGGGAACTGCAAATCCAGCTACAAATTTGAAATAAACCATTTTTATGAATTTCGATGATTTCTCGTATTCTTTTTAAAGCCTCCCCCTTATCTTCTTCTGTATCCAAGTAGTCGTTCATATAAACATTTTCTATTATCGCCTTTCTAGAATATGGATTTTTTTCTTCGAAATGTAAAGCATTTTTATTTTTCACAGCTTGTGCTAAATGGTGAACAAGCTGCTCCAAATACAGTGAGTCTGCTTAAGTTCGCACCATATTATTTATTATTGATTGTACGAAAAAAAGTTATTCTTTATAAAAAGTTTTGTATGGTCTCAAACCTAAAATGCAACCATCAGATATCAATTTTTTTCAGTCGTATACCAGGTTTGTCAGAAAATATTAATTCTGACCAACAGCAAAGTAAATTTATTTTTGAAAATATCGAAAACTTTTACCTGTTATCTCTTTATTCGTTGAAAATTTGAAAACCTTTACGTCTCTTAACCTCTATGTTGCATTATTTTGATGATGCAACAAAATAAATAATACATAACAAAATTATTTATTTTACTATAATTATGAACTACATGAATGCAGTGCTAGTAATGTCAATTGCGTAACAAGCGTGTAATAGTTTATCATTAATTCACTATTGCTTCAAAGTATCCGCGTTCTCTTACAATACAGGTTTCCGTTCTAAAAGAAAATTCCCTTAATACATTTTTAATAATATTCGGAGTTATATCCTGAATTGTTTCTGTAATAATTGTCTCCAAATGTTCTACGTTTGTGAATGGCCTGGGTTGATATACCTTTTCTTTTAAGTAACCCCAGAAGAAGAAATCTAATGGGGTTAAATCTGGCGACCTAGCTGGCCAAAAAATATTGAAATATCTATGAATTAACCTTCCATTGAAGATATTTTCAAGGTATTGCCTTACTTCCATCGTACTATGACATGATACGCCATCCTGCTGGTACCATACCTGTTACCGTTCATGTCTTGGAAGATCACGAAGAAAATCATTCAACTGATTTTATAAAAAATTTAGGTATCGTTGAGATATTGTTGAGATAGATAGATAGATTGTCGAAAAAAAAAGGCCAATTATTTTATCCTTGTAAATGCCGCACCAAACGTTAGTTTTAAAATAATATTGATCGCGAGTTTAAATCGTAAAGTGAGGATTAGAGTCAGCCCACCATCGACAATTTTGCGAAAACATTGTTCCATTAGACGTGAATGTAGCTTCGCCTGAAAAAATTATTTTCCCAGCCAAAAAAGGATCGTCTGCTAGCTTTCTTTGGATGAGAAAATAAAATTCTAGTCTAGTCGTAGACTCCAGGTTTTAACGTATGGATATATTGTGGTTTATATGGATGAAAATTGTTCTCTTTAAAAATTTTTGATATTGTATCGTTACCAATTTCATATGGAAGCGAAGATGCCCTTTTTCGCAAAGACAATTTAGGTTTTTCCACTGCAGATAACATAACATTCAACTTCATCTCCTCACTAGCAACAGGTTATTGACGTTTGTTTGTGAATTTATTATCAACATTTCCACATGATTTGAATTTTTCCATAATTCTCATTTCTGATGTATGGTGTATATTTTCCTCTGGATGTCTGTTGTTGAATATTTAACACAATTTCTACTTTTTCTTCCACACTAAATATCACCGGCATGTTAACAAATTTTCTTTGACGTTCACTGTCAAACAATTCTTGCTGTCAAAAAAATCATTCGTTTATCAGTGCGTCCTAGATTTCACGTAACTTCAGTTACATCGTGCATCGTTATTGTAGATAAAAAAAGAAAAAAAGATTTTTTCCATGTGATAGGATGTAATTGCTCGTTTGAACGTAGTTTTTAGTTCTGATCAACTTTTCCTAATAACAATTTTCGATATTGTCAAAAATAAAGGTAATTTACTCTTGAGCCAAATTAATATTTTCTGACAAACCTCGTATACTACTGAAAAAATTGATATCTGATGGTTGCATTTCAGATTTAAGACCATGCAGAACTTTTTATAAAGAATAACTTTTTTTCGTACAATCAATAATAAAAAAGTTTTCCATATGGTGCGAACTTAAGCAGACTCACTGTATAAAAGTAGTCGTTTCATAAACTTCTACTTCAGTATTTCGTTTTCTACCTCTCCATAGAAATCTTTGTGCTCGTCTATCTTTTGCTTTCACCTTCATCTGAAGAAACATTTCTTGTATGTCTGATGAAAATCCAATTTTCTTCTGTCTGAATTTTATCAAAATTCCTGGCAGACTGTTGAAGTAGTCAGGACCTACTAGCAGGTTATCATTGAGGATGACTCCATTACTTTTTGCAGCAGTATCAAAAACAAGTCTTGTTTTTCAAGATTTGTTTTGAGTATATACTAGAAAATGGGGTAGGTACCAAGTCTTGTCTGAATTTGAAATATTTTCATGAATCGATAATTTCTTGGCATATTCTTTTTCTAGGAAAGCATCAACGGCATTTGAATGTGCTTTTGCAAACTTTTCATCCATGTCCATTTTTTTTCTATGTATCTCGATCTTCTTGCAGCATTACTATAACTTTCTGGTAAGTAGACATGTTTCCAGAGCAAACCAACTTCCCATTTATGTTCTTCGTTTTTCTCAATATTTCCATTATTTCAATATTTTTTTTATTATTAAATTTCATCAAAATCTTGGAAAAAATGCTTTTCAACTAAATTATGCAAGGCATCATTTGAGTTTTTCTCCTCTATCAGATGAAATGTATAGTCGTCTATCTGATTTTTCAATGGCAAATTTCCATGCAATATCCACCCAAGACATGTTCTGGATACTGCTGGACAATTCCAAGATTCATAACAAATTTCTAGTCCAACAATTGAAGGCCAATTGTCCTGTCCTATTGAAATTGTGGGTTTTGCATTCTGCAAGTTTTTAATATTAATGTTTTTCAAGAATTTATAGCGTTTTTTCAGCCCTTCCACATCGATTGTTTGTACAGGTAGAGTAACATGATAGAGAATGTTTTTCCGCTAAGTTTACCTCTGATTTTCAATGTCACTCTTCTTGAATTTTCTTCTTGTCATCAGAAATCATTTTGTTGAAATCTTCATACAATGAAAGTTGATGTTATCTTTTCACAAAGAATACACGAATATTTAGGAATAGCGGAATTTTTTATTGTGAGGATATGTCTCTGCTTCTTCTCTCTTCTTTCGATGTTCGAATGAACATAACTGAATTCTTCAGTAAATTATTTCAACCAAGTCGCAAAATTTTTAATTGAAATGGTTTTCTCATTCAAATTTTTGGCATACTTTCCCCAATGAAGTTTCTAGTTAATCGGCAATTTCTCGACTAATTCCCTGATAATTTGTGGATTTATCAAATATTCAGAGCAATCTAGGCTATTCAAAACAACGATTGTATTATGTACGCAATTGGACAATTATATGAGATTTTTATATTTTCTTCTAGTATTGGTTTCATATATGTAAATTGGTTGAATACTTTGTCAAGAATATTTTCGGTTTTGCCAAACCTCTTCTCCAACAAATTGAGGATACGATGAATTTCGTCTGGGAAATTCAACAAGGCATCAACAGTTTCTCGGGCTTTTCCCTTCAGACACTGCTAACATTCTCTTGAATTGACATAAGGATGAAATTAGGCCATTCAGTTTTAGATATTACCGTTTCATCTTTCCCACTTTCTTCATCATCGAGTTGAAATTCTTTCAGTTCTAATTCTAATCTTATTCGATTTCTTTCTCGTTCTAATTTCTGCCTTTGTAGTTCAGCTTCCTTGTCTTCAATTTCATTGAGTTCTTTTATTGCTTGAAGCTCATCTTCTAATTTCATACTTGTTCTAGTCTTCTTTGAATTATGTCTGTCACTATCATTTGACTTTTTCGACGATCTGTCATTGCTTTCTCTTTCCATGTTTTCTTTCGATTCTAGTACTTTCCTACCAGCCCTCGATGTTGTCTTGATATTACCTTCTTTAGACATCATCGTAAGAGGTGTTTCAAGGATCGAACGACCAATGTAAATTATTAATTCACGTAAGAAATAAATGTTAGGTCAGACTCTTTCATTCAATACTTTGACAACTACTATTTTTCATAATATCATGTATAGGGTGAAATGAAATATAAAATAAGATTTCCTGATTTTCACCTGAAGACTCTGGTCTCCATTATCTGCTTGGTTAATACGGTAATGGAATATTACATCAGATACGTAAAATCAGATGAGACAAGGAGAAATAGATTTGTTAACATAGTCATAGTCCAATTGTGAGTATTTTATCTACTTCAAAAAGTCAGCACCTTCATTATTATTCATAATCAACATGTTCTCGGTGTACGCAGATGTTTACAGTTCAAAACTATTAGGGAATTTCAGTATGAATTATGTCATAATGTATAAGTACAGCATTCTTCCATAAGCCTCAATGAGTAACCTTATTGATTCCTCAATTTTATGTAATGGAATAACATCTGCACTTTATATCTCTATATTCTTATAATTTTCCTCTAAAACTATTTCGTGATTGAAATAATACGATAGATATATACGGAATTTGAGTCATGTTTGAAAGCCTTCCATACCCTCTTCGAGTTATTTAATGGTTTTATAGAATGTAGTTTCCTAATTCATTCCAAGATTATATATTATATAGAATAAGGTTAATTTTGTCTGTTATCTCAAAAAGACTGTATTAATAGAAATGTTTTTGATACTTTACATGTTTCCCTTGAATCCTTACGCACCAAATAAATATACTGATGGCCATCGTCGAAAACCAAATATAGTGTTATATTTCTGCAGTTCGTTTTCGTTTTCCAAATACACTTACTGGATGGGGTATACTTATTTTTCTTTAACAGTTTTTCAATTTACAATTTTCTGGTACTAAAAATTCATTGGTTCAGTTTCGTCGAAAAAGTTAGCATGTGTTGGAGCTAAATATTCAGCTCCTGAACACGCTTCCTTTGCAGAAGTCGAAAAATCGACTGAAAACAGTAGGTGAACATATTCTTTGACATTCTTTTATGAATTAAAAATTAACATTTTTCTGTACAAAAAATATTTCTCCAACAGAAGAAAAGTAATTCAAGAAATGGAAAACTATACACAAACATGAAATTTACGTCGATTTCACTCAACGCGGTTTGCAGGAGCTTCAATAAAAAACGCTTTTTCTTTGAGAAAGTAGCACTTCCCGGCCTAGTCCGAAAAGAACCCCCACCTCGGGCACTTTTACAAGAAAACTCATTTAAACAAATTAAATATGGAAACTAAGAAATGAGAAAATTCAGACACCTACTGGATAGATGAATGAACATTAACCCACCGGCAAAAAATGTGTATTTCGATTTTTCAATTACTTATGCAATATTCAATTAAATTTTTTTTTCTACATGAATGTGAACATTGCAAGTGTGATATTTGTTTAACTATAAATCCTTCCATGGAGCTATTCTAGAAAGGCTTCAGAATAGATACCCGATCGAAAAATTTAAAAAATTATTTATCAGTTTTTTATTACCTAACAATTTACATAGTTGAATAATTGAAAATTAAAAATTCAATCATCTTATAAAAAATTCATTTGTGTATAACAATTTTTTAACATTAGAAGATAAAAATTGTAAAACAACATTTCCATTCAGATTTCTATAATAAAACAACGGATCATTACCGATATTTGAAAAAAAATTGTTTTCAATGAATAATTTAAGTTTTCAATTTTTCAACTACGTAAATTGTTAATAAAATGTATTAAATAAATTTTTATTAATTTTTCCAACGGGGATCTATTATGAAGCATTTCAAGAATTGCTCCATGGAAGGAAAAAATCTCAGATTGATGGTTAAACAATTATCACACTTGCAATGTTCACATTCTTGTAGAAAAAAATTGTTAATTAACTATTGCATGAGTATTTGGAAAATTCCGATTATTTTTTTTCCGGCGGGTTATTGTTCATTCATCTATCCAGTGAGTGCCTGAATTTTTTCATCCTCTCATTTTCATATTTAATATGTTTAAATGAATTTTCTTGTGGGAGTGTCCGAAGTAGGCGTCGCTTGCGTAAGCGACAGTTGGCGTTTTCGGCCAGATTTTCAACCCTATGGGAAAATTATAAATATTTGTCCCACATTCTGAGACATGAAATTTTTTTTCAGGAAATTTTCTCCTCTCTTTGAATCGTTCTTCAGATTTCAAAGAGATTAATTGGTTTTTGAGATATTTGCAAAAACCCAACTCACTTTTTTTTGTAATGAATAGTTTATAACGTCTGCAATTTTTTCGAGAGGAATTTTTTTTCAAAAATCATCTTGATGCTATGCTGAATCGGATGACACCTCATTTATATTTTTCGGAGACTGCTGAAAAAAGTTGACAAAAAAAGCACTTGTGAACCAGACTATCGCATTCTATCACGCGCTGTTCGATGGACAGCGCTGTTCGATGGAAAACAGCACGCCTTGATTCAAGACCCCTGGGTCTTGGTACAACTCTATAACTAACATTGTCTTATTTTGATGGTCGAGGAGGACTACATCGGACTTATTGGCTTGTATATGCCTGAGAGTGGGGAACGAGTTGTTGTTTCAATAAATGTTGTACTTCTCATTTTCAACACCGGTGTCTCGATTATACCGAACAATTATTTTAGATGATTAATATCATCATAATTGATGCTCGTAGTGCTGCGTTTTGTCCATGGATATATTCTGAGATCACATATGTTGGACATGCTGACAGTAAATGAATTATGGTCTCAAGCGCTCCACGGCAGACCTTGCATCGAGTATCAGAGACCTCTATACCATTATAGCGGCTACGGTAGACCAATGTGTTGAAAGCACTATCCTGGCATGCAAGTATGTACCCATCGGTCTTTGACGTCAGCCCACTTAGGCTTAGAAAGGCATAAGTCTAGTTTTCGATAAGACCCCATGCATATACTTATCCCTGTTGAACTGCAAGACAACTGCATTTTCTGCATCCTTCTGCCGAACGGGTTCCAGCAGGGTAACAGAGTTCAGGTCACGTCGTTTGGTGTCGAAAATGGACTAAGTTAATCAGCCGCACGGGCCTATTCATGACGCAAGCTCCTGATGACTCTACAGGTTACATCCAGAACCATTCTATCGTGCAGTCCTTACGTCGAGTTGTTGCAACTACTCCTATGTTCATTTCATCACTCTGATAATAGTAATTATTCACCATCATTGTATCATTTTTGAATATTTTTCATTAATATTGCATTGTCATCCAGTTCTGAGCTATGTTTGAGCAAAATTTGGACCTAACATGCAAACATATAATAATTATTAGTATATCATTAACATTCTCATCCAGTTTGACAAGACTTCAAAATCGACTGCAGAATTCCACCCGAACAGAAAAACGAACAAACAAACAAGCTAACAAACGGCGGATGAGAAAGTGAGCTTATGGAAACATAGTAATAGAAATGGAGAAGTTAAACCCCATCGTACGAGTTCGTCAGCTTTTTCACATCATATTTTTACACGCTTTATATTAGCTTCACTTGTGTGTTTGTTTGTTTGTATGTTTGTTTGTTTGTTTGTATGTTTGTAACTGACTCCTTAGGGCGTGATTTTCACCCATTTCTAGACGTCCAAATGATTTGAAATTTGGTAGGTGTTCATAGTTTTGGTGACAATGCAATATGACATTTTTTTGTAAAAAAAAAACAAAATGGCGGCTCCAATATGGCGGACGAGAATTGTGATAATGGTCCGATTCCATTCAATATTGGTATATAAGGGTTTTCGGAGTCAGAAATTATGATTTTTTCATCAAAATCTATGAATTCAAAATGGCGGCTCCAAGATGGCGGACGAGATTTGTGATTATTGTTAGATTCGATTCAAAATTAGTACGTGAGGTTTTTTTAGGTCGTATATTTCGAATTTTCTGTCAAAAATTCATAAATTGAAGATGGCGGCTTCAAGATGTCATAATGGTCTGATTCGATTCAAAATTAGTGTGTGAGGGTTTTCGTGGTAAGAGATTAGAAATTTTTCGTAAAAATTTATGTATTCCTGATGGCGTCCCAAGATGATGGACGAGTATTGTGATTATGGTCAGATTCGATTCAAAATTGGCGAAAACTTCGATTTTTTAGTAAAAAAAAATAATAGTTTAAAAAACTAAAGAACACGCTTTACTTCCCATGGACTGAAAAGTGAAAAATAATTGACAATTTAATTTAACAAATGTAAAAAAAACGTGGGGTCCTTGATGAAGTGCTCTTGAGCTTTTGAACGATCTGTATTGTTAAATTAAACTAAAAAATATGAGAATATAGATCGAAAACAACCACGCTTTTAGCCCATGGGAAGTAAAGCGTGTTCTTTAGTTTTTTTAAACTATTATTTTTTCCTTTGTGGTCTGGCTTCCAGAATAGTTGCACTCCATAGGCTCGCAGCAATTACACAAAGACACCAATTTCTCTCTACTTTTCCTTCTTTCTTTGATCATTAGAGTATTTTCCTTTCCGTGGGAACTTGACCATACAAAAATGATGTAACCATAAAAATTAATATTTTTTTGCAAACAATTCTTAAATAGATATTTATGAGTTTAAAAAAATTAATAGTCACTACCCATACAACTAACTGTTTTCTATGTTAGCGATTCCATTAAAATTTTAACATTGAATAACTTTCGTGAAGAACATATTCAATAAAAACAATCATTCACACTCTGCTTCGAGCATACCAGTAAGATTGGAATATTCTTAAAATTTTTGCTGAAAGCAGCTGTCTCAAAACCACTGAACGTGGTTGTTAGTAACACGACACTTCAAGGGATCATGTACTCAATGAATTAATTCGGGACACAGACCCTGTGAACCCTGATTATATTGTTTACCCATGTCATTATGTTATAAAATGATGTATCATGAACAAGCAGTTTAATAGGAGGATTTATGTGCAGCCACCTTTCTCTCGTAACATGTTGGATTCAACGGAAACTCGACTCTAACATGGAGATTCTGAAAATAGTCTTATAATTGAGTTGCAGGATATACCACTCACTACCCTCTGCAAGGGTTACGACTGCAATTATGATTGTCAATTTGTGGGACTCAGTGCGAATCTAAAAATTTTCACCGATGACATTTCAGGTGAATTTTGTTAAAATTACGATCAAAGCTCGATTTCGTTTTGAATTTTTTTTGTAAGAGTGGTCATTACTAAAATACAGTAACAGAAGATGTTCACGTATTTAAGTGGAAATTTTGTTCATATTATATAAGCCAATCGAATGCCTTCATTTCCCATTTCGTACCAATGAGAAGACTACTGTTTGAAAACACTTTCTCCAGCCCGTGGTATTTTGAAATCGGTGTGTCAATGATTCCATATTAATGCGTTTCCCTAGTTACATCAATCACGGTAAATCTATAAATGTCAGTATGACGGCTAAGCTGACACTAATTACACAAAAGGAACCGTTTCTGTAATACTGATTGAGTCCATATACGTATTCGTGAAATTGCCAGACCGAATATTTCTTCAAAATGCAGAATTTTCAAAATACGGGTTCCTGCTTTCATTGTCCGTCACTAAAACTGAATTTCTCCAAACTACCACGTATTGATAAGAGAATGATATACCCTTGACGAAGTTTTATAACTGTTTTAGTGTTTGGCTTGCTCCAAATATAATAAAAAATAGTTTGACTTTTTTTTCTATTCAGGTTGAAGAAAAATGTATACGAAACTAGACTGTTCGAAACCAATGTTCATCTTATTTTCTGCCGCAAGTTTAAAAAATCAGTGTACCTACTATATACAGTGAGGTCCTAGAGTGAAGGATGAATAAATTTTCCACGTTATTAGTCATTTTCAAGAGAAACCCTGATACACGTAGATTTATGCTTTGAAAAAGAACTCTGAGACAAAAAATCTCCCTTCTTCCATCCCCGCGTCAAAGTGACTGCCACCCCCAATTTTTTTAAATGGAATGCGGGTTATTTTTAAGGGTATTCAATTGTCTATACAATCATGTCTATATTTTAAAATTTCATTATTGCGTCAAGAAAAAAATAATTATCAAAATATTAAAAAGTATAACGTATATTATTGAATTCCTTGTATCATCAATGCACCTCAATTTTTTTACATGCAATATTCGACTCTACTGTCACGTATGACAAACAATAGTTGGTAAATGAACAAAAAAAAATTATTTGAACTAATTTCAGGTTGGAACCTGAAACAAAACTTCGTTTAAAAGATTTGGAAATAACTTGTAATGCTGGTTATTTTTACCTCCTAATGGAACAGTAGTGAGTTTCTTCTTAGTCGAGCTCTATAGGGTGGTATTTGCTATTCGTCTAGCATTCGGGACGAATTCATCATTTTCACTCTCTTGCTCCAAGCAGAATACTTCTGGTTATTACTAACGGTACTTAAGGGGGCAAAATGATCCAATATCTGCTTTTTGGCATCGTATGACACTCAATTTAAAAAAAAATCGTTGTAAAATACAAACAAAATATAAACAAACAACATAGCCTAAATGTATATATTAAAAATATTAGGATTGAACAATAATTATCAAAAATTCTATATGAAGAGTGGGATAAGTACCTGGATGTTCTGGGAGAGAAATAATGATTGTTAAGCATTTTTGTTATTATTTGAAATGCGAGGTTCTGGATGCAGCAGAATTAACATATTCAGGTAAGAAACTAAACCAAGAAGGAAATGGAACACGAGTTTCACGTGGATTGAGAAATAGCGAGTTCTCACCTATTTCAAATCAACAGTATTCAAAATTCTTCACGGAAACTTTTGCAAAAGTAGCAAAATCCTATTAATATCGTGTGGTGACTAACTATGCAAACTGTCCCCACAGTTTCGACTCAGGTTTCAAATAATATTTCCACAAAGTTGAATATTTAAGGGAACTATCTGACAGAAAACAACTACTTTCTTTTTTAGACATTGGATTATAATATTTCCACAAAGTTGAATATTTAAGGGAACTATCTGACAGAAAACAACTACTTTCTTTTTTAGACATTGGATTATATCTCACGCTCAGTTGATATCAGGAATCGCACAAAAAAAAATGTATAATAATATAAGTCCTGTATTATTATTTGGGTTTAATATTTTTGTATATTTTTTCATGTCATATAACATGAATGAAAATGATGAGCATCTTTCAATTATTCTGTTTCTATTTGTCAATACGACTGTCAATACGACTGTCAATACGACTGTCACCAAATACCTTCATTGTATGTTCAATGATGATTTCCAAATGTAGTACATTGTAATTTTCCTTTTCATTGTAAACTACTGGCTGGGAGAAGCGCACAGGTAAATCTTAGAAATCTTCGTCACGACAAAAGAGGCGTAGAGTAGATAAAACAAAAGACGCCCTAACCAGGTAACATTGCCGTAACCCCATACAGACAATATAATCACAAACATAAGGGACAATTCAATATTCCTTTGACAGAACGATATTATAAAGGTGTTTCGAAGTTAGTTCAGCATTGAAAGTAGTGTTGAAAGAAGTTTAACACCGCCAAGTGTTATGGAGGCAGCAAATAACGCTTCTTTAAATTTAGTGCCTGAAAAATCCTAGTTTCTTATACCCTATTCATGGAATGGTTCGAAGATCAGAAAACTAGTTCTCGTTCAGGGAATGTTCTGGGCTTACTTTGGAAATCTATCAAATAAATTTAAATCTTTCACTTTATGGGCACCCTATATTGAAAACGATGTTTAGTACCAGTAATGGCGTGGATATCAGTAAATATTTCAAATTGAGAGCATTTCTAAAGCAGAAATCAGATGAATACAAAGCTGAAAAATCTAAGTTTTCACAACGAAGGAGATTGATATGTTCATCAAAGAAGCCCCAGACAACGAATACCTTGTAGCAAACAAAAGTAAGTTCCACAATAATTAGCTGATTGATTATAATTTGTTTAAATTTTTTTTTGCAGGTTGTACTAACTTGTCATGGGAATTATGGGTGCTTGTAGGAGAGATGATATGTACAATATGAAAATTCATAATTTTGAAGATTTAGGTACGCAGTCCACTTTCCGAACCCTAAAAAAAAACTTCTCGAAAATTTACTGTAACGGAAGAATATGCTAACATTGTGAAAAAATATTGGAATCTGCGACCAAGTAATGTCAATGATGCTCATTTTTTCTAAATTATCAGAAAGGAAAATGCACTGTCCAAAAAATTGGAATTATAAAATAGGAAATATGGGAAAAAACAATTCTTCATACTTAAAACTTCCGAATCCTGAGTTATAAATGGGTAGTGAAAAAACTTATAGTCGAACTCCACCAAATATAATCTTTATTGTGAATGTGGGTAAAGTCGGAGGACTCACAAAAGCATATTATGAGACGTAGTCGAAGGACTTACATCAGTGGGGACATGTTTCGAAGGATTAATCCTTCATCACCAGCAAAAGTAGGGTTACATTAAGAGCTACAGAAAAAAAAATACTACATCAGTGATATTGAATAACATAAATAAATACTAATATGTGGTGGAAAAATCTAAAAGTTGAAACGAAATTTATTATGTCATCGACATCTTCCGCAACATAGGCCGTTGTTATGGTTTGATTTTGTCAGAAAATATTTCATTTTAAATATTAAATTTGTTCAAAAACTTATGATAATTTCGATCGTGAACAAAACAAGAGGTTAAGAGGTTATGAATTTTGAAATGAAGTCAAACAGAGCCACCGCTGCCCTCAAGAGCAATTTGAAGAAATTGACAGAGTCTCAGCACGTACTCATCTACAGTGGCAAACACAAGTCCGGCAAGCACAGCACCCACAGCAGCTGATCGGGATAGCCAGGGCGTAGTGCTCCTTTTCCACGCACACAAAGTGAATTTTCTCGATTTTTCGTTAATTTTTCGCATCTTTTTTTGTATGTTGATGTATTTTTTGAATTTTGAAGATGAATTCCGATGCTATCGCCAATTTGGCTGATGATATTGTTACAGACCTGAAATTTGATAAAGACTTCTCGAATTGTTTGAGATCGTTCGATGAATTAGATGGAAAAATCTAGAAGCACTAACTTTTGTTCTGGATCAATCGTCGAACATTCTATTTGTGTTCTATTGATTTCTTAAGTTTTCTAGAACTTTATTTGTATATAAAAGTAATGCATTTGTGAGATGAAGAAGTTAGTTAGAAAGTTACCTTGAGTTACCTTGGATACAAGTATTTTGACAGTGACTTGTATTACAGTGATGTCAAGTGAAGTTTGAATAATAAAGGCGAGTTCATACCAGAGTACACTTATTTTTGAACCCGAAGACGCAACAATTGGTGACAGCGGCGAAATAAGTGTTACTGAAGAAAGAAAAGTAAGGCAGTTTTCCAGTATTTGATGGTGAATACTCGAGCAAATAATTACGACGAGATGACGACATCAGCAGATATCCTTGAGTTTTTAAAGGAACAAGAAGCCAAACGAAAACAAGAACAAGAGGAACAAGAAGCCAAACTAAAACAAGAACAAGAAGAGCTTCTACAACAATTCGAACTGAAAAGGAAACAAGAACAAGAGGAACGGGAGGCGCGGTTAGTCCAGCAGTTACAACAACAACATGTTGATATTCTGCAACTTATTAGTCACAGTCAAAAGTGCTTCCAGAATGAAATCACCGCAGTAGTACAGGAGGTCAGAGGAGAAGTTCAAGAGGTTAAAGGTGAAATTCAAGAAGTCAGAGGCGGAGTCCAGGGAGTCAGCAGAAGGGTCCAAGACGTCGAAAATGAACTGTCCAAAATAGATGAACAGGTGGCACGAGAGGTGAACAAGAAATTCAACGAAGAAGTGGATAGGATCAAGGAGAGGTTGGAAACGCTACACCTTCCACACAAGCCTGCACCCTCTGAGGAAATCTCCCCCACCAGCGAAAAGCCATCCTCACTGACAACTCCGATAAGGCCTACACAAGTGAAAATTTTGAAGCCTCCAACATTCGATCGGCAATCCTCGTGGCCCATGTATAGACGTCAATTTGAAGCGGCAGCAAACGCAAACGGCTGGTCCGAGGAGGAAATGGCCACCTCTCTAGTCCTGTGTCTACGAGGACAAGCATTGGACATCCTTCAGAACATCCCCGAGAGTAATCAGAAGGAATATTCTAGAATCGTTGAAGCTTTGGAAATCAGATATGGACAGCAATATCTCAAACAAGTATTTCAGAGCCAAATAAAGAGTCGATACCAAAAATCCAACGAAACCCTACAGGAGTATGGAGCCGACGTAGAGCGACTCATTAATTTGGCATACCCACAAGCACCGAAGGAGTTCATAGAACAAATTGGGGTGCAGACTTTCATCGATGGTTTGAGAGATACTGACATGCAGCATGCCCTTCGACTAGGACGACTTCAAACCATAAGCGCAGCACTAATAGCATCTTTGGAGTTCGAGGCCGCGAAAAACGCATCAATAAATACGAGGCCCAAGTTACGTGAAGTTAAATTCAACGAGGATTCTCCTACAAGCGAGGCGCTATTGAAGAAAATATTGGACTCCATAACAGCATTAAGCAACCGAGTGCCTTCCCCAGAAGACAGGAAGAGGCGCTGCTATAACTGTGGGAAAAGCGGCCATCTACAGAGGAGTTGCTGGGAGAGATCGAGATCCAGAAGTCCAAGAAGAAAGAGGTCGTCATCAACGAGCAACGAAGAGAGATCGAGATCTTCGACCCCAGGAACAGAGCAACGTGGGCGATATACCAGAGGAGCCTTCAGGAGATCGACCACGCCAGAAAGGAAACCTCAAACGTCTGAAAGAGGACTTGCTCCCAACCAGGAAAACCAGAATTAGTCGGCACTAGGGGGCGCGTGGCGACTTTCAGTGTTCAAAGCCCCAAGATCCATATATCATCATTGAAGAAAAATGACCAAAGTCTACTAATACAAGGCCACTTAGAAGATCGGAAATGCACCTTCACTATTGATACAGGAGCTTCGAGATCAGTCGTTCGCCCAGACCTCATACAAGAATCTGTGAAGCCGATGAAAAGGAACATGGTTTTGGAAACGGCAACGGGACAAACCGCACCAGTCATTGGGGAAACACTTGTACACATCCAGATAGGACCTATTACCATGGAACATTCTATGTTGGTTGCGGAAATAAGGGATGAATGTGTTTTGGGTCTGGACATCATGGAGAAGAACGACTTTATCCTTAACATCAGACAGAAAATTTTGCGGATTGGCAATGAAGAAATCTTCCTGAGCAGATACAATGAAAAAATCCAACCAATTAAGATTTATGTTGACGAAGACATCCACATTCCGAAAAAGTCCGAAAACATCATCATGGCCAGAATGGATAAACAACCTGGAGATTTGAGCACTGGAATAATTCAAAATGATGAATACCGCCAAGATGGAATTTTAATTGCCCGATGTCTTGTGAACACAGAACAACTAATTCCTGTCAGGGTTGCCAATACTTCGGAAAATAAAGTCCTTCTGAAGAAAAACGACCAATTCGGATTCTGCAAACCTGTCACTCGAGTTATCAATTGTGAAAACCACACTCAGGTACTGCGAAGAAATACCACTAACACCGATCAGAGAACAATAGACAAAATGATGGAATCCACGGAACATTTAACTATGGAAGAAAAGCAGAAGGCCAAAGAGTTTCTTGATAGCTATCGTAACATTTTCTCGACAGAGAAATTGGACAGGACCCTACATCATCATAAAGAAGATCAACGACTTGGTATACCGCATCCAGCCCAACCCAAGGAGTAAACCCAAAGTTGTTCACATCGAGAGGTTAGCAGAATACCGAGGCCACGATCCCCCAAATTGGTTCCAGAGGGACAACCAAAATGGTGATGGTGTTATCCGGGACGGAATAACCTAAAGGAGGAGGCAGTGTTACAGACCTGAAATTTGATAAAGACTTCTCGAATTGTTCGAGATCGTTCGATGAATTAGATGGAAAATTCTAGAAGCACTAACTTTTGTTCTGGATCAATCGTCGAACATTCTATTTGTGTTCTATTGATTTCTTAAGTTTTCTAGAACTTTATTTGTATATAAAAGTAATGCATTTGTGAGATGAAGAAGTTAGTTAGAAAGTTACCTCGAGTCACCTTGGATACAAGTATTTTGACAGTGACTTGTATTACAGTGTTGTCAAGTGAAGTTTGAATAATAAAGGCGAGTTCATACCAGAGTACACTTATTTTTGAACCCGAAGACGCAACAATATGATTAAGACTTTGAGGAAGGCGGAAAGAATTTTGTTGGAAAAATTCATCACCGATGAGAAAAAAAAATGGCTGGCACATTGCAAAAAAACTTCTTGTCTTTTGAATAGTGCCATATCGGCCGAGGAGTCGATTGGGACTATACGCAGACTCCAAACTTTGGTGGGCCATTTGAAAATTATTCGTAATTCCATAAATAATGTGGGTGCTCGTTGTGTGGGCGAAGGGGTTAAATCAAAATTATCGCCACGAGAGTTACAGTTCGATAACCCTTAACATCAATCAGCAGGTTATTGTTCGATGACCCATGGACGACAGCACTAAATTATTGCCGACTTTGCAGATGTCATCAATAATTTTGAATATAAATACATGCATGTAATTGTAATAGTTTAGTACTGATATTTTATACTTATAAGTTGTTACTCTGTTCAAATAAAAAGTTTTTAAAAACCCTTTGGTGTGAACGAAAAATATAATTGGCGCACTCTTTAGGATAGTCGAAGAGCCCTTAGAAGATCCTCGTCGTTTTCAAACGTTTATCCACTATTCCCGAATCGAGTTCCGAAAGAAGCAAGTACTCCAAGAAGAATTCCGGCTGTAGAAAAGAATACCTCTTTACTACCGTCCATCAAGAAGCCTAGCAGTAAGAAACAAACAACAGAAATATTTTTGGTGAACGAATATGCAACGAGCCATCATCGTCATCCTGTAAGCACACATGAAACCATCTTCATCATTTTAAAATAATATTTTATGTCCTCCAACCTTAATTTTACAAACTTCTCCAGCAAATAATACTCCTATTCCAACAATTGTTCCGCAAAAACTCGTACAAACTCACATTCCCTCGAACATGGCAAACCAGTTCGACCTGAAAAATTTCATTATTGTACCCGAATACGATGGAAGTCCAAACGAATTATATCAGTTTATCAACGTATCGACTATGTTACTGAACGAATACTGGAACACTGAAGATCCCGGAAGTTTCCAAAATCACAAATTGATACAAGGACTACCCAACAAACTACGAGGCAGAGCCAAATATGTCATCTTAGTTAATGGATGTAGCGATTGGAACAGCATCAAAGCAACTTTAATCCAAATCTTCGCTGACCAACGGAACGAAAATTATTTGAAAAGAGATCTGGTTAATCTAAGGCAAGATCAAAATGAACCACCGCAGCAATTCGACGAAAAAGTTATGGGACTTCTGAACACAATATCTAACTACATCGAGTTACACACAGCAGATGAAAACATCAAGACAAGTAAGGAGAACTTTTTTCAACAGCAAACTCTGACAACATTCCTAGCTGGGTTACGAGAGCCTATGGGATCCACAATAAGATCAATGAAACCAGTAGACTTGGCAACAGCAATGCAGTATATCCAAGAGGAAAACAATATCCGTTATCTGCAAAAAACTTTTGGACCTCCTCAAGTTTCCAAGAATCCATTCCAGATCCCGCAAAAAGTTGCAAACCACCAATTCGTCCAACAATCAATGTCACAGCGAACTTATCAACCCCCACAGCCCTTCCAATGAGCTGGACAGCCACAATTCCATCAGCCAATGAGACCACAATTCCAAAAACAAACTTTCAGACTACTTTGGCAGCAAAATACCCAACAAAGACAAATATGGCCCCAAGCCCAATCACAACGTTTTCCACACAACCACCTAAATAAGCAAAACGGACAGGAACCAACACCAATGAGCATTGGTACTAGGAATACTTATGGAGCACCAACAAAAAGTATGAAAACCCAACCTCAACCTAGACCAAATATCAATCCAACTCCCATGTATAATATTGAACAATACGATGAAGACCTTGCATACGAAGCGAATTATTATTATGAAGAATCCTAGGTACTGAAAGACTATCAGGAACAAGACGCAAATTTTCAAATGGACCTAAGACAGAATCCAGAAACATAGTAGAACTCTACACCTTCAACGATAAGAAAGAATTTCCCTACATAACCATTTCAAATCCCCCCCTCAAACTCCTCATTGACACTGGATCAACCAAATCCTTCCTCAATCCTAACTTAGCATTCGAGTTTTATAAAGACTACATCAAAAAAAACCCCTTTGTCGTCACCTCCATTTTCCAAAACTATTCCCAAGATTACAGTGCAGAAATTCCCATATTTCCTAAGTTTAACTCAAATGGTACATTCAAATTGTACCTTTTCAAATTCCATTAAACTTGGACTCAATAATCTGAAATTTCTCAAAGCTGAACTGAATTTTCCTGAATCTCTCATCTCAACCGAACACTCATCTCTTCCAATTCAATATTACGAAACCAATAAGACACAGTTCTACTCCATCCAACTAGAGCCAGCTAGTGTGACGCAAGTACGACTACCAGTGAAAGAAAAAATGTAACCATCATGATACCAAGGCAAGAACTACAAGGTGCTTACATTCGAGAAGCTCTCACCGATGCCTGCGATCATCTAGCCTGGACCGAAATCGTCAACTTCAGTACAGATAAACTCCAAATCGTTCTAGCCGAACCAGTACATAGGAACTCCATAATTCTCCAAGAGTATCATCTCTATTCCGCTGACATAGTCCCACCTGAATACTCGGACCCAATCAACAATATGGATGATCTAATCAGAATTGACCATCTCAACCCAGAAGAGAAAAAGCATATCAGAAGATTATGCAGGAAATATGCTGATATTTTCCATCATCTAGATGCCTCATTATCATTCACTAATCAAGTAAGACACCACATAAAAACTAAGGACAAAATGCCGGTATACACCAAATCTTACCGATATCCATATGTTCATAAAGAGGAAGTCAAGAGACAAATATCTTCATTATTGCATCAAGGTATTATAAGACCTAGTCAATCTCCCTGGTCTTCACCAATTTGGATCGTTCCCAAGAAACCAGACGCCTCCGGAAAACTGAAGTGGCATATTGTGGTGGATTTCCGGAAAGTTAACGAGAAGACAATAGGCGACTGCTACCCAATTACAAACATTTGTGACATCCTTGATAAATTGGGAAGATGTCAATATTTCACCACGTTGGACTTGGCAAGCGGATTCCACCAAATAGAAATGGCAGAAGCAGACATCCCCAAGACCGCTTTCAATGTAGAAAACGGACACTACGAGTACCTGAGAATGCCGTTTGGATTGAAGAACGCTCCAGTGACATTCCAGAGGGTTATTGATAATGTTCTGAAGTGCCTACAAGGAACTATCTGCCAGGTCTATATGGACGACATAATTATCTTCTTCACATCCCTATAAGAGCATAATATGTTTAACCTTACGAAAGTATTCCAACGCCTACGAGAAAATGGCTTCAAAATACAAGTGGACAAGTGCGAATTCCTGAAAAAAGAAGTAAGCTTCCTAGGACATGTCGTCACTCCGAATGGATTAAAACCAAACCCAGTCAAAGTGAAAGCAATCATGGAGTACCCTGTACCTCGAACCGACAAAGAAATCAGAGGATTCCTTGGTCCCCTAGGATACTACAGAGAGTTCATCAAAGATTTCGCTAAGACAACCAAACCTCTAACCTCCTGCCTCAAGAAAGACGTACATATAGAACATACACTCGAATTCCTGAAATGTGTCCAAACCTGCAAAAACCTGCTTACCAATGAACCGCTACTTCAGTATCCAGACTTCACAAAGCCCTTCAACCTGACCACAGATGCCAGTAACTTTGCCATAGGGGCCGTCCTATCCCAAGGCCCCATAGGAAAAGACAAACCAATAGCATATAGGACCCTTAACGAAACAGAGACGAAATATTCTACCATCGAGTAGGAAATGCTAGCCATAGTTTCTGCAACCAAGTATTTTCGACCATATCTCTTTGGAAGAAGATTCAAAATTCTGTCAGATCATTGACCCCTCCAATGGCTGTTCTCCTTGAAGGATCCAAATTCAAAGCTGGTCCGATGGCGCCTGAAGCTAAAAGAATATGACTACGAAGTGATCTACAAAAAAGGCACAAGCAATACCAACACCGATGCCCTCTCCAGAATCGAAATACACACAAAAGAGGTTGAATTTCGACGAAATGTCATTATATAACAATCCTCCATCAGAAGCCCTTGATCCTGCAGACGACATCATCAACGAATTATTTGAAGAAGGGATCCGTCGATTTTTTCCTGACGGTGAAGAACCTATTTCAAAACAACAGGAGACTGAAGACAAGCTCTCAAATGAAGTAAATAAAGAACTTGACCCGAACCCAGAAGATATCCCAGATGAAGACAACAGTGGCATCACCAACCACACAGCCAGAGAAAGCCCAATATTAGAAATACCAATATCGGAGAAACCTCTCAATGTTTACAATAACCAAGTCATCTTCAAACGAGTAAACTATAATCCAGCCAGAACAGTAATAGAGGATATATTCTCAAATGAGAAGAGACACCATGTCCAGTTGGAAAACGACAATCTGGATGAAAACGTTTTCACCTTTTTCAAGGAATATATGAGTCCAGAAAAAAAATACGCGCTGATGTTCAAAGACGAAGAACTTTATCCCAACATGTGCAGAATTCTGAGAGAAACATTCAAAAACTCTTCTTTCAACCTGATAAAATGCAATCGCCTCCTGGAAGACGTCAACAGCCCAGATAGACAAAAGGAAATAATCACACAGCAGCATGAAGGAAAAACAAACCACAGAGGAATCACTGAAACAGAAACTCGAATTAGAAGATCGTACTATTGGCCCAATCAACAAGTACGACCGAAGACCAGAGAAACCAAAGTTCATGTTAACACCTACCCCAACAAAGCCTCTTGAAAAAATACACATGGATACCTTCCAGGCTAGTGGACAAAAATTTCTGACGATAGTGGATGCATTTTCTAAATATATCCAGACGTATCCTATAGATGGATCCAATGCAATCAATACCCTCAACGCTCTCCTGGTATTCATAAACCACCATGAAATCCCACATATGATCGTCACGGATAATGGTACCGAATTCAAAAATGGCCTGATCCAAGAATTTGCTGATACTCATGAAGTTAACATCCACTACACCACTCCAGAGAACCCTCAGTCAAACGGGATAATCGAAAGATTTCACTCTACACTGATTGAGCACTTGAGAATATTGAGACAAACGCAGAAGAAAAGAGACATCAAAGAACAGATGCTGTGCGCCATTTTAGGATACAATGATTCCACCCATTCGGCAACAAGACAAAAACCTATGGATATTCTCAATGAAAATCTCAATAGTCAAGATCCGTTCGACATCGATGTAAGACGAGCCTTGATCAACAACTACTTTCAACAGCACAGAAAAAAAAAACAAAGGAGATATATGTATATATGTAAATCAACGAGAACTTACAAAAGCACAAGACCATCATCATAGAAAAAAGAAACAAGAAAAGGGAAACTCCTATAACCTACAAACCTTGCACCAGAATATATACAAGGAAAACTGTGAAAAGAAACAAACTACTACCATTTTTTGGATTGACGTGGCCGGTACTTGATGGAAATCCATAGTTATCACACTAAGGTAAAAAACGATTAAAATTTCCACAAAATTTTTGTTTTTGTTTTTTACCTTAGTGTTAAAACTACTACCACCCTTCTCCCCAAAATCCATCCATAAAGACCACACAGTAACTGTTGAAACAGAAAATGCAAACATTCACAAGAAAAATATTAGACACTTGCCTAATAAGATAACTGAATTCTTCGTCCCTTTACAGCCTTCACCTGACGAGAGGACAAAAAATCGAAATCCAAAATCTGAAGACCAACCCAGGGCTTCTAGCCCTCAAGCTGGGACCAGCAAAGATCAGGGCTAGTTCCAACGATTTCATCCACTACTATGATCTTGAACCTATCCATCAAGAGATAGCCGCCATAGAATCTCAATATGATGCCGTCTCCACAGCAATTCGTAACGGACTAAGTGACCCATACGTCTTCAACTTGCAGAATTTCGATCAAGGACTGAAATACCAGCTGAAATCTGCAAAGGAAAAGCTACAGACTCTATACCCGAAGAAACCCGGCGATCTGATCTTCATTTCTGGATGACTCCTATTTATATCGTATTCACCATCACCATCACCATCCTCTTCGTATTTTACAGATTGAAAAAGCATCCAAAGATACAACCAACCACTGATGATCCACCAGCTCCAGAAAACGAAGCATCATCATCTTCAGTCTTGTTCGTCCCTAAAAAGACTTTCTCAAAGGATGGAGAAGTTACAGTTCGATAACCCCTTACATCAGCAGGTTATTGTTCGATGACCCATGGACGACAGCACTAAATTATTGCCGACTCTGCAGATGTCATCAATAATTTTGAATATAAATACATGCATGTAATTGTAATAGTTTAGTACCAATATTTTATACTTATAAGTTACTCTGTTCGAATAAAAAGTTTTTAAAAACCCTTTGGTGTGAACGAGTAATATAATTCGAGTCAGGTAGGAGGATTTGAAGTCTGCATTTGCTTCTCGTTTGCGTTCAGGTATAATCATAAATTTGGTTCATGAAGATATAAGGCAATATTTCCACGATGCTTATACCTTATTCAAACGACGAATGAAAAATGCATTGAAAAAACAGGATATAATTAAGGTAAATGCGACATTTTGCGGATAATTTTTCAAAAGAAGTTTAAATCAAGATGAAAACATCAACTTCAAATTTTTCAGCACTCAAAACGATATGATTGAGAGCTACGTCGCCTATTATGATTGACAGAATCCATGGCATCGCACGTTGAAATACGAGGGGTACATCTCTTCTTTGTGTAGAATTTTTTGTCCGGCACGAGACACCCTGTATACATAGTTTATGACAAGCAACCGCCATGTTTTTCTCTTTATCTCTGTATTTTTATGTGTTTTTTTCTTCAACATATTATGAATCACTCTGTATATGTTCTTTCTCTACATGTTTTCGATGAAACAGTTTGTATATATTTTTTCTTTGATAATGTATTTGAGACACCCTGTACATGTTTTCACTCTACCTGTTTTTTCCTTAGCAATGTATTCGAAACACCCCGTTTATGTCGGCGTGAACGTCGGCTTAGGTTAGGTTAGCTGGCTCATACCACCACGCCCCTATATGAACCGGCGCACACGTGACCTTGAACGGGAGTTCGCTACTGCGCATGCGGCACCAGAACCAACATAGTGGCCTCAAAATTTGTCAAGTCATGCCAGTTGGTTATTTTCAAAGACAGAAAGTTGAATTTGGAAAGAATTGTTTGGGAGTAATTTTTCGATTATAGCCCATATTTGAATCTGGAATAAGCCATCCAGTTTTACTGGAAATTACATCAAATTTTCAATTTCAAATGGAATACCCTCAATTTTTCTTAATATTAAAATTTATTATTCCACTCTGAATTCAACCATATCGATCGCTAAGAGGACAAATAATATTTATTGTATGTTCATTGTCAAAAATGTTATTTTATGACTATTAATCCAATCGAAATATTCATGATGCTCATATTGTACATTCACTTGAAACTGTATACTGAAGTTTTTGACATGACAATGAATACTTTTCCAGTAGAAAAAAAAATTGATAAATGTATGAATTGATTTTACTCCAAACTATATTTTTGAACATACAATATTTGTCCTCTCAGCCATCGATATGCTATATGACGTAATTTATTGTCAACATGAAGTCATAATTTGAAAGAACTGAATATTTGACGAACTCCTAGAACGTCAAATGAAAAATGGTATTGGTCAAGAAGTGCCCATTTATTCGTGGGAATTGAGTAGAATATCTTGTATCGATCTACCGATCTACCGATACAAATGATGCATCTTTTCAGAACAACTGATAAGTTGTTCAAGAAATCGTACGTAACTCGTTTTTTCTCAAATAGAAAGTCCCATTTTTTTTTTTGAAAATGAAGAATGAATCCTCTTTTGAAATCTTGCTTAAATGGGAATAAAGTTTTTTCCCCATTTTCTATAAAGCAAAACTAATTAGGTTATTATCGAGGTGTAGCACTTTCCTACACCTGGTATAATTTACACTCGATTTTAGTATTCGATTGAAAATCTAGTGTAAATTTACTCCTATTTCGAATATCCATAGGTCAAATTCCTATCTTTGAAAATAAACGGATGGCGTGGTCACCCGTTATATATAGTCCACTTGTATAATAACGTAGAGTAAATTCTCAGAAAACAAACTGATTTGGTATTCATCTTTCAGTACGTGTGCTTATCGTACAAGGGCAATATTTCAGCTTAATTTACATTGTTTTGGAATACTTTGGTATACAATTTTGCACATCATCCAGACTATCATAAAATGTGTTTACCTAGCTATCGTTAGAATAGTAGGCTATCGAGTATTCAGCCAGTCATGGGTTCCTTAGTTTTGTCCAGTCGATTATAGGCGAGTGAAGAGATCTAACGTAATTATGATATATATTTGCGATAGTTGACAGCGATTTTTTTGAATATGGAATTAAATTGTGATTATGGACCTGTGAAAAAATTGAAGGTGGACCGTTTCTCACTTTACGAAAAAAGTGGTATACTGAATATATTATAAATTCTCTTACAGCGGATGACAATTCGTCTGACAGAGAATATGAGGAAGCATATAACACCGTAATCTGTATTTTAGAAGTGTTTTTCACATTTTCTTCAATTAACATTGTTCATAGGGTTTGAATTTAATTTTTTTTAATATTTTACATATTTTTTGTTTTATTTTGTTTTTAGTACAGTTGTTCAGATTTTTCAACACTCTATATTAATGAATTTGAACTAAGTTCGAAAAGTGTGCCGGAGTTTTAAACAAATGGAACGGGAATTCGACTTTGTCGAAATTTTTCGTTTCACTCTATATTAAACTTATGTACACAGTATGGGCCATAACGTTTCCAGTATATAGGAAAAAAATGTATAGGAAAAAAATGTATTATAAGAATTACAAAACATACGTAATTATAGGGAATGGTTTCTGCAAATTGGAAAACCTCGAAATCGTTTCTGGCATACGTCACGTTACTACCAATATGGCGGCAATTTGAATAGAATAGGTCAAATGCTGACGCTTGTATACCGTCCGGTTGCAAGCCAGGGTAATTCCTAGAAATAAACCCAATTCGACATTTCAATTATTAGCTAATGTCTTCAAAAATATACTAATATGGAAATAGTTCGTTCGTTGTATGATGTATGCAAATTTTGTTATTTTGAAAGTGAATAGGCAACTAAAGGACATCGGATCGTTTCTGCCAATAAAGATTAATTCATATTCAATGCGAGTCCTATTTGTACGGGGAGATCACCCAAATGATGTCACTTAATAGGAAAAATTATAGATAGTTAATTAGGAATGTAGAACACAAAAATAGGGTTTAGAATACCAAGATGGGTCAAGTAACGACATCTATTTTACAAGTGAAAATACCTGGCATGCCTTGAACTCTGAGAACAAGAAATCAGTTGAAATGTTATTTTTGAAGTAGCAAGACGAGTGAAAATTCTCAGGTCAAGGCCTCCACCTTGACCTGGGGCATACCGGTAAATTTTCTCAGAGTTGAAGGGTTTTTTAATTATTTTATTAGTCATTGGACATTCTTATCAGTTTCAAGTAGTTAAATATGGTCTTGGTACGCTAACACGCTAGGCATTTGATAGTCAATCAGATAGTCTTTTTTGTTGAGTTAACGAAATGTTGTTGGCAGTCTGTTATAGTATAATCATTGTAATTTTCACTATTTTGATGTTAACGATGAAAGTAAATTTGCTATTTCCTTCCTTTCTTCTATTGAATATCAACATTTTAGTCACATATTTAAACAATTTATATTTATTTTCCTCTCCTTAGCCTTAATAAATGAAAAACAGACTATTTCTTGAGTTTCCTTTGCAACTTAAGTGACTAATTGAATTAAACTGAAGATTACTGAATTAGTATAACCAATCAGCTCTGAACCAACTAATTTTTCGTGTTCTATGAGTTAATGTGTACCTGTTCATCAGCACAGAGAAATAAACCAACCGGACCATAGAGATAGGCGAATGAGTATAGACTAGGTAAGTAAGTTTTGTTTAACCTGAAGTACATATTTGATAACACATGACAGGACCTCCTGAGTCGGCAATGTTGTGTTTGAACCCTTGTTATCTGTTCCACGAATTAATTTATTCACTCAAGATAAGATCCACCTATTATTTTTCAAACTAGAATCCATGTATGTTATCGCCAACCTGACATACAAGATATGCACTAGTTAAGTAGATGGGTGTTTAAGCGTTGAAAATGGAGCTTAACTCCTATTGAATATACGCCAGGCATAAGCCAAAGTATAAGTTCACTCAAATTAGTCACACATGTGTTCTTTGTTCACCCCGTAAAGAACACTGTTATAACAGTGATTGGAATCGCAGAGCGTTATTCTACAATAAGCAAAAATGATTCAACCCACAATTATAAAGGGAATCCATCCACTGACGATAACACTAAGCAGCATTTCAGGCTCGATGCACACATCCGATTTTTAACGCACGGTGCCGCTGCGTTTCCGCTGCGGTGCCGCGGCAAGTCAATGCACACCTAGGCGGTAAAATACGACACTAGTACGCATTCAGTCGCCGACGATGGATGTCTATCGAAGAAAGCGTGTCGCATTTATGTACCTGGTGTACAAAAAATATCTTTCAAAAGTGAATAGACGATATTGGGTACATCCATTCATTGATTCGAGACTAACAACTGGTAGATTTCATACTTCGTTCGCGGATTTGCGGAAAATTCGGATAAGTTTTTCAGTTACTTTCGAATGAGTGTTCAATCTTTCGACGAGCTTGCGGACAAAATTAGACATAAGATTGTGTCTCAAAACACCTGGATGAGGCTTTCCATACCACCACTGGAAATGTTAGCTGTTACTCTGAGGTAGGTGAATTTTGCAACAGGTAGCCTCTTTTTTTTAAAGATATGTACTTTTGATGGAATAAAGGCGAAGCAAAAATTATTTATTGAACTATTGAGAAACACAAAACTTAAAAGTAGAAAAGCAGGAAAAAGTAATACGTCTGTTCAAAGCTAATTCCTGAAAAAATCTTGGCTCTCAGCTTCGTGTTGCGACAGGTTGTCCAGAGACTGAAGATGTGATAGAGACTGGTTTGAAAAAAGGTGGCTGTCGAAGTTCTGGTAATTGTGTGATTGATTGTTGGGATTGATTCATAGGCAAAAGGTTGGAAACGGAAGTTGTTGGTGTCAACTGTGAGAAATATCGATTAGATTGGGAGTGAGGCAAGTAGTTGGAAGGGGGAGGCGTTGGTGTTGATTGTGAGGAAGATGGATGGGATTGAGGTTGAGGCAAGTGATGGAAATGGTAAGGTGTTGATGTGGACTGTGAGGAAGATGAGTGGAATTGAGTTTGAGGCGATATGTTGGATGGGTATCTATAATTCTGTGGGAACGAGTTTATCCTTATCCGCTTGATAATGTTCAGAATTTCACAGCGGAACTCTAGCTTTTGGTCTTCTGTGAAATTACTGATCGATGGAAGAATACTTTCGAAAAATGATCGGTCTGCATTAGGTTGTGGAACGGCTGCCACCAATGATGACGGAATTGGGGCTTTCATAAAATCTATCAAAGCAGACTCCACATCACGTTTACGTTTCTTCGAAGAATGCTGTTCATAGCGTGGAGCTTGTTCAGATTCATTTGGCTGAGTTGGATTCCGTTCTGGTTGTTCCTCTGAACCTTCCAGATCCTCTTCCTCATCATTGCCACCAAAACTGGACTGGGTTTCTGTTCTCGCACCTGCAGTTTGAAGAAACGATAGCTGTCGAGCATAGATATACCGTTTTCCAGATTCAGCTGCCTGTCCAGATTTTGTCTTCTTCAAATTTTTCACATAATTGTCTTTGATATTTCTCCATTTCTTGATTAATTTAGTGCCTGATGAAAGAATACACTTTCAGTTCATTATTTTGTTGATCATTACTGCCACCAAAATATAATGGAAAATGTTTGCTATCATTCATATAAACATATGTCCCACCGGCTTGGTTTTCGAGGCCGTGACGAAAATGTGTCAATAAAATATATTTTGATACTTCTGTACTTCGAAAACCAAGCCATTTGGAACATATGTTTATATGAACTTTCCGTCATTGACATATTCATTCAAGTGTATATTTTTCTGTCGTTACAGGTATTTGGGTAGTGGATGCGATCAGATTGATTTACACCTGACATACAAAATTGGACACACGACGATTGGAAACATTTTGAGAAGAGTTTGCAGTGCTATTTGGGACTGTTTACTTGCAGAAAGTTTTCCAGAGTTGACCGAAGAACGCTGGAGAGGAATTGCTGAAGGTTTTCAGAAATATGCCCAGTTTCCCAATTGCTTAGGAGTCATTGATGGCAAGCACCTGAGAATAAAAAAACCAAGGAAGAGTGAATCTCTCTTTTATAATTATAAGAATTATTTCTCAGTTGTGTTGCTAGCTATTGCAGATGCAAATTAAAAATTCATTTACATCGACGTTGGTGCTTTCGGCAAGGAATCGGACAACACCATATTTGAAAGAACTGCTTTTTATAGGAAACTCGAAAATAATGTCCTAAATATTCCAAGAGGTCAACATCTTCCAGGTACTGTGGGTACACTTGCAGGTACTTGCATGCCCTACACGTTTATTGGTGATGAAGCATTTTCCCTTTCGCCAAAAATAATGAGACCTTCCAGCGGCAAAATTCTACCGGACAAAAAAAGAATTTTCAAGTACAGATTGACACGTGCCCGCAGAAATGTAGAAAGTGCATTTGGGATTCTCTCTAATGAATGGAAAATTGGCAAACACAATATATTTGAGCACTTTTATGACCCGGTTTTGACTACAGAACTGTATAATGTTAAGAAAATAAAATTTAATTCTACTTACATATCTCAATTTTTTCTTTGTCGTCCTTCTCATCGAATTCCTCACTGCATAAAGATTGGCAGATATTAATCCATGCTGCTCTTTTTTTGTTCTATCATGGTAGCTTTCCTCCGCTATATTCCATATTTCTGGATAATTTTTCACTTCTCCAATCAACAATTCGATGTCGATATCATCGACATTTTCTCGAGCCATTGTATATTTCAACCGGATTTACGATTGAAAACGGGCATCTGCATCCCTCAAGAGACATCAAGGTACTGCTGGCCGGAGTTGCGGGTGCGTTACCGTAGCGGCGCGGTGGGGACTTCCGTGCAAAAGCGGCCGCAAGTTGGACGTACGATACCGCAACGTTGCCGGAGGAAGGTGTGCACTACCAAATATGCAACAATGTAACCAACGTCGTAATTGCGGTACCGCAACGGCACAGCACCGTTAAAAATCGGATGTGTGCATCGAGCCTCATCATTCCATGATCTGCTAAACTATTTTGATATTTTTTACGACCCTGGCTGACTGTGGCTTGACCCGTTATTGGATAACATCATCCACATATCTATTCAGTTTTCACCAGAGCGCGTCTTCCATCGCATGTTTACTAACTCTCTTGCAGATGTAGGTTATGTCTTTTGTTTAAATAGTTTTGGTTTACGTGTATGCAAAATTTGTCGAAAATTCTGAAGTTGATATGAATTAATTGTGAGGCGTATCATGGTTTTGGTGAAATGGTGATGTGTCGGAAATTGTGAAGTTGATATGAATTAATTATTAGTGCTCATCATGGTTTGGATGAAAAATCATAAAATTTTCTCCAATCAAAAACGCGTATTTCAGAATGAGTGGAATAGTCTCTAAAATACACTGCTTTCAAGTAAAACGTGAAACGTGCTTGAAAGTCGACACATTTTCTCAATTTTTAGTGCTCTGCCATTCAGTCACATGATGTTGTCAGTATCACCTTGACCCAAATTATTTATATCCTGTCTTGACTATGAATAAGAAAAGAGACATTCCTGAAAAAATCATTGGATGATGATTAGGCGGTTTTTGGACGGACAAAACCATTAGCATGTAAACCTCTCAGTTGGGCCTGTTATGTACCCACCGCTGCTGTTGGAATCATTTTTTGTTCTTAGTTCCCCAAAGTGGAGTCCATCCGAACGGGAGAGGCGGACCCCGAAGAAGCCTGCTTGGATGAGGGATGGGAGAAAAAGGTGGTCCCTGGATATGAGTCTACCGCTTTTGGGGACGGGAGATTGGAATATGGGGTTGGAGGAAGGAAAATGAAATATAGTGGAAGACCCCCGAAATGGAGCCCTCTAATAGTGTAGGTGGGCCCACGTGTGCTTCGCGAATTAAAGAATGCCGCATCCATGCAAGGAAAAAATATCGGAAAATTCATTGACGAGAAATCTACACGAATGATTTTTTCAGGAATGTCTGTTCTATCATTCATAGTCGGAACATATATAAATAATTTCGTAGGAGTTGATTCTGAAAATATCATTACCTATGTGTCTGAATGAGAAAGCACTAAAAATTGAGAAAATGGCATTTATTCGACTTTCGAGCACGTTTTACTCGAAAACAGTGCATTCAAGAGAAAAACATGTCAGGTCCTTTTTGCAGAAAATTTCATGAAGAAAATTATAAAATTTGAAAAAAAAAATTTTCCGATTGTCGTCGGAAAATCGTCTATAACAATTTTCCGGATGCTTTCCCGGCTTATAGCACTCTAAATTCGGATTCAGCGAGTCAAAATACATAAGCAGAACTGGCGTGATCCCGTCGAACTTCATCGACCAAGAAAATTCTCCCTGCCACTAGAATAGAATGGGTCATCCTAATTTTGGAAGTGCCACATGTCCGGCGAGACGGAGTGATTCACCAATTTTACAAGTAGGTACCAAGTGTTTGGAAAAGTTACTGAGCTTAATCAAGCATATATTTTTATGTCCAGCCACTGTCCAGCCACTGACAATACACTCATGATTCATTGTATACATTGTCTGGCAGAGGAATCGTTGTGACAAGTTTTCGAATATTTATTTGAGCATTAATAATATTTTACTTCAAAATGAAATTGCTCACCGAAGAAATGAGTTATTGTCACAGAAATTATTCATGATCCAGCAGAACGTATGCAGTTCGATATTCTGATTCAAATTCTATACGACCAGAGAGTTTTCGGTTGGTTGAAGAAATATTTGAGGAAATATGACAGTATCAAGGAAGAAAAGGCAAGTAGTATATAAAATTGCAACAAATGAAGAAAGTGAATTAGCGATTATGCTTCTAACAGTTGAGAATCCTTATGTTAGTCCGAGGAATATTGCGAGAGAGCTGGATTGAAGTCATACTTTTATAAAAACTTTATTAAGGCAAAATCAACTCAATCCATACTGAATTCAATTACGTCAAGAACTCTAGGAAAGGGATTGTGATACCACTTACTATTGTAAAAAATATTATGAATAGACACAATTTCCACAACTACTAGACATAGAATCCCTATTATTGTATCAAGGAAGTTGGTAACCAAAATAGATGTTCGATAAATGTGACGTATAATCGGCATCAGGGCATAGGACCATATTTCTTTGATGGAGAAATGAAAAAATTAACAAAGTTTTTTTCAGAGATGATTCACCAGATTTCTCAGGGGACCCCAGACACAGGTTATATTACCGGAATGATGATGCGTCTCATCCAGACAATCATAATCAGGTGAGAAAGTTGTTCAATGAATGGCGTAGAAATAAATGGATAGGAAGGGACACATCCAATCAGTGTTCAGCAGAGTCGCCAGACCTCACACCTCACACCCTTTATTTCTATCTCTGAGGACATGTTGAAGGAACGTTGTATCAGGAAAAATTGACAAAAGAAGTTGCGAATAATAGAATGAGGAAAGCTTTCCTTTCTATCACGAAATTTTCTTCAACTACAGTTTGACGAGCCAGTATGGAAATATTCAATTCTTGCATAACTAAAAATGAATGTTTGTTTTTAAATGGTTTGAGACCATTTTGTTACCTCTTCTGTCTAGCATTCTAGCTTGAGACAGAATTACTTGCTACGCACTTGTCGGACGACGGATTATATTTCGTGATATATCCAGTGATAAAGCACTCAACATGAGCGTACCGTGCAAATTAAATCAATAAAAATGTTTAATGAAATTTGTTTCACTGTACTTTCTCTCATTTCCACACAATTATTCTAATGAATTTTCAAAGAATCATGGACTGAAACAATTCTGAATGAAAAAATGTGGATGGCGTTCAGACGGAGATATAATAAAAAAAATGAATCTACTTCTCGTTAGTATATCGAGGTCGTGGTTCGTGTCATTTCTCAGAGATGCAAATTATAAGTGGGGTGTACTATAACGAACGGTGGAAGATCACTTCGAAAGTTTTGTGGAGATAGTGAAATTTCAAGAAATATACTAGAGATATACATTCTTATACGTTATGAAAAATAAAATATGGTATTAGATGTCTGAATACATAAGGTGACAAGAATCGCATATCCAGAATTCAGTTTTAAGTTTCTTCTCGTGGTCCAAAAGTAGAAATTATCAGAATCGCAAGAATATCTGAAAGTTCTACCAAAAAGCAGCAATGGCGTGTGCCCGCAGAAGTTGATTGGGTGGTTTCTATACATTTTTTGTTTGACAATAAAATAAAATTCCATGAAATCGCTTTTTTGTGACAACTGACAACTTGCGTTTTCATCGGAAGGGATGTAACGTTCCAATTTTTTGATGGGACAATTTTGTTGCCTATAGGCGAATGTAGATAAGCCATACGCCCCCTACCGTTGACGAATATAACTAAGGTATTGGAGATAAATAAAAATTCAACCTAACGAATCGCCCACTGTGGGTACCGTAGTTAAGAAACACGATGAAAACATATAGAAAAATCGTTTTTTTTTTTCGGAAAGGCGCCCCCAAAACAAAAAAAGTCACAGAGGAAAATGGTGGTGGAGTAGGTCCAAAGAAGCCATACAGAAAGATTCGAGAGAGTATCTATCATTACATTTTTTGCCGATGGGGTACTATTAGGAAAGGTGGACAGAAGAAAGGTGTGGATGAATAATGAATTAAAAAATGTACGCTTCACACGTAACTGAGAGTGATTACTTCTCCAAGGATAAGTTAATGATTATATCCATGTGTCTATGTAAGCATAGAATGAAATAAGTTTCAACTGATGACGCGCAATTTTCAGCTAACCAATAACGTAGTTTTGAAGTCAAATCCTGGCCCACGAAAATACTTTCAGTCGTTCCTAAATATGAGTATGGGCCGAGGTCCATCTCCAAGAGATACCAAATCATCAGTAAGGAACTCTGCTAGGGAGTTGGAAACCCCAGTCGATCAAGCAGATTCAAATGAAATGAATGTACTTTGTGAGCATATGGATGAAGAGAATCAAGGTGACAGGGTTGCTGCTGAAACAATGCTGACATTAATGAGATCTCCACGTTTACATAGCCCCAAATTCAGGGATTCTCAAATTGAAAGTCAATACTCCAAAAGTTTCTACTCCATGTGAACTGCTTGTGAAAGGCAACAAATTGAAAAGTTTTACCGGTGTTAATAACTATTTTCTCGACAAAGGGTTCTCTCTGTACTAACTAAACTCAAGACGAGCCTCACTTATATACTGCTGTCGTGAGCCTAAAAGGTGTATCTCAATTTTTCCATATTTCAGATTTCACTCTCTACATGTTTCTTATGACCAAGCCAAAAGACAAATTTTGCCGGATCTCATTAATACAAAATAATGATAAACCTCCATGCATGAATAACATTTTTTTCAATCGGTGCCCCTTTCTACCTTTTTAAAGCATGCCTCAGCGTGAGCAAATCGAACTTTCAAAAAACACGAGTTTTTTAAAGTTACCATGGGTATATCAACAACTCGAGAACAGTGAAGACTAACCGACAATGTTATGATTATTGATCTATCTGACAGTCAAATGAAATATTACAAACAAATGCAAAACTTTCATTCAAACAACGAAAGGTATACTGATGTCACATCACGAATTCATTATAAGTTCTTATTCCCATTATTTGTAATAATGAAACCAGTATTTATGATTTTAAAGTGCACCAATTGAAAAAATTACGTAAAGTATTTTTATCCACTTATACCCAAGTAGCACACCCATATTGGGACAATATTGGTACAATATTGTGAAAATATTGGCAAAATATTCAAATAATAATATTGGCGAGAAGAAAAATGTGAACATTCGGCGATATTGGTCCATTAATAATTAATGGTCTAATATTCTCGAAGCAATAATGGCCTCAAAATGTTAGGCGACATTAGTACAATATCGCTGTAGCACATTTACATTGGAATAATATTGGTAAAATATTGGCAAAATATTAAAACGTAATATTGGCGAGATAAAATTATAATTATTTCGGGATATTGGAACAATATTACTTGGACATTATAAAAATAATATTTTTAAAATATTGAGAAAGCAATACTGGCCCAAAATATTTAGGGATATAGGTACAATATCATTTGCATATATTGCTAAAATATTCAAAGTGAATATGTTGCCTTGGAAACATTGATGAAATATTTCCAGAAAATGTCGAATAATTTGAAAATTCTACAATTTTGTTTCTACTTCAATTTACCACTGAGTGGATTGACTTGTAAATGCATTGTGAGAAGCCTTATTTAATATATGTTACTATGATTCAGCTGTTGTTCCATATGTGGGGCCACCTAGCGGTTTCTTACCCGAGTTTAATCATGATTCATTTCAATATTCTTCATTGAATATTCGGCCAATACTCAAATTTCAATCTTAGTGATAAATGTTATTTGTAATATCGTATCAATATTGTCTTTCAAATATTGGCGTAAGGTTTTCGTAACAATCTCAATCAATATAGGGTTGATATGATTTTTAGAATATGAATTAAATAATTTTCCGCCAATATGCTATCAAACTCGGATATACAATATTGTTTTTTATCTCTAAACTCGATATGAGAGTAATATTGAAATCGAATATTGGAGCTACATGCTGGAAACAATGTAGGCAATAACGCTCTATCGATATTGGTTAAAATTATTGAACCAATATTGACCCAATATTTCATGAACCAATATACACTCAGAAAAGGTTGAGCCAATATTCCACCAATATCATTAATGAAATATTGTTTTTCCAATATGAACCCATATTGGTTCAATATTATTTTTACATTTACAATATATCCATATCGGCCCAATATGAAAACAAGGTTCAGCCAACATGAGGTGCCACCTGGGTACTTCAATATAATAATTGACATGTACTTCAATCAATAGCGTACACAATATTTCCCCCACTTACTTTTGCAGAAGTGAGGTAAGATAAGGAAGATATTCACAAGTTATGTTTCTTTTTCACTACACCTCAATCGCCTTGTTTCATCAATTGTAGGTCACAGGTTACTCAATGCATTGAAATCTTATTTCATTCTGAATGATGTTTCCTTTGTATGTTTTTTCCCCTTGCCGACACTGTAAAGAGTCCATACATGCTTAGCAACAAAACAGGTAAATGGCCTATATCATTTTTTCAACGTTCATGCAAAAAACAAAACTTTATTGAACAATATTTGGTGGAAAAACCGTCTCTTTATTGCACTGAATGCAATAAAGACTTTATTGCACTCATCTGCACTCGGCCTGATGGCCTCGTTGGACAATTTCACGTCGAGTGCAATAAACACCTACCTTTTGCACTAGTTGCATAAATAACTATTTTCACTAATTTATTTCGACAACGGAATGTAAATTGTGTCATTCACATGACTTTGACTGTCAAGTGATACCTCAGCTTCATTTCACAGAAGCATTTCGACTGAAAACAATATTTACAAATATTTTAGAACTTGAATTAGTGATTTGAACATATTCGTAGCCCAATAGAGTAAAAAAATTAATAAAAAAAAGTTTGATAGCAAAAAGTGACAAGTGACACATAGTCGTATTCATAGTGTCAACTGGAGACAAAAAATATATACTAGGTGTCATTTAAAAATCGAAAGTTCATATCACTTCCTGTGGGACCACTTGTCAAAAAATGCAGTTTTAGGTTGAATGCATATTCTCCAAATTAATTTTTTTCCTGACTCGATGAGCCATTTGAAAAAATGATTTGAAAATTGAATTTTACACAGCAGATGCAGAACTGTGAAGTTATATTTTCCTTAGGGTTTCTTCCATTATCTCGATGGCTCTTTTATCTTCTGCTGATTTAAGGAAGATATCTTGTGACTCAACATTATATGAATCCAGTTGAAAACTGTGTTCACTAGAAGACGGAGCACTTTATCACTAACCACACGATAACAAATGCTCACATGGAAGTTTGTATGCTTCACAGTCGGTTATGGTTCCACTTATGTTCAACCAAGTTTCGACTTTGCCATGATTAGTTTAATTAGTTTTGGCTGAATAAATTTCCGAAGAATGATTAGGCTACAGTTATCCTGGCCAATCAACAGTTGAGGAGATGCAGATTAGATCGAGTCTAGTAGTTTAATATTCGGATTTTTTTTTTAAGTTCTGTTCAAAGTCCATTGTGAAAACCGAAGGAAAGTAGGTAGGAATTGGTGTTTTTCTTGGGTTTCTGAAGGCTGCATGCCTCAGAGAACTCCTGAGACAGCAAGTTCCAAAGCTATGCCGTTCGGTGAAAAAACGAGCCCTGAGAAGCAGATATGTGGCATGTATTCACAGTGACGGCATAGGGTTGTGAGGACTGAGCTCGACGGGTTAATCTCGCTGGGACTGCTAACGGTGGAACGATTGATGATATTTCGGAAGAGCATCGTGCATGATAATATCTATAAAACAGAGACGGGTCGCCAACTTTTTTGCGACATTTCAGAGAAGTAACTGACCTTGTGAGCGGAGTATCACCGACGAAACAAATGGCTCTCTTTTAGACCGAATCTGAAAGTTTCAATGTGTGTTTGGGTGCTGCACTCCATATATGGGAACATAATTCCAAAACAGATCGAATCTGTACCTTATAAATCATAAACTCTGCCTTATAAACGCGAAACAGAAAACCTAATTTTTGAGAGGCACTCTTGGTAATGGACCTCCCATTGTTCTCCCATGAGAGGGTACTGCTGATGGTAATAAGGAGCATGGAAATGGAAGATTTCATTGGTATAGATACTCCTAACATAGTTACCTACGTGACATGCTTGGATTTTATTCGCATTGAATTCTACCAAGTTGTTGGATCCCCATTCTGGAATTCCGTATTTATTTCACAAGGGTATTATCATCTGCAGAACTGTTCAATGGACATGAGGTAACTCCCAACAAATATTTGATGTGAAAAAGGAACAGTGTTGGTGCTAGAATGGATCCCTGCAGAATACCAGCATTTATTGGTAGACTATCAGATGATACTCCATCGACCAACACGTGGAGAGCTCGGTCTGAGAGAAAACTAGATAGCCAGGAACACAGCTGGGGAGGCAATCGTTAAGATGGAAGTTTGGCTAGGAGTCCTTTGTGTCAAACGCGATCAAACGCCTTGGAGATGTCTAGTGCAACTGCCAGAGTTTCACTATAGATTTCACGATAGATATGGAAATTTGCCACTGATTCCAGATGTATTTATTTGTTGACGGGGAATACTCAAATTTCTTAGTGTTCTCACATGATTTATTATATAAAAAAATTATATCTCAAGTTAGATCTGCTTGGAGTTGTCGTCGTGATGGGTGACGTTATTCGTCCACTGAAAACAAAGTGGAACAACTGGAACGGACAATTGCAGTTTTCTGGACAGTTCCTCTTGCATCATCGAGCAAGTGGAACCTTCATCGAAAAGAGCAAATGTTTTGATTTTACCTACAGGTGCACGTACTTTCACTGAAGCAATTCTCAATAGCATGGTCTTTCCTTCACCAATAGATAAGTTTGCCCAAAAATCACGTGGTGTGTTTACTGTTACTTCAGTTTCGAAATCCTCAGGGCTTCTGTCAATGAGAATGAGCTTATGGTGTCGACCGTTACAGCCATTCTCCTTACATATTGTTTTCAGATAACATATTTTCATCATATGGCCAGTTTTGAGACATAAAAAGCACAGCTTGAGATTCATAACATCCTCTGTCTTTCTGTGATAGTCGTTTTCAGAAATCCACTGCATTCTTGCATTACATGATTTCTGTTTTTGCAAAAATCACACAAATTTGAATGACTTTGTGTGTTCTTATCAGAGTTTTTATTCGAAACCATGACATTGTCCATTTTCGTAATGGATTTGAGCGCACTTTTTTGAAAAGAATTAATGATTCCAGATACAGAATTTGTCTTCTGTTTCACTATTTTTATTATTATATTCAAAGCCGGAAAAGTCACCCTCTCAGAAACAATAACGAATATCTTAAAAAACTGAAGCAAAGTTGCTTTTATTCATTATTTTTAATAATATTCACTTCAAACAAAAAAAACGCTCTTTCGTTACTATGTATAATAAAGTCAGAACAGTTTTTTGCTCCTTCTTCAAAACTATGAAAGTGGGACATTGCCAGTTTTTATTCTAGGCCCCACATGTGTCGTTCCAGTTTATATTTGAGACAGTTCCAAGTCAGAATCTTGAACTTATCAAGCAAAAAGTTAAAGGGGCTGGACATCCAGTGAATTCATTTGAGTTATATTGATTCTGAAATGAGGACGCAGGTACTGACTACCACGACGAAAATGACGTTGATGATGACGAAAATAACGACGAAGATGACGAAAGGGAATACGATGGATTGGGCGGAATTATTATGGATTCCATTCATCCATTCATCCATTCAATTAGGTACATAATGAATAGCAAAAACGAATGAAAAATATTTTGGATTGACGTGACCGTTACTTGATTGAAATCCATAGTTATGACACTATCGTTTTTTACCTTAGTGTCATGAATAAAAAATATTATTCTCTATATTTACTTTGAGAATACTTATTCTTTCAACTAAATAATATGTTTAATAAATAAAAGTTTTCTTTAATTATTCCTTTGTCAACATTTATTGCAATATAGTACAGGGTGTTACATAATTATGACAAACTGATAGGTGTTGTAGGGGGTATCAAATTAAACAAGTTTGCCCTATCCGGATATGCTCTTTCTGTATCTGAGAACTGCGTTTATCGAAAAAATAGTGTTTGTATTTTGGGCACAAAGTGTAATTGCCGCTCTCTCTTTATCGAGCGATAATCCATCACTTTGCGCTCTAAATACACTGATAGTTATTCATTGTTCATAAGGAACTAACCAATGATGAAAATTATTTCTGATTGCCAGAAATTACTGGTATCGGTATCAAATTTTTTCCTTTATTTATGTTGTGGTCTGATGAAAACATCTTTAAATTGAAAACACTGTTATCAATTTAAGTAAAGACACCCCCTTCATTGTGAATTTTATGTACCAAAAACAAATAAATACATCACGTTTTACAGCATTGAAAAATAGTCTGAGAGAATAAATAGTTATCAACCTTCACCCATCACCAGGTGAAACATACTTTTTATGGAGTTTCTCTCATCAATAAACGAAAACACATATAATGGCTTGCCCATCAAAATGTGGTCCAGACTCTGTACAGTGAGTTTCAAAAATTTGCACCACATGGAATAAAATTAAATGTTTTGTTCCCCCCTGTACTCCTGTTTGGAAATTTAGAATGTTGATAACTTGAATATAAGTATTCCGCAATGAACGAATTTTGATAAGGAATAAAATATTCTGACAAATTGATAAAAAGTTTTCCACTTGGTGCAATTTTTTGAAACTGTATATAGCCTGAACCACATTGTGATAGGCAAGCCATCATAGGTGTATTCGTCTACTTATGAAACTCCATAAAGAGTATCTCTATTCCAGTTAACAGACGGGTGGAAGTCGACCTCTATTCCGTCTCTTAGACTGAAATGTACAGGTTTCAGTAACTGCGCTCCGGTGGCCAATAGCTTCTAAACGGCGAAACTTCAAAATTTCTTTTTAATGCAATCATGTTTCGTTCTTGAGAGAGTATCTTTGAAAAATATTCCGGAGTACACAGGAAGACCCAGAGGAGAGCACCAAACCAAAGTTATGTTTTTTGTAATGGAACACCCTATATAAATATAGGTCATGTATGTTTATCAACGTAATTTCCGGAGATATATCGATATCACTTTAAAAAACATGAGTTAATCAAGACTCTGTAACTCCGCGTCGAAAAAGTATACTAGAAATGATGGCAGGCGAAATGACTCCAATCTAGTCTAGTTTCTGTAACATGACAAACAGTTGCAATTTCATTACTTTTTTGTACCGGATGGATCTAAACGCAAATTGGAAAATATCTCCATTAATTCAATTGGTGGAAAACCCCACATTCAAATTTCAGTAATGAAAAGGTCACAAAATTTCCTTTTCGATGATGTATCACACTCAGTATATTTGTCATAAGTTCAGGAGTAATTACTGGAAAGATTTCCTCTTCTTCTATGGCTTTGAATCAGGTATAATTTCTCTCAAAATTATCATTTTTGTCGTACATTTCTACTACATCTTTATTGCATTCCCTCCTCTAAATCTCCAGTTGATCTTTCATTCAATGAATTTTATGTTAATTTGTGAAATTGATGAGTTGTTCATTTTGTGGAAATTCATGATCACTTTAATGAAATGAATGAAAACACTAGTTATAAAACTAAAATAATTAGTAGAAATTTGAGAGTGTTTACATTAAAGTAAAATTTATGGATACCTGAAAGTGCATTACAAATTATAATGCATTTCAGTCATACGTTTACATGGTGGAGTAAATTTTGTGGCTTCTCCATTACTGAAATTGAATGGGTGGGTTTTCATTTGAAAAAGCGAAGAAATTTGCGTTTCGATCTGTTCGGTACACAAAAAGTAATGAAATTTAAACTGTGTGTCATGTTACAGGAACTAGATCATATTGGAGTCATTTCGCCTCCCATCAGATTTTGAATTATTTTTCCACGAGGAGTTACAGAGTATTGAATAACTCAGGTTTTTTGAATTTATATCGATTTATCTCCGGAGATCACGCTGAGAAACATACATGACCCTATATGTTTTTGAATGGTCCAAGTAATCTCTATCCAACCATGTAATGAAATATAGGGTGTTCCATTACAAAAAACATAACTTTGGTTTGGTTACAGGACCCTGTATAGGCTTGAAGCATCAAAAACTTTATTAGAGAAAATGTGTTACCTACTGAAAAAGTCGAAATGTTAGCACACACAACGTGAATTTCAGAGAACCGTCAAAATATCAAATGGAGAAATACATTGAACAACGTTGTGATACTGATTCGACGCGATCGAAGACAGAATCCTGCATTTTCTGTTGAAAGATAAGTTTCCGCAGAGCACGCGAGTTTAGAAATTTGCTGACAAAAAGTATCAACGTCTTTCAATAAATGTCACGTTTCCTTTGTGGGTCATCAAGAAACCATTTTGTTGAAAGAAAAGGCCAAATTGTTTTTTTTTTTTAAATGAAATTATAGTTGTAATAACTGGAAAGGAATGAAATATATCATCAGAGCTCTGAACAGGATGAGTCATTTTTCGACAAATAAACTCCGAACAATGAATTTTCACAGCATTATGAGGTGGAAAGTTTCTCCATAACTCAATTCAAGAGCGTTATGTTTACAGGGGGAAAGTTTAAGAGGCAGCGGCTACCGGCTACTCGTTGGCAAGGTAGACGAAGAGGAAGTACCAAGAACGGCGATCCTAGCGTCCAGGGACCTCGAGGTGGTTCACGTGCCACAGCTGGGGACCAGGGACGCTACAGCTGCCGTCACAGCAGTCAAGGTAAGAGAAATTAAGCATAAGGTACTAGTGCGAAGCGTATATCTACCATACGACGATGCGCACCTGCCTCCAACAGAGGATTTGGTAAAAATAGTAAGGTATAGTAGAGTGAATGATTTGCGCATGATATTGGGGTGCGATGCCAACGCGCATAATACGATGTGCGGTAGCACAAACGTCAATGCCCGTGGGGAAGTGCTACTCGAGTATCTAGCAACGACCAAAGTGGAGATATTAAATAGGAGGACGGAACCAACGTTCGTCAACCGCATACGACAAGAGGTGATTGACGTTACGTTGGTAACGAGGGACATATTAGGCGATATAACGAGCTGACTACCGAATGATAAGGTTCAATGTCTACGCTGAGACAGAGAATGTTCCTCCCCGCCAAAACCATAGAGCGACCAACTGGGAGATCTTCTTAGAAGGTCTCTTAGGGCTCTCAGGGTATCAGGCAGAAATTCTCTCGGAGGAGCAGCTCGATCAGGAAGTAGAAAAACTAGGAAACACAATGCTCAGAGCATTCGAAGAGGCATGTCCTTTGAAAGCGGCCCCAAAACGCCGGGTTAGCTGGTGGGACCAGTCGTTGAAGGGTCTAAGAAAACAGACTAGGAAGGCTCACAACAAAGCTATTGAGGAGGGAAAGGAGGAAGCGTGGAAAGATTACAAAGCCGCGAGAAGGGAATTCAAGAAGGAATTGTAGAAAAGTAAGAGAGCTTGCTGGAGGTTTTATTGTGGGGAAATAAATTCCCCAACAGAATCCACCAGACTCATGAGAATACTGAGCAACGAGACAGCAAGTTCCATAACAACCTTAAAGAAACCAGATGGGACATGAACAACATTCTCCGAAGATTCGCTCAGACATCTGTTGGAGGTTCATTTTCCGGGTGGTGTAGACGGCGACCAACAGGCTCTGCCAATACGGCAAGTCCCCCAAGGGGATTGGCAGCTGGCGGAGAAGGTTGTTACGCTTGGCACCATAGCCTGGGCAGTGAACGAGTTCAGCTCATATAAGGCAGCAGGACCTGGCGGAATTTTTCCAGCAATGCTACAGAAGAGCATGGAACACCTCGCCTCAATGCTGGGGAGGATTTCCCGGGCCAGCTTAGTGCTGGGGTATGTCCCAAAGGAAGTCAGCAGACGATTCATTGGTGTCGTCTGCGACCGTATGCAGGCCGTATGTAGGATAATCGAAAGGTGGTGCGGTGAAGCAAGGCTCTCAGTGAATCCGACATAAATAGAGATGGTCCTGTTCACCAAACGTAGGAAAAAAGATGGGTTCAGACCACCCACCATGTTTGGTCGAGAGCTACAATTGGCTCAGCAAGTCAAATACCATGGGGTGATTCTGGACTCCAAACTTTCATGGAGGCCGCATGTCGATAGGGTTATTCAAAAGTCGATAAACATTTTATGGAAACTGAGGAAAGTTGTAGAGAAAAATTGGGGATTTAATCCAGAGATTATGCGCTGGCTATACACGGCGGTCGTAAGACCAAAGATCCAATATGGGTCAGCTGTATGGTGGCCAGGCGCATAGAATGGAATAATAGGTCGAAAGCTCAGTAAGGTCCAGAGGTTGGCCTGTTTATTAATAACGGGTGCAATGAGAACGACCCCAACTGCGGCATTGGAGGTACTGTTGAGGCTACCTCCCCTTCCGGTCTGGATCAAAAAGGAGGCAATGGCAGTTTATTTAAGGATGCGAGACTCGGAGGTCTGGGTAAATGAAAGTGGGCGGAGCAGGAAATTCTTATTACCGCCCTCAGAGTGTAAAGCGCACAAGACAGACTGCGATGGAATAGGAAGTTTGCGCTCACTATTCCGAGCAGAGAACAATGGGAAGGAAATACAGTGGAGCTTCGTCCAGGAGACGGTTCGCGTCTGACTGACAAACAGGCTTCGGGTACAGGCATCTACCTGTAAGGAAGAGATATATGAGAAAGCTACGCCCTGGGAAGATACACTACAGTTTTCCAAGCCGAGGTGTACGTTATTCTAACCGTAGCTATGAGGCAAGAGGTGAAAGATAGTCAGGCAGCGCTCAAAGCTATCTGTCATCCTAGACCATGCTCAGTTCTGGCGGAGATGGTCTTGAGAAATTAGCTGAAACAAGGGAAGTCGAGTTGGTATTGGTCCCTGGTCACAGGGGGGTACCGGGAAACGAGGTGGCAGATGAGCTTGCCAGAACCGGTTCCGCTGCGCCGTTCTGTGGGCCGGAGCCAGTACTAGGCATTGCAAGTAGTCAAATCTCTTCTGCCCTAGATGAATGGGTGGAAATAGAACTAAACGAATCTTGAGAAAGTTTGGCGGTGAAGAAGGACTCAGAAAGCAGAACAAATCCAAAGGAGAAAAGACTATGATGGTCCATTCGCGAGGCTTTCCGATGGAAGATGGAACTTTTTCCTGTAATACTAGGTGCAAATATTACTTGGTGATCACCAACGACGGCAGTGAAGATGCAGAGGATATTGACATATTCAAATCTATGGACATAGTGAGAAACCGTTTAATGGACAACAATAAAATGAAGATAGCTATTCCCGAACTGGATGGAACAGAAGGAATCCTCTTCACGGGAATCACGCGGTTCCTCTTTGCAGAAACAAATGTGGACGTCAGAATAGTCAGACCGACAGGAAGCTTACTGTCCGGAAGCACAAAACCTCCCATGAGAAGCAAAAGGAAACCAAAACAAGACGCACTTCTTGAAGATGGAAGGCAAGTCATATTCAGATCTCTTAAAAACGGTCAGAAAAACAGTCAACCCCAGAAATGTTGGAGTTGATAATGAAGATATTATTGAGACCAACAACGGAGAGCTCCTCCTTACAGTGAAAAACGAACCTGATAAAGCAAAAACTCTGCAGAAAGAATTGATGGAGAAGCTTCCAGACGTAGATACAGCACTTCTACTCAATAAAGTAGTACTGCATTCGAAAGATTTGGATGATGCAGCAACAGTTGAGAAGATCATGGAAGACGTTCATAGGGCAAGTGGGATCGACCCGGAATCTTTTGAAATAAGAGCTATGCGTCCCGCATATGGAAATAAACAGAATGCGACACTGGTCATGTCTGAGAAAAACGCAGACAAATTATCACATATGGGAAAAATCAAAATAGGTTAGACAGACTGTAGAATATTTGTAAGGAAAGAGAATTCCAAGTGCACAGGGCAAGCGAATTCACTGGCAAACCTTATTGCATCTACTGTTAAAAAGAGGGACATCAATCAAGTTGCGCTAAGTGTAACAAGAAAAATACCAGAAATGAAACGGGTCAACGCAGGAACCTACTGGTCAAATTCAAAATTCTGCAGATTAACGCGAACAGCAGCCACCTAGCCCTAGGCCTTGGCGAATGCGAGAGAATTGAGAGCGGAAATTTTGATAGTATTGGAACCAAACCGAAATGCCATCCAAAATAGACAAGACTGGATGTATGACGAAAGACTAGACAGTGCAATAAAAGTTAATGGCGGCGATGTATACATAAAAAGGCAAGGACACGGCTGTGGCTTCACGTACGTAGCGACAAGTCACTTCACAATCTACAGCTGCTATTGTTCTGTAAATGATGATATTCAGGACCTGGAAGCGACTCTAGAAGAAATTGGAGATTTGGTCAGTGCCAACAATGAGAAAGCCATAATTGCTGGTGATTTCAACGCGAAATCGCCACAATGGGGCATGAATATCACAGACAGACGGGGTCAGGTTGTGACGAATGGATAGCTACAAATGATCTGGTCATCGTTAACCAAGGCACCAAACCCACATTCGAAAGAAGAGACTACTCGTCAAGTGAGCGATAAAGAAACTCTGAGTGACCATAATTACATAATTTTTGATATAATAAATGAGAAACTGGTACCTGAAGATAAGCAGAAACTGAAAGACTGGCAAGTTAAAAAAAGCTGGACCGGCAAAAATTGCAAACCGCTATCCAAGAAATGAGAGAAATAAAAAACATAATGTCTGCAGAAAACTTTTCCGGTAAACTAGTGGAGGTATGTGACAAATCAATGCCGAAAAGAAAAACATTCAAGAGGGGTAAGCCCGTATACTGGTGGATGGCAGAAATAGCGGAAATTCGCAAGGATTATATACAGAAAAGAAGGAAGTATAAGGAAGAAATGTCAAAAAAAACCAACCACAAGAAAACCATCGACTGTAGGAGGAGTACAAAGAAACTAAGAGAACGCTAAAAAATTGCATGAAAAAGTCAAAGAGAAACAAGCTGGAAACAACTTTGTGAAAAAGCAGATGATGATATCTGGGGGGACGGATACAAAATAGTGATGAAGGGAATGATTGGATATCCGCCTGGAATGAATTTGACATTACCAAAAATGAAGGAAATAACAAATCACCTATTTCCAAACACCAGCCTGTGATATTCGAATGTGACATGGACGCTGGATTGTTGGAATTTACATTAGAAGAATTGCAAACTGCAAGCACTAAATTAAAGAACAACAAAGCACCAGGATCCGGAAACATCCCACCGAAAATTATCAAACAAGTAGCTATAGATCGATCGATCGATGTATTAGGAATATATAATATACTAGCAGACAGATCAAGCTTCCCAGCTGAATGGAAAAGGGCCAGAATAGTGCTACTGAGAAAGGGAGATAAACCAATAGACAGCCCGTCATCATACAGGCCAATATGCCTATTGGATGTAGAGGGCAAACTTTATGAGCAGTTGATACTGGTGAGGCTCGAAAAAGAACTCAAACGCAAAGGGGAACTTTGAGAAGAACAGTAGGGCTTCAGAGAAGGCCGACAAACAGTAGACGCTATCAACCGCGTGACAGAAATAGCGAGCGAGGCAGCATCCTACTCGCATGCCCACCGGAGACTGTTCGCAATGATCACTCTGGATGTCAGGAATGCATTCAACAGTGCATCATGGCAACAGATCCTAGAGGCCATGAGGAGAAAGAAGATCGAGGAGGGCCTGATTTTTATCATAGCGTCCTACTTGTCCAAGAGGCAGGTGATACTAGGGGCAGAAGAGACCAACGAAACCATAGTGGCGTCTCACAGGGCTCAGTACTAGGACCAACCTTGTGGAATATTTTGTATGATGATCTTCTGAGAATAGAGCTGCCTGATGGCATTACGCTAATATGCTTCGCATATGATGTGGCCATGGTTGTAGTGGCTAGAGGGGAAAATACTCTAATGAATACGGCGAACACCGCACTCATTAGAGTTACAAAGTGGATGGAAAGTAGAGGATTACAATTGGCTCCCGAAAACACGGAGGCAGTTCTCCTCACCACGCAAAGAAAAATAGCGCCAATACAGTTCGAAGTTCAAGGCACTACAGTGAAACTGAGCAGGGCAATCAAATACTTAGGGGTATGGTTGGACACCAAACTTACATATGCTGAACATATAAACAAAGCCGTAGAAAAAGCCGAAAAAACCAATGTGGCTCTGACAAGCTTGTTACCAAACATTGGAGGACCACGAGCATCTGAAAGAAGAACTCTGTCAAGCGTTATACACTCGCAGATCCTATACGCAGCTCCGGTATGGCACCCAGCTACCAGGAACAAAAAATTGCTACAGAGACTACAGAGAATACAAAGGCTTATGTGCATCAGGATCTGCAGTGCTTATAGAACTGTATCGGCAGAGGGAGTGGGAGTGATAGCAGGTGTACCTCCGATAAAGTTACTGATTGAAGAAAGAAAGGTGACATATGATGGTGAAACAAGGGAGGCAGCAAGAACAAGACTCTTGAGTAATTGTCAAGATTCTTGCAGAAATGGAAAATACGGGCGATGGACTTGGCAACTGATACCTGATATCGAAAACTGGATCAATAGACCCTATGGCGAAGTCGATTACTACCTGACACAAGCACTTTCTGGACATGGCTGTTTTCGAAAATATTTGTTCGAGAGGAGGAGATCAGATACCGATAAGTGCCTTTACTGTGGAGAGATAGATGACGCAGAACACGCACTCTATGCTTGGAATACAAAGAGAGAGAAGTACGTGAGGAAAGTAATTTAATGTAGAAAATATGATGAGAAACTTGCTCACCTCCGCAGTAGGCTGGAACTATGAAGTAATTCGTCATATAATTGAAACCAAAGAAAAGGAAGCAAGGTGAATATGGAAACAATATTCAAGACGGCCCATCACATTGAAAGAATGCGAAGGCGATTTCCAGTGTGGTGAGGCGGGACGGACGAAGGGGAAGTTTTTCAGTCGGTAGGCGGTGTAGGGACCGAATCCGATACTGGCCATCCGATAGACCAACGGGCTGGTACGTCTTTCGAAGATTCTTTAACCACTTCGGAAAAAAAAAGATAGATAGATAGGTGGATAGATGGATAGGTGGATAGGTCGATAGGTCGATAGGTGGATAGGTGGATAGGTGGATAGGTGGATAGGTGGATAGGTGGATAGGTGGATAAGTGGATATGTGGAATAGGTGGATAGGTGAATAGGTGGATAGGTGGATAGGTGGATAGATAGATAGATAGATAAAGAATGCCCCTGTAGAAGACGCTAATATCCATCCATTTTTACTGGAATCTTCAAAATCGTTTTCTGTCTGATGACTGAAGTACCAAATTTTTAATTCATGTATACAGAAATTTCCAATATTTAGCTTTGTATAAAACTTAATCAAAATTATTAAATGAGCTAGACCCTCGCGTATTTGAATAAATAAAAAATATACCAACCTTCTGAGGTGTTGCATGAAAGCATAATCTGTAGGCGGAAGTTCTGAGACTCGCATTTCATTAAGACTGGATATATTCTTATTTTTATTCTTGTACAAGTAATATACGTACTTGGTGCTAATTTTAATTAGGGATATCTCCTATTTCCGTTAAGTGATTCATATTTTTAAGTAACACATCAAAAGCAGTTTTCTTCCCTATTTTGTAAATTGCACTTGTGGTATCACATCCTGTCAGACAATGAATTGGTAGAAGATTTTTACAAATAGAGAATCCCATTTTTTCCACTTTATCATGTATGACAATGTAATGGTTATTTTTACTATGTCCTAATTGAATAAATAATTGGCACCTCGATAATTCTTGAGCAGTGCTATAATAATGTGGAAGTAAAAGAAGAACATCTTTATCTACTGATTTTACAAGAATATAATTGCTATGGTCGACCTCTGCTAAAACGTGAAGGATAATTCGCTTATCTGCTTTTTCTTGATTGCTATTTAATGAATGTTCCTTTTGCGGATCATCATTTTCAGTTATCAAATCCTGCTGCTATAATCAGGAACTTATTATCTCCTAATAAACTTGGATCATTCTGTACAAAATAACTTGTTAAAAATATCAGCAGTGATCTTTTGTTTAAGGAAGATTTGAGAAAATTTTCAAATTTTGGAACTTCTCTTGAGCCAGATACCTGAAACTCAGTTACATCTGAATCTCCACGTCTAGACCTTTCCGCGTTCTTAAGCGAATTATCATTGTAGGTATCAAACACAACTATAATCCTTTTTGAACTGCGTTTCCTTCCTTTGGTTATAATTTTGCCAAGAAATAGTCGACCCAACTCAGTGAAGGTCGTTAACAAATATGGTTTGAGTTCTCGAATTAAAACCGTTCCATCAATTATATATGAACTGATATTAGGGCTAGAGATTATTCGACGAAACATATATTCTGATCCAATGAATGTTTTATTTGCAATTATCTTTGTCTTGACTTTGGCGTCTTTAAAAGTTAAAATTTTATCCCTCTTTGCAGGTTTCCAAAAAGCACCTGTACATGTATTATTTGAAATATTTCTGACTTTCTCTTTTGTAGCCTCTATATAGGAAATTTCCCAAGCTTTTTTCAATTTTTTTGTTAACTACTTTTCCTGTGCATATATTTATCAACTGGTCAGACACACTTTCAATATCGAATGGAGAACATCAATCATCCTCTAAGCTCTTAATAATTTTCATCTTCTTCATTTTTAACTTCCATCAGTGTTTTTCCTCGCTGAAGAGAATTTTCCTTTTTTGTTTTTCCCATTATTTCTGATGTTCCTCCTATATCAAAAAAATTAATATAATTAAAAAGAAATACATATTTATTTTAAAAATATTGACTCACGTGCAAAATGTTTAAAATAATCAGCCAATATATGACGAGTAGTCATCCATCGGAGAAGAGCACCAGGTTATTTGAAGAATCCTATAATTCCAGAAGAGCTCTTGCAGTCTTCATTAATGTTTCAATCGAAACCATAGCAACCTAACAAGAGCTTTTGGTAATCACACATCGAAAAAATGACCCTAAGAATCACATTTTAACTAATAAAAAAAAAATATATCAACCCATTACTGCCTGAGTAATTTTTTTGTCGATTTTGATTATTTTTTCGGGAAGAGTTTCAATTGGCATCTAGATTAACAATATAAACATGTTTTACATTAATTTTTTGTTTAGAGTAGATTTTTTTGACGTATGATATATCATACGGTAGGCATATGGGGGTTAGTATTATGAGGTATGAGGGTGCAGTAAAAAATAATGTTTAAATGCCTGAAATAAAAGTTTTATTGACTAATTTAATTATTTAAACATCAAGTATTGCTGCTTTCAAGTGGGCCAATTACTTTGATGGTGTATGATATAAGCGGAAACAGCTGCTGTCTGGATGTAATCCAATATTACACTTCACACAGGAAAATTTGGTACATTTCTTACAACATCCACATCGTCTTTGTGTAGCCTGTTTATCAACTAGATGCAAATCGCACCTCTTGCAGGATGCTTCCGGTGCACTTAGGCTTAGGTCCAGCTAAATACATTGGAGAACTCAACAGAGAAATCACAATCCTTCGTATAAACTGAATGAGGCTGATTTTAGGATGAGCAAATCTATATAGCATCCACATATTTACAACTGCACCGTTGAGACAAAATCGAATAAATAAGTCGACACCTCCCATTCCTTGATTATATAGGTGTATTATGTTGGGTTGATCAACATCTACACGTTTCTTTTCTTCTTTTGACCACCTTTTGCAGAATCCTTTGGTGAAGCATGTACCATTTTCCACATAATAATTAGTCCCAATGGTAACTTGACTATTATCATTCCACCTGATCAAAACTAAATTAGTTTTCGTTTCCTTCAACACATGCGATGTACCTCGTTTCTGCTTTTTCAGATCAGTTAGTGGAGCTTTTTCAATTCTATCTGATCGCAGAGTACCAATACAGTAAATGTTATTTGCTGTGAGAGTTTCCAATAGTGAAAGCGAATTGAAAAAGTTGTCGATGAAAACTGTTGACTTATCAGGTAAATAGCCGATGCAAAGAGTTTCAGTAACACTAGAACCTAAAGTTTTTCCTTCTATTCTGTCTCCTTTACCACAATACGGGTTGAATTTCAACAAATATCCTTCTGAAGTAGTAAGGCACCAAAATTTGAAACCGTATCTAATTGGTTTTCCTCTGATAAACTGTTTCATGTGGTGATTTCCAAAATATGGTTCCATTGCCTCGTCAAGTGAATAGGACTTTCCTAGGGGTTGGGCTAAATCTGGAGATACCTTGTTTATCTGATCTAGAAGTGGTTGAATTTTATATGTTTTGTTATTTATATCTATGGAATTATTATCGTTAAAATGTAAATAGCGATGAATTGATTCAAATCTATCACGTGATATGCTGTTACTTACAAGACTATTATATGTGTCTGCTTTAGTCTCCCAGTACATTCTTCGAAAAGGTTGTTTACAATATCCAGAAAGAAGCAGTATGCCAAAATATATGTACATTTCCTTTGTAGAAACAACAAAATCGTGTTTTCCTTTGAAGGACGCATACTTTTGTGTCTCATTGCAGATTGTGGTGAACTCTTTTGTGAAAAACATTTTGAACAGATCTACTGGTGACATGTTATTATCCCTGATTTTCGGAACTATAGCAGGTTCTGCAGTTTTTTCTATTTTTGGCATTTCTTTATTTATTACCGTTTCCTTTCAACTGCTCTTCTGTCCAAGTTCTAATGATTTTCTTTTCTTTTTTTCTAAGGTAACTCTTGTAATTTTCTGTTTACCCTTCATATTTTCAAAAAATGTTCCAGGTTTCTCTAGATATGGTTTATCAAGTTTAATTTTTTTTGCCAACATATCTAAAAGAATATTGTCTTCACTAGTATCAAAAATTATTTCTTCTTGTAGCTCGTGCGGAACTACATCACTTCCCTTAGTGTCATGAACTGCAGTAAATTCCAGTTGTGTATCGTCATTACTAGTTTCATTATAAATTAGTCTTTTTTCGTGTAGCACGTTCAGACTCACATCATTTTATTCACCATCATGAACAGCGATAACTTCCAATGGTTGTCTCAATACACCTTTTCCAATGTCACGAATACTGTGGCCCATGTCATCATCGCTTGATGCATCATCTACGTCACTTTCGTTGCCATCTACTGGTAGAAATATTACCAAATCTAATCTTTGACAACTATTTACTTGTTCATAATCTTCATCGTCCGAATTGAGCTCTTCTAGATAATTCAAAAGCTCTTCCGCATCTCGAGAATCTGATGGATCATAAAATTTCTTTCTGCAACAAAAATACATTCATTTGCCTACCGTATGATATATCATACACAAAATGCTTTTCAGTATGAAGTAAAATACAGGCCACAGCCAAACTTTCTGTTTGATTGAAAGTATTCCTTAGTGTATAATAGTCATATTTTGATGGCTTTACTACTGTTAAAATCACAGACAAACCAGATGAAACAACATAACCTCACCTGTGACTCATTTTGTCGAACTCGAAAATACACTGCTACGTAAAACTGATTCCGAATGCCACAAACTTTGACGAAAACTCTACTAACAATTATTATTGTGTTAACAAGTAATGAGTTGTACATATGACGAGATTTACAACTGTTTTTATCACATGAGATGCGCACGCCGTGACTTCAAAATGAAACCTAACCTCCGTATGATAAATCATACCATAGGCATTAATTGGTTAAGAAGAAACAGATTTGTGAAGATACTCTATGTTATAAAAGAATACACGGAAAATCTTCACTTGTGTTTGTAATGAGCAGCCAAAATTAATGTTGAGAGGGGGACCAAACATATATAGGGCTAGGATTGGTAGCCTTTTTTGAATTAAAAAAGGTTAATACAGTTGCAAACGAAAATTTTGGGACTCTACACCAATATTTTTATTAGAATATATGAAGATCTGCGACCCTGAACGATAATAAATATTTTTTGTGGCCTAACAAACCCGAAAACAGACCCTATAAATAGATACACATAATACAAACTAGTTCTTACTTTCCTGTTTGTATAAAAGTTAGTTTCTCTTTTTTTTTGCTTTATCTTTTTAGGTCCACTTCTATTGCAAATTAGACACATGCTTCTTATGTTGAATAAGCTGATGTTACTTCTGGATGTTTTGGAAGAAATTTCTTGCTGTGGACTTTGCGTTCCACTAGTACTGGCAGAACCAATATTTTAGACACTAGTGTATGTTTTCTTATAACTCTGGTGATATTCCACTCTTTCACTTCCAATTAAAATGGCTTCTTTTTTTTCCAACATTTTTTGGCCGACTATATCTCTTCTTTTCTCTGCGGCACCAACTATAGTTTGTTGACCCTGTTTTGTAGGGTGTTGCACCACCGATTTGTCCTGATTTTCAACAGATTCTGCACATATAATGCACTCCATTTTATACCTAGTTGAATATTTCAAAATGCCATTTTGAAAATGTATATTATAATGTAATTAATGAGGTAACTGCCTAAACAATACTAGCAAAATTAAATACAGATAGATAGAACCTCTTTTAACTCTTGTTGATTCTGCTCACTGACGATAAACATCACATCGTAATAAGATCCCCTACTTGATTGAACGAGTTTTTTTAGTTTTTATGTGTCTTCGTGTCGCGCGCTCAGACAAAGCAAAGTGCATTCGGTAGACGCGTGATTTTAATTTCGGTGCGGTTAATACGTGATTGATCTCAACTTATGACAATGTTTTTAAAAAACTTCTGTGATGTTTTCCCTTCAATTTACTCGCAGAGAGTATGTGAAAGTTCCTAAAAATTAAAAAGTTTTTCGATTGCCCAAGAAATCAATGCACAAAAAATAAATACGAGTGTTTCCTATGTTTTTTTGGGAGGTTAAAGTAAGTTTCAGAAAATTCGACTTCACTGACACTAGCGCTAAGACATCTACTTTCGAATAAAAAAAAGTTTACTTTGATATATCTAACAGTTTTGGAGTTATCACGAGTTATATCTTAAAAAACATGTTTTTTGTATTTTTCATATTTTCACACATTTTTCGCTATAAAATGAGTCAGCCCCAGCTGGCGATGTCGTAAATATCGATTTGTGATAGCCAATAACATTCCTAATAAACCCACAAACCTCTTGTTTTGTTCTACCTCGATTTTTTTTTTCTTTCGTGATGGAAGCGTCTTTCAAGCGCGTTTTTACTCCATTAAAACCTATCTGTGATGAAATAAACTGTGATATTCGTGGAGACGGGTACAAAATTGTAATGAAACGTCTCATTAGCTACCCTCCAAGAGCAGCGATGACAATGAAGATCATGAAAGAAGTGGTAGACCACCTATTCCCGGTACACCGACCAAAAACATTTAATCTGATACTACTGTGATATTTACAAACTTTAGCTTAGCTTAGAAATGCATGTTGCGTGTTTTAAAATGAAAGACAACAAGGCCCCTGGCCCTGGAAATATCCATACAGAAGTTATCAAAGCACTCACAGAAAATAAGGCTGAATATATTTTAGCAGTGTACAATGACCTGGCCGAACGAATCAAATTTCCAGAGCAGTGCCAACGGGCAATATTGATATTACTGAGGAAGGAAAACAAATCCTTAGGCGACCTGGCCGCCTACAGGCCGATTTGCCTCTTGGAAGTGGTGGGCAAGCTGTATAAGCACCAGATTCTAATTCGGCCAGAAGAAGAAATAGCAAGAACCGGAGGCTTATCACGAAGACAATATGTGTTTACAGAAGGGAAACAAACCTCAGATGCCATAAATAAAGTGGTGAAAATCGCCAAATAGACACAAAATGAATTCAGCCATGCACTATGCGCAGTGATACATTTATTATCCTTTCAGACAATTACATTAATTGGATTATTAGGAGTTGTCACAGTACATAAAATTAATACTAGGCATCGAAAAATTCACTAACATTATAGAAACAATGGAAAAACTCCATGTTCCAACTACCGCCGACAACTTGATGCTGCGTCCAAAGTAAATGGATGGGATGCAGGAAACCAAGTCGTTGTATTGACACTGGCATTGCGTGGAGAAGCAAGAAATATTCCAAAAACCACAACTGCCCAAGAACAGGAGAAATTTCAATATCTAATGAAACATCTAAAACTACGGTATGGCCAGACACACCTAAATCACTTATACCGCACACAGCTGAAAAACCACTGCCAGAAAAGAAGTGAATCTCTACATGGATTTGAATCAGACCATTGCACGCCACACCATGAAGGGCAATGGACTGACTGGCGGTTCGGGCATTCTTGAATGGACTTCGCAACCAAGAAAAGTGTTTGCAGTACACCGTCCAAGAAATATCATTAAAGCACTGGCATGCGCTTTGGAATTCAAGGATGCGACATATTCCTACAAAAGTGGAGAAGGAATGCTGGCGAAAGATCAACGGTAGCCGGCTACTATTGAAGATGCCATGAGATAGGTGGTAAAGAAAGAAAAACCTGAGAAAAGACAAAACAATGGTGCCTTCGTAGAGGGTCTCATTAAGAACAAGCCTTGCACCATGCTGCTAGATACAGATATCGAAGACGATGTCATTATATTTCAGTTGAAGAAATACCAAAAAAATATGTTCTTCTTGGTAAAGTGAAATGATTCGCGGGCCAAACCTTCCTAGTAGGATGCCTAAAAAAACCTTACCAGATTATGATATTCGATGGTCGATCTTGTGGACCTGGCAATTCCAAAATTGTGCTGTCGGATTGATAGGCTGGAATGGACAGTTATAAGAAGTATGTTGGAGATGATATTTATAAGCAACCGAGTCAAGATTTTGTGTGCTGTGAGCATTTTCTTTGATAAAACATGAAAACTATAGTGTGTTACTTCCATCGAACGTCTCGGTGCAAATATGGAGACTTTTGCAAGAATGACATTTTGGGACCAAATATCTTCAAGATGGGGGCAATGAAAAAATTTTAAAACCAGACAGAACGGATGAAGACAACTTGCTTACTTATTATGTTGTGTTAGATTTTTTTTTCCGCACTAAGGTATATTTTATATTGAAATATACATTTTCACCATGTGAAGTCTTACATGAATTCCAGAGGGTTTGGGCGGAATTTCAAAGATGTCGTTCTACGTGTCAATGAAGAATAGCTATTGCCTCATGGAAGACGTGAGCGAACCTGAGAGAGCTGAAATCATTCTGCAGGCTAACTTGGTCGGAGGTGCGAGCAATGGAAACGTGATGATGTTCCTGTACAAGCTTCACAATGTGAAAATCATACGATAAATCACACAAGGTTAGACCTTGTTGCATACTGATGAATATTCACCAGTAAGAGTCATGAACGTTAAATACTTATTTAGTGAATTTGTGGAAAGTAAACCTCTCCCGAAACCAGACGACAACCTAGAAATGTTAGTCGGTTCCAAGATTTTTTCGACTTGAAATTCGAAGGGTGTATATTGACAAGTCAAACTGTATTCAAAATATTGTGAAATGGCAGCTTCCACCCTCTGCATAAAATTGTTGCGTTTTACAGTTATGCCATTCGGGCTTCGTGTTGTTCCAGACGCATTTGAAAGACTGCTAAAGACGGTGCTGAAAGGACTCTAATGGAACACATGGCTAGTATATCTTGACGACATCATCATAGTGGGCAGACAACCTGAAAAACCTGAAGTGATTTCTGTGACTCAGAAGCTACGGATTGGAACTGAACCCCATGCCATCTATTCCAGAAAGAAGTACGCTATCTCGGCTATGTTATTTCTGAGAAAGGAGTAGCAGTATATAACCAGAGAATCAAAGCAGTGGAGCAGTGACACATTCCGAAAGATACACACCAGTTTTCTTGATTTGTGCACCTAGTATCGTGGATATGTCTTGGGATTCGCTAACTACTCCAGTAAGTGAGCGGAAGCCTTGGCGCTACCCAACCAGGAAACCATTACCTACCCGACGTCTCGGTGAAGGAGTGGATATATCGATTTGGTGTTCCACTGGAGCTTTCGGTTATATTTTATATTGAAATATACATTTTCACCATGTGAAGTCTTGTGGTGTCGGAGTATTGGTTTTTAGAAGTGGATTGTAACAAGTTTTATTCACTACTCCGTAGCTACCACTCGACTGTTGAATTGCTGGTAATAAATCTCGTAGATGTGTTCAATTTGAATATATATTGGATCGTTTCTTACATCTGATAACAGTAGTGAAAATTATTTGAAAAATAACAACTTTTGTTACCTAACAACCCAGTACGCCATAGGCGTATCAATAAGTTTTTAATGATATTCAACATAGTCCCCCCGTTGAAAGGTTGTACCCCTTTTAAATTTTTTAAGAGAAACCAAGAGAAAACTAAATGTTCAATCAAAACTGAATGCATCAAGAGTTATTTGGTAACACACTAATTTGGTTATTGATCGTTTCACAACGCCAGCATTAGTTTTAATAGTCACTACACGAATGGCATCATCTTTACCAGGATGTAGTTCGATGATTCGATCCATCTTCCATAATAGTGGGGGAGTGTTGTCGTCTCTCAGGATTACTAGAGAGCCCACGGCTACACTGCCGGTAGAATCACTACGCCATTTGGATCTCTGCTGTAAATTGTGCAGATAATCTTTCGTCCATCTCTTCCAAAAATGTTGTAGAAGGAGTTTCCAATGCTTAAATCTTGATATATGAGTGCTTTGAATGTCCAGTTCAGTATTTTCAGGAACTGCTAGCAAACTGCTTCCGATAAGGAAATGTCCCGGGGTTAATGGTTCCAGATCATTAGGGTCATCTGTGAGGGGTAGTAGAGGACGGAAAGTCAAGATAGATTCTACCTGTGAAAGTAGCGTATAAAATTCTTCATATGATAATTTAATATCAATCAGGACCCTTTTCAAATGATATTTTGTTAATCGAACAGTAGATTCCCAGAGTCCACCAAAATGTGGAGATCGAGGAGGTATATGATGCCAGGTGATTTTATTTTGAAGTAGATAATTTTGACATAGGTCTCTATAAGCAAGATTCGCTATTTCGTTCAGAATGTTTTCAGCGCCAATGAAATTGGTAGCATTATCTGAATACAAATCAGTAAAACGCAAAGTCGTCTCCACAATTTAATATCATCATCTAGTGTAGTGAGATGGTGAACGGTAAACGTTAACAATCAGTTAAACGTCTAAATAGTAGTAGTAGTTAGTACATGTTTCGGACTTATATAAGTCCATCATCAGCTAATTAATGAATTCTACAATAAAGGAAGAATAACGTAACTAAAGACAATATTCTTCTTCTTCTTATTCTTCCTTTATTGTAGAATTCATTAATTAGCTGATGATGGACTTATATAAGTCCGAAACATGTACTACCTACTACTACTATTTAGACGTTTAACTGATTGTTAACGTTTACCGTTCACCATCTCACTACACTAGATGATGATATTAAATTGTGTAGACGACTTTGCGTTTTACTGATTTGTGTAACTATACCACTCCACTTCGAGATATAATGGACTTCTACCACAAATTATCTGAATGTAGATCACTACAAAGACCACGCCTAGCCACAAAGCGCTTGAGAGCATTGAGAAATCCTTCAGCAGTGAGATCACTCACCAATTCCAGGTGAATGGCCTTTGTAGAAAAGCATATAAAAATGCAAACATAAGCCTTGATAAATTGTTCAATGCGTACTTTGCTGTAACAATCGCCATATGGGTTATTTTATTTCTCAAATGCATAAAGTCATATCGAAAGACATTTAATTCGTGAAACAAATACAAAATCATAAAACTCGTTTCCATCGGAAATATCTCATACACGACAAGAAAAAAAACACGTAATCTCCTTATAGAAATTGCGGCCTGTTGTTTAGTCTACCGCGGTAAAAGGCCATTTAAAATATCGAGTTCAGAATAGGGCCTTGTATTAATAGTAAGCAAATCAATGAATGAAACCATTGAGTCGGGAGACTGCTTAGTTGGAAAGCGATACACACGTCCTGATACTTACGAATTTTGCTGACGGGGGTCAGCTTGCATTAATTCTTAATTTAGGCACTGAACGTGGGAAATACTGATTCAGCAGAAAAATTCGACCATCTTGAATTGGGCGGGACTAATTCATTTTTCATAGTGAAGAAATCTGAATTATGGCCCAACGGACGAATGACTGATAATTTCGTTCCTATGGGAGGACTCGAAAAATGGTACCTCCAACGAATGTTGGGAGGGGACCTCTGATCAGAAATGTCGAGGGAAAGTCAGTCAGGCGCGCGGTTCGGTAGAAATCAGTCAGAAAACTGAGTTTTCGTTTGTGGTCGGGAGGTCGGTTTATATCTACACATTTTTCCAACGGTTTGTGTATAATTTTATATCGAAAATTTGCCATCTTAGAAACATCCGAATTCTAGAATCTAAAATTGAAATTATTTCTTGTGATAAATTAAATATATAAAAGACGCGTCTATGACCGGGATTTCAAATAGAGTGTTTCATCCCAGACGATAAATACATAAAGGATTAGCTGTTTTTGTTTTGGTAAGAAACCCAATTGATGTATACATGAACTAACTCATATATGTTCATTTCTCTGCTACGAATGCTTATCTCTTGCACTTAGCCAGATCTTCTCAGAACACCAACCCATAGTTTGTTCAAAGTAATAGTTAGGGACATTGGCTCTGGTTAGACGTAGGAATTATAGTGAGTGTCGCTAAGTGGAAGACACAGTTGATAATTCTGATTTGAAAGTCGTTGAAAGAACTCCCTAAGAGAACTTATTTTGTTATTGATGTAGAAACGGTTTTAGCATTTTATATAATTTTTGTTTAATTCGACATTTTCCTTCGTGATTATTTGTAAAATCACCAAGAGACTTCCTCGCAAATTGGACTCATCAAATAGTTTTTTTATTTATCTATATATATAGCCATTTATTTGGTTTTGTTTTATTTACATTTGAGATATTTTTATTATTTTTTTTTTCTTAATAGATATCGTTTTTCCAACGGTCGATTATTATTTGTAAATTCCTTCACTACTCCCAAAAATACCTGAGCAAAGACTTGCAAAACCAAAAGACTGCCTCTTCGTGCAGGCAGCCGAATTCTAGCCCTTACGGCCAGGATAAACCAGATAGACCGAACTTTAATTTTTATTCCTATCTGGCGTCTCCGCACCAGATAATTTTTTTTCTAACATCCTAAAAACCGCGGAGTGGTGATAGCATTGCTGCCAAATTATTTTTATCTGGGTTGTCCTGGGTCACAGAGGTTCTTTGAAAACCTTAAAGGAAATCTGGTCTGGGGAACTTTTCCTCAGATACCTGTAGAGTCAGTGTATCACCGAGAGAAAGAAGAAAAAGCAAAAATAAAGACTGGTACAGGTAAAACAGTTTTCCATAATTAAACTTAACGACCCTCTTAAAGGTCAGTACTTTTCGTGACGACAAGTTGATGCGTCACCTTGGGGTAAGGTTACACACCTACAAAAGGGGTACCCCCCAAGTTTAGTACAATTTGGTGACAGAGCGGTGGGATATATCGACATTTATTTGGATAAACCGAGTGAAATTTGGTGAAAACAGCTGTGAAATTTACTTGGAAAACCTAGTCACAATTTCACTAACAAGGGTTGTGGGATTTATTAGGAAAATAAACCCAGTATGTTCAACTAACTAAATATTGCTCAGAGATTATAGGAAAAAAAATACAAAACTAAGGAGTAAGAGAGTAATTTCGGTGGCAAACGGGAGTTTTATTTTTAAAGCTATAGTGTTGGAAAAACGAATATTCTATAAATTCTTTTGAATCATTAGTAAAGGTGCTGCAAGAGTTCTGGGACCAAATCGACCAAATTAACATGTAAAATCCCATTTAAAATTCTAAGGTCCCGTCTGGCGTTTTTGGTTCCTTTCAAGGTCACGCGCTCGCTGCTCTGCCGTTCAGCTGTGACGTAGTCGAGCTGATCCGTATCAAAGATAAGAGTTTCCCAGTACTCAACGCCGGATAGTGAAAATGAATATTTGATATATATGCAATGAAATGAAATTAAAAAAAGGTTGTTAGACTGAGGGATCGAAATGTAGCGAACCAGCAATCTTCGGTTTACGAAGCGCACCTCTACAGACAAGGCTATGAGACCTCTTAGTGAATGTAGGTTGAAATGTTGTTTATACAGCGCGAGCCGCCGATCAGCGAAGTCGAGCGGCGTTATCTACCGCACGCCGGGTTCTATCTACCGCAGGCCGGCTTCGAGCGCTCGAATATTAAATAAAAAGAATAGTGATTGTCAATGAATAAATTCGAATTGTTGAAGTGGTATAATAATAATGATGTTTGAAAAAATTGGTAAAATGGCGGGGTAACGAGGTTGTAATGTTTCAACGTGCGATTCCAATGTGGAACGAATACAGGGTGTTTCAAAATACATTATTTAAGAGAAAAATTAACAGGGTGTGTCAAAATACACCATTTAAGAGGAGAAATATGACGACTGCTTGTGTGCTGGGTGTACCAACATATGAATTAAGAGAAGAAACATGGTCGCCTCTGTCATTTATCAACTGTTAGGTGGTAAATGGGTATTTATCAACTGTTAGGTGGTAAATGGGTCAAAGAAAAATGTATCATTGGAAATATGGGGCGATTCGAAACAACGACATACCCATACATAGAGATTGGATTACATCTGTCATCTATGTGATGTTCTTCGACGAGGGTGTTTATACTAGTCGGTCAACTGTCATCTGTCATTTCAAAAAAGGTTCGTTAAAGAAAAAAAAAAGATGGTGGCGCTGGATTGGCCAACGCACATCATGGGACGTCTCGCAAAAACGCTTCATGAGGGATTCGAAACAACTACTCACCCATACATAGTTATTGAATTACATCTGACATCTATGTAATGATAGTGTTAGATAGGAGATAGGAGACGGGAGATAGGAGACAGAAGATGGGAGATAGGAGACAGAAGATAGGAGACCGAAGATAGGAGGAAGGAGATAGAAGACAGGAGTTAGGACATAGGAGTCAGAAGATAGGAGACAGAAGATAGGAGATAGGAGACAGAAGATAGGAGATAGAAGATAGGAGGCAGAAGATAGGAGATAGGAGACAGGAGAAAGGAGACCGAAGATAGGAAAACGAAAATATGAGAAAGGAGATAGAAGATAGGAGACAGGAGTTAGGAGATAGGAGACAGGAGAAAGGAGACCGAAGATAGGAAAACGAAAATATGAGAAAGGAGATAGAAGATAGGAGACAGGAGTTAGGACATAGGAGATAGAAGATAGGAGATAGAAGATAGGAGATAGAAGATATGAGATAAGAGTTAGGACATAGGAGATAGAAGATAGGAGATCTAAGATAGGAGGAAGGAGATAGAAGATAGGAGACATGAGTTAGGACATAGGAGGCGGAAGATAGGAGAAAGGAGACCGAAGATAGGAGACCGAAGATAGGAGACATGAGTTAGGACATAGGAGGCAGAAGATAGGAGACAAGGGAAAGGAGACAGAAGATAGGAGACAGAAGATAGGAGATAGGACTTAGGAAACAGACAGATTGACAGATATTCCGTTTGATCTAACCACAACGAACTAACCTTACGTATAGCGTCTTAAGAATCTCAACGTTGTAAGGAAAAAAGATGACTGCTGTCATTTGTCAAATATCAGGTGGAAAATGAATCAAAGAAAAAACGTATCATTGAGGATTCGAAACAACTACTAGCTCATACAGAGAGGTTGAATTACATCTGTGGGTGTGTGTGTGTGTGAGTGGGTGGGTGTGTGGGTGTGGGTGTGTGTGTGTGTGTGTGTGTGTGTGTAATGTTCGTTAAAGAAAAAATATGTCGGCGTTCATAGCATACAGCTAGAAACGTATGCTTGGGGATATGAGCATTTGATAAATACTTGCCCATACAAAGAGATTGAATTACATCTGTGTGTATTGTTTGTTAAAGAAAAAATCAATGCAGCATTTATATTTCATTGTACAGGGTGCCTCATAAACGGTATCATGATGGGGTCTGACATTTCCAACGTGCGATACCCATTGAAACGTTCACCAAAAATTGTGGAATTTTTCTAGCAGGGCTATAGAAAGATAAAATGCAAATGGAATTTAACGTTTATATAATTCTAATCACAGTTTCCACGATACTGACATGCATTTTATTTGGGATGTTATTGGAAATAATTATGGAATTTAACAAAAAATATATATTTTAGTTTGAATAAATTATCAAATATTCAAATATTTCATTCGATATGAAAATATGCGAGCAGAGTTATTGTTATCAGTTGATATTTCAAGCGCGCGGTCTCCAAGCCAGCTTTATCGCCAATAGCGAGGCGGACGGGAAATTCACATGAGATAAGCTATTTGCAATTGACTTGAGGTTAGGATAACAGGAAATTACAAAACCACACACTAGCAACGGCTTTTTTGTTTTCTAAATGCATACGTGAGAACTGAGAATTGTTGATGGAGTGGTAGGAGTGGGCAATCTTATAAAAACAATTCTGGGTGTGGCCGGCGTCATTCTGCATTCGAAAGTTTTGTTAAACTATTATATTCGAAGCATTCGGATAGCGTGAGTGTATGATCATCATCGAACAATAACCAATTCGTGTGTTTGAGTGTTTGTGCTTCTATTTCTAAAAACAATGTAAGTTTCTCATTCATTATATGCTACTATTGGTATTGTAGGTTGTGAGCGATACATTTTCTGGGGGAAATTTGTGATTGAAATATGATTGTTGTTATTATCTAAAATATTGTGCTAGTTTTTTAAAATTTCTCAGCTATCGAGGAAAAACGGTCGACTTTTTCCTACACAAAATCACGACAGGTACCCGAAAGGGGAGAGTATCGGCTTTGGGGTCTGTAATTCCTCTCTGCAAAGGGGGTTGTCCCTATTAAAAAAGTTTGGTATGAACAGTGTTTTTTGTAAGGGGGAAATCGTCACCTGAATGGTTATCGAAGAACTGTATTTTCTCTAGCTGTATGTTTATGCATTTTAATCCTTAATTTTTGTTCAACTCAGAGTATTTTTATTCATAGATTTGCCTCAAATTAACTCATGTTTCAATACAATATATTAAAATTTTTTGAACATAGCTAAATTTTTCGAGTAATTTTTTCATAATGATAAACCTATGTTTTTTATATTTAGTATGGAAAGACGTTGATATTTATGAAATCTTTTACTAATCAAGTTCTTGCGCATGTCCAAAAATTACGTCAGTATGAATTTTTCAATTATTTTTTGGGACATAGTCAAATTATATGATTTTTTCAATTATTATTATTTTTAGGTAGATAGTTTTGATTGTGATAGTCGCGTTTCTATACAACATTTTTTCCATCAAAGTTATGTTTCCAAACAATATTTTTTTAATGATAATAATAATAAATGCTTTTATTGGCGTAGTAATGAAATATATTCAAAAGGTAGAGTTAGGGCTTTCTCATACTAGATGAAAAAAGTACTTTCTTACACTCAACTCGGAGCATTTTTATTTAAATATTTGATTTAGATAGTCGTGTTTCCGTACATCATTTTTTCTCCGTTAAAAGAATGTTTTCAAACCATATTTTTTATTTATTAAAAGTGAATTTTTTTACATGTTTTCTTTGTTTGATACGAAAATAGTTTGCGATTCCATACAATTTTTCGAATCTAGTAGTCTAGAAGACCATTTTTTAGATTCAATAGTTATACAAAAATTTGATTAATAGCGTTCAAATCCTGCTGTTTGAGAGGTCATTTTAGGCAAACATTTACCAGCAATTTTTACATGTTTTAGTTGTTTAATACGAAAATAGTTCCACTCACTCAACAAATATGATATAATAATTTCTATGTGATTCAAATCAGGTGGTTTAGGAGGTCATTTTAGGCAAACATTTAAAAGCATTATAAAAGATTAAATAGTGTATCCACTCACTCAACAAATATGACATAATAATTTCTATGTGATTCAAATCAGGTGGTTTAGGAGGTCATTTTAGGCAAACATTTAAAAGCATTATAAAAGATTAAATAGTGTATCCACTCACTCAACAAATATGATATAATAATTTCTATGTGATTCAAATCAGGTGGTTTAGGAGGTCATTTTAGGCAAACATTTAAAAGCATTACATAAGATTAAATAGTGTATCCACTCACTCAACAAATATGATATAATAATTTCTATGTGATTCAAATCAGGTGGTTTAGGAGGCCATTTTAGGTAAACATTCATTACCATTATTTAAAAATTTGATCGATAGCATTCAGGTCTGGCGGTTTAGAAGGCCATTTTCAGATTCAGTACTTTTTCAAAAAATTGATTCATGCAGTGAGGATTGTTTCGCGTTTCTATACAACAGTTTTTCTATCAAACTTAAGTTTCCAAACAATATTTTTTATGATAATGATAATATCATTTAAAAATTTGATCGATAGCATTCAGGTCTGGGGGTTTAGAAGGCCATTTTCAGATTCAGTGCTTATTCAAAAAATGATTCAAGCAGTGAGGATTGTTTCGTGTTTCTATACAACATTTTTCCATCAAACTTACGTTTTCAAACAATATTTTTTTAATGATAATAATCATAAATGGTTTTATTGGCGTAGTAATAAAATACATCCAAAAGGAGGAGTTAGCGCTTTTTCATTCTAGATGAGAAAGTACTTTCTTACACTCAACCTGGAGCAACTCGAAGCATTTTTATTTAAATATTTGATTCAGATAGGCGTGTTTCCATACAACATTTTTTCTCAGTTAAAATAATGTTTTCAAACAATATTTTTTATTTGTTGAAAGTGAAAATTTTTACATGTTTTAGTTGTTTAATACGAAAATAGTTTGCGATTCCATACAATTTTTCGAATCTAGTAGTCTAGAAGACCATTTTTAAGATTCAATAGTTACACAAAAATTTGATTAAGAGCGTTCAAATCCTGCTGGTTGAGAGGTCATTTTAGGCAAACATTTACCAGCATTATATGTGATTACATAGTGTACCCACTCACTCGGCAAATATAATATATTAATAATTGGTTTAGGAGGTTATTTTAGGTAAACATTCAATATCATTATTTAAAAATTTAATCAACAGCATTCAGATTCAGTAGTTTAGGAGGTCATTTCAGGTAAACATTCATTAGCATTATTTAAAAATTTGATCAATAGCATTCAAATCTGGCTGTTTGAGAGGTCATTTTGGGCAAACATTCAAAAGCATTATATAAGATTACATAGTGTACCCACTCCACTCACTCGACAAATATAATATATTAATAATTTCTATGTGATTCAAATCAGGTGGTTTAGGAGGCCATTTTAGGTCAACATTTAATACCATTATTCAAAAATTTGATATATGCGATGAGGATGGATGAAGGCCACCAATCAATTGCATATAAATACATTAGCGTTAATGAAACAAGCATTTTTCCAAAAAACATTTATTCATAGATGGAAATCACTTTCGCAAGTACAGTTTTTAATTGGGATAGTAAGTCTTTATTGGGGCACGGCACTCCAAACATATTCCAGTTGAAATCACCAACTTGAACAAGTTTTCTTTGGAATTCATTATATTTGAAATATGTCTTCCCACGGAAAAAGTACATATGTCCATCGATATATCTAAACGCTGTCGTAATATCACCAGGAATACCAGGAAACATATCGCTGATGCGACCTCTATTAGTAACTTGGCTATTACTTTCACTAAATTCGATAAATGAGGAATTATCATAAAATAGATAAGTTGTTCCAACATATGTTTGGAAAAAAGCATTTATTCGTGCACCTCTCGGTATTTGAATATCTACGTCTTGATCGATTTGTAAGTTCGGAAACGAACCCGAGTAAAATTTATTACTACTCTCGGCAAATAATTGCCCAGGATAACTCTGAAAAATATGATTCACGCTACCAATTTCTATGGGTAAATAATTTCCAAGTTTTTCTGGTTCTGGTATGGTTTTATCATTGTTTATATCCAACTTCCATATCAGATCTTTATTTATGATGTAGAGACGATAATTTGGGAAAATAGGTGCGAACGCTAGGAACATTACATCGGGAGGCTGGTCAATCTGACATAAATTGGTGAGCGGTTTGGTGGGCGCTTTGTCTATAATTGAGACGGTATTCATCGTCGTCGTACGAGGAGTGCTTTGAGCGGGTTTCGGTATACGCGCGAATTTTTGTTTACGTCCATAGAGAGCTTCAATTCCATTTAAATCATCTTGTTGGAGAGGTATTGTTGTTGTTTGATAAAATCTATACATAATTGCTGATTCGGCATGTGAATGTCCCAAACCTAAAGCATGTCCGATTTCGTGTACAAGGGTCATCAGCAGATTGTAGGCATCATCTGGGGGTGTTTTGTCATCACCCAAATACCATTCTTCGTCATCATCCACATGAATTTCAACACATGTCGAACCTTTTGAAGGAAAGTAAGAGTGTCCCAACATTCTTCCTGGTCCATCAAGAGTGCTGCCGCATTGGTGTTTACCCATACAGGTTGCTCGAAAATTATGTGTCCCGTTTACGAATACTATTGTAATGTTTGGCTGTTGTTTAAGTTTCAGGTTCACTTGTTTGAATTTTAAAACAGTAGCATCTTGCCATATATTGAAAGCTTTTTGAACAAATTTTTTGTATGTATTATATTTCCCTAAATCCATATTGATAGAAGGAAAGTACCAGTAAAGTGACGTTTCGTTCCATTTCCCTTGTACAATGTATGAGTTTTCCTTGTATTGACATCGGGGTTTCTTGATCAAGGCTATAGTTTCATAGTTCAGAGTGCCGTCTACAGGAAGATTGTTCTCTTCTTGAAAAGAAACTATAACATCGCTGAGGTCCGTTTGCGAAGTATTAGTTAAATACCCAAATTTAACAAAGTAATTTTTCGCATCATCTTCAGTCACTCGAAGTTTTTCAATCAATGCTACAGTTTCATTGTTCAGAGTGCCGTCTACAGGAAGATTGTTTCGTTCTTGAAAAGAAACTATAACATTACTGAGGTCCGTTTGCGAATTATTTGACATATAACCATATTTAACAAAGTAATTTTTCGCTTCATCTAGATTTGCTGACGATGCAGCCAATAGCATCAGAGGTAACAACAGTACAAACGATCGCATTGCGAGTTCAGCGTTGAATGTACCATCGAACCTTCGTATGTTTATTTAAGGGATTTTTGTTTCTCCCTCCACCCCTCTACCTCTCCAACGGTTGTTTCACAGCAGCCATCTCTCATATAAAGTTCCTTTGCTAATGAGCAATCAGTATTATTTTTCAATATTTGATATAACTATATCATTTGAACCCAGCTTCAGATACCATCTCCAAAATGGTAATGTAAATGATAGTTAATTTGACATAAAATATCAACGTACCACAGATCAAAAAGTGAATTGGCATCTATACACCTTTGATTGGTTTATATAAAAATTAAATTCATATTCAAATCAATACATTTTGAGGCTAATATTCAATCAATAAATATCCTGGAATTTTTTTTAATAGTTTACGAATCTAAGAATTTAAGCGGATATTTTCAGGTACAATGGGGGAACATACATACGCTATTGAAAGACTTAAATTTTTTACTCATTTTATTACGGATATCTAAACATTGGACATATTATTTCACCACAATAATTACAATCACATTTCTTGAATAATCGTTTAGATTCTTCATTGCTGCAAAAAGCTGTAAATTCTTCATGATTCTTAATGTGAGCGATGAGTTTAGCTGCATATCCTTTTCTTCGGAATTCAAGTAATGTATGAATATAATTGATTGTTTTCGGTTTTGAATGTTTCCTCAAAGGGTCAAAATCCATGGTTGAGAGCAGCGCAAATGCTGTTGGTTTATCGTCGATGTAAATAATATAGCAGCTGATTTGTCTATCATGATACCACTGTTGTATGAAATCACTATCGATATTCAACTGCCTAATTTTCTCAGCAGCTTGAGCACCATAAAATAACCTAACTGCTTCCATCTTCAATGCCGGGGATGACCTGCATGTGAGGGGATTTCCTCAGCTGGATAAAACTTCTTTACCCCCTCTCCTTTTTTGGTTAGTCTTGCACCCTTATGTCATTTTTAAGTTGGCTATATGTACTCAATCATTCGCAATATTAATTTTTCTCGTTGTCAAGTATTGTAGCTATAACATTATGAATATTTTTACGTATTTTCAATAAACTTTTTGGAGCTCCATCAAAGTACTCTGTTGTGGACTTGGTTTGTTTGACATTACGATAAATATCGATCATTTTGGTATCTTCAGCAGTATGACGCATAAACATCCCCTTCTTCAATGTAAATTCGTATTCATGAGGAAAATAAAATTTAGTGATGGCATCAGTAGGATCATACACTATTTGATTATGCTCAATCCAAAAATGCGGTGTAATTGTTACCCCATTCGAATAAAACTTCGTTCCGACACATAACTTTACTGTAATTCCATACTTCTTGGCTAACTCATATAAAATTAAACTTGCCGGTAGACATGCTCCACAATAATTGTTTTTTATAAATGCTTGTTCAATACATGATTTAATCAAGTTCAAGTGAAATTGGTGGAACATTGGATTAGACATATCTGCTAATGCAACTGCGCAGAGTGAACGATAAATGGTGAATGAAACTTCCAAGTCATTTTTTAAATATTTTACCGTCTAACAGATTTTTTACCCCCACCCCTTTTATTGAACGTTCAATCTGAAACATAGATTGTAGAAAATTTCATTTTTCAATTTCATGTGTCTAGTGACATGCAGCATTTCACATGCATTCCTATGGAAATCGCAACATAAAAATGTTACAAATGGCTCTATAGATGACCAATGCAGCACTTTTATATGTATTCGTATGTTAATTGAAACACAAATCTTTACAAACTGGGGGGCCTTTTGAAACAGTTAGTTTTTCATCCAAAAAATTTTCTTTACCCCCCACCCTTTTATAAAGCGTTCAGTCTTCCGTCCGACCCAAGTTTACATATACTGAGCTCTAATGAATTTCATCAGTTTACTTTGAAACGTTTAACGTTCAACATCTGACTTTCTATAATTTCAGTATGTTGATGTTTGCCGATTTTGTGCGGTATATTGCTACCATCTTGGGGCTCATAACCCCCAATTATAATGAAAAAATTGCCAAAGAGGGCCTTGAAGAGTGTGCGAAGGGGATGCGGAGGATCCGAAAAGCGTTGAAGAATGCAACTTCCGTGGGTGAGAAGCATCATCTGGAGGCATGTCTAAGGAATATTCTGAGTATGAGGAACCAGTTTAAAGCCATGCTGAAAAAGGGGGCAGGGATTTCTCCTCGACCTGAAGGAGCGAGAGAACGTGTGCACTGGGATGATACCGACTCGGCATTCTATGGTCGAATCAGGAGTGGTGTTATTTCCAACCTCAAACACAAGGATCCACGCTCATTCCTGATTGATTCCAAAGCCATATTCAAAAGGAGAATTCAGAATGCTCTCAAGAAGGATGGATCGGTGAAGGTCAACATGATATTCGGCGGAGAATTTGAGGTGCTGAAGGGTGCTAGTATACTGAAGGAATACAAGTATTTCACGACCGCCAACTCTCCGATTTATCAAGACACCAATCTGGATGAATGGTTTGATTCCAAGGTTATTGCTCCAATCATGAAAGACCTTGAGGAGTTCCAGGAACGCGATTCAGGCTGGGCGTTGAAAAAGGTGGTTAACTTGGGAGTTAACATCAACAAGTTCACTCCCCAGCTTGGATCTTCCTTCATCGAGTTGCCTGAAGAAATCAAGAAGAAGCATGCATGCGTCAATGTGCAAAATGACGATCAAGCTTGCTTCGCTTGGGCAGTAACGTCCGCTTTTTATCCTGTTTCTAAAGAAAAAAATGTTACCCGCACATCATCATACCCCCACTACTCCGAAGTCTTGAAGCTAAAAGGTATTCAGTTCCCAATGACCATGAAGCAGATCCCTAACTTTGAGAAGCAGAACGATATCTCCATCAATATATATGTCCTTCAAAAGACCAAGAAATCCTTCGAAACTCTTCCATCCTATCTGACTAAAGATAAGAAGGAGAGGCACGTCAATCTTCTCTTGGTGCAGGATAAATATTATGTTGAGGGTAAGGAGGACGGTGGGGCTCCATCAAAATTCCATTTTGTGTGGATTAAAAATATGTCGAGACTTTTATCAAGGCAGTTGAGTAAGGAGAATGGTCAAAAGTTTTTCTGTGACCGATGTCTCCACTACTTTCGCTCTGAAGATAAATTGAATAAACATACCGAAGACTGCGTTAAATTAAATGAGACTGCTATCAAGATGCCCGAGCCGGGGAAAAACACCTTGAAATTCAAAAATTTCCTAAATAAAGAAAAGGTCCCATTCGTGGTGTATGCCGACTTGGAAAGTGTTTTAAAACCGGTAGAAGATCCTAAGAAGCCTCAGCACCACGTTCCAGCTGCCGTCGGATACTACATGAAATGCTCCTATGATGACTCCCTCTCATTTTATAGGAGTCATCGTGGTCAGGACTGTATGGCGTGGTTCGCTGATGAGATGGCACAACTAGCTGAAGATTTGGCTACTGTATTCTGGCGTCCTTATGAAATTAATATGTCTTGGGTGCAAGAAGCACAATTCAAACTCGCTTCTCATTGTCATATTTGCGAGCAGCCGTTCACTCCAGACTGTAAGAAGGTTAGGGATCATAACCACCTGATTGCCGGAAATAACTATCGTGGAGCAGCTCATGAAGGGTGCAATATAAACTACAAGGACTCCCACACTGTTCCCGTCATTTTCCATAATTTGAGCGGATATGATGCCCATTTCATTGTGACAGATATCGCTACAAGAATGGCGGGAAAGGTGGATCTGCTCCCGATAACTAAGGAGAAATACATATCGTTTACGAAGCACGTTGATGATACACCGATTCAATTTAGATTTATCGACAGTTTCCGTTTCCTCAATTCTTCCTTGGATAAATTAGCATCGTATCTTCCAGAGTTCCCCAATTTGAAATCTCAGTTTTCCAGTCTTTCTGAAGATCAATTCAATCTGCTGACGAAAAAAGGAGTCATGCCATATGATTATATTGACTCCTTTGATCGATTTGACGAGTCAGCTCTGCCATCTCAGGATAAATTTTATAATAAACTAGAAAATAAGCCCTGCCCCCGACGTCTTTACCAACGTGCACAGAATGTTTGGTCCACATTCAATTGCCAAAATTTGGGTGAATATGTGGACTTGTATATGAAGACTGACATTCTCCTGCTGGCTGATGTCTTCGAGATGTTTAGATCGTGCATCCTCAAGTCGCATAAATTAGACCCCGCCCACTATTTTACGCTACCGGGCTATACATGGGACGCTATGTTGAAGTATACTGGGATTGAGTTTGAACTCCTCACCGACGTCGATATGTTCCTCTTCGTAGAGCGGGGGATACGAGGAGGACTAAGTCAGGTCTGCTCAAAACGACGAGCCAAAGCCAATAATAAGTATATGCCGAATAGATATGACCCATCCAAACCTTCAACCTTCTTGATGTACTTTGACGTCAATAATCAGTATGGATGGGCCATGAGCCAATACCTTCCATATGGGGGGTTTGAATGGAGTGATACTAATATCGATGTAACAACTATCGCAGATGATGCCGATGTTGGATACATGTTGGAGGTGGATTTGGAATATCCTAAACACTTGCACGATAAGCATAAGGATATCCCATTCTGCCCCCAACATATAAGCTCCAAGACGCGAAAACCTCCGGTGAAAGCTAAAGAACTCACAAAATTGATGGCCACTTTACAGTCGAAGGAGAAATATGTTATTCACTATCGAGCATTGAAACAAGCATTGGAGCATGGCTTAGTATTAAAGAAAATTCATCGCGTTTTGAAATTCAAACAATCACCATGGCTGAAATCATATATCGATTTGAATACGGAGCTTCGCAAAAAAGCTACTAATGACTTCGAAAAAAATCTTTACAAATTGATGAATAACGCAGTCTTCGGTAAAACTATGGAGAACGTCCGGAAGAGGGTTAACATACGCCTCCTCACCGAATGGAGTGGACGATATGGTGCTGAAGCCTACATCGCTAAGCCAGAATTTAAAAACTGCACCATATTCAATGAGAACTTGGTAGCGGTGGAGCTTAGTAAGCTGCAAATTTATCTGAATAAGCCTATCTATGTAGGGCAAGCCATATTGGATTTGGCAAAGACTACCATCTATGACTTCCACTATGGCTATATGAGGGAACGTTTTGGTGAGGACTGTACCGTTATGTATACAGACACCGATTCCCTCATATATGAGCTGCTACAAGATCCCTACGAGGTAATGAGGCAGGACTGTCATGAACGCTTTGACACATCAGATTATACTCCAGATAACATTTATGGAATTCCTCAGGTCAACAAAAAAGTGCTGGGTATGATGAAGGACGAAAATAATGGTGTTCCTATGACGGATTATGTCGGACTTCGGTCAAAATTATATGCCACAAAAGTGCTTACAACTGAGGCTGATAATGAGGAGAGGAGGAAAAAATTGTGTGAAGATGGTTATGATGATAATGAAATTGAGGTGGAATTAAAAAACTTCGGAAGCACCAAGAAAGCTAAGGGAGTAAAATCGTCTGTGGTTAAAACTAATATATCCTTCGAAGATTATATCGAATGTCTCGACAGCTGTGACAATAAAAGTGTGACTCAGAGATTAATTCGCTCTGAAAAACATCAAGTGCACTCAATTGTACAAGACAAAATTGCGCTGTCTCCAAATGATGACAAACGCTACCTGATTCCGGGGACTAATGAAACATTGCCATGGGGACATTATTTAATCCCGCTAGAAGAGGCGATGGATGTTGATAGCACTATATCACATTCCTAATATTGAAACTTTGTATGCTACCTGATTCCGGTGCGGGATTAATGAAACATTGCCATGGGGATATTATTTAATCCCGCTAGAAGAGGCGATGGATGTTGATAGCACTCTCTAATATTTTTATCATGACGATGTTCGATATAACATATCATTTAGTCTGGGAGACGATAAAGATATCACATTCCTAAGATTGAAACTTTGCTTTAGTAAACTCATATAGTCCTTCTTTGTAGTTTGCCGTATTTACTCTGACATAAACTTACACGTCACACTTAAACTGTCGCTCAAACAACAGTCCTTTTCAAAAGTACATGCATTAAAGGTATCTACGTTGACTATTCAGATATTACTATCGATTGATGTAAAGTAAGTACATGAATGATGGGAACCTGTGTGTTCACTTCTTGTATCCCTAGAAAAAAATGTATCCAAGGTTTGAAGAATATCTCCTAACTAAACTTGGGAACCTGTGTATTCACTCCTTGTATTTGCAAAAAAAAAATATATCCAAGGTTTGAAGAATATCTCCTAACTAAACTTGGGAACCTGTGTATGCACTCCTTGTATCCGCAAAAAAAAAAAGAAAAAAATGAACAAGGTTTGAAGAATACCTCCCAACTAAACTTGGGAACCTGTGTATTCACTCCTTGTATTTTAACTACACCTCATCATGATATTTCCGTTAACTGACCACCATTGTTTCATCATTGATGTACTTACTTTACATCAATTCGATTTTAATATCCAATTAAATGAACTAATCCTATAACATGAACATTGAAAATGACTGCTGAATAAAATTTTATTACCCATATGCATACTTACTATGTTTTTATGCTTAACTTAATATTGAGTATTTCTACTCACTCCCACGACGACAAAATTTTTATTGGCTACATAAGCTATAACTTGAAAATAATTTGGTGGTTATGATAGGCCTACTGGGGAAACTTCCACAATAAAAAAAGGAAACGCATTGGCTGTCCTACCTCCTGGGTGATGTGGAAACGGACTTGTCATCATGTGGAATGAGTACATTTTTTCTAGACTTAAATAGTACATAAATGAAAGTTGATTAGAAATAAAACACACATCATAATTTCAATATCTATTGAATACAAGAGGACTCCTACATAATCTATAAGCTTCATCTAGTTTTCTGTCGAAATATTCGAGTTGTCCCATATCACTTTTCATTGCTCCATTGTTATCAATATAGGAGGGCGTTTGGATATTGCTGCTGCTGCGATGTTCAAGCTGGGTATTGTATGATAAATGCTTATTTTTTCTTCTTTTAGGTGGAAACAACATGGATATAATATTTCGATATTTCCATGAACTATTAGCGTTCACAGGTTCGTCTGATTTATATCTTTGCTTGTGAGCATTGGTCATCATTAAAATATTTTTATATGCTGTCAAATCTTCTGCATTGTAATGCTGAGGTACTCGTTTCAATAACAATTGGACTAATCCGGCCGTTAGAACGAAACTTTTGTCATGTACAACCACTCTATCTTTTTCATAACGTACTGGGGTATTACCAATAACATATCCATCGTTGAATCGTAGACCATAAGTATCAGACTCGATCATTCTTTGCTGTTTCCCATGATTACTACCCTCCACCTCTATATTTTCACAAACTGTTCGGTGCAACATATTGAATACAACTAAATTGTCTACATTCCATCAAGTCTTTATATAACAACGACATACTGCACCATACTGCGACATACTGCGACATACCGAACATACCCATACCGCACCATACGGTGACAAACCGAACCATACCGAACATACCCATACTACGACATACGGCGACATACCGAACATACCTATACTACGACATACGACGACACACAGCGTTTAGCGTAAGCTACGGCATACTGTGACATACACCAACATACTCAACCATACAGCTACATACCGCGTTCAGCGAAAACGAAAACGCAAAACGTTGACCAACACATGTCAACGGATAGAAAAACGACCGATGACCACCGCACGTGTACACACAAAAAAAACCATCGGACGTAAGACTGTGAACGTTTCAATGGGTATCGCACGTTGGAAATGTCAGACCCCATCATGATACCGTTTATGAGGCACCCTGTACAATGAAATATAAACGCTGCATTGATTTTTTCTTTAACAAACAATACACACAGATGTAATTCAATCTCTTTGTATGGGCAAGTATTTATCAAATGCTCATATCCCCAAGCAAACGTTTTTAGCTGTACGCCGACATATTTTTTCTTTAACGAACATTACACACACACACACACACACCCACACACACACACACCACACCCACACACACAGATGTAATTCAACCTCTCTGTATGAGCTAGTAGTTGTTTCGAATCCTCAATGATACTTTTTTTCTTTGACTCATTTTCCACCTGATATTTGACAAATGACAGCAGTCATCTTTTTTCCTTACAACGTTGAGATTCTTAAGACGCTATACGTAAGGTTAGTTCGTTGTGGTTAGATCAAACGGAATATCTGTCAATCTGTCTGTTTCCTAAGTCCTATCTCCTATCTTCTGTCTCCTATCTTCTGTCTCCTTTCCCTTGTCTCCTATCTTCTGCCTCCTATGTCCTAACTCATGTCTCCTATCTTCGGTCTCCTATCTTCGGTCTCCTTTCTCCTATCTTCCGCCTCCTATGTCCTAACTCATGTCTCCTATCTTCTATCTCCTTCCTCCTATCTTAGATCTCCTATCTTCTATCTCCTATGTCCTAACTCTTATCTCATATCTTCTATCTCCTATCTTCTATCTCCTATCTTCTATCTCCTATGTCCTAACTCCTGTCTCCTATCTTCTATCTCCTTTCTCATATTTTCGTTTTCCTATCTTCGGTCTCCTTTCTCCTGTCTCCTATCTCCTAACTCCTGTCTCCTATCTTCTATCTCCTTTCTCATATTTTCGTTTTCCTATCTTCGGTCTCCTTTCTCCTGTCTCCTATCTCCTATCTTCTGCCTTCTATCTTCTATCTCCTATCTTCTGTCTCCTATCTCCTATCTTCTGTCTCCTATCTTCTGACTCCTATGTCCTAACTCCTGTCTTCTATCTCCTTCCTCCTATCTTCGGTCTCCTATCTTCTGTCTCCTATCTCCCATCTTCTGTCTCCTATCTCCCGTCTCCTATCTCCTATCTAACACTATCATTACATAGATGTCAGATGTAATTCAATAACTATGTATGGGTGAGTAGTTGTTTCGAATCCCTCATGAAGCGTTTTTGCGAGACGTCCCATGATGTGCGTTGGCCAATCCAGCGCCACCATCTTTTTTTTTTCTTTAACGAACCTTTTTTGAAATGACAGATGACAGTTGACCGACTAGTATAAACACCCTCGTCGAAGAACATCACATAGATGACAGATGTAATCCAATCTCTATGTATGGGTATGTCGTTGTTTCGAATCGCCCCATATTTCCAATGATACATTTTTCTTTGACCCATTTACCACCTAACAGTTGATAAATACCCATTTACCACCTAACAGTTGATAAATGACAGAGGCGACCATGTTTCTTCTCTTAATTCATATGTTGGTACACCCAGCACACAAGCAGTCGTCATATTTCTCCTCTTAAATGGTGTATTTTGACACACCCTGTTAATTTTTCTCTTAAATAATGTATTTTGAAACACCCTGTATTCGTTCCACATTGGAATCGCACGTTGAAACATTACAACCTCGTTACCCCGCCATTTTACCAATTTTTTCAAACATCATTATTATTATACCACTTCAACAATTCGAATTTATTCATTGACAATCACTATTCTTTTTATTTAATATTCGAGCGCTCGAAGCCGGCCTGCGGTAGATAGAACCCGGCGTGCGGTAGATAACGCCGCTCGACTTCGCTGATCGGCGGCTCGCGCTGTATAAACAACATTTCAACCTACATTCACTAAGAGGTCTCATAGCCTTGTCTGTAGAGGTGCGCTTCGTAAACCGAAGATTGCTGGTTCGCTACATTTCGATCCCTCAGTCTAACAACCTTTTTTTAATTTCATTTCATTGCATATATATCAAATATTCATTTTCACTATCCGGCGTTGAGTACTGGGAAACTCTTATCTTTGATACGGATCAGCTCGACTACGTCACAGCTGAACGGCAGAGCAGCGAGCGCGTGACCTTGAAAGGAACCAAAAACGCCAGACGGGACCTTAGAATTTTAAATGGGATTTTACATGTTAATTTGGTCGATTTGGTCCCAGAACTCTTGCAGCACCTTTACTATCATTCCTTAAGAAAAGACTAATTGCATATTTTTCTGTCTCGAGATACAGCGAGTTAATTTAAAAGGTTAAGTTCAAGTTCAGAAAGAAAGCCAATTCGAAGCAGAAAATTTTTGTTTGACTTTGTGAGTGTGTTGTTTATCTATTTATTTCTCATCGAAAGCGAAAGGTCTGAAAAATACATTTTCGGGCAAATCCGGTCAGATATATTTAGCTTTGAGTGTAGGGTCGAATTTTGTCGTTTTAATTAGTAGAAAAATCATTAATTTCAATATTTTGGTCACATTGGGCATTTTTTAGCCGCGTTCCTTGAGATTATACTCAACGGAAGAGTCAGTAACTTTAATAAAATAAATATCTTCAATTTTTCATATACATTTCTATATTTTTTTGTTGTTTTGTCTTTTTACCTGCCTTTTGCTGAGTAAATACATAATTTTATGTAAAGTAAAGAACAAGTCATTAGAAAACATATTCCTTCTCATTTTCAGAGATAGATTAATTTTGAGTTAGGGAAAATACGGTTTGATTTTTTTTTATCAGTTAGGGAATTACAGGGTAGGACGTCGTAGAAGAGGCCATAAAAACAAAGGTTTGAAACTGTCTTGATAACAGCACTCCAAAGTCTAATAACCCTTAGTGACTATAATATTCACCGGCAAGAGAAGAGGACACTGCAGATAGCTAGCTATTCCGGCTAGCTATACACGAAGGATAGTCGTGGGCTTGGGCTGACTCGCAGCTTAAGGAAAACTTGGTTGAAGTTTTCCATTTCAAATTATTGTAGGCGTCGGGAAAACAATTTTTAATGTACTCAGAATAATTCAATTGAATTTTTCTGCCGGGCGGAACGAAACGGTAATCGACAATTTGTCAATATTATTTTTGTAGCGGATTGAGTGTTTTTGGGGAAACCAATTTCCCCTCGTACTGAGAATAATTCAGTTGAATTTTTCTCTCGGGTTTGTTTTTGGCGGTTTTTTTTTTTTAAGGTAGTGGACATTTTATATTTTGGCATTGACGTCATTTGTCATTATACGGAAAAGACAACTAGCGGAGTTTCGTTGAATTATACGGAAAAGAGAACTATAATCGATTAGAAGTCTTTGGTCTTAAATAAAAGGCAAAATAATTTTGGTTGCGCTCTTTGACGATTGATTTTTCCAATTTTTGTTTGGAGTTTTATTCGGTGACATTTTGACATTTGTTTTTTATTTTTCTATACAGGGTGAAACGGAAGGGTAGTCTAAAACCCGTAAGGTCAATTAATATTTTTTTAGATTTTCAATTTTTTTATTTTTGCGTTGAATCTTGATATACAGTGTGAAACGGAAGGGTAGTCTGAAACCCGGGAAGTCAATTAACATTTTAATTTTTTTTTAGATTTTTTCATTTTGTTCCGAATCTTGCTATACAGGGCGATACTGAAGGGTAGTCTGGAACCCGTAAAGACAATTAATTTTTTTTTATTTTATTTTTTTTGCTTTGAATCTTGATATACAGGGTGAAATTGAAGGGTAGTCCGAAACACGTAAAGTCCAATAATATTGTTAATTTTTTTTTTTTGATTTTTCATTTTTGTTTTGAATTTTGCCATACAGGGTGAAACTGAATGGTAGTCAAATAATACTGTCATTTTTTTTTTAATTTTGATTTTTTTGTTTTAAATCTTGCTGAAACTGAAACGTAATCGGAAATTAATAAAATCAAATAATTATTTATTTTTCTGATTTTGATTGTCATATACTACAGGGTGATACAGAAATTCAATTCGAAACCCGTAGAGAATATTAATTTTTTTTAACTTTTGGTATTGTATACAAGGTGATTCGGAAGGTAGCTTAAGTCTGAGGACTCCATTGAATAATTTTTGTTTATATTGCGTATATTTGGTGGTAAACCCTAAGTCACCATGCAAACCGGTTCGGGAAATAACCCCCAGGCAGGAGGAACCGCCCCTGCCCCAGTCCTCCGGTTGCCCACTGTCTATTCGTTGGGAATGGTGGCAACCACATTGGATAGTTTTTCGGGTAAAGAGGTGGTTAGATACTTTGAAAAATTGGAATCGCGATCGAAATTGGACGGATGGACTCAAGAGGATACGGGGAAACTCTTTAAATTCAAACTCACCGGAGAAGCCTATAATTTTTTTAAGTCGGATACAGGGTTGGACGCTTTGACTTATCCTGAAATCAAAGCAAAAATTTTAGAAAAGTTTACCCCCATAAAATTACCAGGGGAAAGTCAGTGGAATCTTAGTAAGTGTTTCCAAAGGTCGGATGAGGATGTGTCGTCCTTTTGCACGAGGTTGAGGACACTAGGAGTGAAGTTACTGAAGGAAGATTTGCTGGGAGCCACAACGGAAGAAGAAGCGGGAGTCAAGAAGAAAAACCGGGAACTATTGTTGAATCAATTCAAAGTGGGACTGAGGAAGGACTTGATGAGAGAGGTGGGCATCCTCTTATTGAGGGAAGATAAGCTGGACCTAGAAAAAGCCGAGGAATTGGTGAAATTACAAGAAATGACCGCGATGATGTTGCAGGGAAGAGCAGGAAACTCAAGGGTATCGACAGTGGAGACAGAAAGGACTTGCTATGCATGCGGCAAAAAGGGACACGTCAAGGAAGATTGTCGGAGTTCTAAACCCCATAGGGGAAATTTCAGTTCAGGGGAAGACAAAAGATGTTACAACTGTGGAAGGTATGGCCACTTCGCTAGGGAATGTTACGGCATGAAGTACCAGGACAGAAGCCCAAATAGTTGTTTTGTGTGCCAAGAGAAAGGACATTGGTCGCAAGATTGCCCAAGGAACCGGAATCGAGGAAACGGAGGATACTGGCAGAAAACTTTTTATTCAAAAAGGTATCAAAATTTTCATAGACGACCACCCAGGTACCACCGGAGAGAAAAGGTGAAAATGGTTATTCCGGAAGTATCAGCTTTTACAATGAGAGACGTGCCGCATGTTATTAAAATATATTTGAATGGAATATCTTGCTATGCGTTGATAGACACGGGCGCAGCAGTTACGATAGTTCAGGAAGAGATGGTAGATAGAAGAAATATAGACCATAGTGAAGCAAATAGATTCCAGTTGTCAAGCGTGACAGGCCATCCTTTGAGAACAAGAGGAACTTCGAGGGTCATAATAGAAAGTGGAGATGGAAAATGGCGGAAAAATTGGAATGCCATAGTTTGCGGAAACCGCACGTTAGGAAACGTTCAAGCAATCCTAGGAAGAGATTTCCTGCAGGCCACTTGGGCCCACATCAGATATGGAACTTACCCAACAGTGAAAATTGAAAGAAAGATTTTCCAGCTTTTATACCCGGAAGAAATCGAGGACGCTAGAAGCAGTACCCCTAGGAATATTGGGAAGATTTGGAGGAGAGACAGATATACCAGAGGAAATAATTACTATAGATCTAGGCCTTATGAAGGTGGCCAAGGGAAGAGGATTGATGAAAAAAGAAGGTTGAAAAATAACAGAAGATGGAGAAAAAGATTTTGGACAAACGTGAGAAGAAGAGAAGAAGAGGAAGAAGTAAGCCAAGCGACGCCGAGGACGAGTCACCAAGAGAAGGAAGAATGGTGCCAACGAGTAGGAAAATTCTATGCGAATGAGGAAGACGGAAAAGCAGAGGAAGAACGGAAGATAGGGGAAGAAACGCCGCTGAGAGAAGACAAGGAAGAAGAGAAAAATATAATAGAAGTATGTCACATTGAAGTCCAAACTGAACCACCTTCGGAGGAGGCGAAAGTACCAGTCGAAGAGGAGGCCAAAGAGCTAGAAGAGAGATGGATGGAGACAGAAAAAGATGAGGTAAAAGAAACAGGAGAGGATTCCATGAGCCAAGGAGGCTCACAGCGACTTTGGGAGACAGATATCTTGCTAGAAGAAGAGGTTATTATACCTGCAAGAACAGAAGCACTCGTGGCGGCAAAACTGAAGAAAGAAATAGAAGGAGGACTATTAGTATGCGAACCAGTGGACATAGGAGATGGTCAGGTCCACACGGCAACTATCGTGACGGAGAACGCTAGGAGAATCTGGGTACGAGTCATAAACACTTCATGCAAAGAGGTAAAATTAAGCAGAAAGAAAAAAGTAGCTACAGCGGTGTCGTGCGAGAAAACAGAAAAAGAGGTGATCAAGACGGATAGGACGATTGGCGTAGTTAAATTAGGAAATGAAGAACGAAGAAATAGCGGGTTTGTCTTGGATCATTTGGAGGATTTGGAGGAAGGTACGAAGAATAAGTTGAAGACTTTGATTCAAGAATATCAGGATCTATTTATAGATGAAGATGTGGTGAGAACCAGCACCACGAAAGTCAAGCATAGCATAACCTTGGAGCCAGGAGCACAACCTATATGCAAGGCACCATATAGAATACCTTACCATCAACGAGAAGTTTTGGAAAAAGAGATTGACAGACTACTGGAAGCGGAAGTTATTCGACCATCATATAGCCCTTGGTCAGCACCGGTGGTGTTGGTCACGAAGAAACTACCTAATGGGGACGAGAAAGTGAGGATGTGTATCGATTACAGAGGGCTCAACAGCGTGACGAAAAAGGAATATTATCCTTTACCAAATATTTCGGATCTGATCCAGGGATATAGTTCAGGGGACGAAGCCCTATTTTCCGTGATGGATGTCGCAGAAGCTTATCATCAGATAGACATGGAAGAAAAAAATATACCACTCACAGGTTTTAGTACGTTTCAAGGGCACTACGAATATTTAAAAATGCCTTTTGGATTAGTCAATGCGCCGTCAACATTCCAGAGATTTATGAACATAACCTTGTCAGGCTTGACAGGAGACATATGCATGGTCTACCTAGATGACATCATAATTTTCAATTCTACTGGCGCCGAGGACCATATTGGAAGGTTAAGGAAGGTGTTTGAGAGGTTGAGAGAGGTCAACGTCAAATTGAAGCCAAGCAAGTGCAACTTTTTGTTAAAAAAGGTCAAATACCTAGGTCATATGATTACTCAAGATGGAGTATTTCCGGATCCCGAAAAGATAGAGACAATACATCAGTTTCCGTTACCGAAGAACGTACGAGGAGTAAGATCATTTTTAGGACTAGTGAACTGGTATAGAAGGTTCATACCAAATGCTGCCGAGCTAATTGCTCCACTAACCAACCTGACGAAGAAAGAGGTGAAATTCGAACTGACACCTTCGGTGCTGGAAGCCATCCAGACCTTGAAGGAGACCTTGACATCAGATATGGTACTGGTCTTCCCCGATTTTACACAGCCCTTTGTAGTGGCCGCGGATGCGTCTGGATCAGGGGTGGGAGCAGTTCTTAGCCAAGTACGAGAGGGCTACGAAAGACCTATAGCATATGCCAGCCGAACCTTCAAGAAAGCCGAACAAAATTATGCCACAACAGAGAAAGAACTATTAGGAGTAGTATTTGGGATACAAACATTTCGATGCTACCTGTATGGAAGAAAGTTCACGGTCATATCGGACCATCGACCATTGAAGTGGCTTTTGACCCTAAAGGACCCCGGCTCAAGATTAGTGAGATGGGCATTAACTCTAGCCGAATATGATTTCTCGGTAATCCACAGGAAGGGAAGACTTCACGGAAACGCCGACGCACTGAGTCGAATGTACAACAAAGACGACCACTTTCTCGACCTAGAGTACGAGGAATTCGAGGAATACCGGAAACAACACCAGGTACCTAGAGCCAAGAACATCACTACTCGTCAAGGAGATTTATTCTCCGCTCCGGAAGATTGGGCGATAGCCCATTGTGTTTCACAGGATTTTGCCATGGGAAAAGGAATTGATTCAAAAGCATATATGGTTCCGTGGACATTCTGAAACAACAAAACAAGAACCTTGGGGAAACAGCGGAATTGAATTTACCGGAACGAAATATCTATTATTTGATAACAAAAGCCGCCTATTATGAAAAACCCTCTTACAGAGCTATGTGGACAGTGCTAAAAGATCTCAGACATTGTTGTGAGAAAAACAAGGATGCCTATTTAGCTATCCCTAAGATAGGATGCGGATTGGATGGACTTTTATGGGACCAAGTGTTGGAAATGTTAGAATTCGTGTTCCATAATTCAACCATAAAAATTGTTATATACGAGGGCACCTCAAAAGTATGTGTTATTAAGGTGAATCAAGAACCGGACACGGGAATGATACCAGAGTGGGATCGCGAAGAATTACGAGCCGCACAGGAAAAGGACATTTTTTGTCAAGAGATTATTAAGCAAGTGAACGGTGATTGGGAAAAAGAAGAGGACTACTATATGACGAAAGATGGCATTTTATATCGCGCTGAAGAAGACGGAGATAAATTGATTGTTCCAAAGAAATTTACAGCTAGAGTTTTGGAAGATTTCCACGATTCACCGATGGCGGGACACGTAGGGCAACAGAAAACCCTATCTAGTTTGAAACGAAGATTCTTTTGGCCAAATATGCGCACTGAGGTAATCCACTATTGCGCCAGCTGTGAACCCTGCAGTAGAAGAAAGACATCTCCCCATTTGAAGAAAGCGCCACTCCAAAGGTTCACCCCGACTACCGAACCTTGGGAGCTGACATCTATGGACATTGTCGGACCATTGGTGACCTCCCTGAACGGAAACAGATACTTGTTGACATTCCAGGATTACTTCACCAAATACGTCGAAGCAATCCCGCTACCAGACCAGAAAGCGGATACCATCGCACGAGCCTTCGTGGAACAGGTTATCGTGAGACATGGAACACCAAAGAAGCTGCTGACCGACCGAGGGGCAAATTTCACTTCCAGCCTCTTCAAGGAAACGTGCAAGGCCCTGGAGATCGAGAAAATACAGACAGCAAGCTATGCACCGACGACGAATGGGCAAATAGAGAGGATGCACAGGGTGCTCAAAGACATGCTGTCCCATTATATCAGTGAGAGCCAACGAGACTGGGATAACTGGATCCCGTTCGTATTAATGGCCTATAGGGGAAGTACCCACAATTCCACGGGATATAGTCCCTATTTTCTACTCCATGGGAGGGATCAAATACTCCCTGTAGATGCATTCATAAAATCAGGCAGAGTACGATACGACTACGACGAGAATTACGTAGCAGAATTCCTAGAAAGAATGAGGCAGGTATACACTAACGTATACCAAAATACCGAAAGGGAAAAGGCGAAGAGAATCAAGAGGTTCAATCGCAAGGCAGGAGAACAGGAGTTTGCCATAGGGGATCAAGTGTACATGAAGGACATGGCTGTTAAGAAAGGTTTATCAAGAAAATTGGTACCAAAATGGATTGGACCATACCGAATCATAGAAAAAAAAGGGCCGGTAACTTATAAAATCAAGAAATGCGGAGGAAGAGAGGAACAGATGGTTCACGTGAACAGATTGAAAACCTACGTGGCGAGGGAGGACCCTCTACCAGCGGAAGAAACCAGGAGCAGGGCAGAGAAATACCAAGAATCGGAAGATGACAGGGACCCGGAAGAAGAAATAGAAGAAAGGGCTAAGTCCTACCCAGGGATGATACCGCCGTACGTCGAGATACCGATACTGGGAAGTGACAGTGAGGAAAGTCGGGAAGCGGAAAGCGAGGACCAGTCGGCCAGTGAAGAAGATGGGATACTGGACGAACCAGCAGGTCCAGTAAGGCGATCCACGCGCGTCAGAAGGCCGCCAGATCGTTTCATGTACTAAATCAGCGTTGAGAAAGAGGAAATGAGATGGGTGACACTATATATCTAACTGAACTCCGACCCCAAATTCCTATCTCATGAAGCCCGACCAAGGAAACCTTAACCGACCAGGAGTTTTAGTTTACGTCTAATTTTTTTTTCCGACAACAATGGGTATGATATGTTGTAGAGATAATATAATTTTTTTCTTCTGTTTCAGTAAAAAGAAATCAAACCAGGGACGGAGTTTGATTTTTATTGGTTTATAGGAGGAGGCGAGGCCACCTGGTAAAAATGGTGGTGACACAGACTTTTGTTTTAGTAAACCAGACCAAGCATGGAGTATATTTTTACTGAGTTTATAGGTGAGGCGAGGCTACCCGATGAAGATGACGGTAGAGCAGATAATATTTTTTCCAGCAAAGGAAACTGACCAGACAAGGAGTTTCATTTTTTTTGTTATAGGTGAGGCAAGGCCATCAAATGTGATGGTGTGTTAAGTAAGCCGAAGTAGTTTTTTTTTGGGCCTTGCAGCGGAGGCCTAAGAATCATGCTGCCGGGAAGTGTGCCCACCGGGAGGGTAAAAGTCCCCCAAAGCATGGCACAAACCGTGGGGAAACGGAAAGGGAGTGACTCTGAGGTATGGGGCCCCGTTATTCATGACCGCAGCCTGGGACCCGGAGCTGGCGCCTGAAGCCCCGTTACTTATGACTCAGAGGACACTCCTAACATCACCTAATTTAGCGCACAGCTAAATAAAAAAAATCCCTCACCCCTTTTCTTTTATTCTGTGCGCTTTTATTAAATTTTTTTCTTTTATTTTCATGTCGGTTCTGTTTTTTTCCACATTTGTTACCACAAGTCAATTCAGTATACCCGTTCAGGTGTTTTGATTGGGATTGGTGTTTTTGATCAGTATTGAAATAATTTCTGTCTACATCGTGGTAACTGCTCCCTCATCTGAGCAGGCTGATTTCATTTATTTATTTTTCATTTTTTTTATCGATTGTTCATATATGTGTCTGCACGACTGACTAGTAGTACAGACCGGGGTAACTGCTCCCTCATCTGAGCAGCCTAATATTAATTTAATTTTTTTTTATCCTTTAAACATAAGTAGAGTCACACTCTACTTGATCACATCTGACCCCAATTTTTTTTGTTGGCCATCGGGCCTTATAAGTTTAAGGCAGAGAGCTAAGCTTGTTATCCGTAGGATACGGATATAAAGAGGCATGAATTATTGTATGTTATGAACGTACTAGAGGTATATGAAAAGCTAGGTGAGGTATCGTACACCGAAGCTTGGGGAATTGGGATTCGTATTGACTATGTAAATTTTTTTTCTTGTGTTTTTGTTTGATGTCTAATTACTCTGTTGTTGCAGGAATGGTAACGGATGCTGAGGAAGATCAAAACGGCGGTTTAGTATATAAGTAAATTATAAACTGGAGCCAAATAGAATAAGTAAATATTTAAGTGTGTCATAGGGTAATCTGACCATACTATTTTATTGTCTAGATTTTTTTTTATTTTTTGTTTTGTAACCTGTTTTTTTTAACCAAACATTCTTTTGTCAAACACGTGTATTCGAGAAGAAAGAAGACAACATGGGGCCTAGTAGGCCAGCATTAATGGTGGTGGGGATAACCTACCTCCTGTGTTCTGGATTCGTCACTCAGGTGAAGACCATCAGTGCCTACGATTGTGATGACAAAGACGCTGAAATTACAGCAGTTTCGATTCGCGACGTCGCGAGATGTCCAAGTATAGAAACTGCCTACCAAAGTGAAGCCGTGGACGTGAAAGTGATTCAGAGAGACGAATTCTCTCTTCAACATGTGTGGACTTGCCTAATCGAAGTCACACGCATCATAAGTCACTGTGGCATGCACAGTCACAGTTCCATAGTAGCCGGAGGCATTACTAACTTTGTCTACCGGGTTGGTGCGGAAGAGTGCCGTAACATACATCGATACCAAACCATTAATTTGTATCGTCAGAAGATTGGAGGGATAACGATGAATGGCACCACTACAGCCTCACTCACATTAGAAGGAGTGGTGGACGCCGCGGGAACCTGCCAGGGGACAACCTACCACGAAAACGGACAAGTATGGAAAGATGTTGTTATCATAGCGACTGTCAAAATTCAAACGACGGACTACACCGCCAAAATCAAGACGGAGGAGAATGAAGTGAGCCTATTGGGAGGAGTCGTCTGCCCATACCTAAAGGGCTACTGCTTCGACACTACTATAGGGGAAGTTACATGGGATGCCACACCCTTGAGGACCTGTGAGGAGCAGCTGAGCTTGCTCTATCAGGGCAAGGCAGAAAAAGTAAGAAACCAAATTACTACTGAGCAAATTATAGTTGTGGAAGACAATACGAAGGTCTTTGCGGTTACCTTAGTGAAGAAGGTCAACCTCTGTCAGCTAGAGATCTGGCAGACCGAACATCCTAGGATATTGGTAGTAGAAGGGAACCAAGAGAAGTTTCTGATGCCGAAAGTGACAATTCTGCCGCACAATGCAGACCTCATGGCTTACATAAATAGCAAATTTCTATATGTGGAACAGGCATACACCAGGAAGCTGGATCGGCTGTATACAGACACAATCCACCGAAGATGTCTCATGCAGCGCGAGATACTGAAAAACCGATTACTAATGGCACCACTAGTTCCCAGCACCCTGAGTCAGTTGGTAAAAGAAAGCGGAGGATACGTAGGAAGAGTACTAGGCGAGGTCCTATACATAATGAAATGCGTACCCCGAGTAGTCACCATAAGACGAACCGAAAACTGCTACAATGAATTACCGATAATGATGAACAACGAGTCCAAATTCATGGCACCCGTTACCAGAATAGTACAAGCCCACGCTGAAGAGGTGGACTGCAATAGCTTGATGCCCCCCCTTTATTTAATAGACGACCAATGGATGGGACTGAGCCCCTATCCAACCGTTAAGAGAAGACCGGAAGAACTAGCACCAGAAACAAGTCAGAGACTCACTTTCAAACCGATTCAACCCATGGGTTCCTTAGGCATTTACACGCAGGAAGAAATTAGTGCCGCGCAGAGGATACTCACTTTTGGGAACGAGCGAAAGGCTGTTGAAAACATTCTAGCTCGCAGAGTAGCTGGCCTTGAAACCAATAGTCAAGGTTTCTCCACAGTCAGCATTTTTGACGTCGCAGAGATGAAAGAATTAGCCCACAATACCATGCATCAAATTTGGGGCTGGTTCACTGACCTAGGACTTTTCATGAGTGGTCTGATGGGTTTTTATGCAATATTCAGAATGCTAAAGTACGGAATTGGAGTAGTCCTGAACGGAGTACACCTTTACCAAACAGTAGGATGCAGCGTCATAATACTAGCCAGCCTATGGAATACCCTAACCATGTGGATAACTCACCGATACCAAGTGAACCGCCAACGAGACGAGCCAACTCCCCCTGCAGAATCACCAACCCCAATCGAGGAAGCGCCCGCCATAAATATATACCCACCAATTCAACACTGGTCCGAGTGTCCACCAGTTACAACCGACCAGCCAAGATAATCCAGTTTCACAAATAGTCAATTCTCGCGCGAGTGAACGGTACGCCGAAACAAGACAGTTACATTAACTCAGGGGCAAGTGAAAACCTCAACAATACCAATGTTCGGCAATAGTATAGTCAAACATAGTCAAAAGTTTGACAACAGACATTCCGCGTACATAGTCATCAGAACGAGAGGAGGAGACCCCAATAGTCCTGAGATCAGCACGTGAAGGCTATTCCCTACCACCCAACGATCATTCTACAACACATGGCAGCGAACACAGTGCGTGGAAATATGAGAAATATTGTAAAGTGCGCGCGAAAAGTGAGTAAATTTGTTAGTAGGATGCTGAATTCTATGTATTGAAACATTGGAAAAAAAAAAAATTGTACTTTTATTCGACATTGATTTTTGTTGTTATCTGTATTTTTTTTTTGGACCTCCCCAAATATTGAACAGGACCGGCTCTTTCAGAAAAGACAGTTTAGCGTTTGTTTTTTGTAAAGAAATATTTGAATTCAGTGCTTCTTCTATATACCAGGAGCGATCAGAAATGTCGGTCCCAATCAATAGTTTTGTCACCCTGACAAAAAGAAGGAAAAAGCATGGGCGTGCCCATACTTTTTCCAAGGGGATAAACATAGGTAAGAGTAAATTAAGTGAATTGAATAATATATTGAGTTAGCAAAAGTTGGTGGTGTTTTGGGAACGCTGTTCTGGAAAAGTTGTGGCATTGGGTATGCCCAAAACTTTTTGAAAGGAGGGAGTAATGTAACAATCGCCATATGGGTTATTTTATTTCTCAAATGCATAAAGTCATATCGAAAGACATTTAATTCGTGAAACAAATACAAAATCATAAAACTCGTTTCCATCGGAAATATCTCATACACGACAAGAAAAAAAACACGTAATCTCCTTATAGAAATTGAGGCCTGTTGTTTAGTCTACCGCGGAAAAAGGCCATTTAAAATATCGAGTTCAGAATAGGGCCTTGTATTAATAGTAAGCAAATCAATGAATGAAACCATTGAGTCGGGAGACTGCTTAGTTGGAAAGCGATACACACGTCCTGATACTTACGAATTTTGCTGACGGACGTCAGCTTGCATTAATTCTTAATTTAGGCACTGAACGTGGGAAATACTGATTCAGCAGAAAAATTCGACCATCTTGAATTGGGCGGGACTAATTCATTTTTCATAGTGAAGAAATCTGAATTATGGCCCAACGGACGAATGACTGATAATTTCGTTCCTATGGGAGGACTCGAAAAATGGTACCTCCAACGAATGTTGGGAGGGGACCTCTGATCAGAAATGTCGAGGGAAAGTCAGTCAGGCGCGCGGTTCGGTAGAAATCAGTCAGAAAACTGAGTTTTCGTTTGTGGTCGGGAGGTCGGTTTATATCTACACATTTTTCCAACGGTTTGTGTATAATTTTATATCGAAAATTTGCCATCTTAGAAACATCCGAATTCTAGAATCTAAAATTGAAATTATTTCTTGTGATAAATTAAATATATAAAAGACGCGTCTATGACCGGGATTTCAAATAGAGTGTTTCATCCCAGACGATAAATACATAAAGGATTAGCTGTTTTTGTTTTGGTAAGAAACCCAATTGATGTATACATGAACTAACTCATATATGTTCATTTCTCTGCTACGAATGCTTATCTCTTGCACTTAGCCAGATCTTCTCAGAACACCAACCCATAGTTTGTTCAAAGTAATAGTTAGGGACATTGGCTCTGGTTAGACGTAGGAATTATAGTGAGTGTCGCTAAGTGGAAGACACAGTTGATAATTCTGATTTGAAAGTCGTTGAAAGAACTCCCTAAGAGAACTTATTTTGTTATTGATGTAGAAACGGTTTTAGCATTTTATATAATTTTTGTTTAATTCGACATTTTCCTTCGTGATTATTTGTAAAATCACCAAGAGACTTCCTCGCAAATTGGACTCATCAAATAGTTTTTTTATTTATCTATATATATAGCCATTTATTTGGTTTTGTTTTATTTACATTTGAGATATTTTTATTATTATTTTTTTCTTAATAGATATCGTTTTTCCGACGGTCGATTATTATTTGTAAATTCCTTCACTACTCCCAAAAATACCTGAGCAAAGACTTGCAAAACCAAAAGACTGCCTCTTCGTGCAGGCAGCCGAATTCTAGCCCTTACGGCCAGGATAAACCAGATAGACCGAACTTTAATTTTTATTCCTATCTGGCGTCTCCGCACCAGATAATTTTTTTTCTAACATCCTAAAAACCGCGGAGTGGTGATAGCATTGCTGCCAAATTATTTTTATCTGGGTTGTCCTGGGTCACAGAGGTTCTTTGAAAACCTTAAAGGAAATCTGGTCTGGGGAACTTTTCCTCAGATATCTGTAGAGTCAGTGTATCACCGAGAGAAAGAAGAAAAAGCAAAAATAAAGACTGGTACAGGTAAAACAGTTTTCCATAATTAAACTTAACGACCCTCTTAAAGGTCAGTACTTTTCGTGACGACAAGTTGATGCGTCACCTTGGGGTAAGGTTACACACCTACAAAAGGGGTACCCCCCAAGTTTAGTACATTGCTATCTTTTATGAGGTAAGGACCACAATAGTCTATGCCACTTACTAGAAAGGGTCGAGAAGGAGATACCCGAGAAACAGGTAAATCACCCATTTTTTGACTTATTAATCCGGGTTTCACCCTAAATCAAGTGACACATTGGCGTAACACTCTGCGCACAGCCTGTCTTCCACTGAGAGGCCAATACTGGAGCCTAATACTTGATAAAACAGACTGGGGACTGGCATGTAAATTTTTATAATGCTCATGTCTAATTAATAAAGTCGTGAAATGGTGTTTGGAAGGTATAACTATTGGGTGTTTGTTATCATATTTTAAATCCGCGTTTTTTAGTATTCCTCCGACCCTAATGATTCCATGTTCATCTAAAGAAGGATTTAGGCAAATTAATTTACTTTTACGATTTACCGATTGTGAATTCTTAAGTGTATGCACGTCTGCTAAAAACTCATGAAGTTGTACCAATTTTACAATGGTATTGATGCTTCGTGATAATTCACTGATGCTGAGTTTACCTATTTTTCTTTCGTTGCGTTTTACCCTCGTGCTAGTTAAGAATCGAATGATATAAGCAATCACATTTACCATAATTTTGAATGAAGAAAAACGGTTCAAAATGTCGTTCGCAGGATTGAAAACCATCAGAGTTACTTTTTTTGTTTCTGGTACAACAGTGTTATCATACATAGGCTGTTGCGGCCAGAAAACGGAATCCAAAGACAACCACTAAGGGCCATTCCACCATAAAGAGTTATTTTCTATTTTGTCTGGGTTCAGTCCCCTAGATATGATATCAGCAGGATTGAATTCGGTTGGCACATAACGCCAGTTATATAAATGAGTGACCTTTTGAATTTGAGCAAAACGATTTGATACAAATGTTTTGAGTTTACTAGCATCCGAAGCTATCCAAGCTAGTACTATAGTTGAATCGCACCAATAATATATATCAGACACATTGACTTTCAGTGATTTTATTGTTCTTTGGCACAATTGCGTCGATAATAAAGCCCGCATAGCTCTAATCGGGGAACAGTAATACCAGCTACAGGAGCAATACGTGATTTAGCACATGCTAATCTCACGAGACATTCTCTCGCTTTATTTTTTGAACATAAATATATGCAACAACCATACGCAACTTGTGAGCAGTCACTGAAGGCATGTATTTCTATATGGTTAGCATCCTTCAACAAAATGTGTCTAGGAATCTCAATTGTATTCAACGCAGGAAGACTGGTATAAAAGTGATACCAAATTTTGAGCAATTCTGTGGGCAATTCTGTGAGCAAAATTAGTTTGGCAGTTGTTATGACTGGACCAATTAGACCAAGTGGGTCAAAAATCTGTGAAACTATCGAGAGTATCCTACGTTTAGTAAAAGTAGAATGCTTCTCGGGTTTGGTTATATATTAACCGAATTCCAAAAAATACCTAATGTTTTTATCTTTTGATTATTCATGATAACGTACTGAGAAATATCAGAAATATTTGCAATTTGATTTGATAACACTCGAGAATCATTCGATATCCATTTCCGTAAAATGAATCCTGTACTTCTTAAAATTGTATCTAACTGCCCTATGAGTTCTTTAGCTGCATCTACGTTACTAGCACCTGAATTCAAGTCGTCCATGTAAAAGTCTTGTAGGATTGCCTTACTTGCATTGGGAAAGCTAGTTTTATTGTCTAAGGCCAACTGCTTGAGACAGCATGTGGCCAAAAATGATGCTGGTCCCGTACCATAAGTTACTGTTGATAACCTATAGTGTATAAGAGATAAGGCAGGGTCCGAGCGCCATAATATTCTTTGAAAATCTCTATCATCTTCATGTACATATATCTGACGATAACATTTTTCTATATCTGCTGAAAAAACAATTGGATGACTTCTAAATCGAAGAATTATAGAGAAAACATCTTCTTGTATATTCGGGCCAATTTTCAGAACATCATTTAACGATACACCTGAAGATGATTTTGCGGATGTGTCGAATACTACGCGTAGTTTCGTGGTTAGTGATGATTCTTTAATAATGCAATGATGAGACAAATGAAAATTTATATTTTCAGAAATTTCTGAAGTGGGTATGGGCGACATATGTCCTAATTTCAGGTATTCGTCCATAAACTGACAATACTGTTCCGTTATTTCGGGATTTTTGGTGAACTTGCGTTCTAGAAATTGAAATATTTGAACTGCCATGCACAATGAATTACCTAATTCATTATAGTTATCTCTAAATGGTAACTTAACTATAAATCTACCTGAGGTATCACGTTCAAAATTATCAGAAAAATGTTTTTCGCATTCTGCCTCTTCCTTGGAATATATAATTCGCTTATTTGAACATTCCTCTATATGCCATAATGCTTCCAATTGTTTTTGGATATCTAATGTTTCAGCTTGAGAAACATTACAAAGTGATAAGTTCGTTGGAATGTGATGGTTATATAAAGGGCCACCGATAATCCAACCCAACTTGGTATTTTGGTTGATTATTATCTAGTGTGATCTGACCAAATGAGAGTAGTTCATAAAAAACACTTGCACCTAACAATATGTCTATCTCAGAAGATTCATAGAATGAAGGATCGGCGAGCTCAATGTGTTCTGATATATTCATGATTGAAACATCAAATGTGCGTTGTGGTATATTGTCAGTAATTTTATTTATTATCAAAAACGAAAGGTTTGCTTGATAGTTATTTATTTTTGATTTTATTTTTGTTTGTGCCATTTTATTTATGTTCGATATAGTGGAATTGATACCTGATATTGGTATTGATATACTGCGAGCTGAAATATTCAATTTATTGAATAAGTTGTAGGTCATGAAGTTTGATTGTGAACGGCTATCTAGCAAGGCTCTGAATGAAATTGGATTATCTTGATTATCGAAGATATATAACAATGCTGTAGAAAGTAAAATTGTACTATTATTTTTAGCATGAGCTATTATTGTTCTGGATAACTCATTATTTGAATTATAATGTGCGACAGTGTTGATTGTGATTCGATTGGAATCGAATCTTGTGCTGTTAAGATCTGAGAATGATCATTTTCAGCACGGTTGCCTGATGAATGTGAATCATGCGAAAAGGTCGATTTCACTGTGGTTTGTGTATGTGGTTTAGGTTTTTCGAAATGAAGTAAACTATTGTGTTTCCTATTGCAAGTACGACATAAACTACCTGTACATTCAAAAGTTGAATGACCTCTACGTAAACAGTTAGTGCATGCTCGAAGCCTTCTTATCTCATTGAATCTTGATAGAGTTGGAAGTTTCAAAAAATCTTTACAATAGTAAATGAAATGATTTCCAACACAAAGTATACGGATTGTTTGTAACGACATGGGACAATGCTTTCTCCGTTTTTTTGGAGACTGAAGCGGTATTTGTATTTTTATTATCAATTGATTCCAGTAGTTGACATCTTTTTGAAAGGAAATCGAAAAATGTTTGTATTTTTGGGGAAACTTATTTAGATGTCTGAATTTCCCACTCTTTTTTTGTGGATGTATCCAATTTTGACAATAAAAGGTAAATCAAAATACTGTTCCAGTACTCTACTGGCTCATTTAGATTTTTTAGAGCCCTATATTGTTTGAGTAAATTATCGTAAAATACTCTTAGACCAGCATGACATTCACATTTGGAGGATCATAAATATTTTTCAAATGACTTTGGATTATTACTTTTTTATTTTCGAACATTTTTGAGTAGACTCCAAGCTGAAGGGTAATTTGCAGCATTTACCTCCAATGAGTCAATCACCTTAGCCGCTTCTCCCTTCAAACATGATTGAAGATAGAAATATTTTTGAATATCAGAGAGGCTAGCGTTTCTGTGAATGAGACATAAGAAATTATCTGAGACATTTGACCATTTATCGTATACACCATTGAATTCTGGTAGTGATATCTGAGGTAATTTGACGTTGAACTGTATATTTGATGTACCTTGCCTTTGATGAGTGATTTGCCTGAAATTGGTGTAGTAGTTGATACTAATTTTTTTGCTTTAGATATAGTGCTGAAAAATTTGTTTTCAAATTGAACCCTTACATCAAGCTATTACTAGCGGGTACTTGATCAATATTTTCGATTTGTGACTGGACTTGATCAAATTCACCAAAGAATTGATTACTTACATCCTCAACAAAACTTGCAATTCTTGTTAACTGAGACTTGATTTGACACCTTCGAAAAACTAATTTTTTCAAATCATCTGCCATAATTGAAAAGCTCTGAATGAATTATATAACTATAATGATTACCCACTATACTTTTATTTCGTACGTCTATGGATTATTGCTTATGCAAGGTAGAATCAACTTTAGGATAAATGATATGAGTTGGTGGGTATATTGGTAAATGTTTTTGGATAGGTAAGGATATTTGGATAGGAATAAGAATAGGAACAACTCACAGATTTCCGCGAAGACTTTTCTTCTGTAACTTCCCACCAGGTTCCAAATGGATGCTGTTGTATTGAATTCGGCTCGTATAGGACCAATGTGAAGTCTTGTGGTGTAGGAGTTTTGTTTTTCAGAAGTGGACTGTAACAACTTTTATTTACCACTCCGTAGCTACCACTCGACTGTTGAATTGCTGGTAATAAATGTGTTCAATTTGAATATATATTGGATCGTTTCTTACATTTGATGACAGTAGTGAAAATTATTTAACAAGTCTCAAAATTATTATGAAAAATAAACAACTTTTGTTACCAAACAACCCAGTACGCCATAGGCGTATCAATAAGTTTTTAATGATATTCAACACACCCATTGAAACGCCCGAGTCCTATATTAGATCAAATATTAACTTTTTTCTACGTTCATGCAAAAAACAAAACTTTATTGAATTATATTTGGTGGAAAAACTGTCTCTTTATTGCACTGAGTGCAATAAAGACTTTAATACACTCATCTGTCATTCTACTATAGCGTTCTGTCATCATGACAGACATAAACTTTCAAATTGACGCCAAATTTAGCCCATTTTCTGTGAGATTGTATTAAATAGTTGCATGTTTCATCATATTCATTACATAATAGACTATGAAATTACTAGAAAATGCAATTTGTTAAAAATAAAATTATTTCCTTCGAATATCATCTGAATTACACAAAATGTTTTTGAATTACTTTTAGCAGATAGATTTAAACAAACAATGTCTTCCTTACAGTTTAGTGCCACCTAAATGAAACATTTTTTGGTTTTTGCATTAGCGTAAAAAAAATATTGTATGAAACTCGTTCAAAAAGAGTTTATTGCACTCGACGTGTTGTCCAACTCGACCTGATGGCCTCGTTGGACAATTTCACATCGAGTGCAATAAACACCTACTTTTTGCACTTGTTGTATAAATAACTATTAACTATATTGAAAAAACAAATGCTCCTCCAATATCTAGTTAACAACAAAGTTATCAATTCTCAGAGTCCAAAAATATCTGTTATTGTTTTATACACCATAGGCACTTAATTATTCCTTTATTGTTTATTGGGTGGGCTATACCTACCCATCAGGTAGGGTACCTTCCAGTACACAGATTAACCCATGGTAATTAATTATTTGGTATAAAAAAGACTGGTATGACTATTTACAGTTAGTTTAGTAATCCTACTAATGAAGGTAACTTTGTTATCGAAATGCGCATCTAGGAATTAAATTACTTGTGTGGTGAAGGGGTAAAATACTTCTTGTTCTCATTGAGTGACACCACAGGCGTCCAATATCCCATTTTCCCAGAATCAACCCAATTCGATGTTCAATTATTGTTAGTTATTTTCATCAAAATAATACTTTTATGGAAATAGGTCGTTCGTTGTAAAATATTTGCAAATTTTGTTATTTTGAACTAAGGCAATCAAGGGCATCGTGGACAAGCGAAATAATGTTTTGGGAGTTTTGTGATCGTTCTTCCAATAAAGATTAACTCACATTCAGTGCGAGTCCTAATTATACGGGGCGATCAACCAAATGATCTCACTTAATACGAAAAGTTATAGGTACTTACTTAGAAATGTAAAATATAAAAATAGGGTTAAGAATACCTAGATCGATCAAGTAACGACATCTATTTTACAAGTTAGAATCCTGAAGGAATGCGACCATCCCTTCTCCTCTAGAGAGGGTAGGCCATACCTCACGACTTGAACTCTGAGAATAAGAAGTCAGTTGAAGTGTTATTTCTGAATAAGTAAGAAGTGTTTTACATTTTCTCAGAGTTGAAGGTTTCTTAATTGTTTTGTCAGTCATCAGAATTTCGTATCAGTTTTGAGTATTTAAATGTGATCTTGGTGAGCTAACACGTTAGGTATTTTATTGTCAATTTGATAGTTTTTTTGTTGAGGTAACGAAATATCAACAACTGATAAGTTTAGTGATCCAAAAATTGCTTCTTTAGAAATTTTGTTGGGGTTGGGATCAGTAGAATCGAAGAAAAACTATTGTTTTTTGCCAACGTTTCGAATTTCATTGAATTCATCATCAGGGCTCAAAATTCTTTGTTTTTCTGAGTTAAAATCCTTAAACTATTTTTAAAATGAACAGACATAATAGATAACAACGCACGAAGGACAATAACACATATATCCATCAACAAGGAAACGAACCATTGTTTTGTTGATGAAAATAGTAGACTTCAACAAAGACGAGGTTGAAGTTTGAATACAAACATTAAAAAAAATAGATCCATATGAAATAACGAGACAAGTTATAAGTAGGAACGGAAATTAAATCATTGATAATTTTCTAATGAACAATGAACTGCGAAAAATTGAAAAACACAAGGGTGAAAAGAGTAGTGGAGTTGTTCAAGGCGAAATATCTGAACGAAAGAGAAAAATAATCGTGAACAGACAACAGAGAAGATTGTAAGAAAAATAGATTATCTACTAACGAGAAGTGTGAAAAATACGAGGAAAACTATTTGAAGATAGTTACAGACGCCCAAAGGATTATCAAGAAAGATAATTACCAAAAGCTGATTTTTTCATAATTTCAGCATTATGAAGAAAATTAGACCAAATCTGAAACAAAAACAATAGGAACGATAGAGAATTCAAACAGTTTTTGGAGGGATGGCGGAAGTAGGTATTTTGAAAAACAAAAAAAATACTCAAGAATATGGCAGTTATTTCACAAGAGAATCAAAATTATAAGAAGTTGAAACACAAAATGTATGGTTGCTATAAAAGAGGTAATAAAAAGCAGAATCAGGAGAAATGCTGGGATCTTTCTATGGAAGTGGCCAGCCGGCTCAGCGGTTGGTGCTGACACTAGACCCAGTTTGAGGCCAAAGTATGAGACTTTTTCTCAATTATTAAAATTGATATGATCGCTGAGAGATGGCTGGGATTCAAAATGAAATGGAGAATTCCTGGAACACTGTGCATAATGGACACCAGCCGTGAAAGCCTGCATTTCTATATTATGCTTCCAGTGTTTCTTCTTCTGCTCATTCAGTTATTGATTTTTGTAAAATTTTCCTCTTCTTCTCGGAATCCGTTCTTTCCAACCGTCCTAATTTATTTATATTTGTAGCATTTCCATAATCGAATTTTTCTTCCCCCACTTATTGACTTTTCTAACGAAGAGTTCGTATGAAAGTTTATCTGATATTGTTTTTCTTGTTCTGGTGAAGATGAAGTGGCAAAAGAAGATTTTTTGTGAATACCTCCCAAGAGGTTATCTTGAACGATGGAAAATAGCAACTAAAGTTTGTCTTTCAGTCGCAGATGATTCCACAACTGATTTTATGAATATTCGCTTTATATTTTCAAACAAAAATAATTTTTTCTCATTACTCCGACTTCGACACCAATCAGGAGAAATGTTTTTTGCCATCTTGTTACGTTAGGGGGGCTCATCCTGATGAAATAATAATACTTCAAAAGAGCTGGGTGGTTGAACAACATAATAAATTTCAGTATAGAAAATAATTTGTTTTCGTGCTTTTTTCAACAATTATCTACTGCACTGCCAACTAGCAGCGGTAGCCATTTGTATAGTTGGGAATATAGTAACCATCCATGGACATATATGAATATGGACTTGGCAATCCCATACTATAAAATTACTTAAATTGTTATGTCAATTTTATAAGTTGTATGAGTCTAGGTATTAGCGATAATTTTAGGTAGTCCCTAATTATGTAAATGGGTAAAAAAAAGGTATTTAAGTAATTTCAATGAAGAATAGTTAAATGTACTACATTCGCTTGAAAAAGATACTGTACTGTGTATCGAAACATGTCGCAAAGACAATACATTTTGTGGAAATTTTAATCGTTTTTTACCTTTGTGTCAATCCCATACTTGCAGCATAGGTTGTTTTGAAGGCGCTTGGTTCGTAGACGCGCGCGTTAAGAGGAAGGAGGAGATCTGCGATAGACTGTTACTTACCCTCCACTGACAGTGGCTCACGCAATTTAATTGATATAGTAACGAAAGTATGTGGTATTTCATTTCATATAGGATTATGGAAACTTATGAGGGAACTGGTCGGCTGAGTTCGTTCAACTCCATTGCCAGTTGTCGAATCCATAGTATTTCCTTCGCTGATAAGTACGCCGCCTCAGCGGTGGAAAGGGCAACTTTTGACTGCTTTCGTGATCCCCACATGATGGCTCCCCCTGAGTTCATAATGACGAGTCCACTAGTTGACTTCCTATCGCCGATATCACCAGCAAAGTCTGCATCACTGAATGCTGCGAGATATTTATCACCTCCATATAGAATACTATATTGTACGGATCCTTTGAGGTACCGAAAAATTCTTTTGATCGCATTCCAGTGACAGAACTTGGGGTTTTCAATGAATCTGCCCAAATAATTCACCATGTATGTTATATCAGGTCTGGCTTCCCTGTTAGGTTTAACCCCAGCCTCTTGCGAGTCTTCCAACATGGACACTTGGTGTTGAAACTGCATTGCATTTCTCCATATTGAATTTCTTCAAAATTTCTTCGATAAATTGCAACTAGTCGATGAAAATAAAACCAGATCTTTCAATAATGTTAATTCCGAGGTATGAAACAGCTTTTGTATAAGTAATTTCAAAGTTTGTATTCATTTTCTCCATCAAAACTTCAATATCTGCCAAATGATTTCCTGTCACCAAACCGTCATCTACGTACAGAACAATGATGATAATGTTCGACTGATTCCTCTTGAAAATACAGGGATCAGCAGCACATAGAAAAAATCCTTTATTGAGCAGAAAAGTTGTGAATTTTTCATTCCAATTACGGGGTGCCTGTTTCAAGCCATAAAGACTTTTCTTCAGCCTGCACACTCTTCCTGTACCATCGTTGTACCCTTCAGGTTGCACCATAAACATTTCTTCAGACAGATCACCATGTAAGAAAGCTGTTTTCACGTCAAATTGAAGTATTTGAAACTTTTCTCTCGCTGCTGAGGACAAAATATATTTGATCGTCGTATCTGGCAACTGGACTGAAAATTCCGTCGTAGTCTATACCATGTCGCTGCATAAAACCTTTTATCACCAATCTTGCTTTGTACCACTTCTGATTTGGATGGATGTCTTTAATTCGATATACCCATTTACATAGAGGCTTCTTACTTTTAGGTAAATTCGACATAACCCACGTTTCATTTTTCAGCAAGGAATTGAACTCATCGTCCATTGCCGCTTTCCATTTTTCATTTTTCATTGCTTCATCCACTAACGGTTTTCAACATCACCAATTATTGCTATAGCTGTAAATTTCTCTGGGCATCTCAAGCTCTCCTTTTTCCTCTACTAGTAGTTAGAATTTTTGGATATTCTGGAATCATTTCCGTTAATGATTTGACTGTAATTATTACTACTGCTGCTCTCGCCTTCCTCTTCTTGATGCTTGTTGACTTTTTCTTCTATAGAACTTGTTGATATTGCAATCCATTTATACTTTCATGTACATATATAACATTATCATCATTTCGAACTACGACTTCATTCCTAGCACATTCCAGATTGATGTTATGTCATTTTCTTTGAATATCACGTCTCGGGCAAATTCAATTTTTCTGTTATCCTCTTGTTACGGTTCAAATTCGCTAGAAAGCCTTATAATCGTAAATAAGATAATTCTACCATACTCAATCATTTATTCATCAAATTACAACTTGATTCAGCTAACAATGAACCCCCTGTATAGTCACTGATAATCTGGTTTATTCCATTCGTCACTAGAGTTCGAATGCCATGGCTAGTATCCTCTTCGGTATCCTATAACGGCTTCCCGAAGCCCTGGAAAACAAACAATCGTAAAGCCACTATATCTGCCTAAAATCACTATTAGGAGTGCAAAGATCTAAACATTCACCAGTTAAGCTTTGAGCAATAGATGATGAGTACCTTGTATGAGCAATTTTCAAAGATTTAATCAAAATTCATTTAAACATATTTTCATAACCTAAATGTCAAAACACTCATATGTAAACAATGAACCCTAATAAACATGGAACAGTTTAAATCTAGGTTCAAATCAGTTGATGATCATGATAAACTGATCATGATCATGAATCTCTTGCAAAAGAATAGAAAATGACAAGTGACAAGAAGTCAAAAGTCTAGAGAGAGGAAATGTTCTTTTTTTATAAGATCTAACCTTGTGTAGGCACATGGCCAGAGTAGCTCTTAGAAGAAGTGCTCTCACCTCAGGTGGATTTGACCAATTATAATCGCTGGAAATTGTATAAGTCTTCGGTAATCGAGTAGATTAGGGAGTTTCACAGTTGTGGATTTGAATTAATCAGTTTCCTGCGATTGCCTATTCAAGCCATCACGACAGGCCACACACCATCCTCAGGTAGGTCTATCTTACTCTCTTGAGAAAGTTTACATGATCATTCTCATTGTAGTCAACACTCATCACTTTTGAAAACTCTAAAATATATCATAGGATTGCTCATATAACGGAAACTCTATTTCAGGCCTTTTTCTTGCGGTTCCAAATAATCATTGCATGATAGAAGTTGTACAGTGGTATACTAAGCTTACTCAACCGGCATATGGACATCAGCAGTCATTAGTAGGAGCTTACTGTTCGGCATTGCTTTCCGAGACCCTCTCAGCCGCTGCAACGAATGGTAGAAGTCCAGCCGACGGCAACTCATTCATCACACTCAGGCGAGCTCATTCCAGTATTCAGCTTTTTCGCTATCATTTGGTTAAAATATAGTAGTTGCGTATAGACTTCATTTTATTGTTTGGCTATTCTTGCACAGGTCGAACCAATTGCGCTTACAGCTACGATAATAGCTTATTGCTATCATCCTTAAGTAGACTTTATGATATTACTGCTTAGCTTGCTCTTTGCCTGCTCGTAGTGAGGGTAGTGCTAGAAAAGGAAATCATAATCAATTACCTAGCTTTTATTTACAGAAATCTCACTTACCTGTTGTGAACTCCAGTGTATATATACATTTGGGTAAAAAGGGGCCCTAGTTATACCCTATCTCATTTATTACATAAATATTCAGCACATCCATACATTTCTATCCTGTTATTAGTTATTAGAATATTGCAATTGAATTGAGTATAACGGACTTTGACTACCATTTTCAATAAGGGACATTATTCAATATTTATTATTAGATATTCTTCTTCTCTTTTTGTCACTCTGTGGTCTGTACCAGCAAACGCACAGGGAAAAGTAATTAAACCCAGATCCAGCTTCAAATATATTGAGTATCATTTCCACACCCAACCTACCACTGAACTAATCGAATTTTACATTCATAATATATAACTCATATTTTGGTCATCTCCCTCTCAAAGTAGTAGAGAAAAGTGGAGTGACACTCTTGTATTTTCTCCATAACCAACGGATATACCTGTTTTACCTTCAGCATCCCATTTGAGTCTTTCCTGTTTAGGTATAGGTATGGATAAATACCGATTCACCGAAAATTTTTCAAATTAGTAAAGCTGAATCTTTCATTGAACCATAACTCATTTGGTGTTTTGTTATGGATTCCTGTCGTTTCAGTCATATTCAGAATATAAATAGAATGATTCGTAGTTGCTGATGCCCATAGTCTTCCGTCCAATTTTTGTGCTTGAAGCATTGTTCTTGCCATTTCGATAATCGTCCTCATCTCTCGTTCTGCTCTGCCATTCTGCTCTGGAGTATAGGGTACAGATCATTGATGTCGAATTTCATGATCGTTGAGAAGTTTCTGGATGACTTCGTTGACTATTTCCTTGCCGTTATCACTTCTCAATATCTTTACAGTGTTTCCAGTTTGATTTTCAACTGTATTCAGGAATATTTTTTCAATTTCTCCTTAGTTTCATCATTCGTCCGGATAAAATATATTGTTCTGAAGCGACTAAAGTCATCTTTCAAGAGCAAGAAATATCTTGAACCGCCCAATGAATCTTCTTCCATGGGTCCGCAAACATCCATATGAACAAGCTCGGTAGGACTTCTCGTAGAACTGACTAGAATAGGCAATCTGTATTGCTTTCCTAGTATGCCAACTTCATACATTGTTTGATTTTTGTTCTACTTCAGAACTGATATTCGCATTGGTAATTTCAAACGATAATTTCACTCCGTGAATACCAGCAGCGAACACTTCTTCGTTTTTTTTGAATTCACACTTCTCATTGTTAAGTGTCATCAACCTTTATCAAGTGCTGTACCAGCCGAAAACAAATTGAATTTCAATTGTGGTACATATAAAACATCACGAATAATTAACGGAATCCATTCATTTCCATTGAAAGCTTCAATGTTGATATCTCTTTGGCCAAGTTTCACTTTTCTGTATTCAGATAGTTTGGAAAAACTTTGAAACCATTTTCGCTCACTGGACATAATATGATTGTTGGCTCCAGAATCTAAGTACCAACGGTTTTTCGTTTCTTCGACACTGTTGATTAAAGCAATACTGATTAAGGCATTTTGGTTTTTATTCTCCTTTTTCTTTCTAAACCAACAGTTTTTGATGACGTGGCCTCTTTTGTTGCATCAATGTCAAACCGGTACATTATTCAGATTCTTGAAAATAATTTTTCTTCACATTTGAAGTAGTAGCAAAGGCTAATGTTTCATTACGAGCACAAGTTTCTTCTCGATTCTTGATTCTTTCTTCCTCCAGCAACAGTCGAGTGGTAACGTTTTTTAAAATATTGAGTTCTTCACTAACAGAATCCCATGCACTTTGGAAAAAGGAATATCAACTTGGTAGCATCATCAAAATTGGTTATAACCATGGATTCAGAAATCGATGCTCTCAAAGATTTGAGATCATGGACAAGCTGCTCCAACATGGTAATATTTGTACACATGCTTTCTGATTCGTCATATTTGAAGGTGTAGAATTTCTGCTGTATCACATGCAAAGATACATCAGTTTTCTGAGCATATAGGATCTGGAGCTTAGAGAACATTTCAGCTTATGAATTGCAATGGCTGATCAAGAACAATATTTGTTCGGATGCGCTGGTTACAAAAATTTTTTGAGCATTGATGTCGTCTTTCTCATCTGGCTTGATGGTCTTTCCCACGGCAACATCATAAATTCCAGCACTCTTCAAAATGATGGCTACCTGGAATCTCCATATTTCATAATTTCTCGAACTTTCCAGCCTGATTATTTTCAAAGCAGTTTAATCACCCATATTACACTTTCAAAATGACAATTTGTCAGACCTGCTTCAAGCTGTATTTTTAACTGCACAAGTATTTCGGTAGCGATTTCTATGGACTCTGTGAGTGAATTTGGCCCATAACCTGATGAAACTTATCAGTGGTTTGAAATACTTTATTGAGAAACTTGGAATACAGTTTGGAAAACTGCTCTCTTTGTTTATTAAAAAACAACTACAACATCATATATTATTACATCAACATGGATACTGAAAAATAGAATCCATAGCCATATAAAAATTTCAACAGATATGTCTTCATTTAATAAGTTGATTCTGAAGCAAAAATATTTATTTCTACATTCGAAACAGTGGGAGTTACACCGCACGTTCAATATAAAAACGACATTTGGGTCAAATCTTGCAAGTGAATTTTGATTCTTTTCGTCCAATCAACTTGAAATGACAAGTGTTCATAGCTCATGTGACAATGCATTATGGACTTTTTAATTAAAAAAAAACAAAATGGAGATTTATATTTATTATAGTCCGATTCTATTCAAAATTATGTGGGAAGTTTGGGGGTCGCAGATTATGAATTTCTTGTCAAAATTTACAAATTGGAGATGGCGGACTACTTTTATAATTATGGTTCGATCCTAATTGAAAATGAGTACATAAGGGTATTTGGACGGAGATAATGACTTTGGTCGAGTATTACGAAATTTTTGTCAGAACTTTTTTTTGGGGGTTACTGTGATAGAAAATATTTTTTTTTGTAGAATTCATGAATTCAAAATGGCGACTCCAAGGAGGCGGACTGATGAGAAACTGATGAATTAATGAATTTTTTTCAAGACAGGCAGTTTTTATACTTGTGCTTCGGACTTCCATCGTCTTAATGGTTGAAAGATTTCTACTTCTTTCAATTTTTCAAAAAATTACTACATCGTCTACAACCTTCAAAACAATAATTTCCTTAATTGTGAATGACAGGTAATTTAATTAGTGACGGATTCAAAAGCTTGCCACGAATGAAAAATAAGTAATTCTTGCGCGACAAGCTTTTGAATCCGTTACTTATTTAATAACCTATCAAACAAATACAAAAATCATTCATTCCTTTTAAGGCATTTTATAAATATTTTTTTATGATTTGTTTTTCATAAAAAAATAATTGAAGATACTACTTGATGAAAGACCATTAATAAATACTGAAAAATGGAGTATATAATCCAATCTTCCGCAAAAACCGTATACAAAAGGTAATTCTCGTACAAGTATCCAACACAAAACAACTACTGCTCCCTACGACCGTTGAATTATATCTGTTTGACAGCTGGCAAAGCTTTCTACAAGAATAACAGAGCAATGCTTTTTGAATATGTAAATAGCTGAATTTATTTTTTGATCCAAATGGTGAACACCTACTTACCAGTTTCATGGTATTTGTTGATCATCAGCAAAGGTCTTCCGTCAAGTAGTGTCGTCAATTCTTCGTGTATGCATTTGGCTTCATATTGAAGTCGACACAATAATACGAATGCTTTCCTTGGAACCTACTGTGGGCGCTGGATACATACTTCAATATCTATTTTAGGAATTTCCAACAAACGATGAACGTCATTTTCGATTCAATTGGGAACTGGCCTTCGCTGATGATTGGCAAGTAACATAAAACCGTTATGTATAGTCTAGTTCCTGAATTGTAGATAGTGACTCATCGTGGATTTTCAGGAGGTTTTTCCGGGATTTGAAAGTGCGGGGGGATGTGAGAAAGTGGCAAAGTAAAACTTGATTTTAAACCTGAGTACCTAGCTGATTTCAACCTACAACCTATGAGTCACTTTTTAAAATTAGGAACTAGACTATAGATGTTCCCCATATGAATCAAAAAATTAATTCAGCCATACATTTGAAAAGCATTGCAAAGTTGTTCTCATAGGAAGCTTTGTCAAGTATCGAACATATATAATTTAACCGTCGTATGGGGTAATAGATGTTTTCTGTTGGATACTTGACGATCTATTGTATAGGGTTTTTGCGGAAGATTGGATTATATAATTAATTTTTCAGTATTTATATTTTTCAAACAGACATAATTCTAATTTAATTTTGAGTTTTTTGATTCTAAACCAAAATTAATAGGAGCGGATAACTCAATTTCATGAATTTTGTTAAAAAAAAAACATAATCTCCGACCTCACAAACCTCCAAGTAGCAATTTCGAATAGAATCGAACCATTATAACAGATTTCGCCCGCCATCTTGGAGCCACCATTTTCTTTTTAATTAAAAAAATATTGAAAAAAATTGTTGATTTTCGGTAAATATCATGTTCGTTTAGACAAACATTGATTTTTGCACTAATATTAACACATGTAGAGCACCAATCAAAGCCTTGTAAAGAGATGTCATAATCAATATTAATTTTTATGGTAAAAACTAAAATACTTTTTATTCTATCTTTGCAGTCAAACAGTCATTCACAGATTGTTTGTTTTAAATTTTTTTGTTATTGTCGATTGTCAACTTCATATAACAAGATAAATACAATTTTGTCTTGTAATGATATCTATGTATATAATTTTCAATTTATAATTTTTCATTTTGTGGTGTGTATAGAAATTTAATACCCACTGTGACGCCAATGAGAAATATAAACGCCAATCTCTACTGTGTGAACAAACGATCTACTCACCTATGAAAGCTAAGATTCTGGTTGTTAGAACAATTGTTTGTAAACCCAACACTAAAGCATCATTATGAGTCTCTATCTATTTTTCTTTCACTATTTAATCCAAAACACAACAAAACACCAATATTTCCACAAATAACTCACACCACAAAAAATGTCAACAAGAACTGGTGAAATTTGTAATAGGTAAAATATAATTGTTCGAATGTATAATACCGGTTTTCATTACATAAATAAGCATCGAAAGGTGTAGTTAGTGAATGAAATTCGTTGACGATAGAGTTTAAGCGAGTGTTGAAAAGTAATAGAGAATTATAACAGTCTCGACATTGGAAACGCCCAACTCAACAGCAAGACCTTAGAAATCTGATCGGTCAGTGGCTACACGTAGTGGAGTAAATAACTCACTCCATTATTCATTTATATGTCCATGTTACCATCAGCTAGCTAATAACAAGTGAAACAGAAAAATTCCCATTCTGTTAAATTCATTCATCTAGAAGATTACATAATACCGCACTATCACAAAATATCACTAATAATCCCCTTCAAGCGTGACTAACATCATAAAACGGAAATTCTTGTCACTATTGATGGAAAATATTAACTTGTTATTCCAGAATTGTATACAATATAAAAGGAATCGGTGAGATAGAAATGAATTGTATGCACAGCTTAGGTTTTAAATACTCATTTATTCGATATTTGCATAGGCGTCTTATTTCCTACGGTTACACCAAGATTCCAGATAACTCCTTCGGGAGCGTTCATTTGCATTCTCAAAGTCTATTTTATCAAGTATCAAAATAACATCACTGGTCATAGGCCTCTGAATGATTTCTTTTCAATTTTATTCACCGGCCAACGGTTTACCTGTCAGGTCACTTTCCATTCTATCGGGAAGCGGTTAACGACTGGGTAAACTCCCGAAATTTCAGCGTTCGTTTGACACCCACGTCCACATAACCGATTTTTGGACTGATAACCCCACTGTGGGTATCTGGAGAAAATCGAGTCATAGGTCACTGAACGTTTCGTTTTCTTTAACAAGTTGTGTTCACTAGCCGACGGCCCGATCTGTCAAGTCGGTATCTCTTTCAATTTTATTGGAAACAGGTTAACGAGGAGGTGAGTGCACGAAAGCTCCAACGTTTGTTTCAAGAATTACATCCACAGCCTTTGATTTTCTGTTTGATAACCTCATTGGTCACATCTGGAAAAATTCGAATAATGGGTCACCGAATAATTCATTTACTCGAATGCAACAAAATCCCTATTCAGTTTAGTCTTTCGCCCAGTATGAACCCAATTCTACATGTGAAATATTCAACTCTTCAACATGATGAAATGAAAGGAATATGTTGGAGTACCTCCCTCAAATAAATTAAATATGTTCAAGAACCTCGGTAATATTGTATAAGGATCTGTCCTTACCTTTCAACACAAATTCGCAGTGTACGGTAATAATACGGAATAGCTCATGTTGATCAAACACATACCCAACCCCATCAGCTTTGAATTCATGTTTTAAACTTTATATTATCTTCAGAACTTTCCGAGCAGAGTTGCCATTAGAATTCAGGACCACCTGAAGTTCCTTATTTTGTATTCACACCGAGATAGCAATAGAGCAACTTTGAAATTGTAGATTTTGTTTCAAATTGATAGGGTTGCTTGATAGAAATCTTATTTCACGTTGGCGGCTCGCTATTTTTAAACACACTTATGGCAAATGTCTTTCTAAAACGTTGAGGAATTGAAGTAACGAATAAAAATTCTCAATGAAAACTATGACTTGATGACAATCTGAAAAAAATCGACTAGGAGGAAATGTACGGAATTATATTCATTATTACAATACTGGTATAATATTTCTCATATGTATATTTTAGAAATATTTCCAGTTTCGTATTCACTTTTGCTTGCCTCGAAAAATTGTTGACGACGTACATGTTTTTATAAATTGTGTCAATCATTCCTGGAAACATTATCGAATGATTGAATACATTTTTTCACACACACTAAGGTAATTCACGAGCAGAGCTGCACTAAAGTACTCACGAGTACTTCAGAATGAGTAGCCGCATTTTTAATTAATGAATTTTGACAAGAAATTCAGAATCTCTTATCGAAAAAAACCCACATATAAATTCTTAATAGAATCTTACCATGATCACAAATCTCGTCTGCCATTTTGGAGCCGCTGTGCTGGTTAATCAATATTGCGTTCAAAGATTTCGTTACATACATACATAGATACAGGTGAAACTAAAATAAGCGTGTTGAAAAAGTTCAGGAGTATCATTGTACTTGAGAGTCTGGAGTTCGTACTCTGGGTGTATGCTCACATATCAGTGTTTTCTGGTTCTGTAGCATGTACATTTTCGCTACTGTAATTTGTAAATAAAAAAAAGCTTAAGAGCAATATGGATTTCACTCTGTGGCGACCTACATTCAGTCACCCTAAAAGCATACATGTGTATGTGTGAAGTTGGTTGTCTAACCTCATTTACAGAAACCTCATAAACATTATTGTTTCTGATTTCTTGGGTTCACCATAATTTCAAACGAAATGTTTTGTTTGTTTTGGATATTTTGGCTGCGTTCATAAATTTACTCTGAGAGTAGAGTAAGAGTACGGTCACGTGATGATAAGTACATGTCGATCATTACTCCCGAATAGTTGTTTAGAAACTCTGCCAAGAATGCAAGTTGTTAATGACAATATTGACAATAGCGATTCGTGAATTTAAGGTTCTCTTAATTAGGGATTCCAGAGGTGAAATATTGTTCATTACACTTTGAAGCAAACCTTTATTTGTAAGAATCCCTGCCAATTGATACTGCATGAAAATCCATATCGTAGGACCAAAATATATAAATATAATAAATTATCGAAATTTCCATATTCCACACCATTACTCACTGTTTGTACAACACTACCTCTCAATAATTGTAGCCTACTTCAAAAGCTCATTGAGTCTTCTTCTTTGTGGGGTCGACTTCTGGTTAATTCTAGTACTAAGCAATCTAAATCCCTACCATCTGAATAGCATAGAATGACTGCGTTTTTCAGAAGGCCCGTTCGGCCCTGTTCCCTATCATGAATTTTGCTTTTTCTATCAATTTTTCTGAATTACATTCAAGAACATGATCATTTAGAGTTTGATTATTATAAGCTAGTTTTATAGGTATTGATCAAATTGTCACACATATCAATTAATCTTTTCAATGTATTGTTATCACCATCGAATGGTTTGATATTATTCAATCTAGATTTGAAAAGATTCCAGTTTACGATTCTAGGTTGTGTTTGATCTACTGGTGGACCATATTGGATTAAGATTAATCGTCTAGAATAGACAGCAATTCGTTCGCAATGAACAGCTCTAAATATCTTCACCGAAGTCCTTATTCAGAGGGTTCAGTAAAGACAAGGGGTATCCAAATCCGTGTAGTCTCCAGTTCCTTCCTCGTTGATTCTGTGTAGCCTTGCAGGGGTTGAGTCGTCAGCTTGTCCGCTCGTTCGGGATATCCTCGATGAAATGATTGTTCGAATTGCGCTTAAGGGTTGAACCTCCACGACGCATAAAAGTTCTTTTTGCACGCTACACAAAGCCTTACACGACTGCGCCAGTCAAATACTTTGAACGAGATAATGTCTTTTTAAAAAACAATTATTCACTACAGAAGTTGACGAACTATCTCTTGCCAGAGTTACAATAGAAATGAATTTATAATTCATGAAAGTGTTCTCTTAAAGATCTTGGATGAGTCGATTCCGGGAATACTGCATGGTCAGCGCAGCTTCATCCATAGGAACTGATCGTCAGAAAATTCTTCAAATGAAGTAGTAGTATACAATTTGAAATCATTAGTAGTGATAGTGTATGATTAATATGAAAAAAAAATCGTCAGCCTGCATGATAATGGTTAAAAGTTCGTCAGTCGGGCCTCTAGAGTGTAGAAAAAACAAAACAATTGAGCGCGCGGTGTCTTTGGGGTCCAACTGACGAAATTTTTACTATTATTATGCAGTCTGACAATTTTTCACATTTTATATTGTTGCGTCTTCGGGTTCAAAAATAAGTGTACTCTGGTATGAACTCGCCTTTATTAATCAAACTTTACTTGACAACACTGTAATACAAGTCACTGTCAAAATACTTGTATCCAAGGTAACTCAAGGTAACTTTCTAACTAACTTACTTCATCTCACAAATGCATTGCTTTTATATACCAATAAAGTTCTAGAAAACTTAAGAAATCAATAGAACACAAATAGAATGATCGACGATTGATCCAGAACAAAAGTTAGTGCTTCTAGATTTTTCCATCTAATTCATCGAAAGATCTCGAACAATTCGAGAAGTCTTTATCAAATTTCAGGTCTGTAACACTGCCTCCTCCTTTAGGTTATTCCGTCCCGGATAACACCATCACCATTTTGGTTGTCCCTCTGGAACCAATTTGGGGAATCGTGGCCTCGGTATTCTGCTAACCTCTCGATGTGAACAACTTTGGGTTTACTCCTTGGGTTGAGCTGGATGCGGTATACCAAGTCGTTGATCTTCTTTATGATGGCATAGGGTCCTGTCCAATTTCTCTGTAGCTTGGGGCATTTTCCTTTCTTTCTCTGACGTTGGTATAGCCAAACGGCATCACCTGGCTCGAACATAGTCCCTGGACTCTTCCTGTCGAACCTCTTTTTCATTTTATCACTGGAGATTTGAAGACGACGTCTGCAGAATTCATGAACTTGGTCCAGTCTTTCTCGCAACTCTTGGACATATTCTGGTGAGACTTTGTCCTCTGTACTTCTCGGTGTCATTCCAAACAGCAGATCGCATGGTAGTTTCATTTCTCGCCCAGTGATCAACATTGAAGGGGTATATCCGGTGGACTCATGCTGGGAACTTCGATAGGATAGGAGAAATAGTGGTACCAACTCATCCCAATCCTTTTGATTGCTGTGGTACGAGTCTTCTTCACACCTAGAATGTTCATCATTTCCTGCCATAATTCAGATTCGAAGTTTCGTCCTTGATCAGAATGTAATTCTAGTGGGACTCCATGTCTGGCTATTACATTTTCTATGAAGGCCTTTGCAACGGTCTTTGCCTCCTGGTTTGGAATGGGCACAACTTCAGGCCACTTGGAGAAATAGTCCATGGCTACCATCAAGTATTTATTTCCTTGCTCGGTAACAGGAAACGGCCCAAGAATGTCAACTGCTACTCTTTCGAATGGTTCACCAGAAAGATACAGAGCCATTTTCCCTCGACTTCTAATTTTGGGTCCCTTCTTTGAAGAACATAGGTCACATCTTCTGCACCATTCTTCTACATCACGACGACAATTCATCCAATAGAATCGTTCTCGAATTCTAGCAAGGGTCCTCTTGATTCCAAAGTGTCCACCTGCACGACTACTATGAAGTTGCTCGAGCACATCTTTAGTAAGTGCCTTCGGCAGGACCAGTTGGTACACCACAGTTGCTCCATCTGGGCTCTCCCATTTGCGATGCAATAGGCCATCACGAAGACATAGGGAATCCCATTGAGCCCAGTATCCCTTGGCAACTGTACCAAACTTGGATACTTCCTGCCACTCAGGTCTAACTCCATTTTTTAGCCAGCTTAGGACTAACTTTAAATTGTTGTCTTTCTTCTCATTCTTTCTCATATCTTCTGTGGTCCATATATCAGATTCTTCAGACTCGACTCTTACGGTGGTAACTTGCAGAATTTCCTTGCAGTGTTCATCATTGTAAAAGTTGACTTCTTTGTTTTCAAGTTTCTGGCAATATCGGCAATGCTGTTCCAAGCATGGACGTCTTGATAATGTGTCTGCATTTCTGTGTTTCCTGCCACTGCGATGAATAACTTTGAAGTCGTATTGTTGGAGTCTCTCTAGCCATCTCGCAACCTGACCCTCAGGTTTCTTGAAGTTCATTATCCACTGCAAAGCGTTGTGATCACTTCTTACGAGAAAACGTCTGCCATAGAGGACGGTATGGAAATGTTCAATGGCTTTGATTATCGATAGAAGCTCCTTTCTTGTAACGCAGTAATTCTTTTCGGCTTTGCCTAAAGTTTTACTAAAGTAGGCTATTACTTTCTCTTCGCCATCCTGTTCTTGGGATAAAACTGATCCAATGCCTTGCTGAGACGCATCACAGTCTAAAATGAAAGTGCCTTGTTTTCGTGGGTAAGCCAAAATAGGCGCAGTTGTCAATTTCTTCTTCAGTTCAGTGAACGACTGTTGGCAATCAGGGCTCCAATCAAATTGAACGTTGTTCTCAGTTAAGCGGTGGAGTGGCTTGGCAATTTTACCAAAGTCTTGAACAAACTTCCTGTAGTAGGTACATAGCCCCAGAAAATTTCTTACTTCATGTTTATCCCTAGGACGTGGCCAACTCCTAACAGCCTCGATTTTAGCAGGATCGGTCTTAATTCCTTTGGCCGAGATGACATGGCCTAAAAAATTAACTTCTTTTTGAAATAAATAACACTTCTTTGGGTTCAGTTGCAGGTTAGCATTTTCTAACCTCAAAAATACTTCTTCCAAATTATTCAGATGTTCGTCAAATTTCCTTCCCATTACTATGACGTCATCCAAGTAGACTAGACAAATTTTCCATGTCAAACCTCTCAATACTAGTTCCATAAGTCTCTCAAACGTGGCGGGAGCATTACATAATCCGAACGGAAGAACATTGAATTGGTACAGCCCTTGTCCGGTAGAGAACGCTGTTTTTCCTCTATCATCAGGATGAACTTCCACTTGCCAATACCCACTTTTCAGATCCAACGTTGAAAACCATTTGGAACCGGATAATGTGTTTAGTGTATCATCGATTCTTGGTAATGGGTAGCTATCCTTCATCGTTACGTCATTCAGTCGACGATAGTCCACGCAGAATCGGGTTGATCCATCCTTTTTAATTACCAATACTACCGGTGAGGACCATGGGCTTGTGGTTTCTTCAATTATGTCATCCTCCATCATGTTGTTTATCATGTCTGCTACCTCTCTCTGTTTGGCACACGGTAGTCTTCTCGGAGCCTGTCGGATTGGTCGGGCATCGCCGGTGTTGATGCGATGTTGAACTCGACTGGTACGTCCTGTCGAAGTCTCTGTCGAGAAAATGTTAGGATGGCTATAAAGAAACTCTTTGGCCTTCCGCTTTTCCTCCATAGTTAAATGTTCCGTGGATTCCATCATTTTGTCTATTGTTCTCTGATCGATGTTAGTGGTATTTCTTCGCAGTACCTGAGTGTGGTCTTCACAATTGATAACTCGAGTGACAGGTTTGCAGAATCCCAATTGGTCGTTTTTCTTCAGTAGGACTTTATTTTCCGAAGTATTGGCAACCCTGACAGGAATTAGTTGTTCTGTGTTCACAAGACATCGGGCAATTAAAATTCCATCTTGGCGGTATTCATCATTTTCAATTATTCCAGTGCTCAAATCTCCAGGTTCTTTATCCATTCTGGCCATGATGATGGTTTCGGAGATTTTCGGAATGTGGATGTCTTCGTCAACATAAATCTTAATTGGTTGGATTTTCTCATTGTACCTGCTCAGGAAGATTTCTTCATGGCCAATCCGCAAAATTTTCTGTCTGATGTTAAGCATGAAGTCGTTTTTCTCCATGATGTCCAGACCCAAAACACATTCATCCCTTATTTCCGCAACTAACATAGAATGTTCCATGGTAATAGGTCCTATCTGGATGTGTACAAGTGTTTCCCCAATGACTGGTGCGGTTTGTCCCGTTGCCGTTTCCAAAACCATATTCCTTTTCATCGGCTTCACAGATTCTTGTATGAGGTCTGGGCGAACGACTGATCTTGAAGCTCCTGTATCAATAGTGAAGGTGCATTTCCGATCTTCTTAGTGGCCTTGTATTAGTAGACTTTGACCATTTTTCTTCAATGACGATATATGGATCTTGGGGCTTTTAACACTGAAAGTCGCCACGCGCCCCCTAGTGCCGACTAATTCTGGTTTTCCTGGTTGGGAGCAAGTCCTCTTTCAGACGTTTGAGGTCTCCTTTCTGGCGTGGTCGATCTCCTTTCTGACGTGGTCGATCTCCTGAAGGCTCCTCTGGTATAACGGCCACGTTGCTCTGTTCCTGAGCTCGGAGATCTCGATTTATCTTCGTTGCTCCTCGACCTCTTTCTTCTTGGACTTCTGGATCTCGATCTTTCCCAGCAACTCCTCTGTAGATGGCCGCTTTTCCCACAGTTATAGCGCCTCTTCCTGTCTTCTGGGGAAGGCACTCGGTTGCTTAATGCTGTTATGGAGTCCAATATTTTCTTCAATAGCGCCTCGCTTGTAGGAGAATCCTCGTTGAATTTAACTTCACGTAACTTGGGCCTCGTATTTCTTGATGCGTTTTTCGCGGCCTCGAACTCCAAAGATGCTATTAGTGCTGCGCTTATGGTTTGAAGTCGTCCTAGTCGAAGGACTTGCTGCATGTCAGTATCTCTCAAACCATCGATGAAAGTCTGCACCCCAATTTGTTCTATGAACTCCTTCGGTGCTTGTGGGTATGCCATATTAATGAGTTGCTCTACGTCGGCTCCATACTCCTGTAGGGTTTCGTTGGATTTTTGGTATCGACTCTTCATTTGGCTCTGAAATACTTGTTTGAGATATTGCTGTCCATATCTGATTTCTAAAGCTTCAACGATTCTAGAATATTCCTTCTGATTACTCTCGGGGAGGTTCTGAAGGATTTCCAATGCTTGTCCTCGTAGACACAGGACTAGAGAGGTGGCCATTTCTTTCTCGGACCAGCCATTTGCGTTTGCTGCCGCTTCAAACTGACGTCTATACATGGACCACGAGGATTGTCCATCAAATGTTGGAGGCTTCAAAATTTTCACTTGTGTAGGCCTTATCGGAGTTGTCAGTGAGGATGGCTTTTCGCTGGTGGGGGAGATTCCCTCAGAGGGTGCAGGCTTGTGTGGAAGGTGTAGCGTTTCCAACCTCTCCTTGATCCTATCCACTTCTTCGTTGAATTTCTTGTTCACCTCTCGTGCCACCCGTTCATCTATTTTGGACAGTTCATTTTCGACGTCTTGGACCCTTCTGTTGACTCCCTGGACTCCGCCTCTGACTTCTTGAACTTCACCTTTAACCTCTTGAACTTCTCCTCTGACGTCTTGTACTACTTCGGTGATTTCATTCTGGAAGCACTTTTGACTGTGACTAATACGTTGCAGAATATCAACATGTTGTTGTTGTAACTGCTGGACTAACCGCGCCTCCTGTTCCTCTTGTTCTTGTTTCCTTCTCAGTTCAGTTGTTGTAGAAGCTTTTCTTGTTCTTGTTTTCGTTTGGCTTCTTGTTCCTCTTGTTCTTGTTTTCGTTTGGCTTCTTGTTCCTTTAAAAACTCAAGAATATCTGCTGATGTCGCCATCTCGTCGTAATTATTTGCTCGAGTATTCACCATCAAATACTGGAAAACTGCCTTACTTTTTTTTCTTCAGTAACACTTATTCCGCCGCTGTCACCAATTGTTGCGTCTTCGGGTTCAAAAATAAGTGTACTCTGGTATGAACTCGCCTTTATTAATCAAACTTTACTTGACAACACTGTAATACAAGTCACTGTCAAAATACTTGTATCCAAAGTAACTCAAGGTAACTTTCTAACTAACTTACTTCATCTCACAAATGCATTGCTTTTATATACAAATAAAGTTCTAGAAAACTTAAGAAATCAATAGAACACAAATAGAATGTTCGACGATTGATCCAGAACAAAAGTTAGTGCTTCTAGATTTTTCCATCTAATTCATCGAAAGATATCGAACAATTCGAGAAGTCTTTATCAAATTTCAGGTCTGTAACAATATTAATTTCAAATAATAACCACAATCAATTTCATATTGTATTCTGCTACTATAATGATATTTCTTGAGTCATAAATATACAAACTAAAATTAACACACAAACCATTAGTTTAACGGAGAATATATTTTTTCGGTAACCGTCCGGGAAGAACCTACTTTCCGGACGATTTTTCTTTGAGAAAGTATCACTAGTCCAGGAAATGCCCGAATTTTAATATTAATATTTATATTAATAAGAATTAGAATGTTTCTGTTAGTACCTATCTTCTGTTCGCATTTCGATATTTAATACAAATAAGAATTAAAATGTTCGAAATTTTCTTCTACAAAGAAATATAAAAAATAAATGTGTCTCGATTTGTTATTCTACACGGTTACCGAAAAAATTGTGTACGTAACACGTCCGAAAACAGTTATTTTGGACTCGCAGACTTCCAGGATCTTCTTCTTCTAGGATCTTGTCCACTCGTCCAAAAAAACAGTGTTTTCCGGACTTGAAGAACATATCATAGTTATTTCATTATGCTCATTTCAATAAGAATTATCAAAAAAGAATGCTCCTTGTTCATTATTTGAGCATATTTCAGAAAATTTTAACAAAACCTAAACACAGGGTGATGAGAATGACTTGGCGAGAGTGCGCCGGATGACAGCAGCAGTGATAATTATTGGAAACTAGTGATGCAGAAGCATAATTATTCATAAAATCATAATTGAAATAGCTTTTAATTTTTATATATGCCGAGAAAAATAAATGTTTCCGCAATACTGATAGTATTAAACTTTATACTTTATTCGTTTCATTTATCAATTACTTCATTAGTATTACTCCATTTTATGTAATCTAGTTCTTCTTATATAGTCTAAAGTATTATGTGACATCGAAAAACTAAAAAGAAATCAGTACACGAAATATATTTTCTCTTTTACACTAATGGTTCGTATGTTAATTTTAGTTTGTATACAATCTGAAATTAATGGTGGTTATTATTTTTGAATAATATAACATGAAAGAAATCGTCAAACTTCATTATAATACTGAAAAGCCCGTCAGTTGAACTAATGGTTTGTGGGTTAAATTTAATTTTTTATTCCTGTCTCAAAAAATATAATCATAGTAGTAGTATACAATCTGAAATTGATTGTGATTATTATATATAATTAATACAGTGTGACCCACTGTAGACCGGAAAACCCTAATAAAATGTACATTTTCCAACCAATTGGAATAATTTATTTTCATTAGGTATACATTCAGAAAGTCTACTAGGACACCATATTTCATGAATCAATCTCCATTTCCAGGGCCAACTAATCCGATTTTTCATGGTAAAAAATAAAACAAATCGCTAATAATTTTTTTTTGGCTACACCACTGGATTGGCGACATTTTCAAATGGCTCAATTGTGAATGACGTTGATATGCGTCAATCAATAAAAAATTATAAGAGAATGACATTTGAACAATATGCCGTTTAATCAACCCACCAATGCAATTTCAGAATTTTTATCAAAGTTTTAAATACATCACTGTATTTAGGAGGTCTTGATATATCATTGGTCAAAGTTTCATCAAAATCTAATCATAAATAAGAAAATAATAAGACAATAAAATTTGAAAAATATGTTGATGGAATTTCAGGAAAATTGTCATTTCACATCTTAATTTTTTCTTTATTAGCAGATTTCTATGAAATAACAGTCAGTAATATTTCGAGACTTCCTGAATCCAGTGGTATAGTCAGTCAAGTGTAAACTTTCAATCTCAACTGCTTAAAGGGTCCAGTCCCGACTATTGATGAGATATCTCTCAAAATATAAAACGAACCTCGAAAATAATTAAGATTCAAATGAAAAAAAAAAAACAAATGATAATATTAATAAAAAAAAAGGATATCGAATATTGAGTGAGAAAATTGTAAAATCAAACTCAGGTTATTAGTTATTATTGTATATGTTATTATTGATAATACGTAAAAATTTCATTGAAATTTTTAACACGAGCTCTGCACTTTTCTAAAGGTACTCTAAAAGTCTAAAAGGAGGACTACGATATAATTGAGATTGATCTTCCTTACAGGTAAGTCAGCCAATCTTTCAATTAACTAACTTTAAAATTCGTAAGCATGGTCGTGACACTTTGTTGCTTATTGCATCTTTGTATTTCATTAATTTTAAAAGACCATTTCAGAGAGTAAGATATCTTCCTTCCGGAGACGGTTATTCGGGTACTGTTCAGGAGCTGAGCATAGTGGTTTGGTACTGGCATAAAACTCCATAAAACGTCCTTTACAAGTATTTGAGCACGTACGCAGCCTAACGGAGTGTTTGATAAATTAATATCTACAGTAGTTTATAACCGTGTTACCTACTATACGTTTTCTACCAACTCATTAAATCAACAAAATGTTAGGTATTTTATTGATTTACTTGACTTTCGGTATTGGTTTTCGTGTTGTGATTGTGCAGTAGTAGAGCTGTATTCGTATTCTCAATATGAGTTGTATCAATTTTCCATAATTTTTGTCTTCGGCAATCTCCTATTTTTCCATAAATCGGGAAACCAAAAAATAATTCAAGGTATTGGGAAGCACGTGCCCATGATACTATGTAACTTTCAACAACTAAGAAGATACGTAAGTAATGTTGGTTGCATATACGTGCATAAGAGATAAAAACTCTTTGAGGTGCTGAGATGTCAAACTCCATCATTTTCCTTCCGATTGTAGAATTCTGATACAGATTGGAATAAATTGAATAAACCCGATTGCCACTATGAAATTTACCCTTTGAACAATTGAAATTGTCAGACAAAAATCGTCCCCCAATGGAGTTTTACGGCCCATTGAACCACTGGAAACAAACAGTGACTAGAGTGTTGTATTGAAAGAAATTAAAAGAATTAAAAGAATAGAGTTGTCATGGTAATTTTTTTGAAAATTTATTTTATACACGTTTTGTTAGTATGTGATCAATCTATTATTTAGTGCTATACAAACCCATACCTAAATGTTACATAAGTTATTTGAATAGAAAAAAAAATAATTCAATCATACTTAAATATTGATATGGATTTTCATCAAGTATCAACTATATCCTATAAAAGTATTCGTTATTCCCGAGCATCACTCGAATTATTTCAGATAACTTTGTCAAGTTATTCTAAATTTCAATGATATTATGTACTTGGAGCCAGCAATAATTGCCTAGTTCCAATTTCTATTCACCATCAAACATCTTTTTGTGTATGTTGTGCAGAAAAAAGAATACGTTTTGATGAAAGCTTATTTTTGTTTTCGGCTGAGAGATAGCAGACTTCTTCCCTGTACAAGCAATTCAGGAAGCTAGCACTAATGGATGAGATACATTCTTTGGGTACGGTGAACATAATGGCTGCTTATCATTGATGGATATCCATGTTGAGTGCAGATTCTTGTATACGTCTGAGAAAAACTAACTGAAAATACGGGGCAAAATTAATCTTATCACAAACAGATAGCTTAGAGATTTAACTGATAGGTTAACTTGACGAGAAACACCTCTGGAGATAAAAACCTGAATTTTTCTTAGTGAAAAAGGACATTGTATATTCATCAGGAAATATATATTTATTTTAATATGTCTGAGATATTGGAATTATAATTTCGATTTGTGCAATTGAACATGTCATGATTTTTGACAACCTTTGGAGGTACAATGAAAGTCCACCAAACATATGATGGATGTTCTTTGGAAATCCATAACATATTCAGTCATAACATAGAATTATTGATTCTCTAGATGAACAGAATTGTACAAGGTACGTTCAACGGACATCCAATGAATGCCCTGACTTAGAGAGTTTGGACTTCTTGCAGGCGTTCAATGGAAGTTCCCAAACATCTGATGGATATCCATTGGAAATTACTGTAGTTAAAATTGAACAAAAAAAAAGGCCGTGAAATATTTCATTTTACATGGCACTAAGAATGGATAGAACCCATGAAAATGTGTATGTGTAAGGGTATTTTTTTTTTGAAGATTATGGGGCAAATCTGAATGTTGAAATTGAAATTATATCAGTTTTTGCTAAAATCTAGGCGAGTGACGCATGTTTTTTGAGTATTTTTTGTGCTGGATCTGATGGAAATGAAAGCAAGCCGATATCTACCCTCAACTTTGATTATTGATTGAAACGAATGAAATACAAAAATTACTGAACAAATATATTGTAAGACATTACCAGCTACCAGAATGGGTGATCAGCATTAAATAATTAATACACAATTTAATTAATGACAAACAAGTATTATAATGAGGTACTCCAAATTTTTAATTGGATTCACCTTTTGGGAGCGGCGTTGCTCTACTCCCAAGTAGGTATACGTCTCTCCGGCATCAAGATGATGTAGAATGCTTTCGTCTACGAGCTGGATATCCTCTCCGTATCTCTGGCATCGTCCTCTTTTGAGATAAACCGTAGCACATTTGTCAATCCCGAACTGCATTCCGATAGCACGCGTGTATTCCTGAGTGCAACGGTTAATGGCAATAGTGAGATGCAGAGGAGAAGAGGGCTGAGGGAGTCTCCCCGAAATACGTCCCTTCTGAAGATAACCTGCTCTGTTTGGACTCTGACTTGACCAGATCTTATGGTGAATCGAGTCCCTCAGACTGGCATCAGTTATTCAATGCATCTCACTATTCGATCGGGCACCGCAAGGCATCTGAGCAAATGCATGATTAGCTCATGCGATGTTGTATCAAATGCCTTGCGGGAGTCGATCCAGGCCATCGAAAGGTTCCGCTTATACTGCACGGAGTCCTGCGTTATACATCTGTCGATGAGCAGGTTCTCTTTGCAGCTAGCGAACCCCCTCTTTGACCCTCTTTGCTCATATATCCGTTCATACACCGGATCAACTGCGAAGAGTATTCGCGCGTATAAAATGCGCGTAAACATCTTATAGCACGAATTGAAGCATGTTACCGGCCTGTAATTCTTTGGATCAGACAAATCTCCGCTTTTGGGGATAAGCACGGTTTAACCCACCAATCCGGAATCTGCTGCTCCCCACCTAGCCAAGAGTTAAAAACTCTTGCCAAATTGTGGTGGGTATTGGGGAATTTTTTCCACCAATAGTTGTTTAACCCATCAGGGCCTGGATCAGCGAAGTTCTTTGAGCCTTTGAGGGTTCGTTATCGGATTGCGCAGATCTTTGAGCTCAGGCTGTTGAAGCCTCCTGCAGAAAGCTACAAACTGCGCTAGGGCCGGAGTGTCTACGTTAGGTGGTTGCGGATACTCATAGATGTTCTTCCGATGAGCGGCCGGCGGATTATCGACAACACGTGGAGGATCTTGGAATAAGCGAGAAGGTTCATCGCGGAACTTCGTGTTTTCCGCGATGCTTCTCGCCCGCCTCACTAGTGATTTTTTTGCAGCCACCAGCATTTGTATCCTATCAAGACAGTGCTGCTTGATTGTAAACAGCGCGCCTTGATTCAGTGTGTGGTGAGCTCGTCTCAGTTTTGCGGCAATTCGTGGAAGGCCTATTGGTCGCCACGTAGTCCACCACACACTGGATACCAGACGCGTGTTGTCTCGCCGACTTGATCTCAGCTTCCATCTTGTGTATGCGCCTCTCATGCCTTTCAACCAGAGGGGCGGTATTCCTCCTCTGCGTTTGCGACAGAGCATGAGCGGCGTCATACACGGCAGAGTTGACCTGCCAGATGTCAGCTTCCTTTGAAAGAACTCCACGAATACTCGCATTTATTTCATTATCATTATTATTTTTATTTTTATTATTATTATCATAATTTTTATTATTGTGTTGGCAATTTTTGTATGTTCACACTGCTGCTACTACTTTTTTACAACACAAATGTTCCGTTTTTAGTTCGGCTCATTGGGATCCATGCAAATGCAAATATGTTTGCATTCCCTATGGACATCCTATGACTTTTGTGATGTATGTTGGGTTATTCTCAATGAAATGCTCTGTACATATTTGATAATTAACGGAGTAAGCATATGTCAGATTATTACATTAATATTGAATCCTATCTAAATAAATCATTACATATTCCATAAAAGGTAGTAATATATTACAATTGGCGACGAGTGATCAACTGGTACGATATAAAAAGTTTGAAAGTTAGTTCAAATTGAACTGCAATAGTGAAATATGCCGAAAGCCGGTGAGCAGAGAATACTCAGAGGGTCTATTGGTTCTCTTTCCGAGTACAGAATGGGCGATGATTGGTGTACCTATGAAGAGAGAATGGAGCAGTACTTCTTAGCAAATTATGTTGAGGAAGATCAGAAAGTACCTGTTCTTTTGACATTAATTGGTGAACAGGCCTACCGAATTCTACGAGATATTTGTGATCCAAATTTACCAAAAACTAAATCATATACAGAATTGTGCAAGATTTTGTTATCTCGACGTGTATCTGTTTTCAAGGAAAGGATACAATTTTATGATCTCAGACAACTGGAAAATGAATCTGTAAAGCAATGGTACGTTAGAATGAAAAATAAATCAATCGATTGTAAATTTGGCAATTTGGCAATTTGAGCAATTCTAGACAAGGTATGCGAAGAAGAACATTCATCAAGTTTGGACTCTTTATTAGAAGTGGCATTAAAAAAGGAGACCTCATTGGCTTCATCAACTTTGTGTTCAACATTCCATAAGCTTAACGTAGCACACGGTTGTTCTAAAGTCACACAGGGGAAAAGACAGCAGGATGAATCGCAAGAAAACAAAACAAGAGCTCAAAGAGGTTCCAATTCTGCAGGAGAAGGTGGCAGTGTTCCCAAGTGTAGGAGTTGTGGTGAAGGTTATCATAATTTTTCTAAATGTAAATTTAAAACATATATTTGTAAAATTTGCAAAAAAATTGGTCATATTTCAAAGGTATGTCATTTCAACAATCATATCTTAGAAGTGGAAGAATGTAACACTGATGAAATGAAAGAACAAACATTTGATTTTATGGAAATGCATTTTGTTAGTTCTGCAAGTTTTGTAAAACCACACAAGGTTGAAATGCTTGTTAATGATATACCTCTTCTGATGGAATTGGATTCAGGAGCAGGTATTTCTGTTATTTCTGAAAGTATTTTTGTAACTAAATTTGGTGATTGTCATTTGACTGAAACTGCTGTTCGATTGAGATCATACGATGGTAACATTATCATTCCCGAAGGAGAATTTTATGTCACTATGAAATATAATAATATGTGTGTAGAAAATTGCAGATTATTGGTGGTAAAAAGAGAAAGTACATGTTTACTTGGCAGGGATTTAATGAAAGTTTTTAATTTCAATATACTAGGAATCGAACAAATAAATTCACTTGAGACAAATGATAGTTTGAACGATTTATTAAAAAAATATGAGGATTTGTTTAAAAATTAATTAGGTTTGTATAAATATGAAAAGGTTGAACTAAAATTAAACAACAATGTGAAATCAGTTTTCTGCAAACCTAGGCCAGTTCCATTTGCTTTCAAGAAACAAATAAATGATGGGTTGGATAAATTAGGAAGAAAAGGTGTTATTACATTGATAGAAAATTCAGAGTGGGGAACATTGGTACCAATAGGTAAACAAAATGGCAAACTGAGGTTATGTGCAGATTATAAAATCACGATCAACAGGTATATTCAAGACGTTAAACATACTCTTCCTCGAATAGAAGAACTTTTTGCCGCACTACAGGGAGGAGAGAAATTCACAAAGTTAGATTTTTCTAATGCATATAATCAACTTGAAGTTACCACAGATACTAAAAAACTTTTAAGTTGGAGTACGCATAGGGGAATCTATCAATTAAATCGATTACCTTTTGGCACAAAGCCTGCTTGTTCTATTTTTCAGAAAATTGTTGAGAAAGTTTTATTGGGAGCAAAAGGTGTTATTAATTTTCTTGATGATATTGTTGTTACAGGAAGAAGTGAACAGGAACATATTGAAAATTTAGAAAATGTGTTTGAAAGGCTTCATAAAGCTGGTTTCCGATTGAATTTAAAAAAATGTGATTTTTTTGTCGACAAAATAAAATATTTAGGGCATTTGATAGATAAAAAGGGTTTGCACAAAAATCCTGACAAAATCAAAGCAATAGTAGAAGCTCCAAGACCTACTAATGTTACAGAAGTTAAATCTTTTATAGGAATGGTAACTTATTACGCAAAATTTGTTTCAAATCTATCTGAATTATTAGAGCCACTTTATAATTTATTACGGAAAAACACTCCGTTTTAATGGTCAAAGCAATGTATGAAATCATTTTCAAAAGTTAAGTCTGTTATATGTTCGGAACAAATATTGACTCATTTCGATCCTAATCTACCAATCAAATTGGTTGGTGATGCTTCGAAGGTTGGTATATGTGTAGTATTGTTACATGTTTTTCCTGGGGGGATTGAAAAACTCATTAGTTTTGCTTCACGTGTGTTAAACCAATCGGAAATAAATTATTGGGTTATATATAAAGAGGCTCTATCAATTTATTGGGGGGTTCGCAAATTTTATCAATATTTGATGGGACACAAATTTACACTATGTTCAGATCATCGTCCTCTGTTAGCCCTGTTTGGGGAATCGAAAGGTATACCTCAAATGGCAGCTGGAAGATTGCAACGATGGGCTCTCTTTCTGAGTGGATTCGATTATGTATTTGAATACATTAAGGGGGCAGAAAATTGTGTTGCAGATGGATTATCAAGATTTCCTATAAAAAATAACGATATGAACGAAACTGAATTTGATTATTTCAACTTTTTAATAAAAGAGCAAATTCCTATAGACTCCGAGCATATACGAAAAGAAACAAGAGTTGATTCTATTTTGAGTAGGGTTTATAGGTATAGTAGAGATGGGTGGCCAACTAATATCACAGATGAACAACTTATGCCTTATTCACGAAGGGCTTCTGAAATTAGTATAGATCAAGGTTTATTGATGTGGGGTTATAGGGTTTCAATACCGAGTAAATTCAGGAGACAGCTATTAGATGAGGTACATGGAGCTCATAATGGTATGGTAAAAATGAAAACTTTAGCTCGACAATATTTTTGGTGGCCCAATTTAGACAGTGAAATTGAACAATATGTTAGGGACTGTAATTCTTGTATGATCAATTCAAAAACACCTAACAAAGTACCTTTGATTAAATTCAGCGAGAGTAAACATGTATTTGATAGAATTCATATTCATTTTTTAGGTCCTTTCAAAGAAAAAAATGTTCTTGATAATAATTGATTCGTTTTCAAAGTGGCCCGAAATTTATGAATTATCGAAGATTGATTCAAATAGTACAATTAAAAACTAAGGGATTGTTTAGCAAGATTTGGTGTACCAAATAAGATTATTTCAGATAACGGGCCCTCTCTTGTTTCAGCAGAATTTGAAAATTTTTGTAGAAATAATGGTATTTCACATACAGTGTTACACATAAAGTTCGAGACATATGTAAGTTTTTTTTATTAATAGATATAATGAAAATTTGGCTTGGCAGTTAGTTTGTGCTTGAAAAATTAGTAAAAAACAGCCTCTTTCCTTTTGTCATGTGCTACTCTAAACCTGTCAAATTTGACATTTTTTTCGAAAATCCTCAAAAAATCAGTTTTTTTTTGGAAATTTCGAAAAATGCCAAAGAGAAAAGTTGCCCAGTTTCCAATTTTATACATTTGCTCGAAATTTGGACTCTCTACTGTCACTTCAACTTTTTTCCAATTTTTTTAATTTTTCTAATCTTTCGCTCTATCGATTCGAACGAAACATGATTCAAATTTCATAATTTTGATGAATACGAGACTTCAATGTCATATCTTGCCCAGAAAATACCCGCATTGGCCTGTTACCAGAAGAATTAATGAATACACCTCCAGAAATTCGTCTTTGTTTTTGCAAAGTTCATCTAGTTTTTTCATTTCATTGTTAAACTGATTCAGTTTTTCCATGTATGGACGTTAATATGTCAGTAATCGAATAAACGAATTCCTCTTCATTCTCATTACACTCGTAATTCTTTTTTTAATAGATTTTTATCCAGTTTGATTATTTTTCTGACCAATAATTCAGTTACAAACTAACCCGAAATATCATACTTTTCTGTAAACTAAACATTGACCTACAGTTTCAAAACTATTCAAAAGACTTTGGTTCTAGCGATTTGTACTAAACATGATATAAAATTACGTGATTTCAAACATTACAAGACTAATGCAACATGTCGGGAAGAAAATAGTAGGTACTGATCAAATCGAAATAAAATTTTCACTCTTAAATAAAGAGATTTCGATATTCGAGTAGGATTTTCATTTTGGTTCCAAGGTGAGAGAGAAAATGATATCGCATTTCCCTACAGGATTTTATGGACAGACGAGGCAACTTTCACGTCGAACGGAACAGTTAGTTCCCAAAATTGTCGCTGGTGGTCCAACACTAATCCAAATTTTGTAATAGAATGCCGTGACCAATATTCATTCAAGACAAATGTGTGGTGTGGGTTATTACATAACCAAATAATTGGACCATATTTTTTTAGAGAAAATTTGAACGCAGCCATGTACAGAAATTTCATTATGAATCAGTTGTCTGAAGTTTTGGATAATCTGCCTCTAAGTGTTAGACAAAATTTGTGGTATCAGCTTGACGGGGCACCGATCCACCAAACGGTAGAAGTGAAACAGTGTCTCAGTCAGATGTTTAGGGGCAAAGTGATAGGACGAGATTGGGAAGATTATTGGCCACCAAGATCACCGGACTTATCTCCGATGGACTTTTTTCTATGGGGTTATCTGAAACAAAAAGTGTATAAGCACAGACCATTTGCAAACAAAGAACATTTAGAGAATACCATTCGGGAGTGTTGTGCTAACATAAATCCCCTATTTATTAAAAATGCCACAAAGTCTGTGAATGAAAGGACTATAATTTGTATAGAACGGGAAGGACGGCATACTGAATGATGAATTCTTTATAAGATTATTGAGATAAATCAATGAATGTTATGATGTTTTGTTGTGAATTTGGTTATAGTTATTTTGGTTTAATGTTATTTACACACCTAATGGTAAAAATAAAATATATAAGATTTATGAAATTAACTCAAGAAGCGTTATTATTTGCTCAATAACTACATCTAACAGTTAACATCCAACAGTCACACTGTTGGGTGTAAACTGCATCAAAATATTTGGAACTCATCTGCAGCTAATGGGATACAAATCTGCTGAAAAAAGGAATACGAGTGTAATAATAACAAAGAGAAATACGTTTTTTCGATTACTGACATATTAACGTCCATACATTGAAAAACCGAATCAGTTTAACACTGAAATGAAAAAACTAGATGAACTTTGCAACAACACATACGAATTTCTGGAGGTGTATTTATTTCTTTTTCTGGTAACAGGCCAATGCGGGTATTTTCTGGGCAAGATATGACATTGAAGTCTCGTATTCATCAAAATTATGAAATTTGAATCATGTTTCGTTCGAATCGATAGAGCGAAAGATTCGAAAAATTAAAAAAATTGGAAAAAAGTCGAAGTGACAGTAGAGAGTCCAAATTTCAAGCAAAGGTATACAATTGGAAACTGGGCAACTTTTCTCTTTGGCATTTTTCGAAATTTCCAAAAAAAAACTGATTTTTTGAGGATTTTCGAAAAAAATGTCAAATTTGACAGCTTTAGGGTAGCACATGACAAAAGGAAAGAGGCTGTTTTTTACTTATTTTCCAAGCACAAACTAACTGCCAAGTCAAATTTTCATTATATCTATTAATAAAAAAAACTTCCATATGACGCGAACTTTATGTGTGACACTGTATAAAATCACCACCTTATCACCCTGCTACAAATGGAGCAGCGGAAAATGGAGTCAAATCAGTCAAAAATTCTATTAATACATTATTGGCTGATATGAAAAATAAAGACAATAGTTGGTCTACTATGATAAGTCAATATTTATTTTCGTATCGCAATACACCACACTGTGTGACAGGTAAAACACCATCGGAATTAATGTTCAAACATAATGTTAAAACTCGCCTCGATTTTTTGACTTGTTCATCGCGGGAAAAGGCAACGCAAAATCAAATTAAATTTCACCAAGGAAATAGAAATGTATGTTTTGAAACGGAGGAAATAGATTTTGTAAAAAATTATAGAAATTTCAATAAACCAACTTCGACCAAAGCTATTGTATTAGAGAAACTGGGAATGGAAAATTATATGTGTTCACCCTTGGAAGATCGAAATTTAGAGTGGCGAAGACATGCCAACCAAATAATAAAAGTTGGAAGATTTTATAATGATACACTTCATGATATTTCAAAAAATATATCTATTGACAACGAATCTGGATTAAATAAAGGTCCACAAGAAAATAATTCAAATATTCAGGAGATGGAATATCACCCTGCTCCTGAAGGTAGAATGTGTGGGGGTGAGAAAGAGATAGAGAAGAATGTAGATACTAATGTTAGAGAAAGACCCAGTAGACAGCTCAGAATACCTGATAGACTTAATTTATAAAAAAAAATCTTAATGGTGGAGGTGTGATGTATGTTGGGTTATTCTCAATGAAATGCTCTGTACATATTTGATAATTAACGGAGTAAGCATATGTCAGATTATTATGATTGATGTGTATCTTTATGTATGAGAATAAACATTAATATTGAATCCTATCTAAATAAAAATCATTATATATTCCATAAAAGGTAGTAATATATTACAACTTTCACTAGATATATGAGGAAATCATAAACCTTTGAATACTGGGCATACGGATGTCTGTTTGGAGACACTATTTTCCTCGAAATCCTTACCACAGTAGTATTCGAACATTCACAACTGCATCTTGCTAGGCCATTCTTTCACAGTGGCTGTAACATTACTATTGCTATATTTGGGTAAGCTAAGAAACGTCTTCTAGAAATACTGAAGTCAGTGAGTTCAATGCTTTCAACTCTAAGGTTTCCACAAAACTCGCAGTGAAGCTGTAGGACGAGAGAGGTGATAAATGTAGATACAGACTATTTCAAAACATTCTCAATAATACTAGTTACATATTAGATTTCCTTTCACCCACGTCAGATAGTGCTTTCAACCCTCTTTGAGATGTTATTACCAAGTACAGTTGTAGCTAGTTAGTGAGGTTTTGAGAGGATTGTAACCCATTGTACGTTAGAAGATTGCATGAGTAACTGGTGAATGGTAAGTACGTTGTTTTTTTGCCGATGCCTCTAAGAACCCTATTTCCTTCATACATTCCCCTTCATCCATATTCACAGTGAAGGAAATTTTCTGCCAGGCGTCCCAGACGTTACTATAATTTTGTGGACTTTTGCTTTCCACAACAACTCCTTTGTTTGATAAGCAATAATAAGTTTCAGAAATATTTCATCTGTCCACTCCATTGTGTAGACACATCATTCAAAAAGCCATGGACCAAGGTTCAACAGTAATGGTCCGTTTGCCGTTTCGTTTTGACCTGTCCAAACCTGCGAACGGATTCGCGAGCATTTTATTTGATGCCGGAGAGAAAACCGACAAGTGAAGGTGCGTTCAAATTGAAGCGAACAGAAGCGGACGATCGTGACGGAACGAATTCGTAGGAATTTGTTCGTTCGTTTCGTTTCAGTGATCAGGGGTATTTGAATTGAAAACTAACGTTCGCATTCGTCGATGATCCGTTCGCCGTGTCGGATAAAAATGAGGATGTCTTAATTAGCGCCGATACTTTCATATTGAATACAAGTGTTTTATTTCTATGTACAATTGTTCATTTTTATACTACGTTAGACAAACGGATTGACGGAGGCACCTCGGCCTTACTTGTCTAAAAGGTCAACTTTCTGACCTAAGGACGCAAACGGGCAGCTGTCTGACCGCGGGACGCAAGTGGGATCCAGTGGATGAATATCACAGGATAGATGAGAATGAGCCTTTCCAGCGATTTTCAGACAAAAATGTGTTTCGGAATATTACACTCTCACGTAACTTTTTCTTTTATTGATTTATCGAGTTGAAAATTATTGAAAACGCCAAACTATCAAATGATCGGACACAGATGAAGCAGGAAGCCGTGAAAATTCAGTGCACGAGTGATTCTGATTGGTCACTTTCGACCATGTCCGCTCAATTCCAAACTTCAGCTAATCATATAACAAGGAAACACTGACATCACAGCTGAGGTCACTGAGTAGCATTTGAATTTACGCATATTGAAATCAGGTAGGCAAATTCAGTGTAGGGTACGTTACTGACAAAAATTAATTTCTTTCAAGACAGCAGTCTTGTGAACGCAGTAACTTATCGGGCAAATTAATTAATTTGCCCTTCTACACTTGTACAGATTTCTTTGGATTAAAAAAAATTTTCATTTTCAGATTGTGGAAGGTGATAAACCCAAAAAATTATGTCAAGAACACGTTTTCAGTATTGTATAATAAATCAGTTTTTTCATAACAGTGTGGAAAAATGGTTAGGACTGTTTTATGAAATGCCCTCAATTACGTCAAATGAAAAAAGTGCATATTTCATGATGTTGGAAATGCCCATTGTGAAAATGCGGTAATACAAGACATTTTTACAATAAATCATATTAGGGGCAAAATAGGCTCGAAATTCATGCAGATTCATTATAAGGACAGATAAAACATTTTTCTGAAAAAAAAAATCAGTAATGAAAAATCTGAATTTGTAACTTCCCTAGTTATCGAGGTAGAATAATAAAATTATTCTCAGGACTGATGGAAACAGTGAAAATGCATCTACCGTTTCAAAAATGTTGTCCCAAGTGCTATATTCTGCCCGCCACTCACGATAGATCGACTAATCACCGTAACCAAAAACACTTGTCACATATACCAATACTTTCTGGTAAAGAATATTAATAAGTTCTGAGCATTGGAATATAGAGCTTTCAGTTTAGAAATTTATTATTTCAACAGACGGAATTTTTTTTTCAAAATGATCTTTTCGGAAAGTATCACATTTCATGACCTCTCAATGAGTGTCAATAATATAAGTCATTGCCATCGTCGTTCGCGATTTCGAAGGGTTATTTTCATTCATGATCAAGTGATGTCCAATAATATTTTGTCGGAAAAGCTAATCTTCAGATGAAAAATTATTATTATTATTATTATAGTCAAATGCACCTCTGAGAATTGACGGCATAGTGCCTAAAGTTATTCTTTAATATAGCAGTATCGTTCTGAATATGTTTCATGCTGGGTCAAATGACCCCCACGATTGTTATATGGGCTTGTAGCCTATAGGGGAATGTCAGTTGTTTCCTCTTGATGATATCGAAGGGACGTAGGTATAAAGGCTCTTCACGTTAAACCGGGTGGAACCAGCATTGGGAATAAATTCAACATCTTTGATGGCGTACAAAAAGTGCTTTGAATTCCTGCTATTTCTTCGTAGTTAAGTGTTGTACTGGTTGTAGTACCGGTAAAAGGCATTTCCTTTCCTGAAAGAAGGTAATTTCCGGGAAATAGTGATTGGTACTGGCATGCCTGATTTGTGAATTTTTGGAAATTGACAGAAATTAAGTGATTCACTGTAATGTGGTATAAGTTATATACAAAACAAAAAATCATTCTTTAGAAAACTGAGTGACTTACCTTTTCTGGAATGAAACAAAGTAAACTGCTCTCTATGTACTTTATATAAGTCATATTTAACATACTGATTCTTGTTTCCACAGCTTGAAGAATATCACAATGCCTTGATAGCGGATGTGCTCGTCTCTCAGATTCTCTTCTAGGTAGTAACGATCTGAGTCTTTTGTATATAATAGAATAATAATAATAATTCAAGTTGAATAAAACCTCTCGATAATAATTTGCCTCCAACTCCATTGAATTTTGAACAGACCTAAAACACAGGTTTGATGTGTGTATTAAATTCATTCTCACTTCCTCGTGTTGATTCTATTATGATTCGCGTTGTTTCTGTTGATCCTATTGATTCTGTTGTTTGTGTGTTACCGTAAGTTCATGTTGTTATAGATGTCTGTTGATTTTAACATTCGCACAATTATTAGCCTAAAACGTGGAAATTCAGATTTTTCAGTACCGAAACTTTTTCAGGAAAAAGGTGTCTATGAAGTAAACTGAAGGTTCTGATTACGAATCTGAAGGAATTTTGAGCCTATTCTGCCCCCTACTATGATTGACCGTAAGAAATGCGTTATTTCATCGCGAGTGGCTGCCAAAGTATTTTACTTAGGCCAACACCATTGAGCCGATAGGTGCAACGTTCAGGATTTTCATCAGTCCTGAGAGTCTCATCAGTCCTGAGAGTCTCATCGTTCCAAAGGAATGATTACAGAATTATGAGATGACTCGTCAGTAAGTATCCAACTGAAAACAACTACTGCCCTATATGACCGTTGAATTATATCTATTTGATACTTCGTTGAGATAAATAGCTGAATTCATTCGGCTTGCGCCTAGTTTAAAATGTGTGAAGGAATGTCTATTTCAGTACTCATGATGTATATACTATTGTGGAAATAAATTATTGTTTCATTTTGAATACAAAACTAATTTTAATTTAAGATAAAAAGAATAAAAATTTCTTAAAATTTTTTATTACGAATCTCCCATGTTTTCGTAGAAAACCCCTCAAAATAAGAGCTTGTTCCAGCAAGGAAAACCCGGGATTTACAGTTTGAAAAGTGGATTTATTCCGAACTACTTTATCTCCGGGATGTCGGTGGGGATCGAATAGAGCTGCCTGGGTGGGAGCAAACGCACTTAACATTTCGACCACTCCGCTACTAATAGGTCTGCAACTTATAAGCAATATAAGAAACCTTGGTGTGTTTAAAAATTCAGTAATAACCAGATATTGTTCACTTCAGTAGAATCCTGTGTTTAAGAATCAATCCACCCCCCACTAAGCACGGTAAGTTACACTAGTTTGCCATGAGTTTATTAAAGTCATCATTGGAAAACTTGTTTGCGCAACCATTTCAAATATTTGTTGTCAAGAATCATTCGGAAACATCCCAGTTAACACTTACTGTAACTTTGTGAATGTAATATTGCCTTTGCAACTTCTTTGTTCATCTCTAACGGTAAGTTTGTGTGTCGGTACGATGGAAACATCGCTGGAATTTGGCATATGAAAACCCAGAAAGATTTTCGTTCATTAACAGATTTTATTTTCATCGAATCTGCCAAAACAATCAAATATGCTGAAAGTTCCCAAATATTGAATAACTATTACAGTCACAATGTAGTACTACATTCGCTTGAGTAAGATACTATGTATCGAAACATGTCGCAAAGACAATGAATTTTGTGGAAATTTTAATCGTTTTTTACCTTAGTGTCATAACTATGGATTTCTATCAAGTAAAGGCCACGTCAATCCAAAAAAGTTTAACAAGTGAACAAATCTGTTTCAATTCCATCAACAGTCATTCAAATTTGGCGCTGCTCTCTCTGGCACACCCTGCCAATCACATAACTTTTGATCGAGACCATTTGCATAGCTTAATAAATACCGTTTGTGGTTTCACACTTCACAGTTCAGCGGTATAGCAGTGAGAATACGAGTGACAGAGATAGAGTTACATGGTTGTGTCGATTAGTTGAACAGAAGACCGATACGAAGTCGAAAACACAGAACTATATCGCTCGAAATTCGAATCAAATCAGGCAGGTGTGTTGTTTGGTTGTGTCGTGTGTTCTGTATCTGTTTAGTTTAGTTTTGTGTTGTATGTTTCCAAAGACATTTTTGGTAATTGATGAGAATAATCCAAAGCTGTTGAACCAAAAGTAGGTATCAATCATGTGAATCTTCGAAAGTGTGGTTGATAAAATGGCGAGTGTTATTTTTAACACATAATATGAGGAATAAAGAATTCTGTGAAGAACCTGCTTTTCTTATTTTTATAATACTGAATAAATTAATCTTCTGCATTGAATCAATTTGGAATTCAATTGGATTCTTTCGATATTTTGCAGATTAAATTGAGATCATAGAGCTACAGAAAATTTGCACCCATATCTACAAAGCTAGATTTTTGTCAGTTTGTTGTTTTCTATGTAAAAGTAAACAAAATGAGAGTCTACCACTCCAATGATGTTTCGTTCATATAGAGTGAGTTTCAAAAGTTTGCACCATTCAGAAAACTTTTTTGTTATCGATGTATCAGAAAATTTTTCCTTCATAAAAATTGGTGCATTGCGGATTACTTGTCTTTAAGTTATCAAAATTATAAATTACCAAACGATCAAGTCTAAGCTACCCTGGCTGTTATTTTCAATATTCTTTCAATCTTCTCTACAGCTTTTTTGAATAAACTTTTCTGATAATGTCAAAAATGAGCGTAGTTTACACTTGCTCAAAATTCCTATTTTTCATTCTCCCCTGTACACTGTTTGGAAATTTGAAATTTTGACCACTCATACGCAATTATTCTACAATGCACCAATTTTTATGAAGAATGAAATGTTTCTGAAAAATGTTCGCAAGTGGGGCAAACTTTTTGAATCTCATTGTATATTAACGCAATCATTGGGTGGAAGGCTCTAATTGTGTTTACTTGTTACATCAAAACAGCAAAATGGCAAAAAACTAGCTTCGTAGAAATATGTGCAAATTTTCTGTCTCTGCCTCTCGAGCCTCTCAGTAAACTGAAGTTACCAGAAGCTTTCAAATATTACCTTTACACAAGAAAGCATTTGTTGCTCTAAGATAGCGTTTGTAACCATCCGGTAAATTTACAACAAAAGTGAGCACACTTCAAGCAAATTGGCTTAATCAAAGCTAATGTGTTGTTGTTATTTTTATCTCTTCCAATTACCTAATCCAAATAATTTGCTGTTCATATATTATGGATAGCATGAAAATAAAGAACGTATAATTGCTGCAGAGGTAAAACAATACTGCTGCTTGCATTACTAGGAAACCTTTATCAGGGAATTCATGTTAGACCATGCATTCGTGCGAACAAAGGAAGTGGGAATTAGGGGCATATTTATGGAGTAGAACGTAAAATGAATGTAGTTGCTGGCATATTCTAAGGACTAGGCCAAATTAATATAGATGCTGAGCTCCGTCGAATTCACTAGAGTTCCTTTGAAATGTTGTAATTGAGCTTCCACTGGCTTTTCTTGACTGATGTTTATCCAGTAGTAGTAAAAACTTGTAAGAGGTCTGAGTTGACAGCTCCAGATAGCCACCCAAAAATTTCATATATCATCAACAGGAATAGTATGTGAAGTAACAAAAAAATATTGGTACCCTTAAGCAGATTCGTTCATTGAAATTTCAGTATTCGTTGTCATACAAAATGCAAAATACTAGTAGGTACCTATGCACTAGAACATGAAATATGCAAAACTGAAGTCAGAACTTTCAGAAAATTAATATTTCATGACTCATTCAAGAAAATATCAAGAAATGAATAAAGTTCCAAATTCAAGACTGTAGGTCCCGAATACGTGCACAGGGTGGCCATTCACTGTCATCGCATTTTGGGCATTCTTCATGCACACATGCTGCCGCAAGGTGCACTGTACATATCCTTCAAAAAGAGCAGTACCAGAAATTTTTTTTGGATTTGGATAAACTGCTACCGATATAAAATGGGTTTCCTAAGAAAATGTAGTCATGACTATATACAGTAAGTTTAAAAAATATGCACCACATGGAAAACTTGATTATTATATTATTATCCATATATCGGTAAATTTCATCAAATTTGGTGCATTGCGGAATACATGCATTTGAGTTATCAAAATTATAAATTTCCATACGGTGTACATGGGAGAATAAGGAATATAATTTTGATCAAGAGTAAACTACCCTGACTGTGATCCCAAAATTGAATATTGTTTACAACTCTAAACAACTTCTTGAATAAACTTTTTTGATAATGTCAAAATAAGGAGTAGTTTACACCTGATTAAAATTTCTATTTTTTGTTCCCCCTTGTATACTGTTTGAAAATTTGGAATCCAATATAATTTCGGAGGAATTGATTACTTGTGCTTGGGACTTCCATCGTCTTAATGGTTGAAAGATTTCTACTTCTTTCGGAGGAATTGTTTAATACTGAATATTTTAACGAACAAACAGAACCCAATTACGAAGAGAACCCTACGCACTGTGAATATGAAAACTATGATGACACTACCATGAGGAACACCATGAAAATTTTTCAGATTGCCAGCCACTAAACAAAGAGACGTGACAGAATATAATTTATCAACCGACAAAAAAGAACTTCCTTATATCCAAATTCGGCACCCCCCTTTGGCAACGTTACTTGCGTCTGTGGTCAAATTGAAGTCTTTGGAGAAATCGGGGTACTATAGGATAGGTTCATTGGTAAATAGGCTTTTACAATCTTCAAAACATTTTATGAATTGGGGTGTATGTTCGATTTTGGCGTCTTTTTTCAAACATAATGTTAGGGCTTTGCGAAGTCCTTGATGAATTTTCGGTAGTACCCGAGTAGGCCAAGAAATCCCTTGATTTCTTTGGTTGTTCGTGGGATTGGATATTTCTTGATCGCGGTGATTTTGTCCGGATTCGGCCTGACTTGCGTCGAAATTTATTCCAAAAAGTCACTGGTATTTGTATTGAATCCAACGTGTGATATCAAGCACGAATAAAAATTAATTGTTGAAAAACTCGTGATGGTTTGATTATAACCGATTCAGCAAATAAGAATTTAACACAAATATTCCGCGAGTAAATTGTCTAAATACAAATTTAGTCCTACATTTCGATGCTCAGTATTTCTACATCAGTACCCTCTCATAGGAGAGCCATTTGAGGTCCATTGCCACAATTGCCTCTCAAAAACTAGGTTCTCTGTTTCGTGCCAAGAGCTATTTCACTCCCCGATAACAGATTATGATCAATAGGTCTCCTATCAGATTATTTCTTACAAGCTCGCCTGCTTTCCTGGAATACCGCAGAAAGGTTTGCGATATGTCCCTGTTTAAGGATATTTTCATTGACTTTGATCTTCCTAAATATCATTAATCGTTCTACCGTGAGCGGTTTGTAGAAGGATCGGCAAAGCATCTAAACTCAAGGCCTGGTGAAATTTTCCCTATGGCAACCAATCTGCAGAAAGTTATTTTCCTTATCGTTGGCAACAGAGCATAAAAAAATAAAGAAAATCGTTTATCTTGACTGTTCCGAAAAACTTATCAGTCATCATACATCTCGAACAATGAACCAATTTCTGGATACCGGCGGTAAAATTCGTATTTCGTTTCCAGCAAAATTGTATAGCATGCCTCTTTCTATATACGAAAATATTTTAAAATTTTCCTTTTGTGGTGAGATATATTTCAGCAAGTTCTAATATGCTCGCCTGATTCTTTCAGTATCCTCGTTCATAGGGACTTTCTCGAGGAAGGTAAATACTCCCTGTGCTCATGAGACATACGCTTTTATGAATTGTCTCTACGTGTTGTTTTTTTTCTGTAAATATCGTAGGAGAATGCAGGCTTTATAAGCGAAGTGCGTCTCCGAGGTAATTCGCGAACCAGAACGGTACACAACAGAATAACAAAAATGTATTCATACGGGAGAGAAATGTTTACCTTTTCTCCGGTTATGAATTATTGTAACGCCTGAAATTTGATACGTCGTACCATTTGAGCTGTATACGCAATATGCAGTAAGTATTTGGAAAATGGTCTTCGGCAATTGGTAGTTGGTTGGCTGTTGAAATTCGGCCGCTGGCGCTGAGAGCACACCAACACCGCTATTGCCTGATTCACAATTTATTTGAATTTATGTGACCTACCCTAGAAATTAGAAATATTTTATCATTCAATTTTGAAGTGGAAAAATAGATAACATTCAAGTATTTGCCGCAGTTTAGCTCTCTTTTTATCAATAATAAGGGTTTATTATTTATGTTACATGATAATAGGAATATGCAGTAAGTATTTGAAAGATGGTCATCGGCAGTTGGTAGTTGGTTGGTTGTTGAAATTCGGCCGCGGGCGCTGAGAGCGCACCAACAACAATCTGTCGTCAGTTGCGTTTTCCGCTATTGCCTGATTCACAATTTATTTGAATAGAAATTAGAAATATTTTATTATTCAATTTTGAAGTGGAAAAATAGATAACATTCAAGTATTTGCCGCAGTTTAGCTCTCTCCTAATCAATAATAATATCAATATGCGGGGAAAGATAGGCAATAACATCAAGGTAATAAGTATACAAAAATCTTTTGTGGAATCATCTGTGACTGAAAGACAAATTTAAGTCGCTATCTTCCATCGTTCGAGATAACCTCTTGGGGGGTATTCATGTTGAAAAGGGGAACATTCTCCATGAAAATTGAAAAATGAAAAATGTGACTTATTTATTATTTATTACAAATGTTCCCCTTTTCTATACAAAAAGTGTTGAAAGAGACCTAACATGTAACATGGGAAATATGAAGAAGGAGAAGAAATTCACTGGAAAAGGAATAAAAAGGATTTTTCGATATTGTAGAATTTCCTGAATTGCTTTGGTGCCCTTGATGGCAAAAATATTAATATCGTTGCACCACCACGAGCTAACTCACTAATTCTTGACTCTCATGAAAGCCACAACCTTGTTTCGATGGCTATGCGTGAGGCAAATAACAAATTCACATTCATTGATATAGGGTTTTCAAGGTGAAGAGAAATAGTTCTGTAAGGTAACCAACAGTTTGTATCATTAATTAATTTTAGGTTATCAGAATGATCCAAGTGTTTTCTTAAGCTCCTGCTCAAATTCTTTTTAACGATGACTTGAATTACCTGAGGAACATCCACTTCCATCCAAAAATACCCTTTTTGGTTTGTGGCAGACGAAGAATTCTCGCTTTCAAAAATGATCATAAGAGCCACCTGACTCAGAAGCAGAGAATTTTAATTTACAGGTAAATATTTTTTTTCTTCATCAAATGCTTGTAAACTCATGTTATATTCCATGATCTAGGTTTTCTAGAGCATGTAAGTAAGTGAATGCATTTGGTATCCTGGTCCATTGGCGACTGCTACGCAATAGATCCAAGCATACCCAGAGACGACTGACAGTTATGGGAAAGCCTGTATTTGCATTCACAATTATGTGGTAACTAGTTAACGTGAAGGAACGTGAAGGAACGTGAAAGAAGTACTGTATAATGAAATGTGAAATTTTATGTAGAAATTTGTTGTTTTTTTTAATTATTAAAGTAAGGGGATATCAATTTACACTTTTGAATAGGTAGCTTTTTTTAAACTATATCACAAAAAAGCAATTGATAAAAATAACATAAAAGCTATTATACATTTTTCAACAAACTGAAATATTCCCGAGGCAATTATCACCGACTCCTATCTATCGGCTGCAAAACCTGATATCACAGTAGAGACTATATAGACATAAATGAAAACGAAAAAATTAAATTCTTCTCAAAATATAACACATGAAAAATTTTGGTATTTTGAGTGAATATGAGAAAAATAATGATGTTCATTTATTTTGTTGAATGCCTAATACAGAACTTCACCAGCAGACAAAATAACAAAATATAAATCAAGTAAGTTCATGCGATGAGGCTGAAATTTGTATATTCATAACAGAAAATGAATAATTACTCATAATTTTTTTTTATTTGTAGAAGCTGCTGCTAGAAGTTGACAGGCTATTTATACAAGAATAAAAAAAATATTTACAGTATTATATCCTCTTTTGAATTATCCGTCATACAAATTCAAAATAATTTGTTGGCGTACAGCTTCCTGCTTCTGTTTTGGAATTTCTTTTCGCAACGTTGAAAGATATTCACAAAATGTAGCATTTCTTGCATTGCCTTCAGGTGCAACCGCAGGTGGCTTCATGCTTTTGAATTTATTGAAGATTGCGCCTCTTTTGGCATACGAATCAACCGGAGTGTAACGTTTTCAAAGTAACCATTTCTTTTAATGTTTAATTAACTAGTTTTAATTTTTCCATTATGGATTAATTATTCTGAAAATTTAAGTAAAATGAAACAAAAATATGGAAGAACCATTAAAATATCTCTAGAAATGAAAAAGTTATGGGACTTTGAAGTTGCGCTTGGAAGAATAATTTCATAGCACGCAGCGCTCTAGTGTGTGACGTCACGCCACTTGAACTATGCGACTGGTATTCGCAGAGTGCATACAAATGTATCGGTGTACAATCACTTGCGCCGTTCGTGTCGTGTATAGTGTATTGTTCATTACAAGATGACTGAAATTAAAAAAAATATTTTACAAATATTGTATTGTGCCTATGTGTAAAAAAAGCACGACAAATAAAAACCCAATTTAATTGTTTTTTCATGTACCAAATCATTAATAGAAGGAAGAAGTGGTGCAAACTAATGAGGCGTGACTTAATTGGACCTAATAGTGTGTGAAGATTATTTTGATGTAAATACCTGTTATAAGTACTAGCTGCTTATTTCTGATTAATAAAAATACTGAGCTGTAAGTAGGTTTGGAATAAGTTATTGAGTAAAAATAACTAACCTAACTTATATTTTTACAAGCTTCCATTAAACTTGCATGGTATGTGTGTTTCATTAGATCGAATCTTACAAGTGAATTATTTTGACCCACTTCTAGTGGTCCGAATTACTTGAAATTTGGCAGGTATAAATGTTATAAAAGTTTTGTGATTATGATCCGATTCGATAAAAAATTGGTACGTGGGGATTCTCGGAGTCGGAGATTATGATTCTTCTGTCAAAATTCGCGAATTCAAGATGGCGGATCCAAAATAGCGGACGAGTTTTGTAATTATGGTTCGATTCGATTCAAAATTGGTATGTGGAGGTTTTCGGAGTCGGAGATTATGATTGATAGTGTAACATCGCGTTTTCTCAGGAGAGACCCCTATATAAATCAACTCAAAAAGCAGAACTCCATCTACATATCAAATTTCATCAAAATCGTTAAAGCCGTTTCCGAGGTAGCCGAAATATATATAAATATATTACTATTGTTATTATTGTTTTGCGTTAAATCGAGTTTTTTCACAACTGAAACCTATATGAATGAACTCAAAAAGCAAAACTCTATAAAAGTAAAAATTTTTATCAAAATCGTTGAAGCCGTTTCCGATACATTATTATTTTGCGTAAAATCGCGTTTTCTCAGGAAAGAAACATATTTAGATAAACTCAAAAAACAAAATTCCATCTACATACAAGATTTCATCAAAATCGTAAGAACCGTTTCCGAAATATATACATTACTACAATATTTTTTGCGTAATATCGACTTTTCTCAAAAAAATACCTATATAGATGAACTCAAAAAGCAAAACTTTAACTACATACAAAATTTCATCAAAACTCGTTCCGAACCCTTACCGACAATATTGATATCTTTAAATTGACACACTGTAACGAAGCGTTTTGTTTTGCCCTGGTAGCCATTCCACACCACACCGTATACAACCTCTTTCCGCATACCCGTCCCGTACTCGCCCTATATACCGAAGACGACATAGTTTTGAAGACACCGCTCAGGGGCATAACCCTGAGGCAGCCCGGAAACATTTCCTTACTTTATTTGGGATGGTAACATTTGTCCCTTTCTTTACCCCTACGTATCGTTTTTGCTGGTCGTCAGTTTTTGCGTCAAATAAATCTACTTTTATATAGGTTTCCAACTCCACTTTTTAGGAGTCATGTTTTTGGAGTGTTAAAAAGTCAGGACAGACTTTTTGCCGTTTTTCATTCATATTGCTACGCGACACTACGAAGGCCACAGGTGCCCTATAAATACCGGCTTCACGATTCCTGAGGGGATCTTTTTCTTTTCAGTCAGTTAGATTAGTATTGATTATCCCGTCTTTAGAGTGAGTTCCGAGTATCAGCATTGTTGAAAAGTTCAAGTTGTTACCGTTTTGAGAAACCAAGCCGTTTTGGATCTAGCCTTGAGCTACTGTCTCTTAGAGTGAGTACTTCCGAAAAAGTTTTGAAGTAAACTTAGTGAGAAGAGAGGATTATCAGTGTGTGAGCATCGACCGACATCCCGAAACAACCATTCGAGAACCAATCGCAGCCGGCCGTAGGAATACCGCCCTGAACACCTCGCCTGTTAGGCACAACACGTAAGCTGAGAAATTTTAGTACATTAGAGTCGAGCTTGGACATCGTGGCCCCAAAATTTGGGTTATTTATAGCTTGTCACCAAGAGAGTATTTTTTTTGTATTTGCTTTTCTTTGTTTCTCTTTTATCTGATCATCCCTAAACTATTGATAATCTAAACGTCCGTTTCACTCGGGGAGTAATAGAATTATTTCGAGAGTCACAAGCATATTTATTTGATATATTAGGAGTGGCCTCTATCTGCCTTCCGCGTATCTGGTTCTACGGCTAGGACACCCTTTCGGCTGTCGAACCAGTTGTAAGCACAACTTCGTTCCACTTCCTGGACGACTTTTCGGTTGTCGAACGAAGGTTTTTTCCGTAAGAAAAGTTAATTTCCGAAGTTCCACAGGGTTCCGTTCCCAACCCCTCAACCTGAAAATTCTTGTACCTCGTCCGGATTTTCTGTAACGGAACCGCCGTCGCGTAATTAACCGAGCTGGGAAAGTCCTGGTTCGACGGCTTGGATAACCTTTCGGCTGTCGACCCAGTTTCCTTAATTATCAGCTCACAACTTCGTTCCACTTCCTGGACGACTTTTCGGTTGTCGAACGAAGGTATTCCGTAGAAAAATTGGTTTCTAGGGGTTCCACAAAGACCCGCTCGCTACCCCTCCACCTGAAAATTGTCGTATCGCGTCCGGATTTTATACAGAGGAATCGCCTACGTACAACAAACCGAGCTAGGAAAATCCTGGTTCGACGGCTTGGACTACCTTTTCGGCTGTCGACTCAGTTTCCTCGTGTACGAGCTCACCGCTTCGTTCCACTTCCTGGACGACTTTTCGGTTGTCGAACGAAGGTTGATCGCGAGGGAGAAAGGAGATTCCTCACTGTCGGTTGCAAACAATATCGCGAACCACTAGTACCCCGAGGTCTGTGAGACCGACTTTCCGGGACTAGCCGTCGCCGAACCTCATCAGTAAGGGGGAATACCGTGAGAAGGATTATCAATACGTTCAGTTCATTTTATCTCGATTATTTATCATTGTTTAATTCAGTCTTTCTCTAACTTGGTGAAAGGTTTTGAACTAACCCCGTGGAGCCTGACATTCCCGTTGCCCGTTTTGTCGATACCCGGGAAGCCTTCCGAAGCTGCCTGCGACGCAGAGTTGAATTCACTGTCCAGATTCTTAGAGTATAAGTTAACCAGTTACTAGTCCCTGTGTTTCTTGAACTTATAATTAATAAAATTGGTTTGGTCTGTCTACATTGGTTGTGTTCTTTCTTCCGTGTAATATAGAGCTATCACTAAAGCAGCCGGTATTCCTGCTGAACAAGTAACTGCAATTAAAGCCTGCAGTCTCTTGAGGAATCCATATAGAGTCATAAAAACGGACCCCTGGGATACCGTATCTCCATCTGTAGCTGCCCTGGGCCTCCCACCTTGCTCTAGACTGGGAGAGTGGAGCATATCACTATAAAATAACTGGCGCCCGAGGCATTGTTGGGTTTTGATAGATTCCCGGTGTTAGGGAATTGTCAAGATACAACAACCGAAAGCGTCATAGTAACGTCCGCCGGCCGTAACACCGAAAGTACGTTACAACACAAATAACAACACACTACACCACTGACATTGCGAACTATCACCCTCATGTTTGGATGGATGAAGTTTAACAACCAGTACTTACTTACTACAAACTGTTTATGGAACGTTTTTTAAATAAATAATCGTTATTTGTTGAACATGATGAAGCAAACTCAAAAGTATATAAGTACTCAAAAAGTTTAACTCCTTTTATTTCAGCACTAACATAAGACGGATTTGATGAAAAAAAAGTCCATCACTGGGAATATATCTATTTTAGGCAAATTATCACTTTGTCCTTTCACGAAGCCTTCTTCCATTATGGTGACATAAACTGCACTACAAGTACAAACTGCGCGAGAGCCTTGGCGCGGCTGAAGATTTAACACATAATTTGTAGTGAAGCGATCTCAGACAAGTGGCGTGACGTCACAGACGATTGGGAGACTAAAGGCGTTCCGCGCTAAAATACGTGAATTTTAATAATCTCAGTCATTTATTGATGGATGAAAAAAATAAAAACAGTGATTTACTAGTTCTGATCTATATTTTAATTCTATCGCGTCAAATATAGTAATTTCAACATCACTAAACTAGTCCATTGAAATCAAATGATTGGATTTATTTCTTTATTAGTCAACAGTATGGCAAGTAGGTAAATTGATAACAAGTATGAATGAATGAGGCTATGGAATGTACCTTCGTATAGTCTGATAATACTATCAAAGTTGAATAATAGATTAATGATCGTATCTTGAACTTTTCCTTTGAATTCATTGGAAAATAATTTCACTCGATTTGTCGTTTGATATTGATGATTGATTGATTGATTAATGACGAATTTAAGATCCATAAATATCTTGCATAGCCTCAAATTAGTGTAAATAATCGTATACTCAAGTAACAGAATTATTAACACTAATTTCCATATCATAGCCTCACATAAAACTAGTTAAACTATCAATAGAAACGATAGAAACAAAAATATATGTACGAATATAAATAATAACACGCTATATATAAGGTCTCAAATTATGTTCTTCTGATTTCTGTGGTAGTATGATCCTGAAATAAAAATGCGTTATGTCCTACCTCCTCTAACAATTTATAAGGCATTGCGTACAGAAAAAATAATTTCATTTCACGTTTTACGTTTTTAGACCCTAAAAATCAGTTTGTCTTTTATCAATTCTAGCTTGATTTCAGTTCTGTTACGGTCGATATCAGGAAATTTCAAAATCTTCCTCAAATCATATTCAGAATCTTTACCCAATTGAATTGTGATTGGAGAAATTCCTGTTGATTCATGCACTGCACAATTATTCAAAAATTTTTTTTACATATTATGACCAAGCACTATGTTTCGAATGACAATATATCCTGAATAGTCTCGTTAGTTTACGCGTAGTTCATTCAATATGGTTTTTTTGTGGGTACCTTACTGAACAATGCATCTCTTTTATATTATTTTCTATGAGAAAGTTTTTATATAGAGCACTCATGAATTGAGAACAATTATCGTATAACAATCTATTGGGTTTCAGAATATTAATGAAATAATCATCTTTCAGTTTTTTAATATTTTTTTGACTCGTAAGGTTTCTCAAAGTATAAAATTTGACAAATTTTGAAAAAACATTCAATACAACTAAAATATATCAAACTCTAATTTTCAACCACATACCATCAGTTGATTTCCCCTACATCATGATCAACAATCATCAAATCCAGCCACGCACTACAGTAAAATTTTTGGGAATATATATCTGGATCACAAGCTGAATTTCAATCATAACACCGCATTAGCAAAAAAAAAAGTGAAGACAAGACAGAACATTGACATATGGAAACCAGGGAGTCGAAGTTTCAACTGCAAGCAAAATTTATAAGTCAATCTGCAGAACAATTTTGAAATATGGCCATCCTCTTTACCTCAACTACAGAAATATCGCAAAGAGAGCTGCATAACAAAAAAACGACATCCAAATAACCCAGTGCATAACCCTTCCAACAATTTGCTTTACACCAAGACCAAAGTTCAAAAACTCCAAGAGAGAGTGGAAATGCTCTCAGAAAAGTTTGCATCCAAACTACTAAATATGGAATTAATGGACCTTCTAATATCGTAGAGGAACAATGCCAGGCCGCCCAGGCCCCGTCATAAATTTCCAGCTAAGCCTCTTATAACCATCCTGCGAGAACTGGCAGACAGAAATCAATACATTAATATTATTCGATTTTATAAATAAGATATTCCTTTTTTTCAACAGAACATCCATTATCATTGAAAAGGAAATGCGTATTTCATAGAACAAATAATGCTTTTGAATACACGAAAAATTATTTATCCAACACATGACAGTTATGACTGTCATTATTAATGTCATTTTAGAGAAGTAAACTATCAAATAACACACTAGTGACTTATAATCCATAAGTCACTAGTGAGTTATGGATTATAACTCACTCAGAGGTCATTATTAATGTCATTTTAGAGAAGTACACTATCAAATAACACACTAGTGACTTATAATCCATAAGTCACTAGTGAGTCACTAGTGAGTTACTTTAATTAATTAATAATGGGTCATAACTGTCATGTGTTGGATAAAACATTGTATGCCACTCATGTTTCCTAAGTCAACTTTAGAATGTATACCACTCGACCTGAACAGTGGCTTTCCATTTGCATCTCCCTTTTCGTTGGTTTATCCCTGTTCTGAGGTTAGGATGCTGCACTGTTATGGGATTTCGAAGAGAAATGAAAATTGCTATATAACTTGATTCGCTGACTTTCTCAAATAGGGGCTTGTTTACAACTATGTAGCTATTTTGCATTCGGCTTTGTTATGTTTCACTTGAGGAATCGAGAAAATGCAATCACTTCATTGGGTACCATCAATCAGGTAGTTATTCATCACACAGGTAGTTTGTATTCAGGTAACGACATGGCTCGGAGTCATATTGGAATAGGTCGTTACTCATTGTAAAAAAGGTATTTTTGGGAATAATTGTTATGGAATTCTGTGTGGGTATGGAGTAGAGGTGGTAATAGGTGAAGATATCAGGGTGGACTAAAGAAATATGCAGTGCAAAAACTATTTTGGCATTTGAAAAATATGCATCTACTGGGGTTATCTGCATATGCATCTTCTTGATCTAGGTTACCAGAAATAGATTTGATGTTTCCCAACCCATTAATAGGTCCTTTTTTTTTCTTCTGTTCGTTAAGGGGTATACTGATAGAAAATTTTTTGTTTACTGATTTCATCTGATAATCTATAGTTGTTCGGTATATTCATGTGAACATGTTAGGTATGTAGAGCTAAGGTGACTTGCCAGTGTGATTTTATTATATAATAATTTTTAGTTAATGTTTCGATTTTATTTGATATTGGTTTGAGGTCGATATAATGTAGAAACGATGGGTAGCTATTTTGATTTTTGCTGTCCCCAGTCGAAAAGGCAATATTCCTGGGTTGTCCTTTAAGTTAGTTATTCGTACTTTCTTGGGAATCGTCCTGTAACAAATTTGGTTTTGTGACTGTGGCTTTGTTTCTTGAAGATGTTTTTGTGATAAGTATTTCGATTGGTTTTTAATTTCAATCCTTGATCAGTTATCAGTTATGACACTTTCTTCGATGAATGGTGCATTTAGTTGTGTCGATAAACTTCGTCATTTTTGGTGGAACCTGCTGGTTCCTCGCGAGTAAAATTTTGTTTTTCAATGTTTCTTTCTTTCTGTCTTTTAGAAGTTTCATGCATGTGATCAAAAATCTGAAGTATTTTATGTTTATGTTCCTCTATATAATTGTTCGAAATTTCGAATTGTATATCTACGTCGAAGAGATCTTTTGTGTCAAGGTGTCCTCCCACGATATTGATTGGTTTTTATTTGGTCACAGAGTGTATGGAGTGGTTGTAATCAGAAATAGCATAAGGCATTAAACTCGTTTTTCCTGCACGTCGGTTTTCAAGTTTTGAGATCCTTAAATTCTCTAGTAAAGTTGAATGAAGTCCTTCTACAGGGGCGTTGCTAGTAGAATTTTTTGGGGTTATAATGTGAAGGTCAATTTTGTGAAGTTTTGCAAAGTCAGATAATGTCGAGTTTTTGAATTCCGTTCTACTATCAACCATTATTTTCAGAGGTAATCCATGAAATGACATGAATATTGTTACAGACCTGAAATTTGATAAAGATTTCTCGAATTGTTCGATGAATTAGATGAATTAGATGGAAAAATCTAGAAGCACTAACTTTTGTTCTGGATCAATCGTCGAACATTCTTATTGTATTCTATTGATTTCTTTAAGTTTTCTAGAACTTAATTTGTATATAAAAGCAATGCATTTGTGAGATGAAGAAGTTAGTTAGAAAGTAACATTGAGTTACCTTGGATACAAGTATTTTGACAGTGAATTTTATTACAGTGTTGTCAAGTGAAGTTTGATTAATAAAGGCGAGTTCATACCAGAGTACACTTATTTTTGAACCCGAAGACGCAACAATATGATAAGACCCTCCACGATAGAGATAGCATTTGCCGCTCTTAGAGGAAGAGTCTGAGCGTATTGTGAGACGGTGTCTATGATTGTTGAACATTTTTGGTTATTGGCCTGAAAAACATCGATATGTACTATTTCAGAGGGTTTCCTAGGTGTTGGTATTATTTGAAAATTAATTTTTGGTTGGCTTCTATCATATTTCGTTCTTTGGCAGATTTAACATTCATTTATGTAGTTTCTAACATCGTTAGCACAGTTTAGTCAGTAATATTTTCGTTTGATTTGTTGTAAGTTTTCCTGAATTCCTCGATGGTTTGTTGTAGTTTCATGATTGTATTCTGGAAGTTCTTCTTGTCTGTATCGGTCTGTGACGTCTTCAAGGTAAGTATTGCATTTTGTCAATTTCAATGCAGAATTTCTGAACGTTTGCATCATAAGGTTGTTGAGATTTTCGTAGAGTGTGTTTGAATGGTAATTTTTGAAAAAAAAATGTCTTTTTGGGTTGTCCAAAGTCTTCAAAAAATGAAATAATTGTAAATATTCCATACATTCTTCTTGTTTTGTTCCCATAAACATCTTTCCTAGTTTTTCTTGGCAATACTGATTTTGATAAGTGAATTCGATTTGGAATACGTTTATCGGAGATTCACTTATTTCTATTTCCTGTACAGGGTCCTCGGCATTCGTATGGACTGTTTCCTTGTTTTCTTCGTTTGGAGTTGGGGTGATTTCGATTTCGTTTGGGGTTTCGTCAAGGTTATTGAGTAATGATGAACTGTCAGGGTCCTGTGCACGAGTTTGCTTCACGCTGAAGTTTTTCATATATTGGAGGAACGGAGATGTTTCTTAAGTCTTCCGGTGTGGCCTTCGAAGTGCTTGGTTGTGTTTCTACTTCATTATCATGTATTTCAATTCTCGACAGGGTGTCTGCATTGGTGTTCTTCATGCCCTTTTTATACTGAATTTCGTAGTCGATCTTCTAAATTCAGTTTCCAGCGGACTATCCTCGAGTTTTGCTCCTTCAAGGGCATCAGCCATTGAAGTGGTTTGTGATCAGTCAATATAATACATTTTCTACCGTAAATGTACGGCTGAAAATATTTTGTTGCCCAAACTATCGATGAAATTTATTTTTCTATGGTACTATAATTTTGTTCAGCGTCGTTGAGTGTTCTTGATGCGTTGGCAACGGAACGGTCTGAGCCGATGGGACCTTGTGATAAAATAGATCCGATTGCCGAATTTGAAGCGTCCGTAGTCAAATTGAATGCTTTGTCGAAGTCAGGGTATTGTAGTATGGGGTTATTTGTCAAAAGGGTTTTGCAGTGTTCAAAAGCTTTGAGGAAGGTGGCATCATGTTTTAATCCGGCGCCTTTTTTTAGGCAGGTTGTGAAAGGTTTTGTTATTTTGGCAAAGTCCTTGATGAATTTTCGGTAGTACCCTAGAAGTCCTAGAAATCCCTATATCTATCTTGTAGTTTTTGGAATGGGGTAGTGCATTATTGCTTTAATTTTGTCTGGGTTTGGCTTTACGCCCTTAACGCTTTACGCTTATTGAGAAATTCTGATTTATCAATCTGAATTTTCAAGTTTGTATCGCGGAGCCTTCGAAACATTTTTTTCAAATTGATGATGTGCTCCTGTAGGGATGTTGAGTATACAAAGATATCATACATGTATACTGGAAAAATTTCGTTTTGCAGTCCTTTCAAGACGTCATCTGTAACCCCACATGAAGTAGCTGAAGCGTTCTTTAAGCCGAATGGGACCCTCAAGTACTCATAGTGACCGTTCTCGATATTAAAAGCTGTCTTTTGAACGCCTTCCGGAGCCATCACTATTTGATGAACATTGGCACCTTCCTAGTTTATCTAGGATGTCATTGACGTTTGGCAGAGGGTAGCGATCGTCGATGGTTTCTTCGTTCACCTCACGGTAATCGACAACGATCCTCCATTTTTTTTCCACTGGCATCTGCTTTTTTTGGTACCACTCATATAGGTTATGACCAGGGTGAGTCGGATGATATTCTGCTCGAGCATAGAATTTATTTGTTTGGCAACTACTGCTTTATGAATAAAGGGATACCTATAGGATTTGGAATTTACAGAGATTTCGTCCTTTATTTTGATATTATGTTTGACCTGATTAGTAAATGTCAGTTTTTCCCCTTCACAATGAAAAATATCTGGTTATTTTTAGCATAAATTTTTTATGTGTACCTGTTCTTCTTGATTCATATGTTCTGTATGAATAAGGTTACGAATATCGTGTTCGTCTGAGTGTGAAGTGTCAATTTCCGCATGATAAAGTTCAAAGTTTTGAGCTAAAAATGGATATGTACTGAGTGATTCAAATAGTTGAATTTTGCAATCATAATCATAAATATTTTCTAAATCTATCCACGCGTATCCATTATTAGCTGTAGTTAGCCTTTCTCTTATCAAACATTTGTTTATTTTTTGTCGGGGGACTATGTAGTTAGCCTTTCTCTTATCAAACATTTGTTTATTTTTTGTCGGGGGACTATGAAAAATTATAATTTTGGTGAAATTTGAATAAATGAAATTTCAATATTTGTTAAAAATTTAACTTTTCAAAAGATTGGATGCTTGCACAGTAATCACGCATGCTTCTTTGAAAATATTTTGAGGGTAAAATTTTTTTGCTATATCGGGGTTAAGAAAGAACTTTGTTGCTCCTGTATCAACTAGAAGTTTAATTGGTAGATTTTCAATTTGTATGTAGGGGAAATCTGTTCTGTCATATATGGAATTGAGTTCAATTATGTTTCGTCTTGGTTAGGCTTCTGTTCGTGAAAATTTTGTTCTGTTTCGTTATAGAAGTCAAACTGTTCTGTTTCTTCTTAGTAAGGATCATTCGAAGTTTTGTTTCGTAGCTTTGTGAAATTATAGAGTTCTTCTGAGACAAAGTTAGGTCCCTGATGTGGATTAGCTAGGAAATAGTTTCGTGGTTGTTGTTAATATGGGGGTCTGTTGGAATGATTTTGAAGATTTTGTGATCTAGTTAAAATGCCCATAGGGGTAGGTTCAGAGGTGGATGGCCCATTATTGGTTTTCCAAACATTTCGCGGTGCCCCAAATACTTCTTTGTTACTGAAATATTTTTGGGGTGTACTAGGTTGGCGTAGTTGTATTTGTATTGGTCCACTAGGGAATTGAGGTTGACTTGAGAAATTTTGGTGAGTTTGGAATTGTCAAGGAATATTCTGCTGGAATTCAGGTCTATTAAAGTTATTTAATTTGATGGTTTTGGGTGTGTTGTCCAAAATTTTCAATTTGGGGTCTTATAGCAGTTGAAAATTTTTGGAAGTTATTTACCTGGGATTTTTGAAGGTACCTTATATTCTTGTCCTCGATTATATATTTTTGTGCTTCAGCCAAATTAATGGGTTTCATTGACCGTATCATAGATCTTGGAGATTCTCTTAAACCAACAAATAATGTGTGAAGGGTATATGAATCATAGAGTGATTTTTTGCTCACTTTAATTTCATGTGAATTGACAAAATTATGAAGCAAATTAGGTGTAGAAAGAACTTTCGAAAAAAAATTTTACGAATTTTCACTTGGATTTTGTCTCAAGGAGCCTAGATCGGCCAGTAAACTGATTTCATTTCTTTGATCACCAAAATGATCAATCAATCTTTTATGGTATTGAAATGATTACTACCACTAAGCGAAAATAATTCCTCAGCTGGTTCAGTAACTTTGGAGAATATTCCGTAGGAGTTTATTTTGTGCACAATTTACATTTGCTGGGTTGGTATCCCAATAAGTATTTAATAAATCGGTTGATATTGAAATAAATCTGAATAGCCTACATGGGTTACCGTCAAATTCCGGTACAGCTTGTGAAATTTTCAAATCGAATGATGGAGTTGCCATTATTAATTCAACTATACTCTCTAATTCTTTTGTTTTATTATTATTCAAGCTGACTACTTCTAATGATTCAATTAAATCTATCTTAAGTTCTGCGCCAATATAACTCAAGGAATTTGTGAGATTTGAGGAATCTGACATATGCAACGAAAAAGGGAAAACAATGAGTGACTTACGAAAGAATCCTCTTCATCTTCCGGTGTTGGTAATTTCTGGATCTAAAGTTCTACAATCTTCCCTCCAACTGTGGTTAATCTGATAATGGTACTTTCGCAGTTTTAACTCTGTTTTTCTCGTTCCCGAAATTTTCTGCCAGTTCTTCTCGATGAAGAGTTGGAACTCAAGGATATTTGAGTGATAAATACCTTCAAGATACTGCGCCAAATATGTATTTCAAAGAACAAATAATGTTTATAAATACACGAAAAATAATTTATTGGACAAGTTTATGCTTCAGAGATTACATCAAGACTGGATAGAATATGTTTAAACATTTGGAAATGAGAAATAAAAAGTAGGCAACAATAAAAAGCAATAAAATATGATTCTGCTAAGTCGTCGCTTCCTGGATGGGTGTTCACCCATCCAGGTGCGGCTGATGACCGTTACGGATAGGGTGATGACCGGTACGTAATTAAGGGAAACATTCCCCATGAGTATTGCAAAATGAAAAATGTGATTTATTTGTAATTTCTAACAGAAAACAACTACTTCCCCGGCTAAAGCCACGCTGGATATCGAAATGCATCTGATAGATATTGTGAAAAGACGTTAACTGAAAAGAAAAAATCTGAAAGTGAAAATTCGCATTTTCATTCAGATAGTTAATTTTTTTATAATTTTCTCTAGTTTTCATTGAAAATTCATTAAATGAATTAAATAGGGAGAATGTTATCAAAAAAGTAGATAGGGAGAATGTTATCAAAAAAAAATATCATTCACAGAAATCGTTCATTTCATTGAAGCAAGGTTCGCTTCTCTCGCATGTAATCCCCAATATATTTTGGTCGACGAAAATCTATTTCGCATTGCCAAGCTCATCAGAAAGATTGATAGAATTGGAAATCAGATGATTCCACAACAGATGTTAAAAAAATCCTATTCTTAATTTCAAACGAAAATCAAAATCAATTATTATTTTCAACTAACATATGCATAACAACTGAAATGTAATTATCCACTGGCTGAAGGCCCCCGGTCAATTGATTGTATTGGATATGATCAACTATTATTATTATTATTATTATTATATCAAACTCTACCTTCTGATGGAGGATGTGGCCCAAATAAGTCAATAGCAATCATGTCATCTTTATTTTCGGAAATTATTGCTTTTTTCAAACCTCTAGTTTCATTACAGATAATCTTTGATTGTTGGCAAATTTTGCATTTAGATATGATTTTTCTGATATCATTAAGTATTCATATCATTCCAGTGAAAAGATTTTTTTATTATTGTAATAAATTTCTATGCCCCAATATGCCCATAAGATTCACGATAATTGATCACAAGTTCTTGAATAATATTATTCAGTAAATAGTTTTCAATCGTTACTTCCCTTTATTTCACAGTATAGAATGTTATTGAAATATGTAAAATCAAACTTTTTTAACAAGAAATGTTCGCAATTTTGTAAATAAGTTAATAATTTTCGAATTTTTTCATAATTTTTTTGCAATGTATCAAATTTTCTTAGGTTATGTATGAACGATTTTTCAAAATCAACTTTTTGTATTGCAATCATTGCCTCTTTTGGATGGTTGTTTGCCCCACCAGACACAGCGTTCCTTGATAGTGCATCCGCAACCAAATTATCAATACCTCTGCAGAATTTGATATCTATATTAAATTGTTGTGTCAACAAGACCCATCTAGCTAATCTAGGGTTCAACAGTCTACAAATCATCAAGAATGAGAGCGCTTTATGATTACTATACACAATTATCTATGTTCCCAAAAGAATATTTTTCCAACGGTTCAATGCAAAGACCACACTCAATAATTCAAGTTCTGTAGTTGTGAAAGTTTCAAATTGAGATAGGGTTCTACTCGCAAAGCAATGTTTTTTCAATGCCATTTTTAGTTACCTGATATAAACACGAACCAATAGCATAGGATGACGCATCATTTTCTAGTATAAATTCTTCAGACATATCTGGATGATAAAGTACGGTTTCCCTTGCTAATTATTTTTTCATGGCACTGAACGTGTCCCCCTCATTTTTCCTCCATTCTTTCTTTAGAAGGTTTGTTAATAGTATAACTACCTATATTCAAAAACTTTAAAGTACATTTTCACAGATAATTACAAAAACCTAGAAATCCTCTCAATTGACGAATGTTCCTGGTCCTAGGATATTTTTCTAAATTTTCAGTCTTACTAGGATCAACTTCAATATCCTCAGTTGTAACGTAATAGAGGTTCTCAAGGGGGTGTGCATGAGTTCGGCTGGGACACAGCCAACTACGACTCGATAAGTTCAACAGTATTTATTAAGAACAAGATTTGGTTGACAATTTATATGCACCTAAAATATAAATACAATAAGATATAAGAATGAATGCAACTATAAAGCCTACCAGCCACCCATAAATACCGAAGGTTATGAAATAAAGACACCTACCTGGACAGGTAACGGGTAGCTTCAGCTAATCTCGTTAGCACCAGGATGACCAAGCGCACTTTATTGACAACTAAATAGAATTGAGATAAGATCAAATTACAACTGCCATGGCCTCAACTGCTAAACGGCATCAAAATGGTTTCCGTCAATCACATCGACACTCGTGAGCCAGTAGTGGGATACGCGATACCTCTTACCGGTAAGGAACACGGCGAGCGTTCATGTAGAACGGGCTGCCTAAATGATTTATGTTACATCTGCCCCCCTTTCAAGAGCTCGAGGCAACTGAATATCTTCAGCAGGCGAGGTTCTTGTTTCCTTTTCAGTTCGAATTGTTGTAGAAGCTCTTCTTGTTCTTGTTTTCGTTTGGCTTCTTGTTCCTTTAAAAACTCAAAGATATCTGCTGATGTCACCATCTCGTCGTAATTATTTGCTCGAGTATTCACCATCATATACTGGAAAACTGCCTTACTTTTCTTTCTTCAGTAACACTTATTCCGCAGCTGTCACCAATTGTTGCGTCTTCGGGTTCAAAAATAAGTGTACTCTGGTATGAACTCGCCTTTATTGATCAAACTTCACTTGACAACACTGTGATACAAGTCACTGTCAAAATACTTGTATCCAAGGTAACTCAAGGTAACTTCCTAACTAACTTACTTCATCTCACAAATGCATTGCTTTTATATACAAATGAAGTTCTAGAAAACTTAAGAAATCAATAGAACACAAATATAATGTTCGACGATTGATCCAGAACAAAAGTTAGTGCTTCTAGATTTTTCCATCTAATTCATCGAACGATCTCGAACAATTCGAGAAGTCTTTATCAAATTTCAGGTCTGTAACAATATCGAAAAACACAGTAAAAGGTTAACAGAAGTCAAAGAAAATGGTGAGTCAACAAATAGATTGTAAAAATAGGTGAAAGTCGATTTATGCTCCCCTACTTTATAACTAAACCTAAGACTAAAAACTGGAACTAACAGTGAACCAGTGTGCATGTTCTTAGTACTAGTTAAAGTTCGATAAATGCTAGTTTCCCTATTGATGAACTCTTAGTTCTAGTATTTGATATAATTCTTAAGTAAGGGTGCATAAATCGACCATAATTTATTTCTTACTTCAATAATTTATCTGTAACGTATTCAAAGTTAATTTCAAGTTTCTGTAGATACAAACCTTATTACTGATTATTACTGATTGAAAATTAGGTACTTTTTTGCCTCGTTCTTCGAAAAATTACTCTGCTCATTCAAGAGACCTTATTATATTCATAAAAATGTGACGGGAGTTTTACATGTAATTTTAAGTTAAAGAACCCAATGGAGGAAGACTTAGAAAACATGCCAAGTGAGGGATAAAATGAGACTGCAGATATTGAGGAGAGCAAACATGAAATTCAAATGAAAATAGATGTGTTTTTTCAAGATATAAAGATATGAAATTATAAAGTGTATGATTCTTCAGTTTCAATTTACCTTGTTAAAATATTTATAAAATTTTGAACTTATTTTTGCAATGCGTTTTTTTGTTCATACATTTTACTGAAATTTGAAACATTTCATTTCAATAAGACCAATATACAAGGCCAATGTTTGTAGCTAATCACATTTGTCATTTTGTGACATCTTTTTGTGAACTAGCATTGCTATTCATTCAGATAAATAAATAAATAAATATACTGGAACAACCAAAATAGGTCTTTTACCAAAAGATTGGGATCTTAATAGTAAATTATTTTCTTCGTGGATTTTCATGATTCACCCAAGAATGGTAGATATTTTTAAAATAGGAAATACGAGCAGGAATTATAAAATTTACTCTGAACGCCTCTATATAAATATTTTGTTTTATTAATGACCAAGATAATGACCGTCATAGTTTGAAAATGTCTATCTATGAATTCAGGAAAAGAAACTTCAATAACATAAGTGGTATAAAAACATAAGAAGTTTTATTTCTTATTCTTCATGATAATCTACCACATAGTAAGGGCAACATCCATCAATTTAGGTCAAGTTCTTTCTTCAGTATAAGAAATTATATCACAAGATCCACTTGTACTGTTGGCATCTTCAACTGAAATTAATCTATTCATAAACACTAGTAGCACCTCGTAATTGTAAACTTCATGCAAATGAACAAGCCTGGGATCATCTCAAAAATACTTATAACTGCAATTCTCAATAATCTCAAATCTACAAAATCCACCAAATTTACAAATTTCACCACAAGGCCTTTATTTGTTGAACAAAATTATATGTTGTTCACCCTTGACGGTAGCCATATTGGATTATTCAGCGACATCTAGTGGTTTCCTTTTTTCGCCTATACACACATACGAATACAAATGTTTAATTGCAATAAGCATTTGCACTTGGGTCTTCTTGAAAGAACGTTGCACAAACATCTGTCAAATGTAGTTCAGTGTTCGTCGTAGTATTAGCCAGGGTAGTAGCTGTTTTCTGTCAGATGTTTGCCTCATTTTTTCCACATGGTTAAAATATTTGAGGGGAAGGGTACTTCGATTCGAAAGTGAAAAGTAGTTGAAGTTTTTTTTCACAAGTTTTTTATTGAACTTATTCTGTCCGTATGTCTGTCTGTCTTTCCGTTTCAAAAGTTGCAATCCATTTTTCCTTGCTGCCATCTGATTAAACTGAAATGTTTCATATTTATTACGAACCGATGAAAATTCATTAATTTAACAAAATATTACTCTCCTACTACTCCGAAAGCTAGATAGAGAATACGTAGAAATTTTGAAAATGTTGAAATGTTTAATACAAATGTTTTTGACATCATCGAAAAACGTGAGTTGAACAAAATCAACTCCCTGTCCCATTGAAACGCTGATGAAGAAGCTGTAGGAATTCCGAAAAACGTTTGAGGGTTTTGAACCTCAAAAATTACGGCGAAAAATTGTACTCAGGTCAGGGGTCGTATTTGAAGGGTCTTTTTGAACTACCAAGTAAAGTAGAGGTAGTGATTTCAAACTAGGAAACGAATCCTTAATAACTCTCAACTACTTGATAAACATTTATACGTATGCATCACACTGTATTTAATATAGTTCTATATATTATCGACTGCCTCTCTCATCAGTCTCATCAGAAGCGATACTTACTTTGTGTTGCATATTCCGTTATTAATATCACATTTTGACGCGTTATATACGTGTTTCTTATTAGGTGTTTTGAGTATATCAAAGCAAAGTTATCTAGGTGGAAGACATTGAAATTACGGAGACCCTTCAGTTGTTTCGAAATATTGAACTTCAACACTCCCCCATATTTTTAATACCTTGATGATAAATAAATATTTGGGAGTGAAACATTGAGAGTGTTCGAATAATAAGAATTTTGTAAACATTTTCGTTAGTAATTAAATAATACTGACTATTTGTTATCGTGTGATTTTCAACCAATCCGCATTTACTTGGCATTGCTTCGATAATAAATGATTATATATAGAGTAGCTCCACCAATGAATTTTACTAAATGAATCATATAATATGTAGTAAAAAATTTCATAGTAATAGGTACACACAAACACATCGCGCAGTCAACTTTTGACATCTAACAATAATTATACTTCACAAAAAAGCAAAAATACGTACGATTTTTTTACTCGCTGATAACAACACTCGCCCTGGAACCTCACTTTCATCTTTGTAAAGTTAAAATAAAATTCCGAAGAATGTGAATGGTTAGTTTATTCATTAATTTCGGGAGTGAAAATTAACGTGAATGTGAAATGACGCAGAAATACCAAGACGAAAAATGCAGTTTGAACTCAAAGTTTGAGAAAGCTCGTTGTGGTCTTTGCTAATTTAAAATTATTATTATTATTATCATTACCAGTTGCACTATTTCGATTGTCGCGACGGCTTAGTTATCCACCCTGGGGTGGGATTCTGTGTGCTATAGAATTCTATTGTCGATAGAAAAAGTGAGATGACATTATTGATGAATTCATGGGAGAGAAAGAGACAAAACTGTCGACAATAGAATTCTATGGTACACAGAATCCCACCCCTGTCACTACAACTCAACTCTCCGCAGACTACAAATACCCGTTAGAATTTTGGTCTTTGCCACCATTTTTCTCCTCTACTTATGAACACCATGCCATGTATACATTTTGTGAATTTCACTAACTTCACTATATGTGAATTGTGTAACAACGTCCTCCCACAAGAAACAACATCCAAGCAGTCAAAAAGATTTTGTTTGGAATTGGTAAGTCGTTGATGCAATTGATGTTCCTATTTTTCATTTGTTTAACGGAAAATTGGTTTCAAAAATATACTACATTATCGAAACCACTTTCACGGGCTTTCGATTTAAAACAGTCAAGTTTAAATAAGTTTTTTTCTTTTGTCAGAATCATCATTATACGATCGAGTAGTCACGTGACTTACTATATATGTACGATCTGGTGGACAAGTGCCCTACCAATTCCTATAGAATCATTATCATATTCGATCGGGTAGTCATGTGACTTACCATATAAGATCTGGTGGACATGTGTTTAGCCACTACTTTTTCAACTACAGGGTTCAGGCATATTCTTGAAAAAAACACAGGTACCGACCAGCTCAGGTATATAATATAAAATAATATTAATGGATCTTCATTTTCCAATTCTACTGTTACATATGAGAATTTTAGTTGTTGTGTTCTGTGACATAAATTCTTTTTTCATCTCAACCCCCTTGGTACAGCTGTGACAGCAAATTTAGGTGCCAATTCCACCATACCTAATGAGGCGGTATCAGGAACGAATAGCCCAAAGACCACCCACCGCCCAGGCAGTTTATGTGTCTCTAAACTACTAGCACCCCAAATTCATAACAAAAATGAAAATAGGAAGGGGAGAAGTGAAAAGGTCATATAGCTGCAATAGGTACTAGAAGGAGCCCCAGAGGACTCGTCATCTACTAAAGCCGGGACGTGACTTAGTGGAAGTGCATCCGAAATTGGGGCTAGAGGTCCCAGGTTCGAAGCGCAGGCAGAGCTGAAAGCTTTCAATCAAATAATTTTTTTTGTTGTCTTCAAATTGTGTTTTTCATTCAACCAGCTGTCGTCCCCCTACGAACGGCAGCCCTCAAAGTCGAAACTTGAGCGACCTAAAGATTACCGAGGCCTTACTTTTTTACGTGCGATTCCTAGCACGATAATTCATTTTATTGAAACAAGAATTCCGCAGCTCGACTGGGGTGGGCACTGCACGATTTACTGTGTTATCCAAATCAGCAGTGCTAATTCAATGTGGCAAAGCGTACCTAGAACACTTCTGCCGATTACATTTTCACTGCCACTAATAACTTCATGCAGGTGCTCTAGTTTTTGTATGGACATTTTTAGAAAAGAAAATCTGTATACGATTGGTCTCACAGTATGAACATTTTTTGGACCAACACCATCACAGTTAGAATATGTACGGTAGTCGTGTGACTCGCCTTGAAAGCGAATCTGTTTTTGCATTCTATCAGAATCATCATCATATGATCGGATAGTCACGTGACTTACCATATACGATCTGGTGGACATGTGACCTGACAATTCTGACAAAATCATCATGGAAATAAAAAAAAAGAAAATCTGTATAAGATTGGTTTCAGAATATGACAATTTTTTGAATGAACATCATTACAGTTTCGACCACCTAAGGTAAACATTTCAAAAACTCATTTGAAGATCTGTTTCAAACTCATTACATGAGGAATCGATTCCTTCATGTCATCTGAAATATGCATGAATGCTAGGAATCGCACGTTAAAAGGTAAGACCTCGTTAATCCTTGGCTCGCACAAGTTTCGACTTCTGAGGGCTGCCGTTCGTAAGGGGAGGACAGCTGGTTAACGGAAAAAACAATTTTAACAAAAAAAAAAAACAAAAAAATACGCCTGTTAAAGGCATATAATAATTTCAAATGTATTTCAAAACTGAAGAATTCGAAAAACTATAACAACATTCCAAACTTACAATAGAACCTTACACAAAATTGGTTTTTCACTATTTCATCTGAAAGATGCCTAATATACAGTATCAGTGAATGAAAAATATTGGGATAACGTTCTTCGTCTTTAAACATCACCGAGTATGTTTTTCCTGGATTTATATACTCCTTGAAAAAGTTGAAAACGTTTTCATCCAGATTGTCGTTTCCCAACTGGACATGGTACCTTGAGAATATATCTTCTATTACTATTCTGGCTGGATTATAGTTTACTCGTTTGAAGATGGTTATTGTGAACATTGAGAGGTTTCTCCGATATTGGTATTTCTAATATTGGGCTTTCTCTGGCTGTGTGGTTGGTGATGCCACTGTTGTCTTCATCTGGGATATCTTCTGGGTTCAGGTCAAGTTCTTTATTTACTTCATTTGAGGGCTTGTCTTCAGTCTCCTGTTGTTTTGAAACAGGTTCTTCACCTTCAGGAAAAAATCGACGGATCCCTCCTTCAAATAATTCTTTGATGATGTCGTTTGCAGGATCAGGGGCATCTGATGGAGGATTGTTATATAATGACATTTTGTCGAAATTGTCATTTGCTCCATGAACCTCTTTTGTATGTATTTCGATTCTGGAGAGGGCATCGGCGTTGGTACTGCTTGTGCCTTTTTTGTAGATCACTTCGTAGTCATATTCTTCTAGCTTCAGGCGCCTTTTTGGATCCTTCATGGAGAACAGACATTGGAGGGGTCGATGATCTGACAACATTTTGAATCTTCTTTCAAAGAGATATGGTTGCAAAAACTATGGCTAGCATTTCTTTCTCGAAGGTAGAATATTTCATCTCTGTTTCGTTAAGGGATAGGACGAACCCTATGGCAAAGTTACTGGCATCTATGGTCAGGTTGAAGGGCTTTGTGAAGTCTGGATACTGAAGTAGCGGTTCATTGGTAAGCAGGTTTTTGCAGGTTTGGACACATTTCAGGAATTCGGGTGTATGTTCTATATGTACGTCTTTCTTGAGGCAGGAGGTTAGAGGTTTGGTTGTCTTAGCGAAATCTTTGATGAACTTTCTGTAGTATCCTAGGACACCAATGAATCCTCTGATTTCTTTGACGGTTCGAGGTACAGGGTAATCCATGGTTGCTTTCACTTTGGCTGGGTTTGGTTTCATTCCATTCGGAGTGACATGTCCTAGGAAGCTTACTTCTTTTTTCAATTCGCACTTGTCCACTTGTATTTTGAAGCCATTTCCTCGTAGGCATTGAAATACTTTCGTAAGGTTAACCATATGCTCTTTTAGGGATGTGGAGAAGATAATTATTTTTTGAATTGATATAGCCGATACTTGAAGAAAATCCATGTTAATATCTATAATGAAACTATAGTTTAAATGATTTTCACATCAAAAGGGTTTACAAAACCACGACAATTGTTTCGCTTTACAGAAGCTTCTTCAAGTGGTAAAGATACACTAAATTACTTATTTGCTATGTTACTTTAAATACGTATCTAAAATTAATTAGGGTACGGTTGTATACCTGACTCCTAATAAATTCACAATAAGTACCTTTACATTTCTATTAATTTAATCTAACCTTTCCAGGAAAACAAATTTATTAGTGGTGACGCATTTAATTCAAGTTGGTCATTAAGCAAGTACTGAGAATTTTTGCCATTTATTAATCTCCATACTTTCTAAAAGATTCAGCTTTTTACCTTTGTTTTCGACATGAAGGATTTCAAAATCATTGTCGAAAATATGGTTTTCGATTAATAAATGGTTAGCATACGTTGAATTTGTTTTCCTGTTTACAAAACTACTTCTGTGCTCTGCTAGGCGTTGTTTGAAGGTTCTACCAGTTTGTCCAAGATAAAACTTAGGGCAACTACCACAGTTTAATTTATAGACTCCACACTTTTCTTGTTTTTCCACCCTATCTTTATTGTTTTTAATATGTCTGCCTAAACTATTGTCTGTCTTGAATGCAATATTTGAACCTTGCTTTTTTAAGAAATTACCAAGCAATAAAATAGGTAATTTCTACTATGTTTCTGGATTCTGTCTTGGGTCCATTTGAAAATTTGCGTCTTGTTCCTGATAGTCTTCCTGTACCTGAGATTCTTCAGTGGTGTCTTGGTTAGAATAAAAATAGTTTTCTTTTCCATAATAGTGGTTCGCTTCGTATCCAAGGTCTTCATCGTATTGTTCAATATTATACATGGGAGTTTGAATGATATTTGGTCTAGGTTGAGGTTGGTGCTCCATTAATATTCCTAGTACTAATGCTCATTGGTGTTGGTTCCTGTCCGATTTGCTTATTCAGGTGGTTGTGTGGAAAACGTTGTGATTGGAATTGGGGCCATATTTGTCTTTGTTGGGTATTTTGCTGCCAATGTGGTCTGAAGGTTTGTTGTTGGAATTGTGGTCTCATTGGTTGATGGAATTGTGGCTGTCCAGGTCGTTAGAAGGGCTGTGGGGATTGATAAGTTCGCTGTGGCATTTATTGTTGGGCGAATTGGTGGTTTGCAACTTTTTGTGGGGTCTGGAATGGTTTCTTGGAAACTTGGGGAGGTCCAAAGGTTTTTTTCAGATAACGGATATTGTTTTTTTCTTGGATATACTGCATTGCTGTTGCCAGGTCTACTGGTTTCATTGATCTTATTGTGGATCCCATAGGCTCTCGCAACCTAGCTAGGAATGTTGTCGGAGCTTGCTGTTGAAAAAAATTCTTCTTACTGGATATTGTGTTCAGAAGTCCCATAAATTTTTCGTAGAATTGCTGCGGTGGTTCATTCTGATCTTGCCTTAGGTTGACCAGATCTCTTGTCAAGGAATTTTCGTTCCGCTGGTCAGCAAAGTTCTTGATTAAAAATGCTTTGATGTTGTTCCAATCGCTGCATCCATAAACTGAGATGACATCTTTGGCTCTGTCTCGTAGTTTGTTGAGTAGTCCTTGTATCAATATGTGATTTTGGAAACTTCCGGGATCTTCAGTGTTCCAGTATTCGTTCAGTAACATAGTTGATACGTTGATAAACTGATATAATTCGTTTGGATTTCCATCGTATTCGGGGACAATAAAGAAATTCTTCAGGTCGAACTGGTTTGCCATGTTTGAGGGAATGTGAGTTTGTACGGGTATTTGATGAACAATTGTTGGAATAGGAGTAATATTTGCTGGAGGAGTTTGTAAAATTAAGGTTGGAGGACATAAAATATTATTTGGAATGGATGAAAATGGTTTCATATGTGCTTACAGGATGACGATGATGGCTCGTTGCATATTCGTTCAACAAAAATATTCTTGTTGTTTGTTTCTTACTGCTAGGCTTCTTGATGAACGGTAGTAAAGAGGTATTCTTTTCTACGGCAAGAATTCTTCTTGGAGTACTTGCTTCTTTACGGAACTTGATTCGGGAATAGTGGATAAACGTTTGAAAACGACGAGGATCTTCTAAGGGCTCTTCCACTATCCTAACACTGCGCCAATTATATTTCTCATTCACACAAAAGGGTTTTTAAAGACTTTTTTTTTGAACAGAGTAACAACTTATAAGTATAAAATATTAGTACTGAACTATTGCAATTACATGCATGTATTTATATTTAAAATTATTGATGATATCTTCAAAGTCGGCAATAATTTAGTGCTGTCGTCCATGGGTCATCGAACAATAACCTGCTGATGTAAGGGGTTATCGAACTGTAACTAACTTCTCTGCCTTGCATCGGATCAGACCAATCCTGATGCCCTTCTTTCCAGGAATGGTCGTGGCTGCAGACCGTGGTAGCGTGATGGTGACCGCGGCTGTGTCAATCTGCGAGAGTCTTATCTTGGTCATTTGGTGTCCACTCGCCCGTTTCCTTCCGGACAGCCTCCGTTACCTCCTCCTCGGTAGTATTCCACGGCATCCCTCTCGGATGAATGGGGTCCCTCTGCCCCTCGCCCAATCTTTTGGCCTTCAAAGTCCCCTGACCGTTCAAGGCGTCTCTCAATTTGGTGCACGCCGCCGGGTCATTATAGAGAGTAAGGAGCAGGTTTCCGTCCCTGGTGCTCCTGATCCCCCTAATTGCCTGGGCTGCCTTGGTGCCACCTATGGTGCCCTTTACTTCACCCAGGAAATCTCGGTACGATTTCCCTCTTTCACTGATTTCCCTCCTTCACTGATGACTAATTCGCATGTTCTTTCATTTGTCCCTGGCTGCGCAATCGTGTGGATTTCTATTCCAGTGGTGCTGCCGTGGAAGACCGCTTCTGCCATATTTCGAATTCATCTACCCTCATTATTTTAACATGGTGCAAATACACCCTGTTGTCTCCGCTGGTTTCGTTCTTGAGTTGGATTAGCTTATTCCACAGGCCTCGTGACGTCTCATCGTATATCATCTTTACGATCTTCTCTCTCGATATGGCCCCCGTCCCTCCCATCCTAGTGATCTGTTGGATCTCTTCGAAATCTCCCTCCAGTTGTGGAAGCTCAGGGAAATTATCTCTATACAGCTTCTGCATTTTGGCGTTCATCTCAAGATCATCGGGCTCCACGAGCACCACCTTTACCGCGTCGTTTTCCTTCCCCAGCGGGTTTCCTGACGTGATTTTCGTGTTTGTGAACACCGTGTCTTCCCACTGTAATCCATTTATTCGGTCGAATGCATTGTAATATACCAGCGCTTTCAGACTCTCTGGGGCGCTCAGTCCTGAGGCCTCGCACGTGCAGATACAGGTGCACGGTCCCTTTGGGTGCGTCTCGCGAATGGTTATGTCCTCAACTTCATTGCCGTCGATCCTGCTTGGGCTCTTCTCCTCCCGGTTTCTCACTGCTGTTCTTAGTCGTTCCTCTAGTGACTCGATGATCTTCTCCAGTTCGTCTACTCGTTTTGCGGAGCTTTCCGCTTTTTTTCCACATCTTGTTTTTCTCCCTCGCTCCTGTCCATCTTATCCTTTTCTCTTCTGTCATCATTTCTGGCACTGATTTCCTTCAGTTCCCTTAGGCTATCTTGGACGCTGGTGAGGAAAACGGTTCTCCTCTTTAGGTCCTCCTTCTCTCTGCTTATACATTTGAAGAGCTTTTTTAATTTCCACCTTAGTGTTGGTGTTGGCCTTTATCAAATCTATCAACTGTTCGGCCATCTCCACCATATTATCCACCGTATTTCTGAGCTTACTGAACTCCTGGGTTTTTTCATCTACCTTCACTATTTGCAATTCTGGGGTGCCCCGTCTTCTCCTCTTCTTTGGGTTCTCCATACCATCGCGATCTGGCTCTCCATCTGTGGCTACTGAGTCGTAGATTGGACTACTGTGTAGCTCTTTGTCTCGGTATCATTCCGGCGATGTCGACACGCTCTGCCTTGGCGTTCTAAAGACTTCCTCGTCTTTCTGATCACTTAGGTCCGTTGTGTTATCCACCACCCCGGTGTTTTGTGCACTATTTTTGAATTCCTCTCTCTCCTTCATTTCATCTTACGATTCCTTTCTTTTTGTGTTTTTACTGCTTTTCATACTCCGTCCCACGAGTAGCTAGGGAAACTATAAGTCTGCCCCTGCAGAGTCCCGCATGCAGAGGTAGATAGATCATAGCTGAAAAAGACAAGGCGAATCCACCCAATACATGTTGAAGCAAAGTGCAAATCGTTGCTAGGAAGAGCCGGCGATAGACGTGCAATGTCCAGGTTCCAAGCGACAGGACACTCCTCCTTTATCCGGGCTTGTGACCGGCATGAGAGGATCTGCCCTTCTCTTCAGAGGACATCACCCGCCATGGCGGAGTTAGCCCAACCCAACCTAACCTAACCTAAACTAACCTGACAGAAGTAATTGGAGTTATTAGAAATAGGGAAGTGATTTAGGGCCTAACCTAACCTAACCTGAGTAGTGATTGAAAATCAATGGTCTAAGCTAACCTCATGAATTTATTTGATACCTGACTCAACCTAACCTAACCTGATATATTCTTTGATGGATACATCATTTCAAATAATGTATGATTGAAAATTTTATCCACTTCTGATGTAAAATTAATTATAATTTTGGATTTTTTTTTTGTCTATATACCTTGAGTCAAAGGTTGGAGCAAAGGTTGGTGTAAAGGTTGATGAAGTTTCAATGCATTTTGAATGGGAAAGTGATTTTTTCGCTGAGTGTTTTTTATTTCATTTTGAGATTATGTTTTCAATATACTTCGAGTCAACGGTTGGAGCATAGGTTGGTGTGGAGGTTGATGCAGTTTCAATGCATTTCAAAAAGGGAAATTGATTTTTTCCCTGATCGTTTTTTATTTAATTTTGAGATTATTTTTTCAATATACTTTGAGTCTAAGGTTGGAGCATAGGTTGGTGTAAAGGTTGATGCAGTTTCAATGCATTTTAAATGGGAAACTGATTTTTTCTCTAATCGTTTTTTATTTCATTTTGAGATGATTTTTTCAATATACTTTGAGTCAAAGGTTGGAGCATAGGTTGGTGTAAAGGTTGATGCAGTTTCAATGCATTTTAAATGGGAAATTCAGTCACAGGAAATTCAGTTACAAATTTGAAACAGTGTTCTGATGATGAATATAAGTAACCAAAACGTCGGGTCACAATCACAATGAAGGCCCATATAAAATTCGAAATCGATCACCAACGTTTTATCGGTAGACTAAAAATCAAATTGGTCCAAACCACCGAATGTTCGGTCATTGAAAATGAGTCTCACTGTGTAAAAAGTAAATTTTTAGAATATTTTAAAAATCAAACCAGTCAAATGTCCTCCATTGACTTGAGACGGAATAATTCCCATCTAATAGACTCAACACATGATACAGGTGTAAACATCCAATCCATCAGATCGATTTCAATTAAACGAGCCCTGTGTTGTGTGCTCCAGAGAAGTGAGCAAACATCACCGACGAGACAAATTACTTCGAGAGTCTTAACACAATATCGAGATAATTTGAAACATTTGCACTGAACTCCATAATAATTTAAATAACAAATACGATTTTGTTGAGAAATGAGCAAGTGTGTTGGTAGGACAGCACCGACGAGACAAATTACTTGAAAAGGATGCAATCAAAATCATCAGATCGATAACAATCAAATACGTCTTGTACATTGTTTCAGAGAAGTAAGCGAGTTTGTGAGTTGACCACATCGTTTCATGTTAGTCGAAATAGTGGCAAATACCTTAATGATTTATATAGTGGCAAATACTTTGATGATTTATTTAGTCAAGTATATGTCTGCCACCTTATTAAAAATAGCAAAATAACTTTTATTTTCGAATGTAATTATATGAACGTGTGCAGTAGTATACAGCTCATAATATGTATACAGGGTGTCTCAAAACACTCATCAATTCATAGAAAAAACAACCGATATCATTTAAGAGAAAAAAGATGGCGTCTGCTTATCAAATACCATATACCGGGTGGACCAACATATGATTTAAGAGAAAAAACATGGTTGCCTCTGTCATTTGTCAAGGAAAACACGCGTCATTGGGGGTATGAGGATTCAAAATGTTTTCGTGAAGGGGTCCGTCATTTTTAACGTGCGATACCCATCGAACTGTTCAGTATCCCATCTCCTATCTTCTATCTCCTGTCTTCTATCCTCTGTCTTCTATAACGGTCGGACGGAAGCCTGAACTGAACTGAAGACTGAACTGAATTAATCAATGCTCTGTGATCTGCCAACAATGGGAAGAACTCAAAGCAGGCTCATTAATGTACAAGGTACGAAAGATAGGCTTACAGAAAACCAGTTGAGGAGAAAATTACTTTTTTTAAGTTGAATTAAAAAAACAATTATTCTATGCATATGTAATATTTTCAAATTTCCAATCATTTGACAAAAGACAACTGTATACAATGAAAATTAAATTTCGATGTGTGAGAAATATAACTTTGGAAATGAACTCGAGTTTATCATTTTGGCACGTTGCTGTGTTCTGATGAAAACTGGTAGAGTGCGTGATGAGAATACTTAATTTTTTTCTCCACCTTAATAATGTATTCAAAGTAATCGTCACCCTCCAATTCCTTTAGGAAGAGGTTCTAGAACAATAGGTTAATTGATCACATTTCTGAGTTTTACTGCTTAGATGCTTAAAAATTGGTTTAATTAATAGGCTGGCTTCTTGATGCTTGTATTTTATTTATCCTGCATATCGTCAGATGAAGTCAGTGACCGCGTGTATCATCACTCTCAAACTTTTTATAGAGTTTTCGTTATGATACTATCCATAACAACGCAAGGTGGAGAAGCGGTTCATAAGAAAGTTATGCTTTGTATTAGTAAATCAAGCTAGCTATAGTATTAAGGCCATAAAGAGATCCTGAGTTATACGGTTTTGCGAGCTCGTTGAGTGTAAATTTATATCCTGTGTTATTGCCGTTGCTTTTCGTTGTCGTCGCTCTATCTTGATCGTTCTGAGAAACGAAAAAGCAGTGGTGGATTGAGGAAAGCTAATAAGGATGAAGCGTGAAACAATTATTTCTGGAATTTCGTGAAAATATACAACGATAGTCTAGGTATCTATCATTGGCATAATTCTTTTGGTATACATGTAGAATTCCCATTTGGTAGGTGCCATCTTGAATTTACTACATGTTTACATTACATGGCTTTACACGACATGACCAATTCAGCTCGCTTCAGAGCTCCGTTTATAGCTAATGCTAAGTGGGCTACCTTAGCAGAATTGAAATAATTATTTGTTATATATCTAGTAATGAGCACTGTATCTTGACCAAAGAAAATAATTCACTCATACAATTTTTATAATATATAAAAAATAACATGATTATCACTCTTTGATTATGAAACATCAAAATGCGAGAAATAAAAAAAATACTCGGTAAGGATTTGAACCTACGCCACTTAAAACTGTGGGTGTGTTCTTGTCTTTGCATTGACGCGTTGAGCTACTAAAGGATATTGATGTGATTCATCAGAAACAACGATTTTTAGATACAAAACATTAATCGTGATGCAATAGAATATCGAAGAATATTTTTTCATCGTCGGATGACATTACAGAAAAGAAAACTTTGAACAAATTATACAATTCGGTATTTAATCAGTAAATAATAACACACTGGCACTATAATGTTAAGAATTCATTTGTAAATATGTCATTGTCACATCTGCTTATAACTGACTAAATATTTGAGTACACATTTAACCTTAAACTACTGGAGTATTTCCAAAATCTTTAAAAATAGCTATCATCAAATCATTGCATGAAAGAAGGGAAAAAACTAAATGTACAAATTATCTACACATATCAAATATCTCAAACATATTTAAAATACTTGAATCAATTGTGAAGGAGAAACTAACAAATTTTTTTGACAAACATAATATTATAAGTCAATCATAATTTGGTTTTAGAGAAGCGAGATCTACGCAGGATGTAATTGCCTCATTAACTTCGAAAATTTATAAATATCTTGATCAAAACAAACCAACAATTTGCATTATCGTTGATCTCGCGTAGTCAGCCAATCAAAGCTAGTTAAAACAATAGGAGTCGGAATTAGAGGTTTATCACTCGATTCATTACAAAGCTATTTAACGGAAAGAGAACAATGCGTCATAATTCAAAATGAAATAAGTGTAATGAAAAATATAGAATTTGGTGTCCCACGAGGTATCATTTTGGGACCGATATTGTTCACGATATATAACAATAATTTATTTCATCCTTATAGTTCAGGCTTGAGTTATAGCTTCGCGGATGATACTGCCTCTTTATATACAGATGAAAACTGGGATTCACTTTTAGAAAAAGTACAGTATAAATTAATATTAAAAAATGATTTGACTCTCGTCTTTTATCTGTAAATATGGAAAAGTCCAAGTAAATCACTTTTTCTCAGAAACAGTACGAAAATTACCCAAACGCAATTATAATCGAAAAAATCATCCCAATACAGCCGATACAAAAGATCAAATACCTATCTCGGAATAACGATTGATGCTCACCTCAAATGGCAAAGCCATATACATAAATTGACCCAAAATATCAGAAATATGCTAGCAGAATTTCGAATATTTGAGACAGTTTCTGAATGTAGACCAATTGTTAATAGTATATTATCCCCTTATGGAATCACAACTGCGATATGGCATTACAGCTCACGGTGGAGGCTAAAACAACCAGGTCAAATATTTAGGAACTGTTCAAAAATGGATACTGAAAATAGAGTAAAATAAAACTTACTCGTCAGATCTTTTATATATGTACTAATTCAAAAGGCCTTGATATATGCCAACTATATTGCCTCACAATCATCATACAACTGAAGAAATCAAAGAATGAAAACACTTTGAACCATGTGTATAATACTTGGCAGGGAGATGAGTGCTTATACATGCCAAAAGTAGATACAACACTATGCCAACGCTGTTATACATATCTTACCCACACGAACATTCAACAGGTTGCCATCCGAAATAAAAAAAATTATATAATCAATTTGTTCAAAAAATACACAAAAATATGGATTAATACTTACTCAATAATACTCACCATGTAACAGTCTATTTCGCCTGTTACAACAGTAATTAATCAATTCTTGCGAATACGAATATCAAATGGCTTTAATAATTAGATTTAAACATATCTGATTAGTTGTTGAAGGGAGTTCGAACCGACTTTTTGAGGTATCATAGCGGCAAAAAATAGTATATTGTACAACTAGTCCGGAAAATAGGATATTTCATGCCTATATGCCTGGTGTTTCATCATTCGTCACATTGGTATGAAATATCCAGTTTCCGCACGAGTCCGGAAAATAGGATATTTCGTACGAGTGTGCCTATATGCCTCGTGTTTTATCATTCATCACACTAGTATAAAATATGCAGTTTCCGCACGAGTTTTACACTATACTTTTCCTATGACAGACCTTAAAAACAAAATATGAGATTTATTTGCTCATAGAACGTTAACAATTAAATGTTTAGAATTTTGCGTGACTCCCATTATACCCACCAACAACTAGTTTTAGAATTGAGTATGCTTTATTTAATAAGTATTCTACTTCTCTCCAGTGCGAAATGAAATATTTCGCTCTAGTGTTTTCTGTTCAGGTTGCATTTTATATAATTCATTTCGCACTAGTGCGAATACGTCATTTTGTGTACTACTTTACAGTGCGAAATACCTAATACGTATTTCAAGTAGGTCGTCGGAAATAGTATATTACATTACGAGTGCGGAAAGTAATAGTTTACACACGCGTTGGAAAATTGTAGCAGGAGGCGCATGCTATATGCCCCAATCCCACGAGTGTATAAAATCACTTTTGCACAAGTAATGTATACTATTTTTCGTACGACCACGTGATAATATTATAGGTAGGTATCCCATTCAAAAGTAAGAACTAATCTTAATGCATTTTCATTGAAAAACATCAATTCGAAGAGAGTTCGATGCTTGGAAATCTAAAAATAATTTGTTACCTGTTATTATTCAAAAAAATACCAACCCCTGATCAATCCCAGCAGGTCGTCAATAATTTATTTGACTGAATGAAAAAACATCGGAAAATAATTCAGGTATTTTCTAGGTATTAGTCTAGGCAAATTGGTGCACTGCAGAAAACTTGCATCTAAGTTGTCCGAACTTTTAATTTCTGAGAGGTATAAAAGAGAGAACAAAAAATTGGAAATTGATCAAGTGTGAACTACCCTTATTTTTGACATGATCAAAGTTCATTTAGAAAAGTTGTTTTGAATCAAACCCAACATTAAAATTCAAAATTACAGCCAAATAAAAATACAAAAATAATATTTTTTATGATTAAAGTACCTGTACCTGTATTCAAACTATTTTAAACAAACGTCGATATTTTAATACAAGATTGTTCATCATTTAATGATGAATTAGACCAAATTTTGCATCGCAATGTCGTTGTAAGAATATAAGCCTAAGGTGCATATGAGATACTATAGTACTCTTGATAAGGCGTAGTTTGTGATTCCAAATCTGAATATTGTTTTTGATTCTATACAACTTTTCTTCATAAACTTCTTTGACAAGATCAAGAATAAGGTTAGTTTACTCTTGATTAAAATTTCAATTTTTTGTTCTTCACCATACCGTTCAGAATTTCATAATTTTGATAACTCAAATACAAATTTTCCGCAATGCACCAACTTTTATGAGGGATAAAACTTTCTGACAAATCCATAATAAAAAAGTTTTCCATATATGATGCAAACCTTTTTTGAATGCCAAATACATTATCTCGATACATTTTTTCAATATCTAAATTGTTAGAGCCGTTTCCGAGATCCAAAAATCGCATTTTTATTATTATCAGTAAAATTACTTTTTTTAGAATTTAAGTAGCAAAACCTTATGTGAATACAAAATTTTATCCAAAAAATTTAAGCCGTTTTCGAAATCCAAAAATTCACATTATTATTATTATAATAAGTGAAATCGTGTTTTTCTAAGGAATGCGCCTACATAGAAGAACTTAAAATGTATAACTTTATCTGAATACAAAATTTGATTCTTGCCATTTATTGATAGGTACATTATGTTCTATATAACAACTCATTTTCTTAATCGCTCCAATTTCGGAACCAACCTGTATACATTGCCCGTTTGAAGATATAAGATTTGACAAATTTGACATCCACGGGAACAAATCTGAAAAAAATCACTACTTCTTCACGTCCAAAGGTTCCGAAGCATTTTCCACAAGCCGTCTTAGAACTAACAGTCATTCCCCAGGCAATTATTATTCGGTTACAAAAGTTATCAATTCACAAATATAATACAATATTTTGGAACACATAATGAAATTTATTCATTCCAATTAAGACTCTCTTTTTTGTCCACTCATTTTGTCATAATTGAAATCTTGACGTTTTTCTTCCATTAATTACGCGAAATACAAGTGTCTACTACCGAAGTGATAATGAAATATACCTACAGTAAAACGCAGCGTGAGACGCTGTAGCTTCCGAAGTCAAAGGTGTCGATGTAAACGCCTCCTGACACGAAGATGAACGAGGAATCAGATTGGCGTGTCCACAAACGCTATAGTCCCGCCCTCATTTCTTCTGGAATTTACTTCGTCTCTCACTGCTGCGCGTCTTAGAAACTCGAAAATCATAGAAATATTATCTTAAAAGACGATGTATTTTGGGACACTTGTCCGCGTTGATTTTATTTTGATAAGTTGCGGTAACTTGTTTCCACAAAATTTCAATGAATGAACTTTAAAGTGATGATTTCACGATTTATTTGCCTTACAAACTTGAATGCGTGTTGACAGCGCTAGAGTCTGTTCTGTTGCTAACTGCTCACAAACGGCGGTTGAATCAGACTGACATAATTGAACACTTGGCCGCCCATAGGCGTGACATAGAAACATAAGGATATAAGGTTGAACAACGAACATCGCTACACCACAAATCACCTAATTATCACTTCTGTAGCCGCGCTAGGGCACTTGCGCCGTTTGTTGTTATTTGAAGACAGTTAATTATTTTTTATCTCAGAGTATTGTAGTTTTTATTTCACCACAATGGAAGAAGGCTCAATGAAAGGACAAAGTAATAATTTGTTTTAAATAGAAAGGCATATACTCAGTGATGAATCCGTCTTATGTTAGTGCTGGAATCTGAAATAAAAGGAGTTAAACTTGAGTATCTACTTTTATACGTTTTATAAACAGTTTATAGTTGAGTAATAGTTGTTAAAGCTCATCCATCATCGATAGGAAAACTCAATTATGTTAGAAATTAAAAAGAGAAAAAAAAATTGACCAACCGTACAATATCCGGTATGAATCAGCAAACCGTCTTCCACGTGGACTTGATTGCTGTGCAATAAATGAAAACGATGAATCACGTGCCCATTGTACTAGCGATATTAGTGCAAAGCGGCTTGTTTGAAGCTAGCCGTAGTTTATAACATTGTTATTCAAAGCGGCAAAATTGATTTCACTCGGACAAAATTATGGATATAATTCACAGATTATGTGGTTTCTTTGAAGAATTGCGACAGCCCTCGGTATTCGACATTCCATTACTTCGCCTTAACCCTCCGTTAGTGTTGCCAAATAAAATATCACGGTTAGTGTAATACTGGGGTATGGCATACCCCAAACAAAAGTCATTTCAGAATTACTAAAATAACAAAATTCGGTAATTTTGATAACCAGATATGTTTCTCTGCATATTAATCAGTAAAATGGAGCAAAAACAACAGGTGAATATTTCTCGTTGAAATTTAAAAATCGACAATTGAAAAAGATATATTTGTTATATCCTCGAAAAACACACTTCAACTATATTTATCAAAAAATTTGAAATTCATGACATGGCATATGAAACTAAAAAAAATATTCAAAAAAATTGTTCCACAAACAAAACTTTACAAAACTGGAAGTGATAATTTCACAAATAAAAGAGTTCGGGCTCTCGAAATTGGCACAATTTTCGCATGTAATCATTGCCGTGCTCCATAAAAATTGGACTCTGACATCGCATAAATACATAAAAGGTCTTCCTGTATTTGCTTCTTGGACAAACAGAACATCTACTGCTTGTACGACGTCGCTTCGGTCCAGGTTCATGACGTTCAACCTCTTGGTTTTCCCGTAGTCGTCGGCGTAGGCAAGGGTTTTGTCTTCGTTGATTCCAAAATTCGGATATCAGTAACAGACCGAGTTCTTTCAAGAAATGTCGCCTTTTCAAATTGTATTTCTGCGTATTTGCTTTGAATATAACTTGAGCATTTACTCCAGCGGAATTCATAAACGAAAAAAAAAAGTTTCAAATGCCAACGGTGGCTGTTTCTCGACATGCTGTAATTAGCAGATAACTCATCCAATATGTCTACACCTCCCTTGGTGGAATTATAGAAGCTGATGATTTCAGGTGATTTTTTGTCACCAGATTCGTCAATTACATGATGCAATGTAGAGAAAAGGATGACATTCTTCGACTTTTTTGGCACATATGACACAGCTGTGATATTTTCTTTGAATGCAAACAGAACTACGAGGCTTTCTGGTTCTTATATTCAGAAAAATGGATGGTATTTGCCGTTTGTTTTTTCTGACAGTTCCAACCGATGTTAGCTTATACCTCTCGAGCAGATTCATCATAAGAGGGTAGCTGGTAAACCAGTTATCAAAAGTAACGTTTCGTTTAGTTCCAGATACTGGTTCAATTAAACGCTCGACTATGTCTTCCGGATTATTGTGAAGTCGGAAAGGACCATCTGGCTGTGTGCCAACGTAAACTTCCATGTTCAAGCAATGATAAGTTTTTGCATCTACAAGTGCGAAAACTTTCAATCCGTATTTTGCTGGTTCCTTGGGAATGTACTGGAGGAATGAGACTCGTCCCCTGAATGGCTCCAACTTTTCATCAACTGTTAGATATTCACTAGGTGAATAGTGCGTTCTGCAGTTATCAACAAATTTATCAAATATTTCTCTAATGGGTGCCAATTTGTCAATTTCCTTTCGTTGTTCTCTATTTTGTATATTGTCAAATCGCAGAGACTGTAACAGGATATAATATCTTTAAAATGACATTGTCGTACGAAACAATTTAATGCCACTTCCATCAGTATTCCAGAGATCTGACATGTTTTGTCGGTGTGCTTTATATAACCTAATCAAATAAAGCAACCCCATAACTGCCTCAAGTTCATTTTTATCGGTCTCTTTCACTAAATACCGATGGTGTGTATTATATTTAGGGGCCTTAGTTGCTAATTTGACATTCGTATATCGAACTATGTCATCAAGCATATCTTCTGTGAAAAATAAGAGCCAACAGTCAATAGCGGTCTTTTTCTGTCGTGCAATTCCTTTCACGCCAGGTAAATGGTATAATGTTTTCAGATCTTGTTCTAACGTTTTTTCTGTTTGGGAATTTTGCCCATTTTGACTTGTTTTTATCTAAAAAATATCTGTTATCACTCGGATTTGAATCTCCTTCTTCTTCATATTCCGTTTCAGAAACTGCATTTTCCGATTCGTCTCCTGAGTGTTCTGTTTCTTCTTCAGTTGTTATTTTTTGTCTATTTGGGCGACGCCGACTTCTTCTAGCACTCCTTCATCTTCACCTTCAGAATTACTATTAATGAATGACTCATCATCACCATCAGAACTGGCGCCAAACTCTTCCCATCAACGTTTCATTCTTTTATGTTTTTCTTCGTAAGACATTTTACAAATTTATTGAAACTCCTGAAATATTCATGAAAATAGTCAGACAATATTTTTCAGAATACTATTTCAAATGAAAAATTTACCTCCAAACTCGATAACACAAATAGTTACATCAAAAGTGTTCCGGGGTATGTCGTACCCTGACTGACTTCTAAGATGTCTCACTTACAACTGAGCCGTTGGAGAGAGCTGAGAATGTATCGTACCTGGAGGAATATGTTTCAACTACAGCTACTAAGCACTAGAGGTCGGTAGTTCTACTCGTTTTGATTTAGGAGCTGTGACCTGCAGTTCTGGGGTATGATATACCACTGAACACTAACGAAGGGTTCGCCTTAATACCAACCAGACTATAAATAGGTACTTTATATCAAAATGATCTTCACACACATATATATGTAGGACATTCAAGTCCAATTAAATCACGCCTCATTAGTTTACACCTTTTTTTCCTTTTGTTCATGTCATTTGGTACATGAAAAAAAATTATTTATTGGGTTTTCAACTGTCGTGCTTTCACACATATTGACAATACAATATGTGTAGGCAATTTTCCTAATTTCAGCCAGCGTGTAATGAACAAAACACGACACGAGCAGAGCAAATGACTGCACACCCAAAGAATTTGTAAGTACTCTGCGAATACGAGCTGCCTTGTTCAAGTCACGTGACGTCACCTATTATAGCGCCGCGCGTAATGAAATTATTATTCCAAGCGCAACTTCAAAGCCCTATAACTTTTTCATTTCTAGAGGTAGTTCAATGATTCTTCCACAGTTTTGTTTTATTTTACTGAAATTTTCATGATTAACTCATAACCAAAAAAAAAATAAACTTGTCCATTACCAGAAGAGTCCCGGCCATAACCAATAGGAAGGGGATTCCTTTGATCATAAGTCAAGTATTTTGTTCCATTTGATTACATTTCTCAATGTTATTGCTCAGATATCAAATGTATTCCATGAAATAAACATCTGAATAAACCTGAATATTGCTTTCGTTATTGGAGTTGCAAATAAGTCCATATTTCGTAAAAAAAATAACATGACAAGTAATAATTTGACTTGAATCGAATATTCTGAATCGTGAGTAAATATTGGATGCCAGACATAACTTTATTATTTGAAATAGATATCAGTGTATTCTTTATCATATTCGTGGAACACAGTTACAAATTTTTATGTGATGATCGTTGCAAATTCCAAAAGGATCGCTTTTATAACAAGCGAATTTTTCGAATTTCTTTAACGATCCGCATAACCAATGAATTTTACATCTTTCCGGGCTCACGTTTCGCCGGAATCATTGTAATGGAATCCCTTCATGAATAATCCTAAAATAACCCTACCGTTTCATCCAACAACTGCAGAAACCCCAACTAAATGTAAATTAACACAATTGTCCACTGTCAATTTGTAAGGGATAGATATTTTCACAAAGACGACCTTTTCGTTCCATTTTCTGAAAGAGGTTAGGCAGACGTTGTACGATCATCTCGAAAACGATTGAGCCTTTCAGCATATGAATGGTCACGAAAGAAATTTCCATAACTTTATAACACATGGCACAAGAACAATTTTCCGTACGAAAGTGAGAGCAATCCGAGATGATGGGCTGTGATATAGAAAGGTCCGCACCTTTTGAATTGCCTGGAAAATTGGGGTCGTTGGATTAATTCCATTTTTCAAGGCAAAATAATGATGTGGAAGGGATGGAACTCCATCTCGAGATAGAGAAATAGTAATTGTGTTCGGTGCTATTTAAATTCGAAGTGAAATTTTGAGGAATTAATAGAATTCTTCGTAGCATTTTTCATTTTTGTATGATTCCAAATAAAATTTGAACATGGATGCTTCATTGTATAGAATGTACGAATACGTAAAGCAAAAGATAGCGGCTCCAATATGGCGGACAATTTTTGTGATTATGGTAAAATTCTATATAAATTCGGTATAAAGGAATTTTTGAGGTCGAAGATTATGAGATTTCCCTTCAAAATTCATGAATGCAAGATATAACAGACGAGTTTTGTAATGATGGCTCGATTCTCACCAGAATTGGTATTTGGAGATTTGGATTTCAAGATGGCGACTCCAAGATAACGAATGAGTTAATAGTTTTTATATTCTCTCTAGCAATTTTTTTTTCACAATTTCCATATTTTTTTCTAAGAATTGCATCAACATTTTTATCTGATTTTCCATACTTCTACTTTCTCTCTGCACTTCTTGCTCACTCACAAAACTACTCTGTCCTTCCTCTCTTATTCTACTTTCTTCATGATAACCTATCTCTCTCTCTCATCTACATCAACTTTCAATCGTATTGAAATTAAATACATTCAAAGATCTTTTACGTCGAAAAGACATTGATTGATTCATTAAAAATAATATGAGAATTCGAAAAATTGATTATCTTGAAACACTTGAAGACCTTTTCGAACACATCAAACTAATGTAACTAACTTTTTAGATTCTTCTGAAAATACTCTATACCCCTATATTTGGAATTTGTTCATGTTATTTGTACAGGGAATTTCAACCTAGACTTTCTGAATCAACAGAATCCGCATGTTCATTACTTCATCGCTATACTTGATGAATTAGATCTGGAACTATTATGAAGATATAAGAAACCTCGCCACATATGCCATAAGGGCACAAAAAAAGCATATGTTCAGCATCCATTTAAAAATAAATTATTAAAAATAGTAATATACTGTTGGAATTTGACTGAATTCCGCCCTTTCATGCAGCATCATTTAAATTTTCCATATTAAATATATCATATAAACTGAAATGTACTGTATCAGTAAAGACATATTATTATTTTTTTTCCAAAAAGAATCTCCGGAGCTCCGACATATTCGGAGGGTGCGCTGGATCGTTTACCCAGATAACCACTCCACACGTCCGTGGGATGAGCGATTACTGGTTCCGAGAATCATGTGCCCTGAGCAGACGCAGTGAACCAAAATTGACGGCCTTCTGCATTCGTCCGGATAAGATTTCTGCCATATTACGGTAAGCTGGTATGATTTTTAAGTTCGAGAGCAGTGTGTCCATCATTCCACCAAGGACCCCTATAATGAGAACCACCATTTCAACAGAATGATTTGCGGAGATCAAAGAGAAAGTCTCGATATTTAGTCCGTTTGTTACAATTCAAAATTGTACTAAAGTTGTTTACCACCTCTACAAATGAATTCTATATTGAACTCACCCTGTATACTAGATCCAGAGCATATAACATCGTGAAAGCTCACTCAAATAATTCGTAACAACTTTTCAACAACACCCTTAGATGTTTCAGTTGAACCAATTGCTTGTTTCTATATTCTGAATAACATAATTATTATTGATATGGGTTAAAACTACACCATTTTACCATTCACTATACGTGAAATTTTTGTAATAATAAAATCATAGGTTATGAGTTTTATTTTGGGTGAAAACATATGTTCGAAATAGATTGCTGTTGACCTCTAGGGATCCGAAGTTAGACAACCAACAATGTTTGTTAGCGTTTGATGGGTTCCTAAACATCTTAGAGTTGGCGAGCAATGGCGTATAGATTATTTGTCATTATTTAGTAAAGATCTTTTAGGAATTTTTGCTTATTGAGATAATGTCTGCAGGGGAAATAAATGGATGAACCATGTAGGTTGTTTTGGTAGGGTTTCTGATGTATTCAAGAGACTTTCAATCTCTACAAGGCATTGAGCAAGGTGAGACTTTTCCCCCTTGTCGACGACTATGAACAAACTATGTCGTTCGTGATGGAAACATATTTGACATCAATGACATATTTTCCTGTCAGGACAATTTGGAAACCTTTTGTTGTGGTGAAACAAAAAAAAACCTTTTCCGGCTTTTGTGGGAGCTGGGAGCCATTTTTGTATCGAAGTCTTTCATGTGAATAGCCGTGTGCTGGTGGCCTAGTTTGAAATGTGTATATTTCATTGACTCTGTACGAGGATTCAGCCATTTTGCACACAAAGATAATTTCTCTGGTTGTGTGTGGATTCGCACGTTTTGGAATTGAGAAAGTTATCACACCGTTTTAACGGGATTCAAGGCTAGCACGTGGAGGACGGACTTTTTTTTATACCTGGAGTCATTTTTCACCTCCAGATCAGGAAGAACCGATTACAAGACCTATTACCTTTGTCCATTCTGGATGCGAGTACCAATAGTGAATCAAGCTAGTCTAGAAATATCTAGACAGGATATTTTATCCTACCAAAACCACTATTTCCAACTGTATGGAAAACTTCCGCAGTGTTTAAGCCAACCAGATTTTTGAACCGCCGAGTTTGGAAAAAGCATTGTTTGTAAGCCCTGCTGAAAATGCCTCATAAAAACTTATATAAAAAAACTTATAAGGACTCGTCAGTTCCATATTGGTAATTGCAACAGGAATTCCTAATAGGTTCGAACTGGGAATTCCTCTTAAATTATTGCTGGGCATTTCTCATAAGTATTATATGTATTTCCTAATAGGTTCTCATAGTGATTTTCCTTTAGGTTCTTATCGAGATTTCCTCATAGGTTCTTATGGAGATTTCCTCATAGGTTCTTATTGGGATTTCCTCATAAATATATATGAGAAAATTCTTATAATAATACAGGAGGCAGTCACAGAAAATTTGCACATATTTCTACAAAGCTAGTTTTTTGTCAGTTTGTTGTTTCGATGAAAGAAGTTAACAAAATGAGAGTACCACTGGAATGATGTTGCGTTCATATACAGTGAGTTTCACAAGTTTTGCACCATTCGGGAGCTTTTTTATTATCAATTTTTCAGAAAATTTTATTTTTCAAGTGTAAACTACCCTTATTTTTGACATTATCAAAAAAGTTCATTCAAAGAAGTTGTAGAATATTGAAAACAATATTCAAATTTGGAATCACAGCCAGGGTAGTTTAGACTTGATCAAAATTCTGTTTTTTGTTCTTCCCTGTAGGTACACAGTTTGGAAATTACTTTTGAAACTCTCTGTATATAAACGCATCATAGGGGTGGTATACTCTCATTTTGTTTACTTGTTACATCAAAACAATAAACTGACAAGAAACTAGCTTTATAGAAATATGTGCAAATTTTCTGTTGCTGCCTCCTGGGCTATAATATTTTAGGCATTTTATTCATTGATGAATCCTCCGAGTTCCTAAGGAAATTTTTACAAAGTCACTTTCACAGAAACATCTCCCATGAACCAATCATATAGGCATGGTTAGTTCAATGGATATATCTCTTGAAGTTGCTCTGCAAAAACATTCCGTTAGGCAGCTGGGAGTTCTCAATGTGACTGGAAAGAAAATCCATGGATTTCATTTGTAGATATATTCATAAAGAATAAAAATTAGTTTTTACATGTTGCTGAAACTGATTCAATAAAAAAAAAAATCAAATATTGACTCCTGCTTCCTCTTCAACCAATTGCACTCCACCTTGATCATCTGATTCCTCATCTAAAACCTCCTCATTTCCAGTAACATCCTGACTAGGTTTAGTCTTTTTCACTGAAATTAAACAAAAATGTGATGAACATGAGATACTTTAATATATGCATATAAAATACCTCTGGGAAGTCTATTCAAATCACTGATTTTGCTAGCTAAATAGTAGTTCACATGTTTTAGCTCCCAACTACCTAACAAAGCAAGGAACCTGTTGCCCACCCATATATCAGAATTTGAAATACTTCAGATTTCTAATGAGTATAAAGCCGAGAAGGATGACAGACGAAATCTTCAGTGTGAATGTCAATTAAATAACTTTTCAAATGGTATCAGTTTTTTTTTATACTTAAAAGCCTTTTGACCTCCCCATCACAGTTTTGTATGAATAGACCACACATTTTTTCTAGATGGCAGTCAAAATAAAATAATATTCTTTCTTTACATGTTTATTTTGGGCATTTCAACCCTCCACAATCTGGAATTGAAAAATTTAAATTCAAGGTAATCTATATTTAATTGGAACAAATTTTTTCAGATAGGAAAATTCACAATACTGTAATGAATGACAAATTTAATTTTATTTTTTTAAGGCAACATTCTTTCAAATGTAGAAATTTATCAGGGCGAACAGATTCATTTGCCATTCATTCCACCCTTGTTTAACATAGATTTTCTAGAATTCATATTTTTTTTTAATTTTCGGACTGGGGAAGGTTAAAATACAAAAAAAACGTCAAAATACGAAACTCCTCCACAAAATCAAACCAATAAATACTTAAAAGATTTTCCTTTTCCTAAAACCATTGTATTTATATTCCTCTCTTGACATGCTTATCTGGGATACCTTCCACATTCAGAAAATTGATTGAGAAAATCCATTCAAGTTTTTATTAACCACCAGAAAAGGGTAGTTTTGGAATAAATAGTAGAAAAGTATATTCAGATTTAGTTTCATTTGTCTAGGCAAATTCAAAGTAAAAGTCCGTCTGAATATTCTTTACTTCGTTCAAAACAGTTACTTGCTGTATGCTATAACTTATTGGGGTAGACTATTTATTTGCCGCCTTTCTATATATTTTCTTAACTAATTTTCACATTTTTCCAGATCATGGAAGGTAATAGCTCAAGAGCATCAAGAATTGAAATTTCCCCACAAACATTTGGTTCAGTTGATATATTTCTCCATATTGACTGTTACCAATTATTGGGTGGCAATATTCTACAACCTAAATGTTTTTTGTACATGAGTTTTCTGGGGCAGGTGCCTAAACATTTTTTATTTCTGTTAGAGATGAAACCACCACCATAAAAGCATTTGCTGTTTTATTAACAATAATAATATTGGGAGGTTTCATTATTCTTACCATGAACTGCTGACAATTTAGTGGGACATAATGCAGGTCGACATATTTCTTTCTTTATAATATTGCTGGTCTTTCCAGTAACTGAAGAATTTTTCAGAGTCAAAGCTCCAAAAACTGCCATTGCGAATTCTTGACAAACTGATTTCCGTTTCTGGAAGTGACATTAGCAGAATCATAAGAGCACTTTTTTATGAACACATTTTGACCAAGGTGAACCTGAAAATCAAGTGATGAAAAACCTTCACCCTGAAATCAACAAAGTATTCATTGAAAACTACCTTGCGATTAGAAGTTGTATGTCTTAATATTTTTATTTCAGTTCCAGCTATAGGATAGAAACTTAAAGCTTGAATATTTCAAATTACTTAATTTTAGGATACAACTCCTTGACCTGACAAGGCAGATTAAACAAAACTTCTACTTTACCTCATCATCCACCACAGCACCTATTTCCACATTATCTTTATTTGTAGATTTTCCAGTAACCATTTTCTCAATCTTTTCCACTAATGCTGAAAAAAAAATTCATTTGTACAACAGTAAAATTAACCAGATAAGTGGAAAAGTATATTCAAAAGTACCTCTATTTGTATTGATTACGTCTCTTTGAAGTTCCATGTTTAATTTGGCGAGTTCTTTTATTTGTTGTTCTTGTTCTCTTTGAATTATTTTCATTTTATCAATTTCTGCCGTTAATTCACTACTTGAGGTACTGCAACGGACAGCTTTTGATGTATTGCGGTTGTTTGGCCCAAATGCATCACAGGAGTCATTACCAGAATCTCCATCATTTTCCTTATATGGAGTTATATTTTGATTCCCCTGAAAATTATCAGATTGAATAAAAAAAAAACAACTTTTCAGTATCACATAACTAAATGTTCTACGTTATTATTATTACTACTACTACATTACAACTAACCCCACTTTTTGGTAGCTCCGATTGATGAAATTTTCTTAAAATTTGATTTTCAAAAATCTTTTTCACCTGGAAGAATGAAAATAATTAATGAGTACATTGAAATATGTGAGTATGTAGTTTCGACTTTTGAGGGTTACAGTTCGTAAGAGGACGACAGCTGGTTAACGAAAAAAAAAAAAACAATGTACAAAAGAACTGAAGGTCATTTCCACGTATAGTTGAACGTATTTGTTTTCAGAGAAAGAAATGAGCTATATGCTCAACATAACTATCCCTATCAGGCAAAACATTAACAAACATCTGAAAAGAAAAATAAACATTTCAGGAAGGACATCTATCAACTAAAATACAACCAATCATAAAATAAATAAAATTTTCACACATGTACTGCATTCACAAATGAAATTTTGAAAGAGAGTTTGCAGTATGTCACCAAGTCAAATATAAATTGATTCAAAATACTCTTTGATGATTCCAAGGTGGGACTCTGTTACTTGTATATAGTGATAGTGAAGCGAAGCATACTCCATCTCTTTTTGGTACCGCGGAAAGTGATAGCTTATGCTTTGTTTTACTTCACTATGCAATACAAATTACAGAGTCCCACCCCAAAACCGACATTGAGTTCGCTATAAAAACGCTGAACTAATGAAAAATGCAGTAAAATACATAACACTAACAACATAAGACTAATTAATCAACACCTACAAATTAATTTTACCCTTTCTATTTGTTAATGTATGTTAAATCTTGACTTACACTAGGATTTATGTTGTTAGAAGGAATCTTCTTTTTTCTATTATTACCATCATCTACTTCATCCTCATCACTTTCTGATACATCTGACATTAAGAGATCTTTATTTCGAAAAACTACCCTTTTTTTATCCACTACTTTGCGAAGCTCCTCCATTGTATCTGAAATGGAATATTTATAAATGAATATTATTGTGTAGATTTAATAGTAACACCTTTGTACCAGGTTTGGAGAATGAAAGACTAACCCTAAAGAAGTCCATGAACCATGGAGGCCACCCAATAGCACAAGCACTTTTTATTCAAATGTTCAAGCATGAAATCTTGTGGGACATTATGAAATTTTTTCTTTACTTTATTAGAGGAATAATAAGTGTCGTTCCTTAAGCGTACTCTGATTGCTCTACTTGCTCTTTTAAAAAAGAAAGACAAATGAATAAAAGTGTTAGAGAGAGATGAACATATGTGAAAATGATCTCGATCAACTAGAGCAGTCTTCAACGAACAAGCCGATAGTGTCCTTCGTCAAGACGTACTCTGATTGCTCTACTTGCTTGAAGTTGATCTTTTCAAAAGAGAAAGACAAATGAAGTACAAGTGTTAGAGAAAGATGAACATATGTGAAAGTGATCTCGATCAACTAGAGCAGTCTTCAATGAACAAGCCTAATGACTTATTTCTATTGTATTTCAAATGTCAGCCAAGTCCCTGAACGTCAAGTAAAGTCCACAATAAAAAAAATACTAACCTCTTACATTAATAATTGCCCCAGGATAAAACTCTCCATCTGTCCATTTGATTTTGAATTTTTTTCATAAAGATGGATGTCATCTGGATCAAAATGTTTGATCTTGTTCGTCTCAACATATTCACATATATTATCCTCAATGAACTTCACATAAGCGTACATGATTATACTGTAGGGAAAAAAATTATTCAATTTTAATGTTTTTTTGTTTCATCTTGTATCAAAACTGTGGGACTATTCTCGAATCGTTCTTTTTCAATTCGTTCACGAATGAAAGAGACAAACACACATATTTCATGTCTATTGGTGTGAAACAGGAAATTGAATTTGCATACGTACAAACTCGAGAATAGGACCCCTGATAATAAATAACATAATATAATTTAATTAGTGATAATTATGCATATTTTACAAGTAATAAAAGTATTTACATTTTAATTCACAAATGTGGTTAGTCAAACTTTATTAAAACATAAAATAAAAGAAACAAAGTAACAATAAAAAAAAAATCGTCGCTCCTGGGAGGGTTAATTGATTTGCCATTCGCTTTTATAACAACAAACTGGTACAGTTTATTTTATGACTGTTTTCATATCATCAGCAAATTACCTATTACATCTATTGCAAAAATTCTTTACTTAGCTACTCACCCAACAATCAACAATTCAGTGATAAATTCAGAATTCAGGTCACAACTTTCCATTCCATCCACACCAACAAAACCTTAAACCACAGACCAACAAAAACAAAACGCATAACCATCCATTTTGTTTAACGGCGTAGCCGACACCCTACGCCGCGTAGGCCGTAGCCCGCGTAGCTAAATCGTGATGTTCTGCGGTAGCTACAAAACATGATGTTTCAAGACGACAATAAAAGGCACGCAATAAGCACTCTGTTATTGGTCACTGTAATGGCGGGAAGTTTAAATAAAAAGGCAAATTGAGTTGAAAATGCGTAAATTACTGGCAAACTTAACCTATAACCTGATGCAAAATTGATATCGACCATTGATATTAACCTTTATGTCACTGATATCGACATAACGACTATTCATCCAAAATTGTTAATGACATCATAATGGTGGGGCCACGGTGGGGCGCTTATGCCGTGCATTTTAATCCTAACCTGATCCAACGTGAACCGAAAATATAATTATTGAAGTTCTTGAGAATTGATTGCTCATTGATCCTTATAGAGCCAATTGTTGGATTTATATGGATTTTCTCATAGAATCCTAACCGAAAGTACTCATAAAAACTCGTGTTTGAAATCCATTGTGAACATTATTTGCTTAGAGATCCTTATTAAACCAATGGTAGGGTTTATATGGAATTTCTCATAGAATCCCAATCCATATTAACCTCATAAAGACTCGTACATTATCTCTAGGATATAATAAATGAATTCATTTTGAAATTCTTGAAGATGATTGCTTGTAGGTCCTCATACAACCACATGTTGGTATCGTGTGGAATTTCCCATAAAAACCAGTTTCTCGTAGAATCTGGTAAAACCAAATGAAGATTTGAGGTCTTCAATGCATTTATGAAAACCACCATCCCTCATAAAAACATGATAAAAACTCATTAAATCTCTACGAGATTTTATCTGGTTTTAAGAGGTATTTTCAGCAGGGAGCAGAGTTTCAAGGGTTCAGTGTAGACTCATACCTAAAAGGAAGCGTACCAGAAGAAGCTTTCGGAACCACAGACAGTATCGTTCAACCTTCCTCAAACAGATAAGCTATAACATTTTATACTTCTTTTTGCCTTGCGGCTAACATTCTATAACTGAATACAGAATCTATAGCTGAAATTTACACTCTAAATGTGAATTTATATCCTATATCTGAATTTACTTTCTATTTTTGCTTACCTTATCTATTAGTAAATATTCCATATTGTTGCATTCATACACCTAATGTTATTATTTTACTAGTGATAGGAATAGGGTTTGTTCTCCCTCAGAGACATAGCAACCACGATCGTGCGTTTGTTTCTCTGGTGATTCTGATGTTATTTGATATAATATGGTCTGAAGATCATTAGAAGTCCTATAGAAATTTATGATGGTTTTATTGCAAACATTTTGTATCTACAAGTTGTGAAGTGTTCAAAGCACATGCCTCCCCTAGGAAGTTTTTTGCCAAACATTAACTTGGAGCTAGCCCAGCAAGTCTAATGTCGTAGGTGGTTTAAGTCGTATTATTTTGATTTTCTGTAAAACCTTGGTAACATTAATTTGGCGCCTGAACGTGAGGGCCACGCTTTAGCATTTTCAAAAGTGTTTTATTTTGGATTTTTTTTTTGTTGTGTTGTTGGATATACGAGGTGTTTGCAATAGGACAATATTTCAGAATAGAAGGTAAACTTTGATAACCACTTATTGGGTTTTAGTTCGAAAATATGAATAGGAAATTCATAAAATCTATTGTGGAATCATCTGCGACTGAAAGTCAAACTTTAGTCGCTATTTTCCATCGTTCAAGATAACCTCTTGGGAGGTATTCATGTTGAAAAGGTATTTTGTTCTATCTATTTGGGAGAACATAACTATAAAATGGCTTTCAAATTAGATATTGACGAACTTGAATATGAGTTGAAGGTCAGAGGTATAGAACATGAAGATAACGACTCCTTGAGGAAGTGTTTACGTGGTTGTCTAGCTATGGAAAAAGTTGGTAAAATACTTCATTCTAGTGAAAAATTAAATGCCAAGAGTGAGATTACGATTTGTGAACAGAAAGTTGTAGAACTTAGATTCACTGAATTATTTTACTGGAACTGCTACTCAGGTTCGAAAGTTGGAAACATAATTTGCACATATTTCTGGTAGACTAGATCGAGTTCAAAGTGAAGATCAAGGAATTATTTCTGATTGCTCAAAACTTTTACAAACTTTGATGGAACTAGTAACTGACTATACTTTGAAAGTACAAGATTTTCAAAAAATTCCTGATTCGGGTAACAAGCCTGCACATCCTTTGTTTCATGAGACTATAGCAGAAACAAGTAATCCTGCTGATAGCTTTATGTCGCCGGATTGAGGTGACATGGGCTTCAGTTGAGAGTTTCAAACCTCCAAAATCATCTCCTTTAACCTTGGAAGCTGATTTGGCATACAGTGAGCCGTCAAAAACTTCTGTTAATCCTTCAGTTTATGAAGTAACTAAAGTAACTACTAATGAACCTACTAGTTGGACATGTCGTTAAGGACTGCCCAACGAGAAAACATGACTTTCGTTGTTTTGGTTGTGGTAGAGTGGGATTCACGAAGAGCTCCTGTCCGACTTGTAATAAAACTCAAAATAAGTATAGGACTAATAACAACAGGACTAACGATAGAAGTGAGAGCAAGAATAACTCGGGAAACATTTCGCAGAGACGGTAACGGGTCGAGGTACTGACTCTGCTAATAATACACTCTCGGTCAAACATTTTGATTCAAAAGTTGTTTTAGATTATATTTTGACACAGGTTGATAAAGGGGAATGCCACTTTGTCGAAGTTGTTATTTTAGGTGAAACATTTTTAGGTTTGCTGGACAGCGGGGCAAATAAAGTTTTTATGAATGCTGCAGGTTGGAATATATTGAAGGGTCTAGGTTTTTCTTTAAATACAAATAATAGTGTTGAATGTTCGGTTGCGAACAATGCTAAGTGTGCTTGTTTAGGTACGGTGACTGTCTCTTTTCAATTAAAAGAGGTGGTCAAAATTATTGATGTATATATTTTACCAGAATTAAGGCATACTTTGGTGTTAGGAATAGACTTTTGGGTAAGAATGGGAATAGTCCCAAACGTTCTTAAAGGAGAATGGTATTTCTCATCAGAAGTTCTCGAGGGTCCAGCTACGATAAATTTCATCGTATCTCAAGAGTATTTGACCTTCGAACAAAGAACTTTGCTGGAAACAATAGTGAAAGAATATTTTTGCTGTGTAGATGACAGTACTTTAGGAATCACTACTGCAGTGCAGCATAAGATCAACGTGCTTCAGAAAGCACAGTATTATCCTGTTTCACCTTTTAAGCAAGAGTTGGTGGACCAAGAACTTGACAAAATGTTGAAGCGAGGGGTTGTACAGAAATCTAGCAGCGGTTGGTCATCACCGGCGCTCTTGGTTCCGAAAGTAGATAAAACATGGCGATTCTGAGTGGATTTTCGAAAATTGAATAGTGTGACACAGCGTGGCGCTTATCCGCTTCCATACATTTCGGATATTCTCAGTAAGGTTGGAGGAGCGAAATATTTGAGCTCTTCAGATATTCAAAGCCGACACAGGAGCTGGGATCGCTCAGACGTCCAGACTCCTCACGGCCTCCAGGAAAGAGACACTAGAGCTATTAGCTAATAATCACTTCCCAGGCAGCCTGATTCTGGACAATCGACCTCCAGTCATAAATATAGGCCGGATTAAACGACCCCACAGAGATGACTGGGTGGTTGCCAACAGAATAATCACACCGCAGGCGACAAGATGGACGGTTAACATACAAATCGCCAGGAGAGGATGGCATAGCTCCAGCTCTGTTACAAATCGGACTGGAACAGATTATGCCTATCCTTATAAGACTCTTTAGAGCCAGTTTAGCTTGGAACTATATACAATCTAACTGGAACGCGACTAGGGTGATCTATATTCCTAAGGTGGGTCGGACTGACCCACACCCAAAATCGCTCAGACCCATCAGTCTGACATCCATTATGTTGAAAAGCATGGAGAAAATACTGGATGGGCACATAAGGTGTGGTGCACTAATAAAGCACCCCCTCAATGTTCACCAGTATGGCTACCAGGCTGGAAAATCGACAGAACTTGCCCTCAATAACCTTGTCTCAGGAATAAGCGTCGCCCTGGAACACCAGGAGGTAGCAGTCGCTGCATTCCTGAACATAGAAGGAGCATTCAATAATGCACTACCTCACTCCCTCTATGAGGCCACTGTCTCTAGAGGAATTGAACCGCTACTATGTGACTGGATAAGAACTATGCTTCATAACAGAACAATAACGACCTCTCTACAGGGGGAAAGTGTCAGCTTCAAGCCAGCCAGGGGCTGTCCCCAGGGGGGGGGGTCCTCTCCCCTCTGCTATGGTCACTGCTGGTGGATAATCTGCTGGCCATTCTCTCACTCTGGGAGGTCGATCTGCAAGCATATGCTGACGATCTGGTCCTAGTAATGAAAGATACCATAAATAAATGGTGTGAGAGGGAGGAAATGTCCATTAACCCCCACAAAATGGTCATAGTACCGTTCACCAGGAAAAGGTAGCTGGAACATTTAATACCTCCTTCCATCAATGGTGTAACAATTTCATTTGAGAGTGAGGCAAAATATCTGGGAATAATCCTAGATAAAAAGCTGAACTGGAACTCGCATTTGGAAAAGACTATCCGAAAGGCTAGCCTATCATTATGGACATGCCGCAGAATATGTGGCAAAACATGGGGCATGTCACCAAAACAAGTTTACTGGCTGTACGTGACCATCATACGACCAATGATCAGACTCTACCAAGCGGCCATTAGTCTACCGCAGGCATGTGTCATGAGAGGCAGCTGCATGCTGGAAGGCATAATAGCTCACAACATTCTGGGAATGCCCTCAGACATCATGCCTAGAACCATTAACCTCAACATGTCCTACACCGTGGTCTTCCCTGAAAGAGAAGACTGGGTTCGGAATGAAACTGACCTATGTAGGGCAAATGAAAGGTGGTTCACCGATGGTTCCAAAACTCTGGAAGGTGTCGGAACCGGAATATATGGTATGAACCCAGTAGTGAAACGCTCATTCAGTTTGGGTAAATTAGCTACGATATTCCAGGCAGAGGTATATGCCATTGAAATGTGTGCAAAGGAGCTGGAAAACCGACACCTTACACGAAAAACAATAAAAATATTTTCAGATAGTCAAGCAGCATTGAAAGCGTTCGAATCCAACTGCTTTAAATCCAGAGCAGTATGGAACTGCAGAGACACCTTGAACCGACTAGCACAAGGCAACAACGTTACCCTAGTTTGGATACCAGGTCACACGGGCCTAGAAGGAAACGAAATAGCGGACGCCCTAGCAAAAGGGGGGGGCGAAACAACGTTCACTGGGCCAGAACCGGTCATCGATTTAGCATATAGCACTGCCAAGAATGCTACAACCGCCTGGGCAGACAATAAAAGACTTGAGTATTGGCTCAGTCTACCAGGACTAGCCCATTCCAAAGCATTTATTGCTTGTACAAGGAAAAAACAGGACTCTGACAAACTTCTAGAACTCAGTAGAGCACATCTCAGAGTTAGAGTAGGTTTGCTCACTGGCCACTGCAAACTCAAACACCACATGCATAAAATCGGACTTGCACAGGATGCAGAGTGCCGTCTATGCATGGAGGATGATGAAACATCCTGTGTACATGCCCTGCAGCGGCCAGAACCAGATTTTCAATATTTGGCAATACAAAAGTAAGGCCAGAAGATCTGGTAAACTGTTCTCCCAATATGTTACTCAATTTCGTTAAGAGATTGGATATACTGGGAGAAATATAACCATAGGGTGAGCCACAATAGGCCATTGGCCGCAGTGGTGAGCCTGATATAGGCTCACTCACATTTAAACCTGACCTAACGCATGCCATTTGGACTTCATAACGCTCCAGCCACCTTCCAAAGACTTGTTGACAATATTCTTGGTCCTGACCTTGAACCTTTTTGCTTCAAGTACTTGGACGATATAATCGTCACCACACCAACATTCGAAAAACATGTAGAAGTTCTACGAGAAATCTTTAAACGCTTGAAGGTTGCTAACTTGACCTTGAATAGAGAAAAGTGTTCTTTTTGTCGACCAGAGCTAAAATTTTTGGGTTTTGTCGTAAACTAGTGGGGAATTGCAGTTGACCCAGGAAAGGTTGAGGCAATTGTGAAGTTGACCAGGCCGAAATCTGTGAAAGAAGTCAGACGAGTGATCGGTATAATTTCTTGGTATCGACGGTTTCTCGAGAATTTTTCGGACCGGATAGCTCCCTTTAATGTTCTTTTGAGAAAAGGCAAAAGATTCGATTGGGACAATAATTGTGAAGATGCTTTCCAGGACGTCAAGGACGCCTTGGTAAAAGCCCCAATATTGGCTTGTCCAAACTTCAACCATCCCTTTAACGTCCAAACTGATGACTCGGTCTACGGACTTGGCGTCGTGTTGACGCAAAAATATGACGATCAAGAACATGTAATATGTTATCTTTCGCGTACTCTTAATAAGCCGGAACGGAATTATTCCAGCACTGAACGCGAGTGCTTAGCGGTGTTGTTTGCCATAGAGAAGCTACGTTGTTATTTGGAGGGTTCAAAGTTTTATGTAGTCACCGATTGTTATTCGTTAACCTGTTTAGATAATCTAAAGGATCCTCAAGGTCGTTTAGGAAGATGGGCTCTGCGTATGCAACAATTTGACTACGAAGTCATATATCGACGTAGTAAGGATCGTGTTGTACCGGATATATTGTCTAGAGCGTTACCTCTAGAGGAGCTAGATATTGCATTCGTTGAATGTAATGATGTTCGTGATTCATGGTATATTGAAATGAAAGATCAAGTTGTCAAGGATCCTTTGAAATTTCCGAAGTGGAGAGTTGAAGAGGGGAAATTATATAAACATGCTATTGGAGATTTTCCTGAACTTCGGGGAGAATCAGACGTGTGGAAATTGGTGGTACCAAAAGAACATCGTCTGAAACTACTTCATTAATATCACGACTCCACGACGGCAGGTCACTTAGGAATTTATAAAACGTTTCATCGAATAGCTCAGTTATTTTACTGGCCAGCAATGAAGGCCGACATAACCAGATATATACGTCATTGTAAGACATGCTTACGCACCAAAGTTGAACAGAAACTGCCAGCAGGACAAATGGGTGATCAACTTGTCATCGATCGGAGTTGGAAAGTGATTTCGACAGACCTGTGCGGTCCTTCACCAAAAAGTAGCCACGGACATATGTTCTTGTTGGTAGTAACAGATTTGTTTAGTAAATTCAGTCTGTTCTTTCCTCTACGACGTGCCACTGCTTCAGCGGTCACGAAAATTATCAAAAAAAATGTTTTCATGGTTTTTGGGGTTCTAAAAATTCTGAAATGCGACAACGGAGTACAATATAAGAGTCGAGAATTTGCAAAACTGTAGTTCGTTGGGGGTAAAAATTTTGTTCAATCCGAACTATTCACCCCAATGTAACCCGACTGAAAGAGTTAATAGTGTGATTAAAACTATGATAACAGTTTACGTCGAGGAAAATCACCCCAAATGGGACGATAATTTAGAGGAATTTGGTTGTGCAATAAGAAGTGCCAAACATGAGAGCACGGGGCAAAGTCCGTACTTTATTAATTTTGAACAAGAGATGATAACTCACGCGGATGAGTTCTCAGTTAAAATACCGCGTACAGGACAGGAGATTCTAAGTCCAGAAAGGGCGACCGGCCTTGCCAAATTGAGATTGTTGGTACAGGAACGGTTGGGCAAAGCCTATAAAAAGGCGAAAGTTAAATACAATTTGCGCCGACGTGATGAAGACTATGTGGTGTGGAAAAAACAGTATGTTTTATCTGATGGGGCTAACTATTTTAGCAATAACTTAGCAGGGAAGTTTTGTGGACCTTTCAAGGTTCGCTGAAAGGTTGGTTATTGTATATATGAGTTGGAAAACGATATTAGCATTACAGATCTCATTGAAATTCTCAAAAATTATGGAGCGTATTGTCGACACACAGCTCAGATCACATTTAGAAAACTTACGATATTCCACCACAACAACAACCTGGGTTCAGGACTGGTTTTAGCTGTGGTTGTACTTTTCTTAATATTACCGACTGTGGGATATACTGCGGGAGATTGATAACAAGGTTTCCGCGGTCAGATATTTGGAAACTGGAAGTTAAGGTTGAACCGCGTCTAGAATTTGTTGAAATTCGACGTTTCGGCTCCGATTTTGGAGCCATTTTCAAGAAAAAAGGATAAAATGATTCACACCCTTTCAATCATTTTATCCTTTTTTCTTGAAAATGGCTCCAAAATCGGAGCCGAAACGTCGAATTTCAACAAATTCTAGACGCGGTTCAACCCGAACTTCCAGTTTCCATATATATATATATATATATATATATATATATATATATATATATATATATATATATATATATATATATATGCATGATTCCTTGAATAAAAATATTAGGCACGCCACTGTTGAATGTTCGTATTCCTTTCACAGGTCGTTTTTATATATGTTTTTGTATTATTTCTATATTCTATATATATATATATATATAAAAAACTAAGTTTTGGAAAGTATCAAAAAAGAAACTTTTCCTTGAGGTTGCAGTCAATTGGGAACGGCCAGTGGATAGAAAAACTATTTGTTAAATTATCAAGCTTTCGAAAAGTATATTTTCTTTATCAAGATATCTGAAAAACACAAAAGAGTCCATTTTGTAAAAACGTGACTTTATGTTATAAAAAACAACTTACTAACTCGAGGTTGCTATTAAGAAGATCACAGTGCACTTCATTATTAAAAAATCTTACACATTAGTTTGTAAAAACGAATAAAATATTAACATGAGCTTATTCGAAAATCAAACATGATTTAAGAATATTTCAGTCGGCACCCATTATGACCAAGAGCATGCAGCTCTACTCACATCCTGTCACACAATGGCACCTGGTACATGGAACACGCAGACGGCTGACAAGACAGCTGTCAAATGTCCAAGTCAATTGTACAACAAGTGGGAGAAAACCGCAAGTTTGGTGTAAATGCTGCCAACTTAATTTATGGCGGTTGAGTTTGAAAAAGAGAAATATCACTAATTTTATTTTTGTCAAAATTCAGTAAATAATTGTAAATCACGCTGAGATTTGCAACATCAGCACGTTTATTCATACAGTTAGGTTCATTATTGATGTGCCCCATTTCAAGAAAATTTCTTTTTGAATAGTTACTTTCTTTTGCTAAAATTTTTGGATTGTTGAAATTACCAAAATGGTTTAATTGAATAGTGTGTTCTGCGAGGGCACAACTATTCTTCTTTAGTTTACAATCACTTTTATGAGACGTAATGCGACCTGATAAATTTCTACCTGTTTGTCCTATATAGACTTTGTCACAATTAAGGCAAGGGATACTGTAAATGACATTTGAACTTTCTAAAGTAGCTATAGGAGCTTTCGTTTTTGTGAAAAGGCTAGACACTGTTTTTAAATTTTTTTTAGCAATCCTTAAATTGTCTAATTTGAAAATATTTGAAAGTTTACAATTGAGTTCTTCAATATGAGGAAGGGTTCTATAAATAAAAAGTATTTGTTGAGGAGGCAGTTCCTCGACGTTGCTTGTGGTGCTGACATTGACATTAGGGAAATTAATAATGGGGGCTTGAATTACTGGGTTATGACTTCTGTCTGAATTGAACAAAAATTTGTTAATTAATTTCAAAGGGTAAGAATTTTCTTTCAATCGGATGTGATAAGTTAATAACTCTGTTTTTTAAAGCGATGCTCAGGTTGTTTTTCATGTTCGATGGATGATGTGAGTGGTAACTGATGAACCTGTTACTACAAATTGGTTTTCTATACCATTCAGTTCGCAGGACGTTATCGTTACCTCTAACAATTCTCATGTCCAAAAACGGGATACTTTGAGATTGTTCCTCCTCTGAGGTGAACTGTAAGTGTAAATCGTAGCTGTTGAAGTAAAACAGGGCCTCATTTGACTCTACCTCTAGGTACAGCGAGGATTAAATCATCAACATACCGCTTCACGAAAGGAATGTTGAAAGGGATTATGGACAAACAATCTTTAATCAGATCGTCCAATACAAAGTTTACAAGAATGGGAGAAATATTTGAGCCCATGGGGGTTCCAAAAATCTGTTTATAATAATTGTTGTCAAAAATAAGGTAATTAGATTCAAAAATAAATTCCAAAATGTCTACGAAGGCACTCCAAGTTAAGTCGCAATGATTTGAAATTGTGTTCCATTTATTTGAAAGAGATTGCCTAACGACATCTAGTGGTAAGTTGGTGAACAGCGACACCACATCAAAACTAACTACAATATAATTATCAGGAAGTGAGAAATTATTTATGAAATTGCTGAATGCAAATTAGTCCTTGATATAGAAATCATTGTCTACGTCATAGGATTTAGTCAGTATTTCAGTCAAAAATTTGGCCAAATTACTGTTTGGTGCATTTATCGAAGAAACAATAGGTCTCATAGCCAGACTAGGTTTATGAATTTTTGAAAGAGCGTAAAAACGTGGTGCAATAGCATTATAAATATTTAATTTTTTGGCAGTTATTTTATCTATTAGTTCAGCCTTGAGTAATTTCGAAACTTGTTTATTCGCTTCCTGTTGAAACGTACTAGTCGGATTACGGGTAAGTCTCAGGTAATATTTTTCATCCTCTAAGAGGTCTCGACTTTTAGTATAATAATCCTGCTTGTACATTAAAACAGTCACGTTCCCCTTGTCACTCTTGACAACATATAAGTCAGGGTTATTTTTCAAAAATAATTTGCATTTCATGAAAATATTTTGTAAAAAATCTTTTTTAGAAGAGTTTTTATGTAAAAAATTAGTGATTATATTAGTGCTTTGAGCTCTATAACGGTCTCTATCAGTATTAGGAAAAAGTGAAATAATTGATTCTATATCTGCAAGTAAAGAAGGAACATTGAGATCTTTATTAGTGGGACACAAACTAAATTTGGGACCCAAAGCAAGAAAACGTTTGACTTCAGAAGGAATGTCAATGTTAGTTAAATTTTTTATCCATTTATCTTGAACTTTGATGCTAGCAAATGCATCTATTTTCAAATTTTGTAATTTATTTTTATGTCTCTGTTGAATTACATGGAAAATTTTATTGTAATGAATTTTTTGTTTTCTATTAAAGTTATCAAAAATGTGTGAAGGGATCATGGTGCGAACACTAGTTTTAACTTTACTCAATTCTTTCTCTAATTTGGTAATATCACTGAAAGTTACTTTAATTTCTAAATTTAAAATAGTTTTTTTCAACCTTTTATTGAATCCTTGAATTTTCTTTCCTGTTCTACCTCCTTGGTGATGAAGAATCGTGTTTATATTGCAAATCCCATGTGTAATATGACTAGGAAAAATGTCTTGGTTTCTACATCTGGTGAGGAAAATCTTTCTATTCAGTGCTGCAGCAATCTTGTTGTTGATATTGGCCCATCGTTTCAGCAGAGTGGCGCTAGTAAGTCCGTACTGATGATGAATGTTATCGAAAAACCCCATATCTGAAAGTATTTTAGAAGGAGCAGGATTATTATACTAAAAGTCGAGACCTCTTAGAGGATGAAAAATATTACCTGAGACTTACCCGTAATCCGACTAGTACGTTTCAACAGGAAGCGAATAAACAAGTTTCGAAATTACTCAAGGCTGAACTAATAGATAAAATAACTGCCAAAAAATTAAATATTTATAATGCTATTGCACCACGTTTTTACGCTCTTTCAAAAATTCATAAACCTAGTCTGGCTATGAGACCTATTGTTTCTTCGATAAATGCACCAAACAGTAATTTGGCCAGATTTTTGACTGAAATACTGACTAAATCCTATGACGTAGACAATGATTTCTATATCAAGGACTCATTTGCCTTCAGCAATTTCATAAATAATTTCTCACTTCCTGATAATTATATTGTAGTTAGTTTTGATGTGGTGTCGCTGTTCACCAACTTACCACTAGATGTCGTTAGGCAATCTCTTTCAAATAAATGGAACACAATTTCAAATCATTGCGACTTAACTTGGAGTGCCTTCGTAGACATTTTGGAATTTATTTTTGAATCTAATTACCTTATTTTTGACAACAATTATTATAAACAGATTTTTGGAACCCCCATGGGCTCAAATATTTCTCCCATTCTTGTAAACTTTGTATTGGACGATCTGATTAAAGATTGTTTGTCCTTAATCCCTTTCAACATTCCTTTCGTGAAGCGGTATGTTGATGATTTAATCCTCGCTGTACCTAGAGGTAGAGTCAATGAGGCCCTGTTTTACTTCAACAGCTACGATTTACACTTACAGTTCACCTCAGAGGAGGAACAATCTCAAAGTATCCCGTTTTTGGACATGAGAATTGTTAGAGGTAACGATAACGTCCTGCGAACTAAATGGTATAGAAAACCAATTTGTAGTAACGGGTTCATCAGTTACCACTCACATCATCCATCGAACATGAAAAACAACCTGATCATCGCTTTAAAAAACAGAGTTATTAACTTATCACATCCGATTTACCGTTTGGAGTGCCTGAAGGAATTAAGAACTATTTTGAAAGAAAATTCTTACCCTTTGAAATTAATTAACAAATTTTTGTTCAATTCAGACAGAAGTCATAACCCAGTAATTCAAGCCCCCATTATTAATTTCCCTAATGTCAATGTCAGCACCACAAGCAACGTCGAGGAACTGCCTCCTCAACAAATACTTTTTATTTATAGAACCCTTCCTCATATTGAAGAACTCAATTGTAAACTTTCAAATATTTTCAAATTAGACAATTTAAGGATTGCTAAAAAAAATTTAAAAACAGTGTCTAGCCTTTTCACAAAAACGAAAGCTCCTATAGCTACTTTAGAAAGTTCAAATGTCATTTACAGTATCCCTTGCCTTAATTGTGACAAAGTCTATATAGGACAAACAGGTAGAAATTTATCAGGTCGCATTACGTCTCATAAAAGTGATTGTAAACTGAAGAAGAATAGTTGTGCCCTTGCAGAACACACTATTCAATTAAACCATTTTGGTAATTTCAACAATCCAAAAATTTTAGCAAAAGAAAGTAACTATTCAAAAAGAAATTTTCTTGGAATGGTGCACATCAATAATGAACCTAACTGTATGAATAAACGTGCTGATGTTGCAAATCTCAGCGTGATTTACAATTCTTACTGAATTTTGACAAAAATAAAATTAGTGATATTTCTCTTTTTCAAACTCAACCGCCATAAATTAAGTTGGCAGCATTTACACCAAACTTGCGGTTTTCTCCCACTTGTTGTACAATTGACTTGGACATTTGACAGCTGTCTTGTCAGCCGTCTGCGTGTTCCATGTACCAGGTGCCATTGTGTGACAGGATGTGAGTAGAGCTGCATGCTCTTGGTCATAATGGGTGCCGACTGAAATATTCTTAAATCATGTTTGATTTTCGAATAAGCTCATGTTAATATTTTATTCGTTTTTACAAACTAATGTGTAAGATTTTTTAATTATGAAGTGCACTGTGATCTTCTTAATAGCAACCTCGAGTTAGTAAGTTGTTTTTTATAACATAAAATGGACTCTTTTGTGTTTTTCAGATATCTTGATGAAGAAAATATACTTTTCGAAAGCTTGATAATTTAACAAATAGTTTTTCTATCCACTGGCCGTTCCCAATTGACTGCAACCTCAAGGACAAGTTTCTTTTTTGATATATATTTATATATATATTTATCCCCCTACAGACACTTTGGAAATCCTCAAAACCAAACATAAGATACCAAAAGACACCTTAGATCTCATTAATCACTGTATGAAGAGCAAGTACTTCCTTTTCCAAGGAACCTATTACAAACAAGTAAAAGGTACCCCTATGGGTTCCCCCCTCTCACCAGTTCTTGCAAACCTCTTCATGGAAGATTTCGAAACCAGGGCCATAGAAACATTCGATCACAAACCTACCTGCTGGTTTAGATACGTGGATGACATTTTCGTCATATAGCCCCATGGCTTCGAAATCTTGCAAACATTCCTAGATCACCTCAATGGTATCCATCCCAACATGAAGTTCATTATGGAAACAGAAATGAATAACTCTCTACCTTTCTTGGATGTTCTCATCACGAAAGCCAACAACACCTTCACACATACAGTATAAAGGAAACCAACCCATACCAACCGATACCTACATGCTTACTCCCACCACCATCCAGCACAAACCAACTCAGTTTTGAACTCCCTCATACATAGATCAATCCAACTTACCGATAGTCAAAACAGACCACATGAATTGAACACACTAAAATCGGCTCTACTCCAGAATGGTTATAACGAGTCACAAATCGACAGGTCCATCCGCCGTCAACTATCCAACCCCAAAAAAACTGAAAATCCGGTAGATGTCATTCAGCCTCACAAAGCGTTCCTACCATTCATCAAAGGTGTTACCGACAAAATCAGCAGGATCCTCCAAAAACACGAGATTAAAACGATAACGATATGAAATTTGAAATTTGAAAAGAAAAAAGCTCATAAAAGTTATAAAATTAGTAACAGCTGGGATGATTATTTAATTTTTTCTGAACTTCAGGGGATAAAGCAAACATCAGAAATTACAGACCGATCACAATTCTGAGTGCAATCCCAAAATTATTAGAGAGTCTGATCTGTGATCAAATAAAAATCCCATTAAACCAAATTACTATACAAGAGCAGCATGTTTTTTGCCTGGGTAAATCAACAACTACAAATTTACTAACAATAACGCAATTTGTGTTGAGTGCCTTGGAACAGAAGCATCAAGTAGATGTAATTTACACTGACTTTTCCAAAGCATTCGACACAGTTAATCATACTGTCTTGCTTGAGAAATTATAAGCGATTGGCTTTTACGGAAACTGGTGTGCAAGCTATCTTCGAGACAGAAATCAATATGTAAGAGTCAAGTGTTTCACATCGGAGGAGATTTACGCCACTTCAGGAGTACCACAAGGAAGCCACCTATACCCCTTCTTGTTCAATATATTCATTAATGATATTGAAGGAATAATTAAACATTCAAAATTTTTGCTGTTTGCAGATGATCTTAAAATCTTTAGCCATGTTAACAACAAACGAGATTGCGAGAATGTTCAAAAGGACCTCACTTCAATTGTCAAATGGTGCACTGAAAATTACATGGAGTTGAACGTAAACAAATGCAATGTTATGTCTTTTATCGATCACTCGAACCTCGGTGTTCTTTTTGATACCAAAATTGACTTCCATCTCCACTTTGAACTGGTTGTCAATAAGGCGACAAAAATGCTGGGCTTTGTGTGCAGGACCACTAGAGAATTCACTAATGTTCATTCCATAAAAACCCTTTATTATTCTTTGGTTAGATCAATATTGGAGTATTGTTCATGTGTATGGTCACCAACATATGAAATCCATATAAATAATTTAGAGAAAACTCAGAATAAATTTTTGAGACATTTAGCCTATAAACTAAATATACCTCAAATTGAAAACTCACTGAGAGAAGTCCGCACTACAACAAAAATAGAGAAACTGAGCATTCGTAGAGTTTATGCAGACATTAGATTTCTGCATAAGGTTTTGAACTATAATGTTGATTGTCCACATCTCTTGTCTTTAATTGGCCTACATGTTCCATCTAGAGTAACTCGTAATACTCAGAGCTTGAAACGAGGATTGCCGTCGCTTCTTAATTTTTGAAAACTGAAATATTCAATAATTAGTTTTTAGATTTAATTTTAATTATAAGTATTCATGTATCATATACCTTTGTAATAACATATTTATAAATTGGGTGCTACCCGTTAATAAATGAATAAATAAATATATATATATATATATATTGACTTTTGGAAAGTGGCGTAAAAAGAAACTTTTCCTTGGGATTGCAGTCAATTGGGAACGGTCAGTGGATAGAAAAACTATTGTCTGTCCACTGGCTGGAAAAAATTAAACAAAATTCTGTTGACATAATAATACTGTGGTTTGGTAGAATTTTTGACATATTGCCGTTCCTACTTTTACATCTCGTTACCTACCTAATTTGTGTTGAAAATGGAAAACGGCAACTTTTCGAATACTGAAAAATTTGATATGTTGTCATGTTACATTATGTGTCAAAGAAATTCTGTTGATGCTGAACGTGCGTACTCTAATAAGTATCCAGAGAGGCTTCAACCTGGTAAATCAATATTTAGACGGTTAGTTTTTAATTTAAAAGAATACGTATCATTCAAAACACCTGTGGTTTCTCGACAAAAGCAATCTAATGAAGAAAGTCAGCGTGATGTGTTACAGGCCGTTGTTGAAAATCCTGAAATATCCACTCGCACCATTGAAGATAGTACTGGAGTAGCCAAACCCACCGCTCACTTCATTTTAAGAAAAAATAAATATCATCCATATAAATTTAGAATTTGTATCAGTATAGCGAATTTCACAGTATATCTGATGAAAAAATACTGTTATTTTAACTTAGCTTTCACATCTCTAGATCTATGTGGATCACGTAGGTATATACAGTTCTCGTAAACAAAGAAAGAATCTAAAATATCCACTCATCTGGCAAAATGCACATACAAATTTTCCTTTATAGAATCCACAAAGGAACTGTATGAACCAATTAACTTACTAAATCTTCGTTCATTATATGAACTGAATATCTCAATATTTATTCACTATGTTGATACAGAAACAAAACATTCCGACCTTACTTTTGATCATATTTCAAATGGGTATACATCATCATAAAACAAGAAATGTGAAAAAAAATAATACATTACGTTTCAAGTCAAACTTTGGAAAGTTTTATTCTGTTTTTCTGAAGGAATTGAAATATTTTATGAAAGAATTGAAATATACAGTGACGATTAAAAGTCCGTCGCCCCCCGTAACTTCTTCATTTTACATACCATAAAAAAATGTTGATTACATAAGTTGTAGGGTTTCATTCGATCTCTTTAATTTAAGTTGTATTTATACAGATACTCAGACCAGGTGACGATGCAAGGCGAAGAACCATTTTTGAATGGTACACTAGAAAATGCCAAGATGATGAAAATTTTCCTTTCAAATAATTTGGTCTGATGAAAGTATGATCACCAACAATGGTATTTTTGATAGGCGGAATGGGATTCTCGGTACGAATGTACGAATGTACCAAAACAATTCAACAATTGAGCGGTACCTAAATTTGTTAGTAAATAATTTGGAAGACGCTCTAAATAATTTGCCTAGCGGCTACTCACAGCTGCTGGTTTCAACAAGATGGTGTTCCAGCACATAACGCTAGTATTGTTCGTGCTTATTTGAACCGTCGATTCCCAGGACAGTGAATTGGTACATACTCATAGTGATACATCCTGGCCTGCAAGGGCCCCTGACCTAACCCCACTAGACTTTTTCCTTTGGGTTTATATAAAGAATCAAGTGTACTCTAATAACAATTTTCAAAATGAAGAAGATTTGCTAAGATTGGTTACTGCATCCTTTAACAATATTTTTCCGAATATGTTAACTCAAGTTTTAAATTCGTTTGTGAGACGAGCCTACTTGTGCCTAAAAAATATACGGCGATTTATTTGAACACTTGCTATAAGTTTCTGTTCATTTCCTGTAATACATATTAGCTCTTTGTTATTACATTACAGTTATATTTACTAAACTTTTGATATTGCGACTAACCTTTGTATTCAACAACGCATAAAGTCCGACAAGTTGTAAGCTTAAATTTATACTTGTATAAATAGGACTAATCAATTTACTTCACGTATCAAAATATGACATTTTTTCCAGCGCCTACTATCTAAAATTGAAGAAAAACAGGTTAAGTAATCACTAAATTACATTTTGCGCGAGAAACCGTTTCGAAATCCCATTGTGTGATACGTTACTGTATTCTTAATGAAAAATGTAGTCGTATACAGGGTATACTTTAGTTTCGGCCCATAAAAAAAAACAAAGCTGATGTTGATTTCTTAAAGACGAAACGTCGCAGAAAAATTCTGCGTACGTTATCGTGTAGTCCTTAAAAAGTGGCCATGCCAAAGTGTTATTTGTTTTACATTTCCTCCAAAAATAAAGCTAGGAGAAAATAAAAACGAAATTCTCAAATTTCGGTTTTTGTCGGATATCTCCGAAACTACTCAGAGTATTAAAACTTTCTAAATGGCATATTACTAGGCACATAAATGCCTGCTGCATATCCCAAATATTAAAAAACTCATTTCCTAACTAGTCAGCAAACAAGACTACCCTTTTCTCTATATACAGGGTGACCCAGGGTTAAACCCTCAAACGATCAGTGTCTGTTTATCAGGTGATAATATGATTTTTTCATCATATGAGCATGTGTCCCAACTTGCTTTATTTTCGAGATATAGGGTGTTAAAGTTTATAGAAAAAAATCAGTTTTTCATTCAATACTCAAAAACTTTTTGGCTGATATTGATAAAACTTGACATGCTTATTTGCGATAATAAAGGGCTTATTTGAATGTACTCAGAATTGAAAAAAAAAATTTTTTTGTAAAAACTGTATCTTGAAAACGAAGTTGGGACACATGCTAGTAGATGCTCAACGTTTGTTCTGGATCGGAAGTGGTCAAGGCCGCCGATCCGCCGAGTCGAGCGATGTTATCTTACCGCATGCCGGGTGCTATCTACCGCAAGCCCAGTGCTCGAATAATAAATAAAAAGAATAGTAATTGTGAATGAAGAAATTCGAATTGTTAAAGTGATATAATAATAATGATGTTTGGAAAAATAGGAAAAATGGTGGGTAACGGGAGTGTAACGTTTCAACGTGCGATTCCAATGAGGAACGTATACAGGGTGTTTGAAAATATATGATTTAAGAGAAAAATCAACAGGGTGTCTCAAAACACTCATCAATTGAGAGAAAAAAGATATACACGGTGTAGCAACGTAACATTACAGAAAAAACAGTTTGTCAAAAATCGTATTATATACGGGGTGTTTGAAAACACTCATCAATTAAGAGAAAAAACAGCAGGGTGTGTCAAAATACATCGGAAAAATGAATCATCACATCATTGAGGCATCGCTTCATTGAGGGCATGCAGGGATTCAGAAGTTGTTGTTTCATATATATAGGGTGTGTCAAAATACAAAATTTAAGAAAAAATATATACCAGGTGTACCAACGTGCTAGTTGAGACAAAAAATATATTCAGGGTGTCTCATAAATGTGCATCGTGATGGGGGATGTCATTTTCAAAGTGCTATTTGGAGTGAAGTTAGCATTTTGGAATGGAAGATAGAAGATGGAAGATAGAACAGACAGAGTGACAGATATTCAGTTTGATCGAACCAGAACGAACTAACCTTAGGTAGGTAGGTATTGCGGGGGTCGAAAACAACAAGTACTCACCCAAACAGAGAGACTGAATTACATTAGACATGTATGTAGTTATTGCCTGATCAAACCAGAACGAATTAACCTTAGGTAGATATATATATATATGGTCAACGCAGTTATACAGGGACGTTCTGTTACGTTTAGGAAAAAATATATATAAGGTATCTCAAAATAGCAATAGAAAAAAAAAATATGGAGGCGTTCGATTGGTCAACTCAGCACATCAATGTACAGGGTCGCATCATATATTTCTCATTTGAAACAGCTACTCACACATACATAGAGATTGAATTACATCTGACATCTATGTGATGTTCTTCGATGGTAGTGTTAGATAGGAGACAGGAGATAGGAGACAGAAGATAGGAGATAGGAGATGGGAGATAGCATACTGACAGATATTCAGTTTGATCGAACCATAATGAACTAACCTTACGTAGGTATTGGGGCCCGAAGACAACTACTCACCCATACAGGGAGATTGAATTACATCTGTCTGTATTGCGGAAAACAACTACTTGCCCATACAGAGAGATTGAATACTGATGTTTGAAAAAATACGAAAAATGGTGGGGTAACGAGAGTGTAACGTTTCAACGTGCGATTCCAATGAGGCACGTATACAGGGTGTTTCATAATGCATAATTTGAAAGAAAAACAACAGGGTGTTTCAAAAATAAGTCAAGGGATTCGAAACAACTACTCACCCATACAAAGTAATTGAATTACATCTGGCATATATGTGACGATAGTGTTAGATAGGAGATAGGAGACAGAAGATAGAACATAGGAGATAGGAGTTAGGAGACATATAGATTCACAGACAGGCAGACTGACCAGTAATCCAATCCGCGCTTATGAGAATAATAATTATAGATGTAATATTCAGAGTGTGTTAATAATAATGTTTAAAAAATGAAAAATGATGGGGAAACGAGGTTGTAATGTTTTAACGTGCTATACCGGGTGTATCAACATGTCATTCAGGAAAAAAAACGACAGGGAGTCTCAAAATTGGTCATTTAAGAAAAAAAAAAGATGGCGGCTGCTTGTTAACGTGCTATACCAGGAGTACCAACATAACATTCAAGATAAAAAACAACAGGGTGTTTCAAAATACATCATTCAAAAGGGGAAAAAACATGGTTGTTGTTGCTGCTTGTCAAGCAGACTGAAAAATATTCAGTGTGATCGAACCAGAACGAACTAAACGAAGACAGGAGATAAGAGACAGAAGATAGGAGACAGAAGATGGAAGATAGGAGGTAGAAGATAGGAGACAGGATTCAGGAGACAGACAGATTGACAAACAGGTAGATTGACAGATATTCAGTTCGATCGAACCAGAACGAAATAACCCTACGTAGGTATAGCATAGAGATTGAATTACAGGGTATCTCATAAAGTGTATCAAGATGGGGTCTGTCATTTTCAACGTGCGATACTCATTTTTTTCGTAACCTTATGAACGTCCATTTTAATCGCATTTTTGCATGTTTTGACGTATCAAATTTTAACTACTTTTTGTAATGTCAAAAACATCAATTTTCGATACATATTTTATGCGTTTCGGCGTTTGAAATTTTGTGTTTTTTTTGAAACACCAAAAAAGTGTATTTTGAGCAATTTTGAAATGTCAAATCTCCATAAGAAATACATGTAAAAATGTATTTTTAACACTCGTAATTTTAATCATTTTTTCGAATGTATTTCGTTACATTTTTTACACATTTTTACACGTTTCAAATTTTAACAATTTTTTCGAACGCGAAAAACGTCTATTTTCTACACATTTTGGCGTTTCAAATTTTAACAATTTTTTCGAACGCGAAAAATGTCTATTTTCATCACATTTTTGCGGGGGGACTGCCGCCGCAGTGAAGTCACCACAATGTATTATACCGATTGACGATTGAATACTGACAGATTGACAGGTAGGCAGACTGGCAGACATTCAGTTTGATCGAACCAGAACGAACTAACCTTATGTTTGTAAATGAATTTTTTTGTTTTTTCGTACATAGTACCACAAAAAAAACAATAAATTTTGTTTGATCTAACCAGAACGAACTAACCTTCAACTGTCAGAGTCGCAATAGTCACCTGTCAACTGTCAGAGTCGCTTCAGTCAACTGTCATTTGTCTAACTAACCTTGTGTAAATTTCGTCTGACCTAACCAAAACAATCTAACCTCATGTTGGTAGATATATTTGGTCTGATCTAACTAGAACGAAGTTACCTCACGTCGGCATATGCAGAGCCTCCCAAAAACGTAATTATGCGACTATTGTCTTAAGTAACGTAGACCTAATATTTTAGCGTGTGATGCATTCAGTCATGAGTGATGTAGCAGTCACATGCTAACGTGTGATATCATGCATTTAGTCAACTACTATAGGAGTCGTAGTCTTCTCATTTGAAAATATCATACATTCAGTCAGCTGTTGGTAGATACGTGGACCTAACATTTCAACGTGCGATACCATGCATTCGGTCAACTATCCTAAGAGAGGTTGCAATCTTAAATTCGGTTGTTTGAAGCACAAGTGACGAGGGACCTTAGCGTTCAACGTGCGATTCCATACATTCAGTCTAATTTCGGAAGTGATAGAGTTTTCAGAGTTCTCAGAATTCAAAGTCTAATACTATACACTCAATTGTCAATTGTCAGAATTGACGTAGGGCAGACTCAAATGTCGAAAATGTCGTTGAACGACTCACATAGTATATTTGTATTTAAGTAGACGTCCTTTAAGCTTATTAAAGAGAGGTTGATTTATATACCGTTGAAAGGTATGCCTTTCCAAGTAGTTTTACAAAAAGAACGCATTATAGACGAACGTTGATTTCAGCTGCAATGAGAGAAAAATTTTCAGTTGCACAAGTCTGCAGAGAGAAAATTGAATTAACGATTGAGGAAAAAAACCTTTCTTTGAGATATTGCCTTCTAATTTGTACACACAAAGCGAGCAGAATGTGGGGCCCCATAAAATGAGTTGTGTGGCACACCTCGCACACCACAATAAAATGTTGTATAGTTCATCATAATAAAATAATTGTTTTGGGAACAAACACTTCGGAAAATATTAATTTTTTTTATTTAAAAATACACAAAGGTACTCACATAAAATCAAAATATACGTGGCACAAAACACTTCACATATTTCCATGGTACACGTTGTAGAAAAACTATTAAATTTCGCTTTTCACTTAAACACGTTAAATCAAAGCATGAAGTATCCAGGTTGAAAATTTAGTGTTTTCAAGAAATTGTTTGAGTGAAAAACAGAACAATTCCAAAAAGACATATAAATCAACTACCTTGAATTTTATTAAGAACAATTCAATAATAAAATGAGGGCCCAACAAAGTCGGGTAGTTTGCAAACTTCACGACTTCACTCAATAAACCATATTTTTCATTTGGAAATGTTTCCTACGCGGTTTTTATATCAATCGGATGTGATGTTGTATCCAAGGTTATTTCACGTTGATAAACTTGAAAGAATATTTTATTCGTAGAATTATTTTCACAGCTTTGCCAATAATATGTCTCTTGAAATATTCTCAAAACGTAGTTGTAGTGATTTTCCGTAGGTAATAATATCTAACGAAATAATTTCACAGAAATTTGACAAAAAAACAAGTTTTAATCAACTATGACAGGAATTTCATGCACATTTTTGATACATTGTTAAATAGAACAAATCATTTGCGTCCCCGAAAACAAATTATAACATAGAATAACTTATATATTTTTCGAGGAATGGGGTCATTTGCAACGAAATTTTTGAGGATTTGTCGTACACACAACCCCCACAAAATGAATCATGACATAATAATAACGTACACAAGGAGGTTTAAAATACCACCTTAAAGAAAAATCATATATTGCATGTTTCTGAAATGAAACGTCACAAAAAAAATAAATATAAGGTGTTTAAAAATATGTCATTAAACATAAAAAATTCAGTCACGTATTTTCAGTAATTTTTTACGTTACTACGCTGACAAAATGGGGGATTTTTTGCATTAAATCCAAATAATATTCGAAACGGTATACTGATGTTGGAAAATGGTATTCGAAACGTTTTTCAGCTGTAATAATAATTAGAATGAAATGTTGAATGTCACTAACACGAATCTTAGCAGAAAAAAACATACAGGGTAGTCCAGGAAGATTTAAAAATCAATTGTTGAAGAAACGAACAGTTGCGAGGTGTATATAAAAATAATTAATGAATTAAAATCGTGAAAGATATTCGCCAAACGTTATTCAACAAATTGAGTACATGACAACTAATGGGAGACATCTATCATTCAGCTGGAGACTGTAGGAGTAAGGTGTATACAGGGTGTCCCATAAAGTGTAATAGTGATAAAAATATATAAAAAGTGTTACATTAATTGCGATAGTAATAAAAATATGCCAAAAGGGCCACATTCCACATCCTTCGCCAAATAAATTGGAGGAAAAGTAATCATATATTTATGTACCAATAAAATAACGTGGTTTGATTTTGAAGGAGTGGACATTATCGATTCGTTTGAATATCAGGACACACGGTTTAAGACTTTTTGTCGGAGAGTATCAAATACACGATATAGTAAAATCGACGAATGTCGAAGTACCCTTCTCTCCAAATGTGGAAAATATCAGGCAAACGTCTGACAGCAAACAATTACTTCCCTGGCTAATACCACGACGGACTTTGAATTACATCTGACAGATATTTCTGCAACGTTCTTCCGAAATGACCCACTTGCAGATGATTATTGTAATTATACAGCAGAATATCATTCAGTTAGCTGGGGAAGACCAATTGCAGACGCGTTTCGAGGTTATTGCCTCATCATCAGTACAGGGTAGGTCGGACAACGTTAGAATCATCCTGATACAGCCAAATGAATTATAATCCGTTGTATGTATAACTGATATTTCCCTACAAATGAAGCGGTGACTTACAGGTAAAGTCAGCCGCAGAGCCACCCGCGGGGAAACCAAAAAGCAACAGTTAAATAAATCCAGATTTAAAAATTGCACTAGACATAACTCTGTCATTTTTAGAGATACAACTGCATGTCGGTACTCCAAAAAAAAAGAAAACGATTTCTAACATATATTGCAAATTCACAATTTCTGTCAGAGTCATCGTGAAATTTCGTGGCCACTGTAAAGACTCTATGTGAGGATGGCAGATAAAATTGAAAATTCCAATGGAGTTTATTCACAGAAAAACAGTTTTCTCAGTCTTGATTCTTGAATATTTTTTTGTATTCCTTTTATTCAGACGGGGTCAGTTATTTGCTTTACTTCACCTCTTGAATTTAAACAAGCTTGTGCAGTGTTTTAGTTGGAGACAATATTGGAATGACTTCATTTTTCTGACTGAAATGTATGTTAATTCAAATAGAGAAATGAATGAATGTGGTATTTTTGGGAGTGGTCAAATCTAATTGATTCCAAATGAGTCTTGTGTAGTGTCTCAGAGAAGTGAGCGAGTTGTGAGGAGGATTTCGTCGACGTGACATATGAAAGGTTGAGAAGATATGAGATGGATATATATATATATATATATATATATATATATATATATATATATATATATATATATATATATATTCGATTGGATTGTATGATATATTTCAAATACTGCAAGAGCGATGAGTGGGATATGACAGGTCTGATATTACAGTTATTGAAAATTAAAACATGATAAATTATGCAGAGAAAATAGTGATTTTGTTATGTTTTATCACAACCAAATAATCGTTTTGGTTTATATGACAACTTCAAATGTAGAGTATTGCAATGAAATCCTTGAAAATGTAAGTTTGAACAGTGTATTTGTAGCAGATTGAAGGTGTAATGAAATAAATAGACACAGTTGATTTCGAGGACTTTAACAAAAAGATGATTTCAAATGTGACTGACAGTATTCAATTCTAGAGATTTACACTAGATGATGAAATGGTTCTATCGCTTCATTATACACTTTTGAGTTTGTATGACAGTTGCAATGTAATAACACATCCGACTGTAGTGCATAGTATTGGTATAAATCATGAGATTAACTAAACAAACTTTCATCGGTTCATCAGTGAATTGGTGTCCGTTTTCGACGTATGTGTTTGATGAATTTGTTTCAAATACAATCTGCCCAAAACGTAAATACACATATTTGCTAAGAATATCATGCTTGAAAGACACATGGAAAAAATAAATGTAGGTGTAATTGGCAACGTTTTGAATGGTTCAGACAAATCGTCCACACCGACTTAATTGGTGAAAATTAAATTTAAAAGAAATTCGAGCCGGTGTATTGATGATGGGAACAAGTAATCGAAATTTGGAGGTTTCAACTCTGATGAGGACTGAAAACGTCTGAAGTGGAGATTTTAAATTAAATTCAACTAACATTCGAAATGGTATACTACTGATGGGAAAATATGCGAAACGTTGTAGTCTGATGAAGTCCAAATAGAACCAAAATTTGAGGGATTTTTTCATTCAATCCAACGTTGGGGTTTTTAACTGTGATGAAGACTCAAAGGAAATGTGAAACGGTGATAATAATGAGAAAAGTATGTGAAACTTTGAGTTTTAACTCTGATGAAAACTGAAATAAAATTCGAGACAAAGTGTACTGATTATGGAAACGATTTACCGAAAGTTGGGTGTTTCAACTCTGACGAGGACTCAACACGATGAAACTAGGGATTTTTCACAACAAATTCAAGTAAAATTTGAAATAGTATACCGATGATGAAAAAAATCAACCGAAATAGCTAGTTTTAACTCTGATGAGGACTCAAAGACAACTTGAAACAGGGATTTTACATTAGATTTGAATTACATTCGAGACAGTGTATTGATGACGAAAACAAGTGACAGAAATTTGGAGTTTTCACTCTGATGAGGACCTAACACGTCGAAAGTCGAGATTTCACATGAAATTCAGATACAAATTTGAAACAGTGTTCTGATGATGAATATAAGTAACCAAAACGTCAGGTCACAATCACAATGAAGGCCCATATAAAATTCGAATTCGATCACCAACGTTTTATCGGTAGACTAAAGCATGATACAGGTGTGAACATCCAATCCATCAGATCGATTGTGTGCTCCAGAGAAGTGAGCAAGTTTTTGAGCAAACATCAGGACGAGACAAATTACTTCGAGAGTCTTAACATAATATCGAGATAATTCGAAACATTTGCACTGAACTCCATAATAATTTAAATAACCAATACGATTTTGTTGAGAAATGAGCAAGTGTGTTGGTAGGACAGCACCTACGAGACAAATTACTTGAAAAGGATGCAATCAAAATCATCAGATCGATTTCAATCAAACACGTCTTGTACATTGTTTCAGAGAAGTAAGCGAGTTTGTGAGTTGACTACATCGTTTCATGTTAGTCGAAATAGTGGCAAATACCTTGGTGATTTATATAGTGGCAAATACTTTGATGATTTATTCAGTCAAGTATATGTCTGTCACCTCATTTAATGGTTCATCAATTTTCGTTTATAAGCTTAGCAAAATAACTTTCATTTTCGAATGTAATTATATGAACGTGTGCAGTAGTATACAGCTCATAATATGTATACAGGGTGTCTCAAAACACTCATCAACTGAGAGAAAAAAAAACAACCGACATCATTTAAGAGAAAAAAAAGATGGCGCCTGCTTATCAAATACCATATACCGGGTGGACCAACATATGATTTAAGAGAAAAAACATGGTTGCGTCGGTCATTTGTCAAAGAAAAGACGCGTCATTGGGGGTATGAGGATTCAAAATGTTTTTGTGAAGGGGCCTGTCATTTTTAACGTGCGATACCCATCGAACCGTTCAGTCTTCCGTCCGACCGTTATAGAAGACAACAGATATACTTGACTGAATAAATCATCAAAGTATTTGCCACTATATAAATCACCAAGGTATTTGCCACTATTTCGACTAACATGAAACGATGTAGTCAACTCACAAACTCGCTTACTTCTCTGAAACAATGTACAAGACGTGTTTGATTGAAATCGATCTGATGATTTTGATTGAATCCTTTTCAAGTAATTTGTCTCGTAGGTGCTGTCCTACCAACACACTTGCTCATTTCTCAACAAAATCGTATTGGTTATTTAAATTATTATGGAGTTCAGTGCAAATGTTTCGAATTATCTCGATATTATGTTAAGACTCTCGAAGTAATTTGTCTCGTCCTGATGTTTGCTCAAAAACTTGCTCACTTCTCTGGAGCACACAATCGATCTGATGGATTGGATGTTCACACCTGTATCATGTTTTAGTCTACCGATAAAACGTTGGTGATCGATTTCGAATTTTATATGGGCCTTCATTGTGATTGTGACCTGACGTTTTGGTTACTTATATTCATCATCAGAACACTGTTTCAAATTTGTATCTGAATTTCATGTGAAATCTCGACTTTCGACGTGTTAGGTCCTCATCAGAGTGAAAACTCCAAATTTCTGTCACTTGTTTTCGTCATCAATACACTGTCTCGAATGTAATTCAAATCTAATGTAAAATCCCTGTTTCAAGTTGTCTTTGAGTCCTCATCAGAGTTAAAACTAGCTATTTCGGTTGATTTTTTTCATCATCGGTATACTATTTCAAATTTTACTTGAATTTGTTGTGAAAAATCCCTAGTTTCATCGTGTTGAGTCCTCGTTAGAGTTGAAACACCCAACTTTCGGTAAATCGTTTCCATAATCAGTACACTTTGTCTCGAATTTTATTTCAGTTTTCATCAGAGTTAAAACTCAAAGTTTCACATACTTTTCTCATTATTATCACCGTTTCACATTTCCTTTGAGTCTTCATCACAGTTAAAAACCCCAACGTTGGATTGAATGAAAAAATCCCTCAAATTTTGGTTCTATTTGGACTTCATCAGACTACAACGTTTCGCATATTTTCCCATCAGTAGTATACCATTTCGAATGTTAGTTGAATTTAATTTAAAATCTACACTTCAGACGTTTTCAGTCCTCATCAGAGTTGAAACCTCCAAATTTCGATTACTTGTTCCCATCATCAATACACCGGCTCGAATTTCTTTTAAATTTAATTTTCACCAATTAAGTCGGTGTGGACGATTTGTCTGAACCATTCAAAACGTTGCCAATTACACCTACATTTATTTTTTCCATGTGTCTTCCAAGCATGATATTCTTAGCAAATATGTGTATTTACGTTTTGGGCAGATTGTATTTGAAACAAATTCATCAAACACATACGTCGAAAACGGACACCAATTCACTGATGAACCGATGAAAGTTTGTTTAGTTAATCTCATGATTTATACCAATACTATGCACTACAGTCGGATGTGTTATTACATTGCAACTGTCATACAAACTCAAAAGTGTATAATGAAGCGATAGAACCATTTCATCATCTAGTGTAAATCTCTAGAATTGAATACTGTCAGTCACATTTGAAATCATCTTTTTGTTAAAGTCCTCGAAATCAACTGTGTCTATTTATTTCATTACACCTTCAATCTGCTACAAATACACTGTTCAAACTTACATTTTCAAGGATTTCATTGCAATACTCTACATTTGAAGTTGTCATATAAACCAAAACGATTATTTGGTTGTGATAAAACATAACAAAATCACTATTTTCTCTGCATAATTTATCATGTTTTAATTTTCAATAACTGTAATATCAGACCTGTCATATCCCATGCATCGCTCTTGCAGTATTTGAAATATCATACAATCCAATCGAATATATATATATATATATATATATCCATCTCATATCTTCTCAACCTTTCATATGTCACGTCGACGAAATCCTCCTCACAACTCGCTCACTTCTCTGAGACACTACACAAGACTCATTTGGAATCAATTAGATTTGACCACTCCCAAAAATACCACATTCATTCATTTCTCTATTTGAATTAACATACATTTCAGTCAGAAAAATGAAGTCATTCCAATATTGTCTCCAACTAAAACACTGCACAAGCTTGTTTAAATTCAAGAGGTGAAGTAAAGCAAATAACTGACCCCGTCTGAATGAAAGGAATACAAAAAAATATTCAAGAATCAAGACTGAGAAAACTGTTTTTCTGTGAATAAACTCCATTGGAATTTTCAATTTTATCTGCCATCCTCACATAGAGTCTTTACAGTGGCCACGAAATTTCACGATGACTCTGACAGAAATTGTGAATTTGCAATATATGTTAGAAATCGTTTTCTTTTTTTTTGGAGTACCGACATGCAGTTGTATCTCTAAAAATGACAGAGTTATGTCTAGTGCAATTTTTAAATCTGGAATTATTTAACTGTTGCTTTTTGGTTTCCCCGCGGGTGGCTCTGCGGCTGACTTTACCTGTAAGTCACCGCTTCATTTGTAGGGAAATATCAGTTATACATACAACGGATTATAATTCATTTGGCTGTATCAGGATGATTCTAACGTTGTCCGACCTACCCTGTACTGATGATGAGGCAAGAACCTCGAAACGGGTCTGCAATTGGTCTTCCCCAGCTAACTGAATGATATTCTGCTGTATAATTACAATAATCATCTGCAAGTGGGTCATTTCGGAAGAACGTTGCAGAAATATCTGTCAGATGTAATTCAAAGTCCGTCGTGGTATTAGCCAGGGAAGTAATTGTTTGCTGTCAGACGTTTGCCTGATATTTTCCACATTTGGAGAGAAGGGTACTTCGACATTCGTCGATTTTACTATATCGTGTATTTGATACTCTCCGACAAAAAGTCTTAAACCGTGTGTCCTGATATTCAAACGAATCGATAATGTCCACTCCTTCAAAATCAAACCACGTTATTTTATTGGTACATAAATATATGATTACTTTTCCTCCAATTTATTTGGCGAAGGATGTGGAATGTGGCCCTTTTGGCATATTTTTATTACTATCGCAATTAATGTAACACTTTTTATATATTTTTATCACTATTACACTTTATGGGACACCCTGTATACACCTTACTCCTACAGTCTCCAGCTGAATGATAGATGTCTCCCATTAGTTGTCATGTACTCAATTTGTTGAATAACGTTTGGCGAATATCTTCCACGATTTTAATTCATTAATTATTTTTATATACACCTCGCAACTGTTCGTTTCTTCAACAATTGATTTTTAAATCTTCCTGGACTACCCTGTATGTTTTTTTCTGCTAAGATTCGTGTTAGTGACATTCAACATTTCATTCTAATTATTATTACAGCTGAAAAACGTTTCGAATACCATTTTCCAACATCAGTATACCGTTTCGAATATTATTTGGATTTAATGCAAAAAATCCCCCATTTTGTCAGCGTAGTAACGTAAAAAATTACTGAAAATACGTGACTGAATTTTTTATGTTTAATGACATATTTTTAAACACCTTATATTTATTTTTTTTGTGACGTTTCATTTCAGAAACATGCAATATATGATTTTTCTTTAAGGTGGTATTTTAAACCTCCTTGTGTACGTTATCATTATGTCATGATTCATTTTGTGGGGGTTGTGTGTACGACAAATCCTCAAAAATTTCGTTGCAAATGACCCCATTCCTCGAAAAATATATAAGTTATTCTATGTTATAATTTGTTTTCGGGGACGCAAATGATTTGTTCTATTTAACAATGTATCAAAAATGTGCATGAAATTCCTGTCATAGTTGATTAAAACTTGTTTTTTTGTCAAATTTCTGTGAAATTATTTCGTTAGATATTATTACCTACGGAAAATCACTACAACTACGTTTTGAGAATATTTCAAGAGACATATTATTGGCAAAGCTGTGAAAATAATTCTACGAATAAAATATTCTTTCAAGTTTATCAACGTGAAATAACCTTGGATACAACATCACATCCGATTGATATAAAAACCGCGTAGGAAACATTTCCAAATGAAAAATATGGTTTATTGAGTGAAGTCGTGAAGTTTGCAAACTACCCGACTTTGTTGGGCCCTCATTTTATTATTGAATTGTTCTTAATAAAATTCAAGGTAGTTGATTTATATGTCTTTTTGGAATTGTTCTGTTTTTCACTCAAACAATTTCTTGAAAACACTAAATTTTCAACCTGGATACTTCATGCTTTGATTTAACGTGTTTAAGTGAAAAGCGAAATTTAATAGTTTTTCTACAACGTGTACCATGGAAATATGTGAAGTGTTTTGTGCCACGTATATTTTGATTTTATGTGAGTACCTTTGTGTATTTTTAAATAAAAAAAATTAATATTTTCCGAAGTGTTTGTTCCCAAAACAATTATTTTATTATAATGAACTATACAACATTTTATTGTGGTGTGCGAGGTGTGCCACACAACTCATTTTATGGGGCCCCACATTCTGCTCGCTTTGTGTGTACAAATTAGAAGGCAATATCTCAAAGAAAGGTTTTTTTCCTCAATCGTTAATTCAATTTTCTCTCTGCAGACTTGTGCAACTGAAAATTTTTCTCTCATTGCAGCTGAAATCAACGTTCGTCTATAATGCGTTCTTTTTGTAAAACTACTTGGAAAGGCATACCTTTCAACGGTATATAAATCAACCTCTCTTTAATAAGCTTAAAGGACGTCTACTTAAATACAAATATACTATGTGAGTCGTTCAACGACATTTTCGACATTTGAGTCTGCCCTACGTCAATTCTGACAATTGACAATTGAGTGAATAGTATTAGACTTTGAATTCTGAGAACTCTGAAAACTCTATCACTTCCGAAATTAGACTGAATGTATGGAATCGCACGTTGAACGCTAAGGTCCCTCGTCACTTGTGCTTCAAACAACCGAATTTAAGATTGCAACCTCTCTTAGGATAGTTGACCGAATGCATGGTATCGCACGTTGAAATGTTAGGTCCACGTATCTACCAACAGCTGACTGAATGTATGATATTTTCAAATGAGAAGACTACGACTCCTATAGTAGTTGACTAAATGCATGATATCACACGTTAGCATGTGACTGCTACATCACTCATGACTGAATGCATCACACGCTAAAATATTAGGTCTACGTTACTTAAGACAATAGTCGCATAATTACGTTTTTGGGAGGCTCTGCATATGCCGACGTGAGGTAACTTCGTTCTAGTTAGATCAGACCAAATATATCTACCAACATGAGGTTAGATTGTTTTGGTTAGGTCAGACGAAATTTACACAAGGTTAGTTAGACAAATGACAGTTGACTGAAGCGACTCTGACAGTTGACAGGTGACTATTGCGACTCTGACAGTTGAAGGTTAGTTCGTTCTGGTTAGATCACACAAAATTTATTGTTTTTTTTGTGGTACTATGTACGAAAAAACAAAAAAATTCATTTACAAACATAAGGTTAGTTCGTTCTGGTTCGATCAAACTGAATGTCTGCCAGTCTGCCTACCTGTCAATCTGTCAGTATTCAATCGTCAATCGGTATAATACATTGTGGTGACTTCACTGCGGCGGCAGTCCCCCCGCAAAAATGTGATGAAAATAGACATTTTTCGCGTTCGAAAAAATTGTTAAAATTTGAAACGCCAAAATGTGTAGAAAATAGACGTTTTTCGCGTTCGAAAAAATTGTTAAAATTTGAAACGTGTAAAAATGTGTAAAAAATGTAACGAAATACATTCGAAAAAATGATTAAAATTACGAGTGTTAAAAATACATTTTTACATGTATTTCTTATGGAGATTTGACATTTCAAAATTGCTCAAAATACACTTTTTTGGTGTTTCAAAAAAACACAAAATTTCAAACGCCGAAACGCATAAAATATGTATCGAAAATTGATGTTTTTGACATTACAAAAAGTAGTTAAAATTTGATACGTCAAAACATGCAAAAATGCGATTAAAATGGACGTTCATAAGGTTACGAAAAAAATCGCAGTATCGCACGTTGAAAATGACAGACCCCATCTTGATACACTTTATGAGATACCCTGTAATTCAATCTCTATGCTATACCTACGTAGGGTTATTTCGTTCTGGTTCGATCGAACTGAATATCTGTCAATCTACCTGTTTGTCAATCTGTCTGTCTCCTGAATCCTGTCTCCTATCTTCTACCTCCTATCTTCCATCTTCTGTCTCCTATCTTCTGTCTCTTATCTCCTGTCTTCGTTTAGTTCGTTCTGGTTCGATCACACTGAATATTTTTCAGTCTGCTTGACAAGCAGCAACAACAACCATGTTTTTTCCCCTTTTGAATGATGTATTTTGAAACACCCTGTTGTTTTTTATCTTGAATGTTATGTTGGTACTCCTGGTATAGCACGTTAACAAGCAGCCGCCATCTTTTTTTTTTCTTAAATGACCAATTTTGAGACTCCCTGTCGTTTTTTTTCCTGAATGACATGTTGGTACACCCGGTATAGCACGTTAAAACATTACAACCTCGTTTCCCCATCATTTTTCACATTTTTTAAACATTATTATTAACACACTCTGAATATTACATCTATAATTATTATTCTCATAAGCGCGGATTGGATTACTGGTCAGTCTGCCTGTCTGTGAATCTATATGTCTCCTAACTCCTATCTCCTATGTTCTATCTTCTGTCTCCTATCTCCTATCTAACACTATCGTCACATATATGCCAGATGTAATTCAATTACTTTGTATGGGTGAGTAGTTGTTTCGAATCCCTTGACTTATTTTTGAAACACCCTGTTGTTTTTCTCTCAAATTATGCATTATGAAACACCCTGTATACGTGCCTCATTGGAATCGCACGTTGAAACGTTACACTCTCGTTACCCCACCATTTTTCGTATTTTTTCAAACATCAGTATTCAATCTCTCTGTATGGGCAAGTAGTTGTTTTCCGCAATACAGACAGATGTAATTCAATCTCCCTGTATGGGTGAGTAGTTGTCTTCGGGCCCCAATACCTACGTAAGGTTAGTTCATTATGGTTCGATCAAACTGAATATCTGTCAGTATGCTATCTCCCATCTCCTATCTCCTATCTTCTGTCTCCTATCTCCTGTCTCCTATCTAACACTATCATCGAAGAACATCACATAGATGTCAGATGTAATTCAATCTCTATGTATGTGTGAGTAGCTGTTTCAAATGAGAAATCTATGATGCGACCCTGTACATTGATGTGCTGAGTTGACCAATCGAACGCCTCCATATTTCTTTTTTCTATTGCTATTTTGAGATACCCTATATATATTTTTTCCTAAACGTAACAGAACGTCCCTGTATAACTGCGTTGACCATATATATATATATATATATATCTACCTAAGGTTAATTCGTTCTGGTTTGATCAGGCAATAACTACATACATGTCTAATGTAATTCAGTCTCTCTGTTTGGGTGAGTACTTGTTGTTTTCGACCCCCGCAATACCTACCTACCTAAGGTTAGTTCGTTCTGGTTCGATCAAACTGAATATCTGTCACTCTGTCTGTTCTATCTTCCATCTTCTATCTTCCATTCCAAAATGCTAACTTCACTCCAAATAGCACTTTGAAAATGACATCCCTCATCACGATGCACATTTATGAGACACCCTGAATATATTTTTTGTCTCAACTAGCACGTTGGTACACCTGGTATATATTTTTTCTTAAATTTTGTATTTTGACACACCCTATATATATAAAACAACAACTTCTGAATCCCTGCATGCCCTCAATGAAGCGATGCCTCAATGATGTGATGATTCATTTTTCCGATGTATTTTGACACACCCTGCTGTTTTTTCTCTTAATTGATGAGTGTTTTCAAACACCCCGTATATAATACGATTTTTGACAAACTGTTTTTTCTGTAATGTTACGTTGCTACACCGTGTATATCTTTTTTCTCTCAATTGATGAGTGTTTTGAGACACCCTGTTGATTTTTCTCTTAAATCATATATTTTCAAACACCCTGTATACGTTCCTCATTGGAATCGCACGTTGAAACGTTACACTCCCGTTACCCACCATTTTTCCTATTTTTCCAAACATCATTATTATTATATCACTTTAACAATTCGAATTTCTTCATTCACAATTACTATTCTTTTTATTTATTATTCGAGCACTGGGCTTGCGGTAGATAGCACCCGGCATGCGGTAAGATAACATCGCTCGACTCGGCGGATCGGCGGCCTTGACCACTTCCGATCCAGAACAAACGTTGAGCATCTACTCATGCTTGTATGAAGAAAAACTCTTATTTTCACCTAAAAATTCGATACTGAACGTTTGGCGGTTTAACCCTATATATATATATATATATATATATATATATATATATATATATACAGGGTGAGTCAGAATAAGACCCATAAACTCCGACTACAGATTCCTCACCTCAGTTCGAGGTGAAAAGTTCCTATCGAGGTATGTCCTAAAATGCATCGCTTCTCAGATACAGGGTGTCAAAAGTACGAAAAAAAAAATTAGATTACATTTTTTTTCTCCAAAACTCCCGAAGGAAAAAATTTCAAACTTGGTACACCAATCAAGTTTCATCAACGTGATAGTTGAAAGTTATAATATTTGATTTTCGTAAACCAGTGGCGTAGTTGCAATGGTATGTGGTCATATTTTCCCTCACATTTTCTTTGGAGACGTGATGGGATAAATTAGCGTTTGACATCAGTTAGGCTCATTGATCGTCGACATAAAAGTCATAAAATTCCATGTGCCTAGAAGTGGAGGTTTATGAGATAATTGAGAAAAACTGAAGATATGTCCTGAGTAGCAACGTATTTTCATATGTGTATGTGCATAATGCTAATTTCCTATGAAATATCAGAATATTTGTCAACCCCGTGAACATTTTTTAATGTTGGAAGAATCGGAAACATAGTATGAGTGAGTTAGAATGAATCCGACAACTCCATTTCTTCATTCATCATATTATTCGATGAAATCGATGTCGTGGAATCAATGAGTTAGGTCTAATTCTGACGCACCCGTACTATGTTTCCAATTCTTCCAACTTAAAATGAGGAATCTGTATTCAGAGTTTGTCGGTCTTATTCTGACTCACCCTGTATATACAGTGTGACCCATTTAAGATGGAAGAACCCTTATAAAACTTACATTTTTCAACCGATTAGAATGATTTTGGTTTCGCTAGGTAGACATCCAAGACGTCTACTAGGGCACCAAATTTCATGAATAAATCACCATTTCCAGTGCCAACTAATTTTATATTTCCAGTTAAAAAATCTAGAAAAATTACTAGCGATTTTTTCAGAAAAAATTTAACTACATCACTGGATTCGCGATATTTTCGAATGGTTCATATGTAAATTACGTTGAAATGTGTCAGTGAATAAAACAGTTATAAGGGAATGAAATTTGAAAAAGTTCTGAAATTGAATTTCAACTTAATTTACATATGAACCGTTTGAAAATGATGCAATCATTACAATGGTGTAGTCAGAATTTTTTCTAAAAAAATCGCCAGTAATTTTTATAGATTTTTGACCATGAAAAATAAGATCAGTTGGCCCTGGAAATGGAGATTTAATCATGAAATTTGGTGCCATAGTAGACTTTTTGAATGTCTACCTAACCAAAAAAGAAATCATTTCAATCGGTTGAAAAATGTAAGTTTTATAAGGGTGCTTCCATCTTAAATGGGTTACAGTGTATATATAGTGCCCGTCTAAAGTCCTTTCCCCTTTTACTAATTTTTGAACCACCTGGTATATCGCAACGAAATCTTACTTTTTCATGAGAAAATCACTGAATGATTTGAAACGGCAGCTGAGCGCCATCTTCAATAATTTTTTCAAATAGAACACACGGTATATAATTGCATGATCGGTTAGGGATGATCATAAGAAATCCAACGATACCAAGTTCACATACCACAGGGTAGGGCTAGGAACACTGTCCAAAAACAGGCCAACGATGTTTTGTGGGATAAAGCCCTGAGTTGTTTCATGCAACCAATTCATCAAATGCATCAGTACATAATGATGTGAAATTGAAAAAAATTTCTTCATTTTCCTTGAGGTTTCCGTATGGATGACAGAAAGCCCTATCAGTATATTTGTACAATTTATAGGATACTATTCTGCCCGGTCAAGTCCGTTGGCTCCAGTGAGTAGTCTACACGACATAGTCCGTAAATTATCGTATGCATAAACCCAGCCCGTTGCTAAAAAAATATCGTGCTATATCGTATCGCACGACATCGTCTGATAGTTATCGCATGTATAAACCCGTATAAGACCTTAAAAAGTCGTCACTTTGCAAATGCTTAGTCAACCAATAGAGAAAACTTCTCAGTGATCCGTCAGTGAATAGAAAAAACTTCTGGAGGCGTATTTTCGCATAGGCGTTGATTTGGTACAGCAAGTACCAAATCTAATCCAATAACCCAGAAACTTAAAAATGCCTTTATGTTCATGGCAACAAACAACTCTGGCAGACATTTTATGTGAACGATTCCAGTCCGTGTTTCTATTCGAAAGTTCATTATCTAAGCACTTCCACACGTAAACCACATTTCTGATGAATAAAAGCGACAACTTTGTGAACTACCACACCAACTGAATTATTTTAATGAAATACCTTTGTTGAAAAGTGCCAAAAAGTTTGCCTGTAACTTGTCAGCCGGTGTGTTATTGCATAACTTTAGTTTTAATACAGCATGCTGGAAATTCACACTTTGGTCGGACACCGCAACAAACTGCACTATAATAAATTTCATATTCTCATCTGGAACTTTATTCATATATACCTACCTATATGAAAGTATAACTTTCATAGCACTGTTTGAAATTTCGGTGTTTAATCATTTACATGGAATGGAATGAGTTCATTTAAAAAACTATAAACTTCAAATATTCCACATACCAAATTTTCTCATCTGAAATATGGCTACAATCAACTAAGAATATTTGCTGAATGATTCGGAACAGATTTTTAACGGATCAAATATGAAAAGAATGAAGCGGAGCACAGACCAGAGCGTTAGTGGTCGCCGTGGCGGACGCGGTGGTGGTACAGTCACGAAGTAAATAAACAGGTGCGCACACCAACGCGTACAACGCGTAAATATCACGTTTGATCACCAGTGAAAATGAAAACCAGTGCAGACGTTGTGAGAAAGATGGATGTCGATGAAGCAACCGTGCTCCTCGCCCTGTCAGCGGATGAAGATGAGAAGTTGCAGGGTAAGTCATGAAGCGAATCCGTTGACAAATAGTGGATGAACGAAAGTATACCATTTCGTTTCCGAAAAAAACAAGAAATTGCGTACACGACATAAACTCAGATACAGGAAGTAAAGATTCCCATTAATTTTTAAAAAGACTTAAGATGGGATAAAATACTATTTTGTGATTATATGCCAATCTATGCCAAGTGATTATATGCCAATTGAATGTTTTGTCGAAATATTTTGTCTTTTTCATATTTTTATATTCTCTGTGAGAAAATAATCATACAAAATTTAGTGACCACGCACTTGTTCAATGAGTATTTCTGTTTGTTCTACACATATTTTCTTGTGAAGCAGATCGCGCGAACTGATAGAACGTCAGCTAGTGACAGATTTAGGTGGCCATTTTTGCATACAAGCCTCGAATAGAGATGTTTGGATTAGCTTCCGGGTTTTGCTGTGATCTTCTTTGGTTAAAATCTCCAAACGCTGTGGAAAATTCACCTCTATTTACCACTAACAGGAAGGATATTATGTGTGCTACTGATGAAGTCAAATGTGCCTCAACCTTTAATTCAAATTGTGAATATACTTTCCCTCCTGCTTAATGCATGCCGATATCGTGTACACAGACTTTCGTTCCTGATCAAATAAACAACTTTTTTCATCAAAATTTTTCTTTGGACATAGAATGAAATGAAAGAGAAGCATTGACGACCCAACAAAACCAATTCAACTTGAAGAGCATTGGATGTCTTCTCCGAACTATATTTTTCCACATTGTGTATTGATCAAAAAAAGGGAAAACACTAAAATATGCAATGGCTAATGACAAGTTTCGCTGCCTGATTTTTCCACATAAAGATAATTTTACGTGAACTTAGCTACACTTTTCCATGTGGCATGGAAGGTAAAGGCTACGTCTTCTTGACATAATTTTTTGGGTTTATGACAGGGCAAATTAATTAATTTGCCCTTCTACACTTGTACAGATTTCTTTGGATTAAAAAATTGTGGAAGGTCATAAACCCAAAAAATTATGTCAAGAACTGGATTTCCTCCACAAAATCAAACTTTCAATCAATAGCTACGTCTTCCTTATCTTGCACGAGTCTCTCCAATACTTTTGGGAAATCGTAGGAAATGGATCTCTAGACAATTGTTTCACCCTTTCAAATTCTCTCAGTAATCCTACTACAATTATTTGTATGATCTTTTTTAGGTTCCTCGTGTATTATCTCTGATAATTGTATCTTCGATTTCCATCGAGTACAATCGCTGGAAAGGTCATACGAGCTCACCAGTTTGTTTTTTCCTCGGCTACTCTTGAAACTCCGGGATACATTTTTTAATTTTTTCCCATTATTCAATCGATACGTTTTACATTGTATTTACCTATTAGTACAATTTTACCAACCCCCAGTTCACAAGGCTTTCTTTGACCACAGTTGACAAGTTCTGCAAAGTATTCATTCTTGAATCGTGTTTTTAGTTCGTCTCGAAGATCCTGTTTATATCTCTGTCTCTGGATTAAGCTGGTTCTGTCCATTTCGTCCAAATCTGGTATGTCACTGTTCATGAAATCGCTGATAAACATTGAGGAGGTTGAAGAACTCAGATATTTTTCAAAATCATAAGAATAAGTATGTCAAAAAAGTGATGTTTATCGAATTAAAACTGAAGGCTATACGAATGTAACATCTGCAACAATTGTATATTTACGCAGTATTTCATAAAGTAAAATATACGCAACTATCCAAATTGAGGAAACACGGTGTAATACATAGAATGAATCAAGTTCTATCAATTGAATCGAAAAATGTCAACTCAACCTTAACTCTTCAACTGGTATGAGGTTCATAGATTTTCATTAATTTCATCCACAGAGCAAGCTGGTATATTTACAGAAATTCAGGATGGCAACTTTCTCCTCGCGAATTTGAAAATTCTCCCAATATTACTGCTATAATTTTGGAAGTAATCCATTGCAATCATGTGGGAACACATCCTAGACTCACTTCTGCAAACCAAAAGGTATTTCAAGCTGCCATTCAGTATAGCAACCAAACTAAGCTCGGACGAAGTCTGGACACGTTCCAATAAATTTATTAGTTCGTTCTGTATTCAATTGGAACGTGATCGAATTTAAAATTGTAACATATTTTACGTTTATGAGACACAAGCATTGGTTCCAGTTTGATGGATATCAATACGAAAGTAGAAGCTGTTTTTCTGAAACTTTCTTCAGATAAAATTTGGACATACATTTTGTGTTTTGTTTCAGTAACAACCAATTACTGAATCATAGAATTTTCATTTAAATTTATTTCATTATGGTGATAAATTGAAATTTCGAATGAGAAGCTTGAACATACCAATAATTTTCTTCTTAAATTAACACATCATGGTGAATTGCTGGAATGTGAATAAAAATTAAAACTAGAAAAAGTTATTATAAAATAAGGATTGTAAACAGAAGACGCCTTATAATGAGTTTTAAATTTCATTCTGAATAAAATGGTAGAAATAATTCAAAACATATAGAATATTCCAATATTTCTTGTTTATCATTCATTTTTCTAATATAATTGAGGTGAGCATAATAGTTGGACTAGTTGACATTGATGAGCAGCTGGAAGACACAGCTGAATACTCATATTTTTTTGTGGCTTTACAATCTTCAATAGATTTTGGCCTCTTTTCATCGTCAGCAATACGTTGCCATACCGTTAATGCAATTTTCTTTGGATATCTTCTCACAACAACCAACTAGTTTCTTCTTGATTATACAAAAAATTGAACTAGGTCTCTGTGACGTGATGTTTTTCATTTAAGTTCCAATTTTTCTCGAAACTTAAAGATGTTCTCTTTCTTTCTTCAGGCGAGTTCAACCCTCACAGTCATCGAAAACTACTGGTTTCTGGTGTAATTTCAGATAGTTGACAGCGATCATATTCTCAATTTTTTCCCATATGGATTGTGTTTCATTATTCAGGTGTTTTCACAGGGAATTCTTTTTTTCATTCGTTGAATCGATCAGATCAAATGTGATCTATTCTTTGAGTTCAATTTCATATGTCTTAATTCCTCTGGTAATTGTGTTTTTGATGATTCAGTTTTCAAGAGTTGCCGTTAGTGGGAGATTATGAGCTGGCTATACATGGCAGTCGTAAGACCAAAGATCCAATATGGTAATCCAGTACATTTAGGTTTTGAGACGAGAATCGATTGTAGCACCACCAATTTTGGAAAGAAAAAAAAATTCCAGAGGTATTTTTTTTTTCGTTTATAATTACCTTAATGGATTTTTGCTGTGATCTTGTGAAGTACCTACATGGTTTATCCCCAGTAATCTCTTACATAATGCGCCAACGCCAACATCAAGTTTAAGGCTTACATGTACTCGCAGCTGGAATTACCGGCATTACCAAAAATTGGATTTGTCATAACTTCGCTAAAAACTATCACAGATGGAAAAGGAAAAATGTATATTATTTCTGAAGGCTCCTACCTTATCATGCAAATATGAACGTGTGAGTATTTAAGTACCTGAAATGTGTTTTGTTCCATTTCACGGAGATATTTGCGGAGGATCAGAAAATCTTGAATAATTTAGTGAACGTGGAATAATTATACTAAAGCAGCAACCCGTACCTCTTTGGACTATATGCAACGATTTTAGAGTAGTGTGACAGGTTCCACTTGTAACCGAACGTACCCTTACCTTATCTGTTCGTCTAAAATACTGCGTTGACCCTGCACGAAGTAGGCACACAACCTAGTATGAAAAAAAGCCCCTTATTATTTTTATTTTTTTTGGCATGCAGCCTCAGGAACTCCAGACTAACATCCCCTCGTACCGTAGAATTCCATGACTAACAGTGAAAAGAAGGATTCCACGGTACAACGGATTCCACCCCAGGCGCCCTTCACTCAAAGACCTTGTTTTCCCATTTTGTGTTGTTTTTTCGTGTGGTTGGTTCTTTTAGGATACCAAGTTCTGTCAGCTGAGGAGAAATAAAATACGGAATGAGCAAAATATCATCCATTGAGACTTTTTGAATACATATCAATCAATGTTTTAAGCATTGAACTTCTGGAATCAGCTATATTTTATTATTTAAATAATCTCATTTGAAATCAAGAAAGTTCAAAACGATTTAATTCTGAAGAGAAAACTCTAATTCAGGTAAATATCTGAGATGTCCAACATCTCCAAATTATGAGAGTCCGAATAGTTATCTGAGTTCGGTGAGAACAGAATTGTGCCAATGCGGGGTACATTTTTTTGGGTGAACATCATCTATGAAAACCAACTCGATACCGTCCTCCCCATCTTCTTGAATTATTTGTGCACAACAAAATGTCGGTTCTGTTTTTATATAGCATTGTAGTAGATGTAAACATACTTAGTTCAACCATCTCCCAATTCAGCGTCAGATGGAAAAATTAACAAGAATAAGTTTTTCTGCAATAGAGAATTCATACCCTTACACTCTGGAGACGTTACACTACAATTTTCATTACTAATTATTCTCCCATTTACAACCTCTGGATTTGGATTACTGGCATTGAGAATTCTAAAAGAAGTAAATGAAAGATGAATAATAATTTCAGGAAACTTGGCTTAATATTCTTACGGACTTGTGCTTTCTTGTTCAGGTGATATTTCGTCCGATCTTGTAGATGAAACCATCTTTTGGTCGATTCCGGTACCTCGGAAGGAGGACTATATTAAAATATATCTCGCACAATGTTATCTTGTATAATCAATCCCTTTCCAAAATGGGCCAATCAATTGAAATCACACAGTAGAAGAAATGAAACGAAACAACGGTCAATTAAACATTTATTGTTGAGTTTTTACATGGCAAAAAAAACGATCTATTCACAGACATAGTGTATGAGTATGTAGTGTTTCATCAATACTACTTCGCAATACACTACCGAAGGCACGTATCAACAGAGAGAGTATTGAGTTTCATCGACACTACCTCGCGGTATACTACCGAAGACCGTATTAACAGAGTGGATGAGCATGTGGTCTTCCATCAACACTACCTCGCGGTACAATACCGAATACCGTATTGATAGAAAGAGTGTTGAGTTCCATCAATACTACCTCGTGGTACAAACAGTACAGAATACCATATTGACAGAGTATATGAGTATGTGGTGTTCGATCAATACTACCTCGCGCTACAATACCGAAGACCGTATTGATAGAGAGATTGTTGAGTTCCATCAATACTACCTCGCGGTACAATACCGAAGACCGTATTAACAAAAAGAGTGTTGAGTTCCATCGATACTACCTCGCGGTACAAACAGTACCGGAGATCGTACTGACAGAGTGTATGAGTATGTGGTGTTTCTTCAATTCTACCTCGCCGTACAATACCGAAGACCGTATTAATGGAGATATTGGTGAGTTCCATCAATACTACCTCGCGGTATAAACAGTACCGAAGACCGTATTAACAGAGTATGAGTATGTGGTGTAGCTTGAGGTTGTGTTGTCTTTCGACGCGAAGCGGAGAGAGACAAAAACCGAGAGCTAAAATCTAATATTTTTTCCGTGTATAATACACTATTTTTTCTGTTACGGGAAAAACGACGATTTAATCAAATATCTACCTTAACCTATGTGTATATATATCAGGGAAAAAAGTACTCACTTTTTTCCCGGTTTTCGGGGAAAAAGTAGTTTCATAAAAAGTTATATTCTATTACCTGTCAATAGGGATAAAATGTCAAACTTTTTTCCCGTCACAGAAAAATAAAGATTTTATGTGTCACCTACGTGTTCACAGTATACGATAATAATCAAGTATTTACCATTTTCATATTAATGGGTGACGATTTGCAAGAAAACATGGATGCAAACCAGTTCAAGGAATTAATGCCAATGTTGCGAAACGAACAACAAGTACTATGAACTCAACTTGCTCATCAAATTTGTCCTGATGTTTCAAGACTCAATTTTTCAAGTGAAGCGCAGTTTGGAAACTTTGATCCGACTCGTGAAAAGTTCCTATGTTACCTGGAACCTTTCGAAAATTATTATAGTATGAAAGGCATCACAGATAAATCAAAAATTGCACAACTCCTGTTTGTTTCTGTTGGGTCAACTCATCATAATAACTCAACAGCTTTTCTAGGACCCGGAAAGTTAGTGAAAAATATGTCTTACGAGGATCTTGTCAAAGCATTAAAGGAAGGGCTTATTCATAAGCGTAACGTGGTTGCTTCTCAACATTATTTCCTAAACATGTTTCAATAGGACCGTCAGTCCATCGCCGATTTTGTTGCCGCTCTTCAACGAGATATTCTGGAATGCGAGTTCACCGTGAAATGTGAATGTGATTTATCATTTTCAATTGCTGACGTTTTTCTCAGGGCACAATAATTCATTACAGGCCTTCGTGATATTGGTTAAGGAAACATATACTTCAATCAAATGAAACAAGTTTCGAAGAAATTTTGAATAAAGTCCTTGCATTAGAAGCTTCAAAAATTGAAAGCAGAGTTAACTCAATCCGCTCGAAAAATCGATCATGTTCAAGAAACAGAAATCGTTCTTCAAGTAACTGTTCTCATTTCTGTTTTTGACGTCAACTACCGAATTATCATGCATTAGGAATTGAAAATATGTGTTTTCGCTGTGGAAGAAACAACCATAAAGTGGATAAATGTCGTATTAACCGCTCTAACGTTAAATGCGATCAATGCCTCAAGGAAGGTTCCGAAACCTACTGTCACGTTTGGACCTATTGAATCATTCGACGTTCCAAGAACACCAGTAATGCCTAGGTCACAAGTTATGACTGAATCTACTGTTGGACCAACCCAAGCAAATGCGAGTTCCATTCCAGATCAAGCTCCAGAATGACTTCAGTGTCAATTATGTCTGCCTACACGTTTTGCTGATTATGTCATGACATTAATGTATTATATTCTTTCGTGATTTTTAATTTTTTTTATTATGATTGATGATTCATGTAACTTCTAATTATGTGAAGGAGATTGTTATGTTCTTTCATATTTTAGTACTCAGTATTTATGACACTTGATGAGCTGTCAGAATAGAGTGTTTTGTCAGTTAGAAAAAATGAAGATTTTATGTGTCACGTACGTCTTCACAGTTTTAGTAAGACTCGGCTTAGTGAACTCTAGTATAGCGCGGGTTGTACCCTCTATCGGCGGGCAGTTTCGTTTGTGATTTATTACACATTTTGTTTTGTTCCTTTTGAATAAAAAATATGTAAAATGCATCCACAATTATGTATCACACATATTGTGTATAAAAGTCACAAAGCTGGTGAAAATTTCACCACAAACCGAAATAAACAATCAAGGGTAAAAATATAATACACCAGGTATATTAATTTTCGACAATTGTGAACATTATTTACACATTATTTGTTACACTGTTGAAGGAAAAAATCTACACAGGGATTCCTTTCCGTGTACACCTATGATTTGATTATGAAATAGTTTTCTGGCTTATTCCTAAAACTACCAGGACATTGTATTTTTATTTCTGGACATTGAGTCTGTAAGATAATTTAGTAGAGACAATTAAACTCATGTAAGAAAAATCGCTCATGCCACAGTGCAATTGTCACTTTGACAGCGGCAAAAGTTAGCTGCAACTTTTACAGCGACCAATGCACTAGTGTTTTATCACTTATTCATTTGTTTATCAATTAACGCAGTGTTGGTTGTCAAAATAAATAGTTTGACATTATTTTAAATTAGTGTTGTTCAAATTCCAAACTGTTTCCTTTAGCAATTTGACTCGAAAGACTGTCAACCATGTAGTTTTTCTCGTCTGATTGCTAGAAAACAGTTTCTCATTGAACATCCCATTTTTTTGTTTATTTTGACATCGTCTGCTATGGCCATTAGCAACTTGTTCTGGGTAGGCTGTATACTAACTCTTTACGCCAGTTAAGGAACAGTACTGTTGATTTTAACAGTGAATCATGGAGGATTATTCCCAGCCGGCAACGAGATTCAATCATTGGGAAAAATTAAAAAAGCCCGCCCCGGCTGAGAACCAAACCCAGCACCTCTCGATTACCAGGCCTGGGGTGCTATTCTCGAGTTTGTACTATGCGATTCCGATTCACTGTTCCACACCAATACACTTGGAATATGTTTGTTCTTCTCTCTTTTTCGTATACGATTTGAAACCGAAAGGTTCGAGAATAGACCCCCTGAGTGCTAACCACTGCGCTAATCCCCGCCCCCAACCTTAACTTACCCAATGAAATACAAATCTCTCGTACTCGCCCTTTTGTTCTCGTCCTCGTACGAAAACTTGAGCCGTTGAAAGAATAGAATTTGCTTCTGAACTAGGATTATTATAAATAAATCATAAAATACAAATACTTCAACTGGGGAGATTTTATGAATAATTTTTTAGTGAAAATCTCAATTTGAAATTGAGAAGTTTCCCCGTTATTGAGAGTTGAGAGAAAATAAAGAAAAAAAACAGAATCTACGCAAACAATATATCACAAATGAATAACTACATGTTGTCGATACGAGTTGAAGCTAAGGGCCGTTTATTGGAGGGAAAATACGCAACAATGTAATAGTTCTGTTGATCTTCCCTCTCAGTTCTGAAAAGTGACCACCGGAAGTGGGCTGTGAAATTCTGGCATCTAACAAAATATTCACATATGAAATTGAAACACTGTTCAAAAGTGTCGTTATTCATTCCGGATTTATAGCTAGAAGAAGAATCTTTCGTAACATGTTTTCCGGCTATTTCTTGTAAAGTTTAGATTTAGATTTTCTGGTTTGACCTAATTAATTTACGAGGAATTTGTATGTGGTAATTTTTTAAAAATAATTCTTCATTATATTGATCTTATTATAAGTCTCGTTAAATACAAGGATAGTCAGAACGAGTTGGATTACGTCACCATGGACGCGCTATCGAAGCAAGGAATGCAGGCATGGCTTCTAGAACTCGACGAAATGGATAATTCTATGCGTTTTCATCGCCGCAGAAGTTCTCGAAGCTTCTGATGGATTACACAGTGTGACGCTGGGTTAAACTGCCAACCGATTTTTAAGTATGTGTCAAAATTTTATTCGGTTTCAAGATACAGAGTGTCGAAAGTTAAAAAAAAATCTAGCTACAATAAAATAAATCTTTCATTACCGCAAATAAGCACGTCAAGTTTTATCAAAATCAGTCGAAAGGTTTTTGAGTAATGAATGAAAAAACTGATTTTTTTTATGAAAACTTTGGCACCGTGTATTTCGAAAACGAAGCAAGTAAGGACATATGTGTATATGAAGAAAAATCTTATTTTCACGTAAACAACCGATACTGATCGTCTGGCGGTTAAACCCTGGGTCACCCTGTACAAGCAGGGCGATTCGAGTGGCGGACAAGTTGAAGTTTAAATATAAGTTTATAAAGTTTAATTAGTAAAGAAGGATTATAGAAATTTTTTGTCAATTTTGAAGCTGTCAATAAATGAGTCATACCTAACTGTACAATGTATTTTTGTCTGTTGCCGCGAACCCCAAAATCATAACAGTATGAATATGACATATAAGAAGAAAGTCCATGTCAATTTGTTGAGGTCCTAATTCAGATATTTTTATGGAAAGAACTGAGAAAGCATACAAAATTTATACTTTGGGTTGATATCAGTATTACCATGAAACAGTTTGCTTCGTAAATAGAATAACATATTTTATGATTTGTTTGTATGCATCTCACTTCATCATTAGTGTCTCTATTGCCGAATTTAATGGAATATGAGAAAGTATACGATCTACTCTAACATTTTCTTGTTTGCATTTTTTTTTCAATTTTCATTATAGAATATATGGATAGCGCCTACCCATTCTCAAAACCAATTATGTGGACATTTCACATTTCACAGGGGAACATTACGCCTTTAGTAGCTGACGACCATATACAAAACTTTTCATTAGAGATAAATAATGAGAATGAATGTTATAACCATGTCACTTTTTTTTTTTGAAAAATATCGCTTTAATTAGTCCTCAGCATACGTGAACCGCTATTCTATAAATCTTTCCCAACTCATTTGCACCTGTTCTGCATGTTTCAGGAAAATAACAAGCTAACACGTTCGTCGCCAAAACGTGCATTGTTTTCAAATAGAGGCAGACAAGAGAAGCGACAAATTTACTATTAACTGGATTACTAGCAGCTTGTTAGCACGAACACTGTGAAAGATGTCAGTCCTTTTTTATTTTATCGGCTATTGCTTCCACAAAATACACACGTGAACTCCAGTAGAAAACCTGATATATGAAAGAACCGTAGAGATCCATTCGAGTTTGGCTCTTCAATTGAAACTTTTCTTGCTGTTTACTTCAGTTGGAACTATGAAAGTATACAGTCTCCTTCAAAAAGTTGGCATCTAAGGAGAAAACTGTTAATAATAAATTATTATAAAATTAGACTTGTACGTTGGGTCGGCGTGCTTTGAAAAAAAAAAATAAAAATTACCTACTTGGGCACGTGAATTTCGCTATGTGTCAAAAGTATTTTTTTTTTTTAATAACTACTGAGAATGTGCATATTTGTTTGAATTTCGACAAATAAAAAAAAGTTGTTTCTATTTTGATTTAACATATCTGTGCCAAATTTGAACGTTCGAATGCAACGTTTAGTTTTTGCCATTTTTTTCAATATTTACGAAAATATATATATATATTTACGGAGGATACATAACACAAGTTGAAGAGGGTATGCATCCTCCTGACTCACACTATTCACCTTCCTATAGTCAACACAAAATCGCCAGGAATAATCCTTTTTCTTTACCATGACGACAGGACTACTCCAAGCACTAGAAAATGGTTCTATAACGTCTCCACTGAGCATGTCCTGTAACTCAGCGTCTATAAGTTTGAGTAATGCCTGAGAAACTGGGTAGAACCGCTGTTTTATTGGTTCTGTATTTTTCTTAAGAACAATCCGATGTTATACTAAACTAGTACATCCTAGTTTGTCTCCCATTTTCTCAAAATATTCCCTAACCATTTTGTCAAGTTCAACTGTTTGATTCTCAGTCAAATTATCCTTCGAATTCAATGCTATCACCGAACATAAATCAAAATTCTCAATTTCAGTTTCAACAGAAAATTGTCACTCTTTAGCTCTGAGGTTTGGCACAATACCCATACGAATCCAGAAATCAACACCCAATATCTATTGATTGAGGTCTGGTACAACTAATAGGTCAATTATCTTTTCAACATTCCGCAATTTCACAGAAACCCGTATAACACCATTTACACTGATAGCCATTCGCCTCAGTTACAGATATAGCATCAGAAACATCTAATTCAACTTAACCTATATTTTTCAATTCCATCCTTTTTCACCTAAAATACTACGACTCTAGCTCCACTATCAAGTAGACCAACAATATCAATACCAAAAATAGAAACAGTAACATAAGGTCGTTCATCTCCCCGAGCATGCGCAAAAACAAAGTCAATCATTGTTTTGAGAGAATTGCTGGCCTCAGTACCATTCGGAGACGAAAGCTGGCCATCCACTAACGCCTCCTTTGTCCATATCCCTGAAAACTCCTGTAACACATGAGACAAGTATATTTTGTTACATCAGGCCGACCGCATCTATAACAAATATTTTTTTGTGGGTTTTTCACACTTGGAACATAGATGAGAATCACTCCCACAATTCCAATAAAGTCTACCGTGTCCTTCACTCGAAGTACCAGCAGATTCATTACTGACGAAGGAAACCGATGGTGCATACACGAAAGCCAAATCCGGTTCCAACAAGTTATTTCGGTTCTTTGGAGGTGGGTTGTGGGAATCAATTGTCAACTTTCTACTCTCAATCTGTCTCCCCAATTGTAGAAGATGATCAACAGATTTAACCTCAACTAAACTCAATTGACTTTGGTAAAATGGTGTGATGTTTTCTAACAGAATTTTCAATTTGGTACCATCACTTACGGGTGAACATATTATTTATTACAGCTATATAGATTCCAATCGATTCGTTTGGTTCTTGAGAGCTATGTCGGATTTCCTTAAAGAGTTTTTCATTAAAATTTGCTGGCGGTAATCTGAGTTCATCAACCAATTGTGTCCATGTACTAACCTTCGAACGAACAGATCTGAACCAAATCAAAGCTGAACCTGAAAATAAGTCAATCACTGATCTTCTGTGATACCTCTGGACAAACAAAGTTCCTCCACATTTTCCAAAAAGGCTCCCAAAGAAAATCTGCCATCACCACTGAACTTGGTTGAATTCCATTTTGAAACAGGTACACTCTTGAATATAATGGTCGGCTGAAAATTGCCACCAACTCCCTGAAAACCGGTATTCTTAGTGGAGCCCGGTACATCATCATCGTCCTCAGACTCTGAAGAACCTATAGAACTGCTGGTATCAGGCATAATTATGCTAACATTTGAAGGCACCGCAGCTTGCTGTTATTGACGTTTATGAATCGAGACTTTGTACTTCAATTTATTTTGTGAATCTGATAATACAACCAATAACTTTGATCTCGAAGCATGTTTGGTGGAAACTGAACGTTCTGCTCTCTGAAAAGTATGTACCAACTTACTAGTAATCTTTTTAAAGAGTTCACTGGAATCCGTATCTGAGAAATCATCAATGAGTTGTTTCAACTCATTCATTTTGCCTTTTACATACGTGGAATCATCGTCAAAAGAAAATGGTTACTTTGGTATTTTCTAATTTGAGCAAACTGGTCAATGCTGGACGCATATCCTTCACTTGTGAATCATTACCGTCAAAACCTCTCTATTGTAACTCATATTGTAGTTCTGACTTTTCTAGCCTATTCAAAATTGCTAATACTGCCGAATTAGGATCAATCCGATCAAATTCCATAGAATAAAAGCAATTCCTGGAAAACGACACTGGGCGTCGGTAGGCGTCGGTGCACAAAAATTATAAAGCTGAAATATGAAGAATTTGATCAAATTCTATCAAAAAGGTCAATTTCTGAAAAAACGACGCTAGGCGTTGGTTGGCGTCGGACCACAAAAAGTGTTAATAATGCCGAATTATGATCAAACCGATCAAATTCTATTGAACAAGAACAATTTTAGAAAAGCGACGCTGGGCGTCGGTAGTCGTCGGTGCACAAAAATTGAAAAGTAAGCTGATATATGAACAATCCGATCAAATTCTATTGAGAAGTCAATTTTTGCACAAAAATTACAAAATAAGACAAAAAAAATAATCAGATCAATTCTATCAGAAAAAAATGATTTTAGAATAACGACGCTGGGCGTCGGTAGGCGGCTGTGCACAAAAATTGAAAACTCAACTGAAAAATGATTTATGAGATCAAATTCTATAAAAAAAAACTGTTTGAGAATAAACAAAAAAAATAGAGAGTGATATGAGGGTGCTAGACAAATTGCGATCCTGAGTAACTTGAGAATTATTATAATATCTCAATGCTCACTAACCTGCCAATTGAGCATTGAACTTGAATAAACTCATTTTGACCACTTGATAGCTCAGCTGAAAAGTAAAACTATTGCACATAAGAAAACAAGAAGCTATCAATTTTCAACAGTCAAATCGTGTATTCATTCAATTAAAATCACGAGTCTACATAAACAGAATCGAAGGTAATGCAATACAAAAAAATATATGTATACAGGGCAATTCAAATTCGACCCCCACCATTGGGATCTCCTAAACTACAGTAGATACGTTGAAGCTTAAATTGGGGAAAAGTTGCGTTTTTGTGTGCTTAACAAAATACTGTTTTGAAACTTGGAAAATTCCGAGAATTTCCGGAAATATCGGGAAAAAACTGAAAATCGGAATTTTCGTTTTTATTTTTTTCTATCGTTATTTGACAACATAGCTCAAAACCAAAAGTACATTCTCATTGATACTTGTTCTTAGCTACACGTTTTCATGTTCAGATTTACTATCCGACGTTTCATCTTCTGGCATTCATCATCAACTTTTTTTTCTGTTATGGGCGCCACATTGTTTTTTTATACGGAAAAATAGTGATTCTCATTCTGATTTCATTAATGTATAATTTGTTATGAACCCACAGATATTAAAAAAAAAACAACTTCATCTGAGATGGTCATGACTCCATCGAAAAATTTTGTTTAATAAACACTAGTTGTCAGAACTCATTAAACATAATAAGTTTGCCCAAATACTTCAGTCGAAATGTCCTCATTTTCAAATGAAGAAAAACGAGATATATGTTGAAACTTTATTATAAATTTGATAGGAATAGTACGAAAACAGCACAAATTTATTTTGAATTATATCCGGAAAGACAACAGCCGGATAGAACATTATTCGGAATTTTGGACAAACACTTGGCTGAGTACGGTGCGTTTCAAAAACCAAGAATGAAATATGGAAGCAGAATGGAACAAACTACTAGAAATAACTTATTAGCCGAAGTAAAATAATTGTTCATTCCATATTCGAAGAAGTATAATTATTTTTGATACTTTTTTAGATGAATGCAGATCCTTCCAAATCAACACATCAAGTCTCGGCAGAAATGGATGTGCCACAGACGAGTGTTTGGATGGAATTAAAAAAAAAGTGGTTTGAAATGTTATAAGATACAAATTTCACAAAAATTACATCCAGGTGATCCTGAGAGAAGGATGGAATTTTGTAGCTGGCTCTCGAATAGGGTAGACCCTACAAACTTCTTGAAAAACATTATTTGGACCGACGAAAGTACTTTTTCGAACTGTGGTGTTTTAAATAGAAATAATGAGCACATTTGGAGTGAAAATAATCCACGACACTTCAGAGAAGTCAGACCACAAGTTCGGTTTCGTTTGAATGTGTGGACTGGAATTTATGACGACCGAATACTTGGACCTCATTTCTTCTCTAATAAGTTGAACGGGGAAACCTTCGGTTCTTAAGAAACGAATTCGAAGAATATATGGATACGTTTCCCCTTGTTAATTATAACAGCTACTGGTTTCAGCGTGACGGGGCTCCTCCACACAATAAAAGAGTAGGCCGACAATGTCACCTGACCTTACAGTTTTGGATACTTTCTTGTGGGGCACTTTAAAGAACAGAATCTATGGAGAGCAAGAATATGACACAGTAGATGAACTTAGAGACAATATCATCACGCAATTCAGGTCTATCAGAAGAAGGGATATTGTTAGGGCTGTTCTTGATTTGAGACGACGAGCTCGGTTATGTATACATTTCGAACACTTGTAATACTTTTTGTGCATTTTTTACAAGCTCATGATTTCATTCTTGTTTTTTGAAACGCACCGTACTCAGCCAAGTGTTTGCCTAAAATTCCGAATAATGTTCTATCCGGCTGTTGTCTTTCCGGATATAATTCAAAATAAATTTGTGTAAATTTGTAATATTCCTATCAAATTTATAATAAAGTTTCAACATATTTCGTTTTTCTTCATTTGAGAATGAGGACATTTCGACTGAAGTATTTGTGCAAACTTATGATGTTTAATGAGTTCTGACAACTAGTGTTTATTGTACAAAATTTTTCGATCATGACCATCTCAGATGAAGTTGTTTTTTTTTAATATCTGTGGTTTCAGAAGAGCGAATCATAAGAAATTATACATCAATGAAATCACTATATTTTTGTATGAAAAAACAATATGGCGCCCATAACAGAAAAAAAAGTTGATGATGAATGCCAGAAGACGAAACGTCGGATAGTAAATCTGAACATGAAAACGTGTAGCTAAGAAAAGGTATCAATAAGAATGTACTTTTGGTTTTGAGCTATGTTTTCAAATAACGATAGAAAAAAATAAAAACGAAAATTCCGATTTTCAGTTTTTTCCCGATATTTCCGGAAATTCTCGGAATTTTCCAAGTTTCAAAACAGTATTTTGTTAAGCACAAAAAAACGCAACTTTGTCCCAATTCAAGCTTCAACGTATCTACTGTAGTTTAGGAGATCCCAATGGTGGGGGTCGAATTTGAATTGCCCTGTATTATATATCATATAAATAATATTTTCCATTGTTTTACTTTAAACTTGAGAAAAGCATGTAGCACTCTAATATACTTGTAACAAAAAAATATATAATAGATATCTATTTATACCGGATCAAGATCACTATTGGCAGTGGCAGTAGTCAGCATTAGGTCAACAAATAATAAATAATTTAGTTGTAGACAATATGAAACCGAGCACAACACTTCGCGTGAATCCATGCGCAGGTTATAATATCATTAAGGGGAAACGTATTTTTGCAAATACGAGCAAATGAAATCAAGCCGTCATAGTTCTCAGCTTACAAAAATGTTATAAATTTTCCTATATATGTAATAATATATCTTGATTATATCTATTACTATCTATGATTCTATGATTGTATCGTGATATTACACAACGCATCATTTTAATAATATTCTTAGTTTTCGAATAAAAAAAATGTATGAAATTCGGTTGTCAATTTTTTTTCTTTTTTAATAACTTGCGTGCGATCCAGCGAACCAGAAATCAGCTGACGTAAGGGGCGGGAGCATCTACGGATCACCCTGTATACCATTGCATTCAACAGAATGACATCACATCATTATGCAGCCAGAAATCATAGCTTCGAACAGCAGTTCCACTGCCCGTAACAACAGCTGAGGTGACACCACGGAAATAAATGCCGGGAAAAACAACCCTAAAAAATTATACCTATTAAAAAGTATGAGATTAATATTAAAAAAAAATGTTCAGTGTAAATATGAGTAATGAACCAATTAGTGAAACCCTTTACAACCCTTTACATTGATGAAGAATACGTGGGAGACAAATTATAATTATTATTACTTTCATTCTTCTCTCAGAAATTAAACTGAGTAGGTATGTCGTAATATGGAAACATTTCACTAGGAAATGATAACAAGATCCTATACGAAATCAAATGATATAACAAAAAAAAATACACACCATCTACAAGAGAAAACAAAATGTTTCGGTAATCAAAAAAAATTTATAAGAATCACTTACCTTGAACACGGGTTGCTTTTATTTATTTTTTAGTTAAATTCAATATATTATTCTTCCTCGGGTTTTTGACTACACAATTTTCATAATTGTGGTGTAGATGTGGTGGAGCAAATCCTCACAATAAAGAGAAGTTATTTCGGAAAACCAAAATTCCTGAATCCGTCGTCAGACAATTCCCAAAATAACACATTAACTTTCAAACTTGAATCCCTCCAAGGGAAGACAAAAATGTCTCCATATATTCAAAAGTAAAACCAGCAACACCAAATACTCTATTCTGCACGATTAAAAGTGTAGTTTTTGATCTGAACGCTTATCGTTCTTTGCAGGAAAGAAATACTCATGCCGATTTTTTTTGTCCATCGCAGGAATTTATTTCGCTAGACGATTTGTTTACTCGTTATTTGGTACACCTCCTGACATCTATCACTGAGAGATGATGACGGTTACCACGAATAATGTATTTATACCAAATATAATTATGGAAATTGTAGGTACCATTTTCATTAAATGTCCAGTTACCGCCGCTGAGCCTAGCACGGCAGTTTTGGACAAGCTAGAACATGTATGGAACCCGTCTATAAGTATATGTTTCAAAGATAATATTTCCCAATATATCTAGGATTGCCGTTAAAGCATAACTAAGAATTCAATTATTTTATAGTTTTTATTCTCTAATTATAATAACAATGATATCGAATATTTAACAAAATGTCAAGCCTTTCTTTTCTTGTCCAAACTCATATATTTACCTATACCTAATTACTACAATACACGAATATATCCGGTTTGTCTTCAATTAATATAGCGATAAATAATTTTTCAGACATTCCTACAATTTGACCTATTGAACATTACCATTATCATTCACTATTCAGCGTTCAGTCAGTTAGTCAATTCCAAACTCCTGTTTACTAAACCAAAATTACGACATTCAAATGTACCTACTCCTAGAGGTGCGCCACTGGAGTATTGATTAAGAATTCTATAAGTAGGTACTGCAGTTATTTCGAATTTCAACTTAGTATATGCAACCAAAAATACTTGAAGGTAAGAAAAAATTTCCTCATTCAGGGGACAGTTCGAATTGCAGGAATACTCTCTTAAGCCGAATCGAAGAAATCAGTTGGTTTAAACCAAGGACATTACATAAAGGACTGCTGGATCCCTATCGTGACGTACCTATGTGGCCCCCTACCTAGTCCATTCCACCACTCAACAACTTGTTTTTCATACGGAGGCCACCGCATTACGTCATTTCAAGGTCATTACTGATACAAACATGGGAGATAGGAATCCAGCAGTCCTGTGTGTAATGTCCTTGGGTTTAAACAACGCTGCAGAAATTCGAGACTAATTCGTGGAACTTTTTAATTTTAGGTCATTATTGATAAGTCTTTTACATATTGTTATGCAATATCTCAAGAGAAATTCTGCTAATGAATTATAAATCAATAGCATGTTTCAATGTTAAAGTGTATGCAGCAGTTGATTGAGATTTTTGTAATGTAAGTTACATGTTCGTCCCACCTCAGAAATTGGTCAACTATGATGCCTAAATATTCACTTTTGTCAGCTTCCTCAATTACAGGGCAACATGGAAGATCATGGAAAAAAATGTATGCTTAGTTGAACTACACCAAAGGACCAAGACGATCGAAGAACGTCCACAAAACTCCATTCTTGTCCTTTCCTACATCAGGGGTATCTCCGAGAAGATCAGAAGGATCGGAAACAAATGAAACATCGAAAGTTGCTTTCAATCCGGCAGTACCTTACGAAGCTTCCTCACGAAGACCAAACTAGAGAACAAAACAGAGTCCAGCAAAAATTGTATTTACGAGGTCCCATGTAAATGTGGAGATTTCTATATCGGAGAGACTAAGCGACCATTATCTGTAAGAATAGCTGAACACAAAAAGTGGTTTCAACGAGGGAAAACATCTAAATCGGGAATTGCCGATCACGCATGGACAGAGCACCACCAAATTCTCTGGGACAAGGCTAGTGTTCTTCATAGAGAGGAACATTGGTTCAAGTGACAAATTTACTGAAACCGCCTAAGTCGAAGCCAATGGTGCATTCAGTCAACCGAGCAATTTACTACATCGTCTACAACCTTGAAAAAACAATGAAGTTCTGTAGCACAAAACTCTTTTGTCAACACAGAATAAAATTGGTACCTGAATACAATGAAAAAGTTCAGTGACTCAATGAATATTTTTATCAATATTGGTCCAATGAACGCAATCGTTATGTCAATGTACCACTGGTTATCCATACTATGAATACGGATCTCAATGAATGCTTTCATTGATATCATGATCAAGTACATTAAATAGGTTCGTTATGGTAATGAATTCCATTCATCAAATGAATAAGGAGTTATCACCCAAGCAATGAATTGTATTCGTTCAACTGATGAAACTGTATTCATCAGATTAATTAATTATTATAAAAAAGTTCAGTGGCTCAATGAACATTTTCATCAATATTGGTCCAATGAACGCAATCATTATGTCAATGTACCACTGGTTATCCATACTATAAATACGGTTGTTAATGATATCAATGAATTTTTTTGTTGATATCATGTTCAAAAACATTAAATAGGTTCGTTAGGGGAATGAATTCCATTCATCAAACGGATGAAGATTGTTCACCCAAACAATGGACTGTATTCGCTCAACTGATAAAAGTGTATTCATCAGATTAATTATTATTGTTCGTTCTTCGAATAAATGTATGATTGATATAATGATTCAGATTATTTCGACGATGGATATTTTTCATCAATTCAATGAATGGTGTTTATTGATAATCGGTTACTATAATGCAAGGTTCGTTGGGGTAATGATTTCCATTCATCAAACGAATGAAGAGTGTTCACCCAAGCAAAAAATTGTATTCGTTCAACTGATGAAACTGTATTCATCAAATTAGTTATAATTGTCCATTCTTTGAATGCATGATGTATGATTGATATAATGATTCAGATTAGTTCGACGATGGATATTTTTCATCAATCCAATGAACGGTGATTATTAAGTATCGGTTATTCCTTGATTCAATAATTAATATACATTAAATCTATGTTTCAGTTTATTTTCGTGATGCTTTCACACATTGAAATAATTATTTTGTTTCATTTGAATAAGTGGTATTTATTACGAAGTCGTGCGGAGTGGTCCCTCTAGTGGAGGCGCTGTGTACTACCAGCTAAAGCTAACTTGCCGGCAAAATTTATGAGTATATTTAAACACGAGATGGCTTGGTTCGACATAAGGGTTATTATTATATTCATAAACATATTAATTACGGAGTTACAGAATGGAAGGAAAATGTTGCTTCTATCTGCCTACCAAAACTGGGACTTAGTAACTTCGTTACACCTTCTATGATCTTTCCATAGCCCCAATAAAACCTGTGTGTAGATCTGAAAATAGATTATCATTGATTTCGATAAACTTGGATTCATTGTAACAATAAAATCATCTCTGGGATCATTAATTACGTTCATGAAATAAGATGAACAATTTCAAATAGATTCAGTGTACCCCTTTCATTACCTCAATGAACTTTTTCATAGCAGCAACGAAACCTGTTGATGAAGGTAAAAAAAGATTATCTTTGATCTCAATGAACTTGAATCATTGTCACGATGAAAAATTTGTTGTGAATACTTATACTTTGGAAGGATTAATTTGGCATTTTTATTTTTAGTTAATCTTGTTTACTCTTTGTTGAGCTGGTAAAAATTTGAGAATTTTAAAAATTCTTACCAAAGGGTATAAATGATATACAACACGGATGAATCACTCAGGAGAATAACAAATATATGAAAAATAATGAAATAATGAAAAAGCACGGACTTCAGATAGCTCCGCATAAAACAGAAGTGATGCTAACAGACCTCAAAATAGAAAAGTTAAATCAAAATAGAAGGTGAGTATATAAAAATTGTAAAGAGTGTAAAAAGTATACTCAAGAGACACACTTAACTATAAACCGCACATAGACACTAGTCATAAAAAAATCTGAAGGAAAATTATCATCTCTTAGCCGGCTGATTCCCACTATGGAGTAGAGACTCATAAAAAATTCAAAAACGTGGGTCAAATGTACACTCGCAGGAGGAGGAATTATTTTGTCATGCAATTTTCATCCAGACATGATTCTTTTGGAGAGTATACCCTCAGACTAGGTTAAAAATTACGAACAGAAGACTCAGCTGAGCATAACATATTTCACTGCATAAGATGGACGGAGGAAAGACTTGAAGTGAATGTTAGGCTCAGTGGCACAATAAATACATATCTACATAGAGGCCAAGTTCAAAAATATATTCATATTTCACTATTCGCAACTCCCCTTCTCGAGCTCCGACTGATACGTATTTCATTTGCTGAAATTTTCTGCGTCCGAAACCATCGAAAATTTTCTGAATTCCTACGAATTCAATATCTAGCCATCAGGGGGTAAAAGGGAGACTGAGGTGGAATTTCATGAAATTGTTTTATTGTAGTCGATTCTTAGATCGGATGCAATATTTCAGATCAATCAGCACTTACTGCTCGTGAAAGTGCTCGAAGTACTTTTGTGCTCCTAAGCATTGTGCTCCCGAGCACTTTCCTAATTCATTGCTTAATGCTCCGAAGCATTTAATGAAAGTGCTTGGTACTCGCGAGCACTCCAGTGCTCCGGAGCACTTTTCGGGATTACTAAGCACTAAGCCTTTCCATATAAATGAATCTTGTTGAAACATGAAGTCGCGGCAGATGGCACCCGGCGGCACCCCCTACCAAAAAATCAATTTTCTACGATAAGTACTGCGTCTAGAAAATTACTGTTTAAAAAAATAGTACAATTTTGTCGGTTACTTTTCCTATCTAAATAGATGAGATAAACATTACTTCTTCTTTTCAAACTACTTTGACGTATCGGAGACCAAATCTGTCTCTGTTATCAAAACCTTTAGAACAATAATTTTTTTTAATTTTTGAGTCAAATTGTTATTTCTTTAACGGAAGTCAAAAATAGTCTATCAAAAATTTCGTATGGATGACATTTGCTATCTGGATACAGAGGATGTGCGGTATGTCAATTACCATTCTATTATTTCAATCTTCTTTTCTGTGTTACCATATGCGACCCATTTCGATTTGATTTTGATTTACATGTTTTGTTTTTTTTTTTCAGACTGTGCGAGGTTAACCACTCAAAAAGCGATGTCAAGAAAACAACAAAACCAAACATTCAATCAATATTCCTATTTTATTTGAATCATATTGTTGATTCCAGCAATTCTATTTCAAAATATTATATTATGTTAGCAGAGTTATTAACGTCCTTTCAGTACCTACTATTTTATTCACGAGTGCAGCGTTGCGGAACGACTCTTTAAAAAACAATTGTCTCGAGGAGTTCATAAATGCTTCACATATACCGTACTTTTTTTACGAATTCATATAATAACCACAAAATTGTATGTCTTTGAGTTGATATATTTTTTATCATAACAGTTTCAATTGACAGGTCAAGAACAACCTACTCTCTCAGGGTTTTTAACCACTGAAATCAAACAGTAACCCTAGCGATGTACGTAAAAAAAAATTGTTACTATGAAAATGTTTAAAAAAAAATCATTCAAATACAGATAGTAGAAAAAATAACTTAAGTTTTTAGTTGACTCGGTTGTTACTTGGTGGAAATCCATAGCACTTCTTAGACTGTTAGAAACGTGAGTTACTGGAACGTGATTTAACACGATAAGATTTCAACAAATGATATTATATAGAGACATGCTTTGCTACACTGTAGTTTTTCAAGCGGTTAATATAATAACTGCTTGAAAAAGTGACAGTGTAGCGAAACATGTCGCGATGTATTATTATTTGTGAAAATCTTACGTGTTTGTTCAGTAACTTAAATATCTAAAAAATGCTTAGTGTTCCCTGACTGGAATTCTTTTTGAAAGTGCCTAGTAATCGCGAGCATTTCATAAATAAAAGTGCTTATTGCTCGAGATTTCGGAGCACTGTTCAAGAGTGCTTAGAGCTTAGTGCTCGAAGCACAGCTCTGAGGCAGACAAACAGGTATATAAACGGCAATGGCAATCCGAATGCAAGAAAATACAACTCGTCCTGCGGACTCGTTGTATTTTCAGCTTTGGGATTGCAATTCATGAATATTCCAAAAAATTATCGGTGATAATTATACCACTTATTATATGTATAACCTCTGATAATATTTCAAACGAAATATTTTGGAACTCAGTACTGTTCGGAAAAGTAGGTGATATAAATTAACTTGATGGTGGTGTATGTTCCTATCTAAAATCAACTCGACGAGATGATATGGTTTTGATACTTTTATACCAGGGTGCTCACATTGCATAATATCGTAAATCATCGTTATCGTAAATCATAAATCTTTTCATAATTAATTATGACCAGTAGTGATATAGTGTTTTAAAAATGGAAAAAATTATAAGTGGCATTTGAAAATGCTACAAAGTATACTGGTATACTTCAATACATGGTAAACAATGTTGTTATTTCCTGAATGATTGGAGACCAGGTACACAAAACTGCCCCATATAATTAAATGTTTTGGGCATTCCAGAGTAATATCGCATTAATGTAACTCATTATACTTCTGCTAGATGAAGCTATTGTATAGCGAAAAATGTGTCGTTGTTTTGTAAACTAACAAATTGTGAAAGTCATCATTAAAGATTGATTATAAATTAAAAATAAAATGAAATGAAAACAAATACTCTCATCAACAAAATAAACCGAAAATTATTAATAACAAAAATTTTCCTTATATCATTTGGAACTGAACAAACTACATAAACACGATAAAAGAATTGCACCATATCATTGACCTACCTAATTAGTTGAAACACGAGTCACGAGTGTGCACTGTGACTGATAAACGCCACACGCTGATGAGGTTGAACAAAATTCTGTTTTAGCGATATCACGTGATCACGGCGTCTAGCTAGGTGGAATTACCGCTGAAGTGGAAGGAGAGTATATACAGTATGGGAAAGTTTTTATCTGGGGTATGGTAGTTTCATGGGAGCGTAAAGAATAGCTTGCTATAATGTTGAAAGAGCATTACAATTCCTTCTCTACTCGCTCGAGGAAGGTATATCGACTGAGCTGTTAATTAATTCTTCGCGCGTGGCAACAGGAGAGGCGCGCAGTAGTGAGTCTCTCTTATTTATGTGGTATTATCATATCATTGCGTTCCTTGTTGCTCGCGTAGATTTCTGTCCATACCCCAGATGAAAAGTTTCCGATGATGTATATGCACCGAGTTGCGTTTCGCGTTACCTATAATTTTCTGGGATTCTATTCCGTAATCTATGGTCACATGGTAGCGTTAACTACTTGTCACCCAACGATGTACAACTGGTACATACGCCACTATGTAGCTTGTAGTCAAGAAAGTCTTCACTTAAAAATGAAAATCTCACATTTTGCGCCCCTAGGTCGTTTGCGCCTGTGGCAAATTCCTCCTTCGCCACGCCCTCTGTCCGGCTCTTTTGTTTATAAACAAACCATAGCAACCGACATCTACACTTGAGTAACGCCTAGGTACTGTATGAATCGGTTGATCTATAATTCGAATGATATAAAACACTGATGAGAATTGTAGAACTCGCTAGCTCCTGTGTTTTAAACATACAACTATCATAATTGTTTCATGAATAGCTATTTTACAATGATTACAATATACGCAACAAGATTATACAATCTTAATGAGGTTGGTGATCCAACAAAATGTTTTATTGAGGAGGTTTAGTAGGGTATTAAATCGGTTTAGTTTTTCATCTTTCCTATTTTTTTTATTTGTTATGTAAAATTTTTTAAAATATTGGTATCTGTTAATCTGCTGTCGTCCCCCTATGAACGGCCGCCCCCAAAAGTCGAAACTTGTGCGATCCATTGTTTAGAGGGATAATTGGGGTAATTATCCCCCCAGACGGACTCGTTTCATTCCAAAAAAATTATAAAAATTAAAAAATTAGTTTTTTTCAGATTTAATATGTTTCACCCCCCAAGAAGAGTTGTACCCCTCCAGAAAATATGCCTGCATCCCCCTTTGGCCAAGGTCTAATTCGGGTAATTACCCACCCCAGGAGGATTTAATGTATGTTTTACACCCTCCCCCCAGAAAAGTTGCCTAGATCCGCCCTTGGTGCGAGCTAGGGAATAACGAGGTCATACCAACAAAATCTCTGGATTAAAGATTGGTAAAATTTAAATTTTTTTTCAGAAACATTCAATTAATGTTGATAATTTCAGCTATAATTTTAAAACAAAAGATTTTTCTGGAATGTATTTTTTTCTCAAGAAAAGTTATTCAACGCGAAAACGAGCGCTATAAAGACAATGAAATTCAATGAAGGCTCTAAGAATATACCATCACACGCATCTCTCGGATGAGATGAAAAAACAATAGAGAAAAAATGTGACTGACATCAATCGTCTCGTTTGAATTATGATTCCCTTTTTTCAACGAGTTTCTGAGCACCCCGACACATTTTTACAAGAAGAATATCAATTTCTTTTATTAAATATCATTAGTGTTACAAAGGCTCAGATCCCCTACATTCATCTTCCAGATAACGGAGTTCTGATGTCCGCTCACTTATTAAAGGATGCTTGGGACTTGCTGGCTCTATTTTCCACCCTTTCGTAATTTTTTTGGTGTCATCGTTATAAAAAGTGTAGAATAAATTGAATTCCTGCTCATATTTCAGGAGTTTAACCTGTTGGAGTTTTTGCATTGATATTCCTTTGAAGGATTTTTTCTGCCTAGATGGCGCAAAAAGTTTGTTTGGTAAACGAGCGTCGTGAACTGATTAAATTCAGAAAAGGAATAGAACCCAACGTTCATTTTGGTGATTAGGAGTGTTTCATTTCTTCATACATGAAATCTTCCTGGTACAATCCAAAGATGTATAATTAATTAGATTCTATTCCATAGTCACTTTTTAAATTTTACGTACTTACTAATATCATTTCAATATCACAATTGAATTTTTTTGGGTATAAAGGTGTACAAATTTCTACAAAGTACGAAAATACCGTTGCAATCGACTATGCGATTCGTGAAATTCAGTCAATTAGCCAAATTCATAAAAAGAAAGATAATTAATGCTTATACAGTATCGGAAAGTTTTCATCGGGGGTAGGCTGTTTTCATACGAGCATAAAGGATAGTGCTATTATGTTGAGAGAGCATTACAATTTCTCCTCGACTCGCTCGAGGAAGGGATATCGACGTGGATGTTAATTCTTCGGACGAGGTAGTAGGGGAGGCGTACAGTAGTGCGTCTCTCTTATTCATGTGGTATTATCATATTATTGCTTTCCTTGTTGCTCGCATAGATTTGTCTATACCCCCGATAATGTACATACAAAATATATGGAAGGAATCATTCAGCTTCTATTCAAAATAATGTCAAGTAGAACCTTACACTCCTATAATATAAGCATATCTACATGTGAATGGGTATTCATAATATTTTTCTTTCACTTTCAATGAAAAGCATACTCCTCAGAAATTGTGAGTGTGGTCAGCAATGGCAGATGTTGTGCATCGAGTGATCAAGGAATGTCAAACATTACAAGGCCTACTTAAAAACACCTTTATGTTCCTCTCCAGTGTTAGGTATTGACACCTGGCACGGGCCAGTTTGCATATTGAACAAGGGAACCCCAGTTCGCGAACAGGATTGGCACTGGCGTCCATATCGCGGAAGAGGGAAAACAGAGGTATAAGTCCGCCTAACCCAAGTAGGGGGCACTGTAATGAAGGCTGCATGGCGCAAAGGATGATGTGTAGCTAACGATCTCTCCAGAAAACCTGCCAACTTGTTGAAGTACTTAGAATTGTCTCAGCAAGAACTTCTGCTGGGACTGACCTTTTTTCCAACATCACTCGTGGAACCATATGAAATAACCACAATAAGAAATCAATCAACGAAACTCGGAGATAGGGAACCAACAGATTCCGAATCCGGAACCAGGAAGGTAGCGAATATGAGAGTGAGAGACTAGAAGAACTGGGAAGTGAGTTGAAAACGTGATATGGTACGGGCGTGCATGTATGTGGAAGACACTATCAGTCACTTACTTCTTCAGAGAATAGGCGCCAGATTTTTGGAAACGAAGTAGATCACAGAATGTAGCAAAATAAGTATTTTTTTTAATTGTAATACTTATGATAATTTTTCACATTTCCAGGACCGGTATGGCCCAGACAATAACTCATAACTTCTGCCAATTTCATATTTCAATATAACAAACATAATCAGTTTAACTCCAGTAATAAATCTTAACTTCCTTATAAGCAACTCTGCCTGTTTCATGTTTCAGGGTAGAAATCAGAATCAGTTGCAATAATAATGCACATTTTCGGAATAATTTTTCCAGGCGTCCAGGACCGGCTTCACTCCAGCAATAAATCTTAACTTCCATTAGGAATTCTGCCAGTTTCATATTTCAGCATAACAAAGAGAATCTAAGAAAATGATTCACATTTTCAGAAAGATTTTTCCGGGCGTCCAGGACCAGCTTCACTCCAGCAATAAATTTTAATTTCCTTATTAGGAACTCTGACAGCTTAATATTCCAGCATAACGAAGAGAGTAGTTTAAGAAAATAATTCATATATTTAGAATAATTTTTCCGGGCGTCCAGGGCCGGCTTCACTCCAGCAATAAATCTAAACTTCCTTATTAGGAAGTCCGCCAGTTTCATATTTCAGAATAACGAAGAGAAAAGTTTAAGAATATAATTCACATATTCAGAATAATTTTTCCGGGCGTCCAGGGCCGGCTTCACTCCAGCAATAAATCTCAACTTCCTTATTAGGATTTCTGCCAGTTTCATATTTCCATGTAACAATCAGGATCGATTGAGAGAAGAATCCATATGTTTAGAATATTTTTTCCGTGCGTCCGGGGCCGGCTTCACTCTAGCAATAAAGCTTAACTTCCTTATTAGAAACTCTGCCAGTTTCATATTTCAGGGTAACAATAAAGATAGGTTGAGAAAAAAATCGTCATGTTCAGAATAATTTTTCCGGGCGTCCAGGGTAGGCTTAACTCTAGCAATAAATCTTAACTTCCTTCTTGGGAACTCTGCCAGTTTCATATTCCAAGGTAACAATCAGGATTGGTTGAAAACAGAATCCACATGTTCAGAATAATTTTTCCTGGCGTCCAGGGCCAGCTTCATTCCAGCAATAAATCTTTACTTTCTTATTAGGAACTCTGCCAGTTTCATATTCCAGGGTAATAATCAGTATCGGTTGAAAAAAGGATCCACATATTCAGAATAATTTTTCCAGGCGTCCAGGGCCGGCTTCACTCTAGCAATAAATCTTAACTTCCTTATTGGGAACCCTGTCAGTTTCATATTCCAGGGTAACAATCAGGATCGGTTGAAAAAAGAATCCACATGTTCGGAATAATTTTTCCGCGCGTCCAGGGCCAGCTTCATTCCAGCAATAAATCTTCACTTCCTTATTAGGAACTCTGCCAGTTTCATATTCCAGGGTTATAATCGGGATCGGTTGTGAAAAGGATCCACATGTTCAGAATAATTCTTCCGGGAGTCCAGGGCCAGCTTCACTCCAGCAATAAATCTTAACTTCCTTATTAGGAATTCTACCAGTTTTATATTCCAGCATAACAAAGAGAATCGTTTAAGAAAATGATTCACATATTCGGAATAATTTTTTCGGGCGTCCAGGGCCGGCTTCACTCCAACAATAAATCTTAACTTCTTTATTAGGAAGTCTGCCAGTTTCATATTTCAGAATAACGAAGAGAAAAGTTTAAGAATATAATTCACATATTCAGAATAATTTTTCCGGGCGTCCAGGGCCGGCTTCACTCCAGCAATAAATCTCAACTTCCTTATTAGGATTTCTGCCAGTTTCATATTTCCATGTAACAATCAGGATCGATTGAGAGAAGAATCCATATGTTTAGAATATTTTTTCCGTGCGTCCGGGGCCGGCTTCACTCTAGCAATAAAGCTTAACTTCCTTATTAGAAACTCTGCCAGTTTCATATTTCAGGGTAACAATAAAGATAGGTTGAGAAAAAAATCGTCATGTTCAGAATAATTTTTCCGGGCGTCCAGGGTAGGCTTAACTCTAGCAATAAATCTTAACTTCCTTCTTGGGAACTCTGCCAGTTTCATATTCCAAGGTAACAATCAGGATTGGTTGAAAACAGAATCCACATGTTCAGAATAATTTTTCCTGGCGTCCAGGGCCAGCTTCATTCCAGCAATAAATCTTTACTTTCTTATTAGGAACTCTGCCAGTTTCATATTCCAGGGTAATAATCAGTATCGGTTGAAAAAAGGATCCACATATTCAGAATAATTTTTCCAGGCGTCCAGGGCCGGCTTCACTCTAGCAATAAATCTTAACTTCCTTATTGGGAACCCTGTCAGTTTCATATTCCAGGGTAACAATCAGGATCGGTTGAAAAAAGAATCCACATGTTCGGAATAATTTTTCCGCGCGTCCAGGGCCAGCTTCATTCCAGCAATAAATCTTCACTTCCTTATTAGGAACTCTGCCAGTTTCATATTCCAGGGTTATAATCGGGATCGGTTGTGAAAAGGATCCACATGTTCAGAATAATTCTTCCGGGAGTCCAGGGCCAGCTTCACTCCAGCAATAAATCTTAACTTCCTTATTAGGAATTCTACCAGTTTTATATTCCAGCATAACAAAGAGAATCGTTTAAGAAAATGATTCACATATTCGGAATAATTTTTTCGGGCGTCCAGGGCCGGCTTCACTCCAACAATAAATCTTAACTTCTTTATTAGGAAGTCTGCCAGTTTCATATTTCAGCCTATCGGAGATAATCGTTCAAGAATATAATTCAAATATTCAGAATAATTTTTTCGGGCGTCCAGGGCCGGCTTCACTCCAGCAATAAATCTCAACTTCCATATTAGGAACTCAGCCAGTTTTATATTTCCGTGTAACAATCAGGATCGATTGAGAAAAGAATCCATATGTTTAGAATAATTTTTCTTGGCGTCCAGGGCCAGCTTCACTCCAGCAATAAATGTAGAAAATGTTAGTTGTAGAAATTAGATCAGAAAAATCACTTTCGTGGATAAATTCAAATAAAAAAACTCCTCATCTCAGGGTAGAATTCAGGAAAAAGGAAAATTTTGAAATGTATCAAACAAATGCAATGTAATGAACTATCACTTTCTTTATTACATTGAAATATGTCAGAGAAAATGTAAAATACCATCAAAATTATTGTAGTCAGCTCTTACTCTACCTACCCCTAACCATTAGCTAACTTATATTTAATAGGACATGAAATCTTCAAACCATAATGCAGAATTTCAACAATACTCTAGCTAGGTTAACGTGATCGCAAATTTAGACACTTCCAAATTGCGATACCTTCATCTTTTGATTATTTACTTGAACAAATGGCCTTCACCTTTGGTAATGGCTGTTTGTAGGTCAAAAAATAATAGAGAAGACTACTTTACTAATTATTATATACTAATTGAATAAAGTTCTGGAGGGTTAAAAGTTTTTTATGCACTGTTGGGAATGAAATTGTTTGTGATTGAAGGAATAAAAGTTCGGGAGTGTAGAAAATCAGGTTATGGTGCACTTTGGTGGAAAACTGTTGTTCTTATGAAGAGTTCGAAAATCTACCTTAATTTTGCTGCGAAAGGACCATTCCTGTAGTTGCTTTTCAGTTCAAGGATTTTTTATATACACAGGGTTTATGGTAAGTGGTTTTGCTTTACCTTTTTAGTCAATATTCGTTTGACAGCGTTCGTAAAGGTTTTCTGGCAGAGTCTTGGGTTTTACTTGTATATTTTATAATTTTTCTTCTCTTCCAAAAATAATTTCCACCGCTTCCTTTCTGCTACTTTGTTGATTCCTCCATTCTCGTTTTTCCTCGTTCCTAGTTAATTTTTCTTGAAGATATCGAACATCCTGGATCCACTTTCGCGATTCACCGCACTAATTTTCACTTTCTTTTTAATATGCCTTATACTAATAATGAACAAAATTATATCATAAATTCTCATTTATGATTGTCAAAAATTTGACTAGTTTTCTACATTTTCTTTATTTTTCTGAATTTTTGAAATGTTACTCACATGACTAGTAATTTTTGACATCTCAATTGCCACGTACTTTCTGTTTGACAGTGTCTAATAACTCAAATATGATATACAAAGTGATTTTATTTTTAATAGCATGTTTTCCCAAATTTATTTTAATATCATTGTTTTTCAAAATTTTAAATTGAATTTGGATTTGTTTCTTGATTCTAATGAGTTAACTGTTGTTCAAAATTTATTATTTTTATTTTAATGCTTTGTAAAATGGTATTCTTGAAAAGGTCATGTACTGTCCGTCGTCTTACGATTACTTTCTTGTTTTGTCAGTATTTCTGTGTCGTTAGGTTTGGTAAAAAAAGCTTTTCTTATAAAATTTTGTTATAATTATGAAGTTTTCTATAAATTGAATGATACTGAGTAAAAAATAAGTATTTGCTTGGGCTTTCTGATGAAATTTTGAGGTAATAAAATTTTTATTTTTAAAATTGTATTTTTCTATTTAGTTGATCTAATTTCATAACAAAATATATATATATAGAAGACGGGTAGTCTCTTGACTGAACTAGTTGAAAAAAAAACTAAGTTTTGGAAAGTATCAAAAAATAAACTTTTCCTTGAGGTTGCAGTCAATTGGGAACGGCCAGTGGATAGAAAAACTATTTGTTAAATTATCAAGCTTTCGAAAAGTATATTTTCTTTATCAAGATATCTGAAAAAAATCTTACACATTAGTTTGTAAAAACGAATAAAATATAAACATGAGCTTATTCGAAAATCAAACATGATTTAAGAATATTTCGGTCGGCACCATTATGACCAAGAGCATGTTGCTCTTCACATCTTGTCACACAATGGCAACTGGTACATGGAACACGCAGACGGCTGACAAGACAGCTGTCAAATGTCCCAGTCAATTGTACAAGTGGGAGAAAACCGCAAGTTTGGTGTAAATGCTGCCAACTTAATTTATGGCGGTTGAGTTTGAAAAAGAGAAATATCACTAATTTTATTTTTGTCAAAATTCAGTAAATAATTGTAAATCACGCATAGATATATATATATATACTCATGAAAAAAAAATAATGATTGCATCACAGATAAGTAACTGAAACTAAAAAAAAAATTCTGGGTTGACCAATTCATAATGTTAATCAGAGTGAACGTCAAAAATGAATAATACTTCTATACAGTTAAAACAAACTAGTCTTAGTCATAAGATGATTTGAATTTCAGCAGATATATTCAATACATTTCTTTTAATATACAGGGTGTTGATTGAGTACGTTGACAAACTTCAGGAGATGATTCTTTGAAAGGTTCCAGGACGAAAAGTTCATATAAACATATGTCCCAAATGGCTTGGTTTTCGAGATACAGGGTGATAAAAATATATTTTGTTCAACCAATCAGAATTTTTTTTCCGTCGTCACTGACATATTATGAGACAGGAATAATAATGTAGATTTTTCTAATTCTTAAAAAATATTTATTTCAATTTACAATAATTGAGAATGTTTTATTTTCAAATTTTCTTAATGTTATCGGACACTGGAAATTGTTTGTAATATTTTTATTATAACTCCTGAATCGTACAAGTAAATGAAAACTTTAAAAAAACAAATAGATGTTAAATGAAATACCAATGATTATTCTTCTCTCACAATCTCTCAGTGGTGGCAGACCCAATTTGAACTGATTATTGTCGAAAATGTCGAAGTCTACTTAAAAAATTCCTGAATACAATTTATTTTCATCACCGTGTATCTCAAAAACCAAGCTGTTTGGGACATATGTTAATGTGAACTTTTCGTCCTGAAAATTTTCAAATTTTCACCTTTTGGAGTTTGTGAGAATATTTGCTTCTCAAATTTCTTTATGTTATGCGATACTGGAAAATGTTCACATTAATATTTTCATTGTAGCTCCTGAGCCGTTCAAGTAAATAAAAAACTACATTGACCAAAAAGATGTTAAGTGAAACAGCATTGATTATTCTTGTCTCATAATATGTCAAAGACGGCGAAATTCTGAAGGGTTGAACAAGGCAAAAAAGGAGGACCCTGTGAATTATTTGAGGAATGAATAATTTTGTATCATGCGTACTATTGAATTGATTGTACTCGCTTGATTTGAACTGATTTTTTTCCGAAAATGTCGAAGTTAATTCCAAAAAATTTTGAAAAAAATGTATTTTTATCACCCTGTACGAAAAATAAAGCTGTCAGGGACATATGTTTATATGAACTTTTCGTTCTGAAACCTTTTGAAGAATCACCTCCTGAAGTTTGTCAACGTACTTAATTAACACCCTGTATGTGAGTCCCACATTAAGCAGCCACAGCCCCGTATTTTCTTGATTTAATTTTTTTTACATTTATCACTCAGAAATATCTACCTTCATCATGAAATATTCGTATATCCATTTTCCATGGCTAGCTCTACGACCAATTGAAAAATGAAAAATTGGGAAAAGCATACCAGGCATTTTTTTTTTCGCAAAAATAACACCCTGAAACTCCCAAATCTCATTTCTAATTCATCAAAATATACAGGATGTAATCTGTAACGAAAAACATTTTTTATTTGTTATTCATTCATAATGTTTGGTTGATTTCTTTTTATTTTTTCTTAGTCACGAAGAACCTAAAGATGTGCAAATAATGCTGGAGGAAATATTCGAATATCAGTTTTGCATGGCTACCTACGACTAAATTGAAAAGTGAAAAATTAATTACTTGAGAATGTTGGAATATTGCTGTAGAAAATATTCAAAATTACTTTTTATGGCCAGCGGGTTCTGGTTCAGTACACCTCAAAATCGCTAGAACTTAATTTATGAATCGAAAAAATATACAGGGTGTCATCTATAGCTTGCAAAATTGATAACGCTTATTCATCCATAGCGTTTAGTTGATATAAAAATTACTTCTCCAGTCATAAAGTAACCAAAAACGTTTTGTTGATGAAATAACCAAATATTACTTTTTCATCACACCCAGATCTCATTGCCCGAATCATAAAATTATATAGGAAGTCATCTATAAACTTAAACATGTCTAACTCATTGAATACTTTTTGTTGCTAGTTTTGCAGATGATGGTTTGTATATTTTGATAATTTAAGTAACCAGAGTGAATTATTCAGATTGTTCCGAGCCAGAATATAATATATGCTTTTGTGATGAAAACGAGCCCTGAAATGTTCCCGTTCAGAACACGCTCAACAAGATTTATAAATAGAAAGTGAGATAATGTTACCATTTACAGGATGATATACTATTTAATTTCCTGACCTGGGCAACGGATTCTGGGGCCTTTGTAGTTTATTTCGAATCAAGATCTGTTGTCTCGGTGATATAAGGATGTTTACCTCATTTTTTTAATTTTTATATCTAATCATGGAAGTATAATACTTCGTTATTTTCCATAGCATCAATTAAATATTTTGGGTACTTTTGACTGGAGAAGAAATTTTAAGAATCAGCTCAACACTACCGATAAATTGAAGTTATGCCAGCTATAGATGGCACCGTGTATATTTTTAGATTTGAGGTGGGGGTTTCAGGGTGTTCTAATCCAGAAACCACTGTTACTTTTGTGCTTGAATCATCCTTTTAATATGTTTTCCCATTTTTTAAATCCTCAACTGGTCATAGCTACCCACGAAACAGTAATATTTGGTGATTTAAGCAGTAATTGAACATTTTATATACTTTCTTACTAAAGACATAATTTTCAAAATCAACCAAATATTCCAGATGAATAAAAATTAAAAAAGTTGCTAGTATGTAAGACACATTGTATATTTTAATGAGATCTGGGGGTTTGAGCATGTTCTGAACCAGAATTTGATGTTAGTTTCGAAGTAAAACATCTTTTAGTATGTTTTTTCCAATTTATCACTTTTCAACCGGTATAGCAAGCCATGAAAAAGCAGTAATTTTCTATGGCATCAATTGAACATGTTTAGGCACTTTGTGACAAGATGAAAAAATGTTGAAAGCAACCAAATTTTGTTAGTTACAGATGACACCCTGTATATTTTGATGAATTAGCACTGAGATTTGGGGGTTTTAGGGTGTTCTGAAACAGAATCTGGTGTTATTTTTGCGATAAAAAAATGCCTAGTATATTTTTCCTAAATTTTCCTTTTTCAATTGGAAAATGGATAAACGAATATTTCATAAACCTGAAGGTAGATATTTTTGAGAACTATACGTAATGAAAAACAAAATTTGAAAACACTTTACTGTCACGAAAATACGAGGGTGTGGCTGCTCAAAGTGAGATACACTGTATATTAATAAAAAAAAATGACTGCATCACAGATGAGTAACTAAAACTAAAAAAATAATTCTGGGAAAACCCAATTATAATGGTAATCAGAGAGCACGTGGAAAATGAATAATACTTCTATACAGTTAAAACAAACAAGTTCAAATCATAAGATAATTTGAATTCCAGCAGATATATTCAATCAATTTCTTTCAATATATGTACATATTTTGTGCTTTCAAGCAAATATTGCATCGTAATCGTGGTACCAGCTTCAAGTATTTTTTCGAATTATTTTAACGTTAATAACATGCTTCATCATATTGGGCTATCTGAAAAATACATTTGAAAAGAAAAAATTGAACTTCGTTATACAGGGTGGCCCAAATTTTAACCATTTCATATTCACATAAAGATACTTGGAGGTTGAAACAGTTCAGTACGGGAAATGAAGAACTTTGGCTCGCAATTTTTTCGTCCTACATTGATTTACTTGAAATTTTGACAGTAGGTAGGAAATAGCCAAAGGATCAAAATCTATATCATGCCGATGGGAGCTTCCATCCTGGGGGTGGTTGTCACCCTATGTTGGGATTGGAATTTTTTTAATACGTATAAACCACAGGAATGAGGAAAAAACTAATTTTAAGAAAATAGTGTCCCATACAATTTTTTGTAAAATAAATATATTTAGAGTTATTCGCGACTGAAAGTAACCGTTTTTCGACGAAAACTTCGAAGTTTGATCGGTTTTTCGAGAATAACTCGAAAAATATGCATTTTATAAAAAAAAAACTATTGTGAGCAAAATTGTAACCCGTAAAGGAACAAAGAAAATTATATTTTAATAATTCATGTACGACCAAAATGAGGTACGACTTGTTAATGCATGGTTAGCTTTTGTTCATCGAATGCTAAATTTAAGAGATTCACAGTCAAATAGCGATAAAACTATGCATTTTACAGAAAATTTTTCTAAAGTACATAAAAAGAGATTTCTTCCAGAGAAAAAATATAAGTCGGTAGCATCAAAGTGAGCGAGTTACGAAAAAATCAGTGAAAACAACCCCCTAATCACCACCCTAATTGAAATTGGTCGTCACCCTTTAGCAAATCTCTTTATTTATGTATTGTAAATACATTCTAGAAGTTCGACCAATTTAAAATGTCTAATTTTCGAAAAATTAGAACTTATTCTGAAAAATGATTTTCTGCTATTTCTTTAAAAATGCCCTTTTCTTCAAAATAACTCCATAAATACTGGGGATACGAAAAAAATGCTAGAGCATCCAATTTAGTTTTTTCAATTGCAAATATTTTAGTTTGAATTGATCTTCTGTACTGTAAATATTTGGCGAGATATGGCCTTTTCAAATTTACGAGCTAGCATCTTCTTATTTTAGCCTTTTAAACTCATTACCTATATCGTTTATTTCAAGTGCCTGAGTTTTATAGTTATATTGTTAATGCTTTTATAATTGAAGGATTTATTCGTAAATATAATTTTGGCTCTGCAACACATCAACGGTGCATGTAGTATTAATGCGAATTCTATTCAATGTTATATCGGTGAGTTTTAGTTATATACTCTTTACTTTCAAGATTTAGATAATTTAATGCATTTAGAGCGTTTGTTTTTTAAAAAGTCTTTTCAAGAATTAAAACCTTTATTTCAAGCTGCAATAGGGGTTGATTTATGAGGGTTGAAAAGTTATAAAATTAAATTGCTACCTACCTACATATTTTAGGCAACAATATTTTTAAATTTAAATATTGTGATGAATAATGAAATTGTTTTGAGGGTAACCCTATTTTTTTTAATTAAGCTACAATAGGACTTGAATTATGAGGGTTGAAAAGTTGCAAAATGAAATTAGTACGTATTTTGAGTAACATAATTCTTGAATTTAATCAATGTGATAAATTAATCATTTTAGAGTAAATAGTTTTTTACATTAAGCTCTAACAAGGGTAGATTTTTAAAGGTTGAAATATTTTGAAATTGTGTTCCAAGGCATAAAACAATGATTGTTCAACTAAACCATACAAAATTTTACTCATGTTAAGATTTAAAATGTTATTTTATAAGTTTTGACAAATAGCGATAGTTTTCACCCCTAAATAATGAAGAGTGCCCATCGGCATGATATAGAATTTGAAGTAGAGGGTAAGATGAGCCTCATTTCAAATTTTTATGCAAATCGATGCAGCACGAAAAAATTGCGAGGTTTTGCTAATTTTTGGGCTTTATTTAATGGAATAGTTCGGAATTCTACTGAATATCCAGACAAAAGTTAATGTTGGGTATAGTGATTCTTTATGTGGCATTTGTATCCAGCACTACACGCAAGCAGTAAAAAGTGAATTTCACCCTATGTTTTTCTTCCTACTTGTTCCCTTATGGATATGTCATGCTAATTTAAAACTAGATGTGCGGAATATCAACATTCAAATGATATTGTCTTTTTTCCACAGTCTTAGCTTCGAACATGTGGTCCAAACATTGATCTCTTCTTGAACTCACTTCAAATGTACAGAATGACCAATTTGAAATAGGGGTACCCGTTTGAAATTTCCATTCACTATCAGATTCAGTTCTTTCTTCGGTAGATAGAGCATCAATACCATTGTTTCAGTGCCATGAATTCAAAATTGAATTCAAATTATCAATGTTTATTTCGAATTTGTTTCATCACAAAAAATCCAGAAAGTATGTTTTTTTAAAAGAAATTTGATCACTTCACTTGATTTGCATTATTTTCCTATAGGTGCCAGTGAAATGTCATAAAAAAATAAAGATTTCTAACAGAAATAATTATAGGAAAAAAGTTTAAATAAGTTATCGAGATATTTCAGATAATATTCATATATATAACATGTGTATATTTTACAAAACTTATATTGCTACAGATGATAAGTCAGCAACATATAAGATGAAAACAGTCAAATTTGATCAAGAAATTAGTGAAGTTATTGCACTGAAAGTACATTAACGAATAACTACGTCTTACAATAACATAATTTTTCGTGTTATTTCTATTGTACCCATTCGAAAGTATCACAAATCCAATAGGGTCGTCAAATTTCATTCAATAATAATAATAATAATATGGTGAAGGTATTTTCGGTGAAGGACAAATAAGGAACTTCCAAATTATCGAAAGTTCCTTATTTTCCTCAACAAACAATCTCTCCACCATATACAATTTAAAAGGGTGCTATTCCAAGTTGAAATAATAATAATAATAATAACAATAGATGAGGCGTATTTCAGGGAGATTCCCTCAGCCCTCTTCTTTTCTGCGTCTCACTACTTCCATTATCCGTTGCACTCAAAAACACCCGTGGTTACAAATGTGGCACCCCCACCAACCAAAGGCACAAGGTCACCCATTTATTTTACAAGGATGACCTGAAAATATATGCCTCCGGAGAGTCCTTGAGGGTGGTGCAAGAGTACAGGCATGCTATCGGAATGTAATTTGGGATCAACAAATGTGTCACGGTTCATCTCAAAAGAGGACGATGTGAGGAGTATGGAGAGGATGTCCAGCTCGTAGATGGAAGCATCCTACATCACCTTGATGCCGGAGAGACGTACACTTACCTAGGTGTGGAACAGCGCTGCTCCCAAGAGTTAACTACTGTTAAAAACTCTCTCCGCGGCAAGTATCAGCACAAACTCCAACAGATCTGGTCGTCAGAACTGTCGGAGAACAACAAAGTTGCTGCAACTAATATGCTTGACGTTCCGATCTTACTCTACCCCTTTGGAGTGGTAAAATGGACTCAAGAAGAGCAGAGACAACTCGATGTGAAAACTCGTAAAATGAATAGGAGCTTGCATCCTAAATCGTCCGTTCCACGGTTGTACTTTCCCAGACAGCAGGGAGGCCGTGGACTTTTGAGTTTGGAGTGTCTACATAACAGAATGGTACTGGATGGAGCCTGTAAAGTTATCAGGAGCATTTCTTTTCAAAGCAGCAGCCCGTGCAGCCGATGAACACATCAAGGCAGCGGAGACAGGGGTGCTTCTGCAGCTGCATAAGGATAAGCCAATCCCATGCATTGGTCTTCTTCAAGAACATGAAAAACCTTGGATTATCCAAAAATCTGACCTTCGCTTTTCTCAGGTCAAGTGAGCTGAAGTCAAAGACCGAGGGATTCATAATGGCTTGCCAGGATGGTGTCTTCAACACCCTGGTCTACCGTAGCCACGTATAGAGATCCACGACACTAGATGTAGAGCGTGTCCTGGGGCGCCTGAGACCCTTATGCATTTGCTGTCAGCATGTCCAGCATATGCGGTCTTAGCTTATATCCACAGGCATTGAGTGTTGTACTACCATCTACGACACTCTTACGGTATAGACGAGACACCGGTGTTGCCTTATGCTCCGGGGGACATTGAATCCGTTGTGGAGAATGAGAAGTGCTCAATATATTGAAACTACTCATTCCCCACCCTCAGGCAAATACAAGAAAATAAGCCTGATGTAGTCCTCCTCGACCATCAAAGTAAAACGATTTTCGTCATGGAGTTTTCGGCCCCTGGCGAAACGAACATCGTCCGAAAAGAGGAGGAGAAACGGACTAAATATCGAGACTTACTCTTTGAACTCCGCAGGCTCTACCCAAACCATTATGTTGAAATGGTGGTTCTGATTATAGGGGTCCTTGGTGGTATGATTGACACACTGCTTTCGAACTTAAAAATTATACCGGCTTGCCATAATATGACAGAAATCTTAGCCGGACGAATGCAGAAGGCCGTCATCCTTGGTTCACTCCGTCTGCTCAGGGCACATGATTCTTGGACCCAATAGTTGCTCACCCCATGGACGTGGGGATTGGCTATCTGGGTAAATGTTACCAGCGCGCTCTCCGGATGTGTGAGAGCTCCGGAGACAGGGCCCGACTGGTATAATCCAACCGGATAAAAAAATATATATATATATAATAATATATAGATGTTAGTGTACAATGACTTACTCAAGTAAGTCAAAAAGCAAGAAAAAAGTTTGAATCGGGTAAACCAACAGTAAAAGCGACAATATATTAACATGATTCTCTGTTGATAAACACACATTGACGAGGAGTCAACAGTTATTCTTTGAATGAGTAGAATGTTTTACGAAGTAAGTACAGCTTAATTTGTTTTTCAAAAATTGTGTAACCTTGACTGATATCGGTAGAGCTTGATGATGTTAACGCCATGACGAATAGCACATCCTTTAGTTTTTTCAGCATGTGAAATTCTGTAATTATATTCTGACGGTTATAGGTATCATATTTATGTAGTTGCTGATAGACAGTTTAATAAATTATTACCATATTTTTTAATTTTCTGATTTGAAGAAAACAGAAATATTGAATTCTTTTTCATCAGGAAAAATCGTTTGAATCGGACGACAAATGAAAAATGTACTGTGATGCTCCTTTTTCAACTTTGTAATAAAATTCATTCCTCAGTCAAATATTTTGGATAAAAATTTGTTAAAGTTAAAATAAGTTTCATTCAAATATTATTTTTTAAAATATCTTGCCAACTGATGCAATAATTTATATTGTAAGCACGTACAAATATCATATTGAAGAAGTAATACAAATAATACATATGTAGTGTCCTATAGGAATTATAAAAGTCGTATTAGTGAAAGAACTGATACAGTGTTGATGCAACTGATGTCGACTGACCACAAAGAGGACAAATCTCTGACATATCTTCGGAATATTTGATCAAATCTGAAGCAAGTTCATTTCTAAAGCTATCGGCACAAAAATATTGAGTTGAAATTTTTCCGCCATTAGAAATACATTTTGCAAATTTTGCTATCAATACTACACAATTGTAATCGTCTTTTTGTTTAACATGATCAACTTGTTGACTAGACCACCCTCTTGTTGCTATCTTAGCGAATGAACATGATTTCACAAGGGTTATATAATTTTTATAATACATTTTTAGTTGTCCTGAATTTGCACCAATTGGGTCTATATAATGAAATTTTATATTTTTTCGGTACGCAACAATTAGAGTCCAATGTCTACCTGTGTTCACAGGCAAAATCAAGATATCTTCATCGCGGGGAATTTTTTCTAACTGGAAATTTGAGTCTTCGTTCGTCATCAGATAATATGATAATTCAGAAAACACTGTGAAATTGTTAGGCTTGTGAATAGCCAGATATATATCAATAATTGTATCACTCAAATACATGTCAGTATGATTGCTCAAATTTTTAAACAGTCGGTAGAAATCATGAGAAACTAAGTAATTGATTTCAACATCGAAATTTGTATATTTGATAACATAAAATTTATTATCTTGGAAATGAACTGATGAGCGTATATAATAATTTGGATCAACAATTTTAAAACTTGATGGGTTGTTTTTCAACGACAAGCCTATTTAGTAAACTTTTCTTAAAATAATTATGCCGTCGTTTCTTCTGTTTTTTTTTCCACGTTTCAACTACATTTTTTGTTTTTTATTTGAACAGCTCTCTCTGGGATTCAATTTCTTTGTGTATGGATAGTACCCGTTGTCTTGCCAATCGTAAAAATCATGTTAATTTTTTATTAGAAGTTCCATTCAGAAAAACATTTTTTACGTACCCGAAAAAATTTTTAACTATGGCGTTGCTACATCTTTCTTTCTCATTATTTGATGAGTTCACTCCGTACAAGAGAGGATAACTCAAATAATTCTTTAAAAGAATCTCTAGTAGTTGGGGCGAATAGAAAATATTTTCAGATTTCCCGTCATCAAGAATAATTTGATCCTAAACAATCGAATAAAAATGAGAAAAAAAAGTACTTGATCTGCAAATAGTTTGCTATTATTTTCTTTTATCCGGCGGTGTTATCCTGACTTGTTGTATAACTTCATTAATATCATTTCCATTATTTACTTTTTCAGAATTACAGATCTCCGATAAAGTTTTTCAAGCAGTTTCTACAAAATCGTTCGTATACGGAGAAAGTAATAATACACTCAAATATTTCATTCATACTGATACTATCCATATACTAGAAAAATTGAAAGTAACTTCAATATTTTCGATTAGAAACTGTTTATGTTCTGTATGTGAAATGGAGCTGGTCACATCACGACTGATATTCTTCATCGAGTGAGCACAGCATAATTTTATGACGATGACTTCTGCCAATGAATCATGTTCCATGATTATTGAGTAGGTCAGTTCTAGATAGTCCGACATTGGGTGTTATGAATAAAAGCTAGCAAAAGCTTTTACTATAGGTGTGTCTTTCTCATTAATTAATAAAATGGATAGGTCTGTTTCAAGGAAATCTGAATAAAAGCATTTGCTCAAGGTTTATTCATTAGATCCATTGACATATCATTCCAGCTCTTCAAAATAGAATTGATCAAAGCATGACTAAAATCTGTAATAGCTCTACGAAAAATAGGCCATTGTTTATTTGATATGAAATATTTTCTGACGTTTTTAACGAGATAGAAATAGAATTCGCATCATGCTCACAACCAATCATTTCAAAAACTGGAAATGCTCTACGTATGGATGTTATCGAGTGGTTCATATTGAATCCTCAGAAATATTCAAAAATAATAGATAACGTCAGATTTATTTGTAACCGATATAATATGTTTCGCGGTGAAGAGTTGCCCCTGTTCGAGACGGTTGAAACATCTAAATCTCTATATGGACGTTATCAAGTAGTTCATGTTGAATCACCAAAAACTTTCAAGAATCATAGACAAGGTCAGATTTATATGTAACAGGTCTCGCAGTGAAGGGCTGTTACCCCTTTCGAGACGGTTGAAACATCTAAATCTCCGTATGGACGAAATCGACTGATTCATATTGCTTCCTCCGAAATCTTGAAAAATGCCGGACAACGTATGGGCATCATCGAGCGATTTATTTTCAGTCGCCAAACAACACGACAACGTCATAGTCATTTTCAAGCGATACGGAATACCTTTTCTGTGAATAAATTTTACCACATCTCGTTGCGATTTCCGATCGGTATTAAGTTCCTTACTAAGATGATTCTGTTATAATAGCTTCTTTCATTAAAAACGTATTTCATATTGCGCAAGAATGTTTAAACGCGAGAGCGAAGCTCGAGCGTTTAAATTTCTTAAGCAAATAAAATGTATCTAAAACACGCATGCAATACAACGTTTTATTCACAATCACATTCATTTAGAATCAGAATCGCGGAAATTTTTCATCACAAAATGATTTGACGTTTTGCTCTAACAGCGGCTGTCACCTCCTCAAAAATCATTGAAATAACATACAAAAATTATGATAAAACGAAGAACGAAATGTCTATTAATATAAATGTTAATGTTAATATTAATAATAAATAAGTAAAATGTGATTGATATTCAAGATTGTATTTTTCATTATTCCACTAGTGGAATAAAGTAATTTCATTATTCCACTAGTGGATAAAGTGGTACTTTATACGGTTCATAAGTGTGGATAAAACTTCAATTATAAGGTGATTGTGGATAAAAGATTATATAGATGCCAAATAACACTTATCTGAAAAGTGTCCTGCAAGTTTCAAAGTTATTATTTCCATCGAGTATTTATCCAAGATTCCCTTTGTTATCTCACGCTTTCTTTGTCGCAGTCTGGAGGAGTAATTAGCACCCCATGAATACAATTTTCCACCCGTTCTCCTTTTGAATGGAGCAATTAAAAATGTTAAGTCCATAAATACTTCGTGAGTCCGGAACAACCTTTCTATAATAAATAATTGTTTTTGTCAAAGGAGAGGCGTTTACCCGCATTACTCAAAACTTTTTTTCTTCCATCTTTTGCCTTGTCCCATCTCTCTTTATAAATACGGTAATCATTTTGATTGAATTTGTTGTAAAACTTTGACGGTCTGAACTCTTGGGGGCAGCCATTTGTTAAATGTAGGGGTGTCTCTCGCGAGACTCGTCAGCTCCGCTAAGGCTCTCTTCATTACCACCAAAAGCTGCTTAATGTTCCTTCGTCGACCCAGAAACATCATTCAGTAGGATCAGTAGTGAGATCCTTCGCTTCAGTCTGTACCCTAGAAATTTATTCATTTTACGATTTGGTGGGAGAGGGTTGAAAAGGAACATCTGATTTACCCCGTTATAATTAAATAACTGTTGATTCAGTGAAAACTCAAAGATATAAGTTTTTTCTGCAATCGAATGAAAATTAATGCCTATTACACCGAAATACTCTTCAAAGTTTTAAACTGCTCATCCGTCCACAATTTTCACATTTTCATGATCACATGAAGAGAGCTGAAAAAATCAGGTGTTGAAAGTTTGGAGCCTATTCAACCTACGGTGAGGTTTAATTGTTCAGTTATGAGCGAGGAACTGTCAAATAATGCGTTGTTTTCAATACCATTGGAGGCACTGAGGGGCGATTCAGAGAATGACAAGTTGATAGGCGTTATCAAACAACAAAATAATGAAATGTTTCAGCAAGAAAAAAAAACGCATAAAACTTGAAGAAGAAAATATCAGTCTGGGACGGAGCTCTGTTAAAAATAGTATATTTTTCAACAAAATATGGAAATACTGTTTTTTAGGAAGGTAGAAGAAGACCACCTGCCGATGCGTTTGGCGGGTCTTGCCGCTCGTAAGTGACAGGATAGGTCGGATAACATTAGAGTCGTCCTGTTCCAACCCAACAAATTATAATTCACCGTATGACTAATATTTTCCCACAAATGAAGCAACGACTTACAGTAAAAGTCAGTCGCAGCGCCACCCAGAATTTTTTTTTGAGATCTGTTGCTTGCTGGAGTCTTTGCTACTGAGGAATGCTTATTGATTATTTCCCAACGGGTGGCGCTGCTTCATTTGGGGGGAAATAGCAATCATACGGTGGATTATATTTCATTGGGCTAGGACAGGACGACTCTAATGTTGTCCGACCCACCCTGTCACTGACGAGCGGCAAGAACCGCGAAACAATAATAATAATATTAATAATTATTTATTGCTACAAATTTCCCATGAAACATCAGCAACGTCAGATACAGAGATAATAATATACATATACACACATGCATAAACAGATACTAAACAGTTATATGCAGAAAATTCTGAAATATATAAATAAAAACAATTTTACATGGTACAATAATTTGACAGTATAAAAAAGGGTTTCATTCGGTCTCTTCAATGGGTTGAGTTTCATTCATACAAAGTGTGACAAAAAAGTGCAGCGAACACGGAGCTGTTTTTTTGTAAATGGGACACCATGTATATCATTTCACCATCGGTTAGGGATGATCATAAGAAATCCAACAATACCAAGTTTAATGCTGTTATATCTGAAGACTACGGAGATATCGCCATTTATTTCACCCATAAGCTCAATGAGTGTGAGAGAGAATTTACTGATCGGCCAGGAAAAGTTTCTCCCACTCATTGGGCTTATAATAGGCGATATCTCGATAGTCTACGGAGATAACAGCATCAAACTTGTTATTGTTGGATTTCTTATGATCATTCCCAGTTTTATACCAGGTGACCCATTGAAAAAAATAAACTCATAAGTCGCTGCGCTTTTTGTACACTCTATATAAATTATACTTAAGCTATTGAAAAGATCTACAATTTTTGAAATTAACAATTTTTGTTATTAACAATTTTTGTAATTAACATTTTTTTGTAATATGTACACAGAAAAAAATGTGGTACGTTATATCAATAAATGACGTTTTCACCTTTCCGTTTATTGGAAAAATGAATTTTTCAACGTGGCAATGATTAAACATTCACTGACGTTCGTATTTATTCATTGATACAATAAATTTGAATTTATTGATATAGAACATGATCGTTTTTTTACATTTATGAGCAGCATTCGTTGCTACTATAGAAAAAGTCTTTGAGATAAGGAAAGGGGCACACTGAAACCATTTGAAATTGTTCATCATATCAACGAACATAATTCATGGTCCCAGAGCACTGAGTTTTTATTTTAACAATAAATCCAAGTTCATCGAGATCAATTATGATATATTTCCAGAACTATTAACAGGTTTTGTTGCGGCTATAAAAAGGTCATTTATATCATGAAAAAAGTACATTGGAATAATGTGTTCTATTTCATGGAAAAAATTGAGTACATTATATCAATAAATCCGTTTCCGTTCATTGGCACAATACATTTTTCATCGTGACAATGATTAAACGTTCACTGACGTACGTAGGTACTTATTCATACAATGCATTCAGGTTTGTAGAGATCTAATATGAACGTTTTTTACAATACTGAACAGGTTTTGTTTCTGCTCTAGAAAAGTTAATTGAGGTAAGGAAAGGGGTACAACTGAAACAAATCGAAATTCTTCATCATATCAATGAACATAACGAATTCATGGTCCCAGAGCACTGAAGTAAAAAATATGGTATATTATATTGATGAATACTTCTTCGTTTATTAGTACAATACATTTCTCGTCGAGTCAATGAATAACCATTCCCTGAAATATGTATATTTTTATTGAAACAATGAATTCAAGTTTATCGAGATCAATGATAATTTATTTTCAGACCTATGAAGAGGTGTTGAGGCTTTGAAAACAATTTTTGAAATTAGGAAAAAAGTACATTGAAACAATGTTTCTATTTCATGAAGAAGGTGGAGAAGATAAGTCCGTTACTGGGTCCCAGTTTTGTTGGGCAGGCTGAACCAACATTTTCCTTCCATTTTATAACTCCGTTATCAATATGTGAATGAATATAATGATAAGTCTTATGTCGAACGCTATCTCCTGTATAGGTATCATAGCTCATGGATTTTGCCGGCATCCGGTCAGCCGAATCATCGAATCTCCGTTGTCAACAAGTTAGCGCTAGCTGTTGCACTTTACTAGAGGGACCACTCCGTACGACATCGTTGTTTGAACAGACCAGGGGTGCTATTCTCGAGTTTGTACGTATGCGATTTTGATATACTGTTTCATACCAATGCACTTGGAATATGTATATTCTTCTCTCTTTTTCGTATACGATTTGAAATCGAACGTTTCGAGAATAGACCCCCAGGTTTGCTTAAGCAGACAGAAACGAACGTTGAAGTATCTTCTCAGGTAGCACAGATTACAGAGATATCCGAAGAGCTTCGAAAGGAGCCAGCCAAAAATAAAGGATAACTTGGAAATACGCCTTCCACCAGAATTGCAATTTTCTAATGAATGCATGTTGGTTATTTTTCCTATCTTTTGGAATGGATGCTCAATATCAATGGGAATAATATGCAATGTTTGAATAGGTACCTCTTATTCAAATAATGAACAAAATCATTAGTTCAAAGCATGAAATCATTACGAGATTTAATGTATATCAATTATTTTTTGAATCAAGGAAGGTATAGTTATAACCAATACTCATGAATTCAATAATCGCCATTCATTAGATTGATGAAAAATATCCAAAGTCGAAATAATCTGAATCATTATATTAGTCATACAGCATTCATTCGAAAAATGAACAATAATAAACAATTTGATGAATGAAGTTTCATCAGTTGAACGAATACAATGTATTGCTTGGGTTAACACTTTTCATACGTTTGATGAATAGAATTCATCACCCTAACGAACCTATTTAATGTACTCGATCATGATATCAACGTAAACATTTATTGATATTATTAAGATTCGTATACATAGTATAGATAACCAGTGGTACATTGACATAATGATTGCGTTCATTGGACCAATATTGATTAAGATATTTATTGAGCCACTAAACTTTTTCATTGTATTCAAGTAACAATTTTTTCTGTGTAAAATAAAGGAGTTACGGGGAGGATGGCGATGGACATTTATTTTGGTCCTCACTGGTAACACCTACGTACCGGTTCCAAGGTACTGGCCAATCATCAGCGAAGGCTAGTTCTCGATTAAATCGAAAAATAACTGTATCATTTGTTTGGGAATTCCTCAGATAAATACTCATGTACATATCAGCTCCTTTTTTTTCTAACCTAGGAATTCCCAACAAATAAGGTTATTTTTCGATTTAATCATCGGTTACTAGCCTTCTCTGAAGATTGGCATGTACCATGAAATCTCAAAGTTGTTCTTGTTATTTCTTTGCCAAGTATCAAAAATATATATTTCAAAGGTCGTAGGGGGTAGTAGTTGTTTTCTTCTGGATATTTGCTGATGAATTACTTATTGTATAGTTTTTTGCTGAAGATTGGATTTAATGTACAGTGAGTTTCAAAATGTTTGCAGCAAAAGGGAAACTTTTTTATTATGCATTTGTCAGAAAATGTTATTCAACGTGAAAATTGGTGCGTTGCGGAAAACTCAAATTTGAGTTATCAAAATTCTGAATTTTCAAACGGTGTAGAGGGGAGAACAAAAAATAAGGATTTTTGTTCGGATTGAACTACCCTTAATTTAGACCTTATCATAAAAGTTTCTTTGGAAGACTTTCATACAATACTCAGATTTGGAATCACAGCATCTTCGTCATATTCCTATAATGATATTTCATTGCCAAATTTGGTCCAATTCATCATTTGTTCTAAAAAATAGACGATTGTTTAGAATAGAAAATTATTTGAATTTTTTCTAGTTGGCTTTGATGCAAATTTGATATTTCATTTTCTATGTAAGTCCATAATAACTATCAGTATAATTTTATGGGAAAAAATTATTGAGTGAATCAATTCACTGATAGTAAACAATTAAATAATACAAATCTTCGACTTCAATCATAAAAATGGTATTTTTCCTATTTTGGTTTTTCAGAGGTGTTGTGATTTCAAATTTGAATGTTGGTTTCGAATCAAAACAACTTTTCTAAACAAAATTTTTCGATAATATCAAAAATAATGATAGTTTACTCATGATCATATCTCCTATTTTTTGTTCTCCCTTGTAGGTATGCCGTTTGTTAATCTGGAATTCTGCAAGTTTTCTGCAATGCCACAATTTTTATTTAGAATAAAATTTTCTAATAAATGCATAATAAACAAGTTTTCTATATGGTGCAATCTTTTTGAAACTCACTGTTTTTCATTATTCCGAGATAACAGTCGAAATTTCGAGATAAAAGTCGAAATTTCAAAAGTTGAAATTTCGACATAGAAGTCGAAATTATAGAGATCAGCTAAACAAAAAAAACGTAGCTCTTTTACGCCTCCGCACGCTCGACTTCGACTTGAAAAACAATTTCTTTCAACAACTGTCAAAAACGTAACTTTTTTCGTGTGTCGTATTACAATATTTCACTCTTAACATACGATTTCCTTATTAAATGGAAAAGCGTGATAAAAGTACACTTTTTTAACGGTTCTTATGCGACAACTATATTTATACAGTAAAATGCACGAAATATACTCTCCGACCATTACTACCGAGTTCAAATACAGCTTTCTTGTCATTTCAACTCCCTGCGCTTAATTTGTGCATTTTACCGTCGTCTCCTAGAATGAAAGATCCGAATGAATAAAAAAGAAATCCTGTTAAAAATTAATAACCTATAAATATTTAATGTACAAATGTTTCAGCAATAATATTCATAGCTTTTTGACTTTAAAGCAAGTGTTACCAAAAATCGTACATCGTACAAAATTTTTTTCGGCGTTCAATTATACCTTCAAGGAACTAATGGACCTATTTCGTACTAGGTAATCCAATGTGTCTGGGTCTATTAGGCCTTCAGGGTCTTCAGAAACTAGTTGAGATTAATTATTGATGAAATTACCGAAATTGTGCATCTCTCCGGTATATCAAATTCTTAATAACTGAGGAATTAATATAAGTAGAAATTGAAAACAATGAAGACTGGACAGAGCAAATCGTTGTTAGCAATGACATATTATGGCTAGACTGCGTTATTTACACTTTTAGCTGCGGTCAATATAGGGCCACATTCTAAGCACAAAGTTTTTTTACCGCTTATTTCGCGGCAATTGTCTGCTTATTTACATTGTATACAGGGTGTCCCAGAATAAAGGGGACAAACTCTGAGGGTAGAATCCTTACTTCATGTTAAGGCTGAAAGTGCCAATAAACATATACCCTAAAATGAGTATTAACCGAGTTACAGGGTGTTGAAATTGACACAAAAAAAATATTTTCCAGAATAACTCCATAACGGTTTAACTTTTCTTAATGAAATTTTGTATGTCACTTAACAGCATTCAGTTTCATATTTCTAGGCAAATCATGTGTTTGTAACTTTAAACAGGGGCGTACGGCAGGTGGGTACCCCTATTCGCCCTTCCCCAACTTTCACGCCACTAGATCAATATCGATTTCGTCTTCTTTTTCTTAATCCCCAATATTTCCAATAAAAATAAGGATTACGTTTCGTTTCACAAATATCAATGGTTTTCGAGATATTTGAAGTTGAATAAGTGGGTGCGTATGTCATACGGATACTCATTAGTGATTATTTTATTAGTGGCTATGTAAGTTTTAAATATCGGGAAATTTTTGTGTACAAAATCCCTTGTGAGTGCCAACAATTTTCGAAATATTTGAATTTATACGCATTGCAAGGTATGAAATATGTTAGTTATAATGTTATAAATAGTTACCTTCACATTCCTTTCAAAAATAGTAAAGATTTTGATACGCACGCATACTTCTTCGAGAAACTGTCGGTAATTATAGTCATTCAACCTCGCACGAAGAAAATTGGCTCCAATTGAATAATCACTGCATAATACAGCCCACGTGTTAATGAAAAACTGCTCGTTGTGACGGGATATCAGGATTGCATGTGTGTTTTGTTCCGACCAAAAATGATTCTTGTGAAAGTTCTAGATGTAATTTCTGGAAAAATCGGCTTCATCTTCGACAGTGCGGAAACTAAGTGTTTACGCACTGTTGACTTTTTCGTACAGGTGCGTCAAATCATCAACAGTGCGTGAAGTAAATTTATACACTGTTCATATATTCATGCATTTTTGAAAGATACAGTATCTATTTTGCGTCAAATCTAATAGACCGTCAGCTAGTGACAGATTTAGGTGCCCCATTTTTGCATACAAGCCTTGAATAGGGTTGAAAAGTATATCGATTTGGAGTAAAATGAAGATATTTTTACGAGTGGCTCCTGGGGATAACATACCGAGAATTCGATTTTTCAGAACAGTGCTTATTTGTTTCCCTCGTGTTTCTATTTACGGTACGAAACTACAGAGGGTGATTCGTTAAGTCGTTCTGAGAAAAAAGTTTTTATGAACATATGTTCGGAGTTGCTTCGTTTCTGAGATACAAAGGCGTTTGAAAAAAAAATCAATGTCTATAGGGTTATACCAGAATTACTTATATTAGGGCATATGTTCATATGGAGTATTTTTCTCAGAATGTATACCAAAGAATAACCTCCTTGAATATTCTAAGAAGCACCCTGTTTACAAAATGTAGAAATCTAAACATCCACCATTTCCTCTGAATTGGAAGCCAAATTTCTTCGTCTGTTCTGTGAAAGAATAAACCGAAACGAGTAACAATGTTCAGTACAGAACAGTTCTATACGCTTCTGCTTTTTGTATGCATTATTTATTACACCAAAGTTTGATAAATTATTTCGTTTACTGAAAGATGATGGATGGTTGGGCTTTCAGAGCTGAAAACTCTATGCGTCATGCAACTTCCAAACCCCATTGTATGTTTTCATTAACTTGCCAAAGCGTTTAATTTGTACCAAACTCACCAGTTTTCCCGCTACATCGTTTAACACTCAGAATAAATTTATTATTTTTGCATTACGACCCATATATACCTCCCTTTTAACCCATTTTTATGGACCTCTATAGTTATTTCACGTATCGCACTAATACGATACCCGCATCTCTGCTCAGTGGAGTAGTTTCGAGTTTATGAACCACAAACGCTATGCAAAATTTCTCCAGCAGGATCATTGAACTTCTTTTGAAAAAATTATGGATAACAACATAATGTCTCACAAATTTCCCTTTAGAGTAGGAACTCGTTTTCATACTTTGGAAAAAATAAACTGAAACTGAATATTAACAAATTGAATGCGATAATAACTACAACAAAATCACTTTCGAAGGAATCCAACCAATCAAAATTGAAATAAATGAAAAATATCGAAAAAGTGTAGGTGAAAATCTAATATTTATTTTAGGTAATTAACATAATTTCATTGAACATTTTATATTATCAATTCTGATAAATGATAAAATTTTAATTGCTATTACAATTGCTATGAACTCTTTTTTCGAATTTGTGGTTAAGTGAATTCTAATCCCATGAACTCAGATATTTTTAAATTGAAGCCATTAGCTTGGAAAAAGCCTTTAAGAACCGTCTAGATATGTTCTCATTGTCTTGGTTTATTGTTTTAAACAATGATAAAGCTATCTGTGAGAATATTTCAGAAGTGAAACACTTTTCCTTAGAATAAAAATACATGAACTCTTGTTGCTAAGATACCTTGTACTTATTGGTTTATAGTTGATTAGATTAGCAAGGATGAGAATATATTAATGAATGTCGTTTCCAGTGTATCTCTTGAAATGAAAAAAACCCTCTTTTCGGTTGTCAGTTACCGGTGATATACAGCGGATACCAGGACTACATTTTTGCATAATAGAGTAAGTACAGTTTCTCTTAATTGACAAAGCCGGAATGTATTAGTCAAGTGATGAATATCAATAATTAAATAATTTTGCTATGGGAGCAAAATAACTCCCTAAGATTTGGTGATGTTTTTTCATGATGGTATCACCTCCCCACCTAATTTTTTCTAATCGTCCGTTATATCTCTAATTTGCGATCGTCAAACGCTTCGGTAAGTCGTCACCAGTAAGGAATCGTCGAATTTGCTCAATTCAAACTTTCTTCGCAGAGGTATTCAGACTAAGGCCTATGAAACGTCCGTGATAAGAGAGATAACGAAACGCAACAATTATATTATTCGAATCACCTACGGTTGATACTGTCATTACGATCAACATTTAATATATGTCTTAAAATACCAAGAGTAACCTTCAATACGTTTGAACATCTTTCATACGAATCTGGGATGTCGGACTGACTGGTATTACTATTATTATTATTTTCACTCGGCGGACTGGCTATCAGCCGAAGTGCAGGGGGCTCTGTATAGTTTCTGCTCCTCGCTCTCAGTTTTATCCCGAGTTCTCCGGATCCTCTGATGAATCCTGGAAATTTCTCACGAGTTTCCCTGAAGGGTATCTCCTGCACTACAAACACATAAAAAATACTTATCAACTTAACTATTTTAAAAGTTCTGTTTCAATTTCCTTGGAATGATTGAATATTGTTTATATTCAAGACATTTTTGTTATTCTGATCATATCGAAAGTTTTTATTTAAAATCTTAAAATTCTTGAGCAATTTTCTAGTTCCAAGAAAATATTCTTTTATTGGGAGAACTAATGTATTCGTCAGAATATTTTATAAACTTTAGTTCAAAATATTCAATTTTCTTCTTTGAAGTGTGCGATCCCAATGTGGGCTAGGTCAGGTGATTGTGCCCCGAGGAATAGATTTCCCTTCGAAGCCCAATCATATTGAGTTTCGATTCCCTCATGGATTCTCAAGATGAATTCTTTCCAGATTGGTGATTTTCCTGATCTTTCCTTGGTTAGTTCATCTGCTTGCTATTTCCCGTGGAAACATAAGTGTACGGGAGCTCCTGTTAGGGGAAACTTTTAGTTGGCTCTTCGACACTTGCAGTTCTATTGTGGCTTCAGAGCGCACTCTCTAGCTTTGTCTTCACAGTGAGACTCCACAGCTTTCTGTGCTTCTGCTACCTAACAGTCATGTATAGTCATGATAGCGGTAACATTCAGGTACGCTAGGTTTTGGATGTCACTTTTTTTATCGTTCCCGACTGTTACATCTTGATACACTACACTACTGAACCTTGTCAAGCGCGTTGTTGCGTAATTATTTTAACTTCTTTTTATAATTCATATGTATTTTGCCTATAGTTGACACACATTCTATATTGTTATTTTTTAATGTCTGTATGTGATCATTAGTTCTGAAAACAAAAAAAACAGTTGTAAAAAAAAGTCTGACTAGAAAAATAAATAAAGACACGTCAATCACTTATAAATTTTTCAATTTGGAAAAATCGTCTTTCGAACGGGGATAAAGGTAATTACTTTCAGGTAAACTCTTCAACATATGGTCTTTCGAACGCGGATAAAGGTAATTACTTTCAGGTAAACTCTTCAACATATGGTCCTTCTCGTCTAACTGAACTTATACTGTGGTGAACATGTCTACTTCTCGTGAATAGAGGAAAAGCGAACGTCTGATAGCCAGAGATATGAAAACTGCTCCAGAGACAATTCTGGCTACCACGTCAAATCAAGTCCCATCAGAGTCTGGTGGACCAGAAGGTTGAAGAAAGAAAGAGCAGGGTTCATACTAAAACGAATACGAATAAAACTACTAATACTAATGTATCAAGAAGACGTCAAGTGGAGTTGGAAATAGCGTTAAAGAAGAAGACTCTAGAACAAGAAATGTTGGAGTTGAAGTATAGGAAGAAACAAGAAAAGCTAGATCTGGAGTTATCTCTCAAGTTAGCTGAAATAGGACAAAATGATTATTCTGAGTCGAGTGAGTTATATTTGAGGTCAAATCGAGGTCCTGATATTCAAAATTGGGTCGATGGCAAGGATCCCTGGAATAGTCAATTTGAGAGTGAAAGTCAACAGGGGCAAATGCCGAAAAGGGTAAAAAAGAAGCAAGTGAGATGATTTTGTTCATCATTTTCTCATCATTGTCCATCTGTGAATGTCGCTAATGAATGTTCAAATGAAATATCGCCAAATCAACTAACGAAATTTCTAACAAGACAGTCAGTGCCAAAAGTTTTGCCAATTTTTAGTGGAAATCCATTAGAATGGCTTAACTTCATTCAAAATGCCGAAATTCAACTGATATTTGTGGATATTCACAGAAGGAAAACCATTGTCGTCTACAAAAATGTTTGAAAAGGAATGCTAGGAAAATAGTTTAAAGCTTACTCACCATGCCCCAGAATGTTAATAAAATCATGCAAATTCTGGAGAATAGATTTGGACAGTCAGAGCACATAATTGTATTACTTCTTGATTAATTGAAGGCCATTTCGATTGTGAAAGAAGATAAACTAGACACTTTGATAAATTTCTCTGATGAAGTGAAAAATCTGGTGGGAACTATTGAATCTTTAGATGCCCAAGATCACTTACAGAATCCAATTTTGTTGCATACACTTCTGAAGAAACTTCCGAATTTATATCAGATGATGTGGGTTGTACATATTTCCAGCATTATGTCTCCCACACATGAATTTGTGGAATTTGCGTCGTGGGTAGATAAAAAAGCTCTAATAGCTACTAAAATTCAAATACCAAAATATCATGATGACAGTGACACAAAAAAGTCAAAATCATTTCACAAAAAATGACATTGACAACTATGGTGAAGAAAACATGCATTTGTTGCAAGAATGAAATACATGCTTTGACAGGGTGTACCTAATTTAAGGCATTCACTGTCGATCAGCGTTGGGACCTAGTAACAACGAATAAAATTTGTTTCGCGTGTCTTATCCCATACCATAATATTTATGTGTGTAAAAATAAAAAGGTGTGCGAAATAGATGGCTGCAAAAAAAAACCATCATATTCTTTTACATATTCTTTTAAAAAATGAACCAGATGTTCATATCAATTGTCATATTTCCACAGACTAACATGTTCTACTGAAAATTCTCCCTATAATAGTTTGTAGTAACCATGAGAGTATTGAGACTTATGCCCTTTTAGACGTTGCATCAACGGTTACTCTTATTGATCAAGATTTAGCAGACACGTTAGACATCGATGGTCCTCAACAACCCCTTTGTATCCAATGGACCAATAACCAAACGAAGAAGCAATATGATTCCAGGACTGTAAGCTTCACTGTACGATCAGAGAATGGAAGTGGTGAGTTTCAACTGAGACGTGTAAGGACAATAAAAGGAATGTCACTACTGAGACAGAGTGACCCTGGGTGATATTTGATTTGTGTTATTCTGAAACTCTACTAAAAGAAATCGGTGAAGTATACGAGGCTCTAAACTGAACATACCTGTAAGAAAGAGAAGTACCTAGCAGACTTCTTTTCTTGGAAGCAAAATATTGCCAACGTAATGATAGAACGTTGTACGTTGTGCTTTGAGAGGGCAGGATACTCATCTCTCATATTCAACACCACCCTCAAGGTAAAACAGTTTGGAATTGGGAACAAAAAGAGCAGGAGTGGGGTACTGTTGATACAATGTCACAACTTCACTGAGACATGGGGCAACTCTGATCAGCTTGACATACAAATTACTACTCTGGGTTTGTGATAGATAATCTTCCTCACAAACTGACACTAAAATCAGTCACTCCTCTGTTCTAAAGGGGGCACACTGGGGCTTTTTCTGAGAACTTATACCAAAGTTTCACATGTCAACAACCCGTACTTGTCCAACTTTCAAGGGGCTTAGTGAGTAAATGGGACTCAACTGATGTTAAAGGGCTGTCCATAATGAAAGACTAGATATCTTAGCACCCTCTTATGTAAGTTTCAGAGACCTGGTTCGTGTGGATTCCAAGTAAAATCGGATTTTCTAGCCAAAAACATCAAATCCTACATGTTACTTGGGTATCTATGGAAACATGGAAACATCATTTTGCCTATAAATACCCAGCCGAAATTCAGGAGAAACCAGAAGATCGGAAACCTTCCACCAGGCAACAACTCAAGTTGGACTTGAATACTTCCTCGGTAATTATACTCTGCATTAAAAAATAATTATTTCAAAACTGTGAAACTTTGTCTTTACGAATTTGACAATTCGACAATTTTACTAATTTTAGTGTTACAGAACATAAAGTGACAGGCACGGAATCATAAGTTTATAAAAGTGGTTTTGTCACGACGCATTTAGTTATGACGTCATATTTAGGCAGAGTGATTTATGGGCAAGGTTTTAAGTAAGTAACTTTCCGAATCACCAACTTGATCTATTGCTGTGCATATATTTTAATTATTGTTTCTTCCAGATTTATTTTGAATATTATGACAAGGGTTTATGAATTAATCACTGATCCTTTCAGCTTACTACACTCTGTTAATATGATCTCCGGAACTCCACCGTTGAGACAGTATTAATGGAACACCATACACTCATACATTCTGTTGATATGATCTCCGAAATTACACCGTTGAGACAGTATTAATGGAACACCTCATACTATTACACTCTGTTAATATAATCTCCAGGTCGTCACTGTTGAGACAGTATTAGTGGAATGCCCTCACTCACTCACTCTGTTAATATGATCTCCGGAACTCCACCATTGAGACAGTATTGGTGGAACAAATACTACTTTGTTAATATGATCTCCGGAACTCCACCGTTGAGACAGTATTAGTGGAATGCAAACACTGCACTCTGTTAATATGATCTCCGGAATTCCACCGTTGAGACAGTATTAGTAGAAAATGCTTGGATTGCTTTGTAAAAACTCGACAATAAATGATTATTTGATGTTGAGACAGTATTAGTAGAAAATGCTTGGATTGCTTTGTAAAAACTCGACAATAAATGATTATTTGATGTTGTTTTGTTTCATTCCTTCTCCTTTATGATTTTAATAAATCGTCTCCTTTAGAAAAAGGATTGTACGAGATACATATTTGTCGGAAACATATATTAATATGGTTGTCTTCCCTAGGTATCGGATTCGACCAAAAGATGGAGTCACCTACAAGACAGGAAGCTCAGGTCCGTAAGAATATGGAGCCAAGTATCCTGAAGTCAATACGTTCTTTCCATTAACTTCTTTTCAAATTCTCAAACTCAGTAATTCAAATTCAGATATTGTAAAAGGGGGAAATATCAACAATCACTATTATTGAAAACTGTTTTATGATAACGTCTCCGGGGTGTAAGGGCTTAAAAATCACGATTACAGAAAACTCATTCGTGTCATTTTTCCCATCTGATGCTAAATTGTGAGATGGTTGAACTAAGTATGTTTTCATCTACTGCAATGATATCTCATCCCTAAAAGGAGATGGATCCTCCCTCACTATTGGAAGTCAAAAAGAGGTATAAAAATAGACCCACTATTTTGCTGTGCACAAATTCAAAAAGATTGGGTGGACGGTATCGGGTTGGTTCCTCGATGGTGTGCACCCAAAAAGATGAACCCCTTGTGGGATGAACCCGGGAGAACTCCAAGGTTGTAGGGGGTGTCGATGTACTTGAATCCCATTAGCACAATTGGCGACAAAATCTGTTCTGACCGAACTTTGATAGCTATTCAGACTCTTGTAATTTGGAGATGTTGATTCCTAATCAATTATAAGATAGATATTTTCCTGAATTAGTTTTCTCTCAGAATCAAATCATTTTTGAACTTTCTCAATTTCAAGTGAGCTTATTGAAATGATAAAATAATACCAGAGGTTTCTCGCACACAAAATGATTGATATGTATTCAAGAAGTTTCAATAGATGATAATTGATTGTTCCGTATTTTATTTCTCTTCAGCTGGCAGAACTTTGTATCCTAAAAGAAAAAAAAAACGTGGGAAACAGGGTCTTGAAATGAAGGTGGTCTAAGGCGGGATCCGTTGTGCCGTGGAATTCTACTTGTCATAGAACGAGTGCAATTACATAAGGTTCGAATACAAAAGACAGAACTGTTAGTCATGGAATTCTACGGTACGAGGGGATCTCGGTCTTGACTTCCTAAGACTGAATGCAAACAAAGTAATAGGGGAGCTTCTTACATACTAGGCTGTGTGCCTACTCAATGCGGGGAGTTGATATCGTAGCAGCGAAGCCGATAGACATATGACGATCCACATGGCAGTATTTTAGACAAACACATAAGGTAGGGGTACGCTCGGTTGCACTACCAACACAGATGGTGTATTTAGGTGAGATCTGTGAAAAATATCCTTATATAGATAGTAGAGGTACGTCGATGATAAATGCTAAGCCAAAAATCTTGATTGGTCAAGATAACTGGGTACTGTTAGTTAACAGAAAAATCATAACTGGTCCATGGAATTATCCCGCCCTCAGTAAGACTCTCTTGGGATTGGTAATCCACGAAAATATTCTGGACACTGAAGACGATCATGCAAATAAAATTGGTTTCGTTTGCTATGTAAATAATAAAGAAAAAACAATCTAGATTTATTACATGATCTTGTAGAAGAACAATGGAATTTAGATTGTTTTGGGTTGGATAAAATTGTTAGGGCTTAAGAAAAAATGTTAAGGCTTTGTCTAAAGAAGATATTAGTGCTCAAAACATTCTAGATAAAACAATGAAACGAATTGAAAAAACTAATAAATGGTGTTATTCACGTTCATTCAAAAGGTGGTTTTGTCATCTGCAACTGGATATCCAATTCAGACCAACTTCTTGAGGGCATCGACCCAAGTCTGAAAGCTTAAAGCGATACAAAATTGGAAACAAATCCAGAAGCAGAGACAGAACGTGTTTTGGGTATTTATTGGAATTCAACTGAAGACAGTTTTTTATTTAGAATAAAATTCCATAAAATTGACCCTTCAGTCTTAGAAAACAAACGACGACCGAACAAAAGGGAAATTCTCAAAGTCATCATGTCCATTTTTGATCCTATAGGATTTTTGGCTAATTTCATCATACAAGGAAAAATTCTCCTACAGGATATTTGGAGAAGTCAGCTGGGATGGGATGATGAAATAACCGATATTCTTGACAAAAAATGGATATTATGGCTACTTGACCTTGAAAACATATCAAATTTTAAAATTCAAAATCAGTTTTTTACAATTGACAGAGACAATTCTGTGACGCTTCTGAAAAATCGTATGCCACAGTGGCCTATTTACGCCGCCAAGGAAAAAATAACATTTAGACAGCATTCGTAAATGCCAAGGCAAGAGTTTTATCTTTGAAACCCAGTTCCATTCCAAGACTTGAGTAACAAGCAGCCCTTATAGGTGCACGCCTTGGAAACTATTTGAAATTGAATTTCTATAAGATTTTCTATTGGAGTTACTCAAAAACAGTGCCAATCAAGCCTTATGGGCCGATCTAGCCGTATGTGGAAATTCCATATGAGTGATGAATATTGAGTGCCAATCAAGCCCTATGGGCCGATCTAGCCGTATATGGAAATTCCTTATAAGTATTGAGCTTGTGGTCGAACAATACTCGTAGTTAATGACTCCCGTAGCAAGTGGAATCTCCACTCTATGGAATACTGATGGACTAAGGCCTTTCAGCATTCTTTTCCTGGTAAAGGTTATGACAGCGGTTTTCTGGGCATTGATTCATAGTGGCTCTTGCTCGCACCACTTCCCTACAGCAAAATTTTTTCAGTCATCGATTTATTCGACAAAGTCCTCGCAATAGATAAATCACAGAGAGACAGATTTGGACAATGGGATCGATGCGGAGCAAATCAGTGAGTTTTACTGTTGCAACTTAATCTGAGGATGACAAAATAAATATCACTCCCTAAATCACAACAATTTTTTTTCCACTGAAAAGTGATTTGAAATATAAATTAAAATACAAGCATTTAGTCGTTAAGGCTATGCGGCCCCACTTCGACCTATTAGACCTTTTGTGCAAGACTCATAATCTATAACTTTGAGTCTTTCTTGTCCGGATCGAGAAAATGTTCAGCTTTTCCTGTTGATAAGCGCACTATATGTCCTGGAATTGTATTCCAGTGGGATTCAATTGCATCGGTTACCCAGCGTCGAAACTCTTTCATGAAATGGGTTTCGCTCAGGCTCATAGGTGTATGTTTTCCGAACTTTCAGTGCTGCTTGACTATCTGACAGTATACAGATTTGTCCCTCCCCTTCGAATCACTTCTGGGTACATTGCAGTGGCATGTACTTCTGCTTGATAGATTGTTGGGGTTTTGACAAGAGGTTTTGAGAGCCTCAAACTCGGCTCTGTAATTCCCCCTTCAGCCCTTTCACTTATTTAGGTCCGCTCTTTGTGCACATTTCGTATAAAGTTATTTATGACAACTTCAACTGCTTTTCGAAGCCAGCTTAATGGCATTTTATCTGTGTTCTAAGGTAAAGCATTACCTCTAACGCTGGAGAAAGGCACGTAAATAATGCCCCTGCGATACCCAGACATGCTAGCCACTATAATTTCTGCACTTCACTTGTGCCGAAATGTGTTTCTTCTTTGGCCCCCCTGACAGTGAAGCATGTAGGACCAAAGTTTGATGATACGATCAGTAGATCCAGACTTGGTTACTCTGGGCGTTTATTTTTGAATCCAGTATCACTCGTAATGAATTCATTTTTTTTATTTATTCTTTTGTTTTACCATATGTTCATTTATGACTCATGGTTACTTCAAACATTCTCCATAAACATTTGAGAATTGAAAATAATGATTTTTATTTTTTTGTAATATCTGATAGAAAACATGTACTTCCCCGGCTAAAGCCACGCTGGACATTGAACTACATCTGATAGATATTGTGAAAACACTCTTAATGAAAGGAAAAATACGCATTTTCATTCAGACAGATCTCATTCTGTATTTCTTGATAGAGTCTTTCTTCTCTCAATAAGGTATTTCTTTATAACTTACTTCATCCTGTATTTCTTGATACAGTCTCTTTTCGAATAAGGTATTTCTTTATACCTTACTTCGTCCTGTATTTCTTGATACAGTTTTTCTTCTCTCAGATCGGATATTTCTTTATACCCCATCTCATCCTGTATTCCTTGATACACTCTTTTTTCTCTCAGATAGGTATTTCTTTATACCTTATCTCATCCTGTATTTCTTGATACCGTCTTTTTTAAATCGGGTATTTCTTTATACCTTACTTCATCCTATATTTCTTGGTACAGTCTTTCTTCTCCCAGATGGGTATTTCTTTATACCTTATCTCATCCTGTTTTTCTTGATACAGTCTTTCTTGTCTCAGATAGGTATTTCTTTATACCGTATCTCATCCTGTGTATCTCGATACAGTCTTTCTTCTCTCAAATCGGGCATTTCTTTATACCATATATCATCCTGTATTTCTTGATACAGTCTTTCTTTTCTCAGATACGTAATTCTTTATACCTTATCTCATCCTGTATTTCTTGACACAGTCTCTCTTCTCTCAGAGGTATTTCTTCATACCTGTCCTTACTTTACTATGTATTTTTTTTGATAAAGCTCTCCCAGTATTGTGATAAAGCAAAACAAATAATTCAAAAGCACTGTTAATTCAAATTAATAAATTGATAGACTTTATTTACTTTTAGGTTTCTTTTTCATTATTTTCATTTACTTTTCTCTGACTTACTATAACTATGTGATGAGTTGTACTAAATATTATCTCAATGGAATACACAAAAGTGCAAGGTAGATAGCTTCAAGGTTTCTCTAAATGATAGCTTTATGTTCGGATACTAGTAAAATTTCTCGTAATCTTTCCTTCAATTAGTCTGTTTTTTTCGGTATGAAGTAATATAAAACTTCTTCTTGTACATACTGGTAATTCCTGCGATTAGTTTATCCTCGTCGCCAATTGTGGTGTTCACTATTTTATTTGAATAAAATACTTTTATCTTTTCTAACACTTCTATTATCCACAGTATACATGTACGTTCTCGATCACTCTCCCTATCTGAATGACCATACAATGTTGTGGTTCCTCTCGCCTTGCCATTCGGTTATATATCACATGACTCATCAATATACTGAATCATTATAACAATTCACCGCCCAGTTCGATACATCACACATTACATCATGGCAAGACAATGTTCATAGAAATAGATAAAAATCAATACCTTAATCGTTTGGATTTTCACTCAATGCATTAAAACTAAAAAACAAACGGCTAGATTTCGCCAATTTTTCCAGAAAGTATGCGTCTTCAGTAGTATGTCAAAGCCGGTTTCGCCTCATTAATTTGAATTTTCGCTCTCGATGGCATCTGGCCATCGAGATCTCCGCCATTTTGGTTCTTCGGCGAAGTTCTTCAGCAACCCCCCAACGCCGAAGAAGGTGGGGGGAGGGTTGCGGAAGAAAAAAAAAATAAAAAATTTTTGTCCCCGAGTGGGGCTTGAACCCACGCCTATTGGCATGGCAGCCGAGTGCGCTACCAGTGAGCCATGACGGTTCCATACTAATGTCGATTTAAAACTCGTAGCTTTGATAATGGGAAAAAAAGCCGATTGGCGGCAGTCGCAATAAACATGGCGGTGTAGGGTGTAGCGTGTGGGGGTTGAGAGAGAGAAAAATTGCAGGTACATGATAGGCGTAGAGAGCAATTGGGTGTGTGGGAAAAGAAAAAAACGACCTCATTTGATTCGTTGTGTCGAAAAAATGGCTGTCGAAGCAACGCCCCCCTGCGGTTCATGATAGATGTAAAGAGCGGAGGGCGGGGGGCGGGCGGGCGGGGAGATCAAAACGACCTCATGTGATTCGTTGTGTCGAAAAAAATGGCCGTCGAGAGCCCCACGCCTACGATAGCAATGGCCGCCGCTGGCCGCCGTCGAAGCATCTCTCTCGACTTAGAACAGGCAGCAACATGTCCAGACTTGAGTTGGAATTCCGAGAATCGTGTGTGACGTCACCATGAATGAACATCTGGTGTTTACTGGCGAGCGGCGTGTGTGATTCTAGGAAATGATGACTCAGCGAAATCGAGACATGATTTGGCCTTGGACTTGTTTATCGCTCCACAGCTTAAGTAAACAACCACATGGTTGTTTACCCAAGTTGAAATTCCGAGAAATGTCCACTCAGCATTTTATTACTGCGTAGTTTGGGTTTTCCCCCCAGCATATTCAGCGTGGGCAGACGGCGTGGGTCACGTGACCATCGGCGTGGGTCACGTGACCATCGGCGTGGGGTCACGTGACCATCGGCGTGGGTCACGTGTCCATCGGCGTGGGTCACATGACACAGAGAGTTTATACATACGTTCACAGCGCGCGCCGACGACATTTGATAGCCTGCCTCCGAAGCAACAACAAGTGTTTTGTGCTGCTCATCTGCCTCTCGCTCTTCATACAGTTTTATTGTGAGTGTCATTCATTCGTGATTTGCAAAAGGTTGGTAGATTTCACATATGTTTTCGCGAGTGTTTCAAGTGTCTATGCCATTCGATTCAGTTGTTATAAAGTTCATTTATCTCATACAGAGTGTCTCATAAATCGTCATATTTTTCTCATACAGTATACATTGAATATTTTTGTCACATTTCTCGTACAGAGTGTCTCATAAATCGTCATATTTTTCTCATACAGTGTAGATTGAATATTTTTGTCACATTTCTCATACAGAGTGTCTCATAAATCGTCATATTTTTCTCATACAGTGTACATTGAATATTTTTGTTACATTTCTCTCATACAGAGTGTCTCATAAATCGTCATATTTTTCTCATACAGTGTACGTTGAATATTTTTGTCACATTTCTCTCATACAGAGTGTCTCATAAATCGTCATATTTTTCTCATACAGTATACAATGAATATTTTTGTCACATTTCTCGTACAGAGTGTCTCATAAATCGTCATATTTTTCTCATACAGTGTAGATTGAATATTTTTGTCACATTTCTCATACAGAGTGTCTCATAAATCGTCATATTTTTTTCATACAGTGTACATTGAATATTTTTGTTACATTTCTCTCATACAGAGTGTCTCATAAATCGTCATATTTTTCTCATACAGTGTACGTTGAATATTTTTGTCACATTTCTCTCATACAGAGTGTCTCATAAATCGTCATATTTTTTCTCAAACAGTGATTTTTTGTCATATTTCTCATACAGGGTGATTCGAATTTTTTTGTCATATTTGTCGTACAGGGTGAATCACAATAATGTTTTGAGAGAGTTATACAGCGTGTATCAAAAAAAAAAAATCTTCATTATTTTGAAACGTGCATGTTTTTCACAGATGTCTCATCTCGACGAAATTAACAAGGTCTCCTTGGCTTGCAGGAAGGACCTGCACAAACTACAAGAGCTGCCGAAGGACGAACCCAAATTGATCCTCGACGCTCAAACCAAAACTACAAAGTTTGGGGAGTCAATCCTTGTGGAGTTAGAGGACTGCGTAGTATTCCTTCCGAATCGAGTGACTGGAGCATTGAAAGCGAACCTCGACAAATTGACCGAGGCCCAGCACGTGCTAATATACAGGGGTGAAAAGAAAATTGCCAATCGAGCTCATCCGCAGCAGCTGTTTGAGATCGCCAAGGCCTGAAGACGCCGCAGCCGTTGGAAACAGAGAGAGTAAGTTTCTTGTATTTTCATTTGACATTTTCTTGAAATTTTGTGTTGAATCATGTCATCTGACGCCATTGTTGAATAAAGTGTGGAGATGGCGGCAAAGTTGCTTAAGGCGGTAAAAATCCTCAAAAAGGGCTGTTCCGATGAAGAGTGCAAACATTGGTTGGCCCAATGCCAGCGCACCGCCCGCCTTATTAATAGAGCGATCGCAGCGGTGGAAGGCATAGGCTCTCTGAGAAAATTGCAAACTTTATGTGGTCACTTAAAAATTATCCGAAATTCAATCAAAAATTCAGGCCAACAGCCAGTCGTCGTGGGGGAGGGGCTCAAATCAAAATTGACATCTCGAGTAAAGTGGGAGGACTTGAAATCGGCATTTTCTTCGCGTCTGCGCACAGGTATAATTATAAATTTAAAACATAAAGAAATTGGACAATTTTTCGGGGACGCATTCTCTCTATTCAAAAACAGAATTCAAAATTTATTGAAAAAACATTCACTCATTAAAGTCAATTCGACATTTTGTGGGAAATTCGTGAAAAACTCTTTGAATCAAGAACAAAAAATCGACTTCAAGTATTTCAACACTAAAAACGCTGTGATCGATAGGGGTACAACTTTGAAAGAGTGGTTCTTGGAAAATGTCATCGATCAAATTCAAAACAAACTTTCTGAATTCGCGGACAAAGAGAGCGGATGGAGTCTCGAGAAAATCGTTAGTTTGGAAATAAATATCAACAAATCCGGCATCGGCAACGGTTCGTCTTTCATCGAGTTGCCGAAATCTATTGCCAAAAAACGAGCTTGCATCAACATCAAAAATGATGATGATGCATGTTTCGCTTGGGCAATCGTCTCCGCCCTGTATCCTGTTCAATCTGGTAAAAATACTGATAGAACATCGTCATATCCGCATTACTCAAAGGCATTGAATTTGGACGGAATCGACTTTCCCATGAAATTTAAACAAATCACCAAATTTGAACAATTAAATAACATTTCCGTCAATGTGTACACTTTGGAGTTAATTCAGCCGAAGCCGGACAAGGAGGCATTTTTCGTGACTGTTCCAAGTCGACTCACGAAACAAAAATTAGACAAATATGTCAATCTTCTCCTCATTCAAAATGAATATCACCCGAAATTAAATGATTACGAGGCACCGCCACTGATCGACGATGACACTGACGATTCAGACATAAAATTCCATTATGTTTGGATAAAGGATTTATCTCGCCTACTTAGTGCACAACTCAATAATCATGTTCACAAAAAATTCATTTGCGACAGATGTTTGAATTATTTCACAAGTGAGGAAAAATTGAACAGTCATACTGTTGATTGTCAAAAACAAAACACATGTTCAAAGATGCCGCCGGCGCCGGATGCAATTCTCAAACGGAAAAGTACCAAAAACATATTCCGTTCAGTGCCGGATTTTATTTCAAGTGTGCATATGACGACACTTTGTCATTTTACGATAGCCATCGAGGTCTCGATTCGATGGATTGGTTTGCGGAAAGAATGGGGACCATAGCCAAAATTGTGCAAGCCAAAATTGTGCAAGCCAAAAATTTGGACATTGTTCCCATGACCTCATCACCTGATGAGGTGAACGCGCCATGTTGCCACATCTGCGAAAAACCTTGGAAAACTGACGACAAAGTTGTCCGTGACCATAATCACTACACGGGTGCCTTTCGCGGATATACGCATGCGCAATGCAACCTGTTATACAAAAAGTCTTTTGTGGTGCCGATCGTTTTCCATAATTTATCCGGATACGACAGCCATTTTATTATTCGAGATATAGCAAAGAGGGGGCGAGTCAGATTGTTGCCTGTCAACAAAGAGAAATACATATCTTTCACCCAGTATGACGACAATACAGACATCAAGTTCAGATTCATCGATTCGTTCCGTTTTATGGGCATGAGTTTGGACCATTTGGTTCAGACTTTGACAGTGCACGATTTGAAAATATCCAAACGCGAATTTGCACATCTGACAGCCTCGCAGTACGAATTACTCACTCGAAAGGGCGTATTCCCATACGATTTCATCGATTCGATGGAAAAGTTGGAAGTTGAATGTTTGCCGGCGCTCCATCATTTCTACAACAAGTTGAACGATTGTCACATTAGCAAGGCAGAATACGAACATGCGCAGAACGTGTGGCAAACGTTCAACTTAAAAACACTGGGCGAGTACTCCGACTTGTACATGAAAACAGACATATTGCTCTTGGCTGATATTTTCGAGAATTTTCGAAATATCGGTCACATGACATATGGCCTGGACCCCGCGTGGCATTACACCCTACCTGGCTATACGTGGTCGTGCATGTTGAAGTACACCCAGTGCAAGTTGCAGATTTTGAAGGACGTCGACATGCTCATGTTCATCGAGCGAGGAATTCGCGGAGGCATCAGTCAGTGCTGCAACAGGCGCTCCACGGCAAATAATAAATACATGGGTGACAGGTATGACGTCACTCAGCCCTCCACTTATTTGCTATATCTCGATGTAAATAATTTATATGGGTGGGCCATGATGGAATATCTTCCGTATGGGGGATTCAAATGGCTCGAGAATGTTGCCGATTTGAATGTGCTCGAGGTGTCAGACACTTCGCCGATTGGCTATATTCTCGAAGTCGATTTGGAGTACCCCGAACACTTGCATGACAAACACAAAGATTTTCCATTATAAGCCGAACACCGTTCTCCGCCAGGCTCAAAATTACCCAAATTAATGACCACCCTGTACAATAAGGAAAACTATGTTGTACACTACAGGGTGTTGAAACAAGCACTGACGCACGGACTTGTACTTAGAAAAATTCGCAGAGTTCTGCAATTCGACCAATCAGCCTGGCTCAAACCGTACATTGAATTAAATACGAAATTGCGCGCAGAAGCAAAAACCACTTTCGGCAAAAATAACTACAAATTAGCCAATAACGCAGTATTCGGGAAAACGATGCAGAATATACGAAAACATCGTGTAGTGAAAATGGTCTCAAAATGGGAGGGGCGATATGGCGCGAAAAATTTAATTTCCAGCCCGAATTTCAAGAATCGCACCATTTTCGATAAGGACCTCGTCGCTATCGAGATGGCAAAGACGGATCTGTTGTTCAATAAGCCCGTGTACATCGGAATGGCGATACTTGACATTTCCAAGGTGTGCGTGTATGATTTCCACCACGGTTTCATGATGGAAAAATACACGAGCGATCAGTGCAAGTTGATGTATACGGATACTGATTCGCTGATTTACGAGATCAAATCCGATGACATTTATCGAAATTTATTAAAGTCAAACCTGGAAAAATTCGATACAAGCGATTACCCCATCGACAACCCGTATGGGATTCCCCTTGCCAACAAAAAAGTCCCCGGCTTGATGAAAGACGAAGCGAATGGCCGAATTATGACAAATTTCGTGGGACTCCGTTCAAAGCTGTACACCTATAAGATACAGGGTGGAACATGCGTCAAAAAATCCAAAGGAGCGAAATACAGTGTTGTCCAAAATAAAATCACATTCGACGACTATGTAGAATGTTTGGAAAATCAGCGTGAGCAAGTCACATCTCAACGCTGTATTCGCTCCTTTGCGCACAACGTTTTTAGTGTGGAGCAAACAAAGATCGCTCTCAACCCCCACGACGACAAGCGCTGTCTCCTCCAGGGCTCCCATGACACTCTGCCGTGGGGCCATTACAGTCAATTGGATATTTAACTATGCGCATCTCGCATACAAACGCTTCATTGGCTTAGGAGATGATGATTCGGAACTCGATGACTGATTCAACGCACAAAATCTCGATAAAATGTCAAATGAAAATGCGGAAATTGTGCTCTTGTTTGTTCCCACACATCATATATCATATAATCAAATGTATATATTAATGTTTGAATAAATCAGCATGTAATCCATGTTTGAATATTATTTCGTTTCACCTCCACATTAAAAAAAAAAATACTTAGTACTCATTTTTGAGTCAAAAAACAGCACTTTTTTCGATCAAAAAGAGACTCCAAATTTGACATGATGGTTGAACTGAGTAAAAAGTTCAGTGAAATTCAGTCAAAGTTCAGTCACTGAACTCAGTGAGACTCAGCGACTGAAAAATTTCACTCAACTGAAATTTCCCATGCTTTTCTTATGGGGGCTGAAAATTCAGTGAATTTCAGTGAAATTTCAGTCACTGAATTCAGTGACTCAGCCACCGAAAAAACGCACTGCCACCATGTCAATTTTGGTGCGAGTTTTTTCACTCAAAAAGAGCATCGTTTTTGAGTCTAAAAGTGAGCACTTTTTTCGCTCAAAAAGAGCATCGTTTTTTGAGCCTAAAAATGAGCACTTTTTTCGCTCAAAAAGAGCATCATTTTTGGGTCTAAAAATGAGCACTTTTGAGCGAAAAAAGTGCATCATTTCAACTTAGAAAACGATCCATTCTTGAGGCTGAAATGATCGATTTTTATTCGAACAGAAAATAAAACAAAAATTAACTAAGATACATATATTTTCAATAAATTCCAAATTGGCGCTCTACATACTATGCATGTGTCGCACAGACCGGCACATCGTGAACAACACACCAAGTGTCTACAAGATAGAAACAACACAGAATGCTCATTCACAAGACAAACACAACACGTCATTATAGTGTTCTGTGGTGAGTCTGCACTGCCATCATCTATGGGCTTGCTGTCATCTGTCACTCGTCGCTCTGTGATTTCAGCGCCAACTGTCGATGAATTGTCATCTGTCACTTGTCTCACTGCGATGTCAGCGCCAACTGTCGATGAAGTGTCATCTGTCACTTGTCGCACTGCGATGTCAGCGCCAACTGTCGGTGAAGTGTCATCCGTCGCCAGCCTTGGTTCTGGAGGTATATCAGCGCCATCTGGCGGTTCTACCACCACTGATGTCTGATTGTTGTGGCGGTAATTTCGAACAAAGTCACAATTTGGACTCCATTCGTGATGGTCAGCCATTGGATCGTCATCAGGCTGCCATTGGAAGCCTTCGACACCACACACACGACACAAGACAACGTCATTCAAGCCGGTGTACGTGAAACCAGCTCTGGCCAACGCACTCGGCGAAAATGACGAAGTCCAGCCTCGGAACGTCTCGAGTCTTGCTTCGTACTGCTGCATATCTCTATGCATACTGAAATAAAGATGCTACTTCTGTTCCATAAATACATTTATTTCGATTCATAATCAAACAGTACTTTGTCAGGCAAATAATATAGGCATTCACGAAAACATAGATGTTTATCATCTTTGGACGATATAGTACACAAATTTATAGCCTCGTCAAATGTCAAATCATTGTTTCCAGCAAGAACTCTGGCACTAGCTAATATATCATGGTAATATTGACAAAAGTTCATATTCAATTAATATTCAAATCTTCCCGCCAACACTGTGGCATCCAAATGCAGGATTTCCTGGATTTCGAGCTCCGTCAAGTAGAAGTAGGTGTCATCTTTGGAAACTCGCACTGTTGCACTATTTCCATAAGTGTGTAATTCCAAGTCCATGACATCATCCCAATCGAGTTTGATTTGAGCGGTATTGTTGTCGGTCGCATTCGGATCAGCTCGGTTTTTGTAAAGCCGATTAATGGCTCCCACGAAAATGGCCCACTCGAACATGCTGAATGACAGGCTGAAGGAGATGGTGTGCGGGATTGTGCACACAAGTCTCACTGCAGGCACGAAACTTCGAGCAACACTTATTCCACATTGCACAGACAAAATTGATGTGTTTCGGAACTCGTAGGTGGCGCTGCACACGTAAAATCGTTCCTTCTTGATGGCGTCTTTGTACATGTCACAAACACGGTCCAAATCGGCAACACGTTCTGCCCACTCTCTTGATGATGACGATGACTCCGAAGAATCCTCCTCGATAGACACTAGGGACGAAGACATCGACTCGTAACCGGACGTAGGATCGTTAGACTCGAACTGCACTCCACCAAGCATGATGATAGACTGACTCATCGTGCCGCTGAACGGTTTGAAATATTTCGCAGTCGGTCGAAGAGAGGGAGAGAGAGAGACGAAAGGCCCCCAATTTTATGCTCCAATGTGCCTATTTTCCATTGAATTACAAGCGATTTGTCGAATCTATCCAGGAATTGTGAGTACTGTCGAAACCCAACCATTTCACCAGGACTTTTCGGCCTTTTCGTCTAAAGATTTTTTCCACGAGATAGACGTCGGGATTCTTCGTCTTTTGCAATTCCTGTTCGTAGAAAGCGCCGCTGATTGGTCGCCCCTCCAAGTCCTCCAGCAAGTACGTGATTGGTTGGGTGATTTTCACTTTGACGACTTTAAAAACTTCAGTCGTCCAATTGGGCGTATACCCCTTCTCGAACACATGTTTGGCCTTGCTAATTCACAAAAAGTCTCCAATTTTGAACTTTTTTCGGCCAGCTCGTCCCACATAATCATACGCATACTTGTCACTTTGTCTTCATTGTCTTTGGTGACGTCACAGGGTTTCATGCCGATCGTCCGATGTTTGCGCTGATTGTAATTTTTAGCAATGTCCGGTAAAATGTCCAGCCACTTGTAGGTGCCGTTCAAACTGAAATATTTGAAGAGTTTTTCTTTTAGCGTGCGTATCATTCTTTCCGCAATAGCTGCTTTGATCTTCGTGTACGTGCTGTAGTGTTTGATGTTGTACTTTTTCATGAGGGCCTGGAAGCTGGCGTTGTAGAATTCAGTACCCAAATCAGATTGTAGGAACGTAGGACTTCTGTTCGCTTTCGATAATATGTCCCCCATCGCTTCGGTGACGTCTCGACCACCTTTGGTCTTCAAAGGCCGCACCCATAGGTATTTCGAGAAGGTGTCAATCACCACGAGGATATAATTGTAGTTCTTATTGACTTTCGAGTATTTTTGAAGGTCAGCCAAGTCCATCTGCCACAGATCGTCGATTCCTTTGATGATGGTACGTCTGCGGGGAAATCTCTTTCTGGCCGGAGCATGGAGCTCATCGACCAATTGCTTTTTGGCTGCGGACGACTCCATTTCTCCCAAACGACTGCGCAATGCTAATGCGCAGCTCCATTGTTATACTCTGTACTAAAGTCCAGAATCGTTGGCGTTCTCGACATTTCTTCAATTTGCTTTTTCAAAGTATCGTGTTTTTTCAACGAAAGTGTCATGAATTTCATAACTCGAATGTCCAAGGCCTCGTGAGCGTGTTTCTGCGCATCCAATTCTGCTCTGAGCTTCACTATGACGTCATCAACGTAGTTTTTGTTGACAACATCATTCGGAGTAGTTGGCGTTTCGACATTACATATTTTCACATGTTCATCGTCAATGTCCCCGTTTGCCGTGTAGTTGAGTATGACACCGGGGAAATGATAAGGCTGCTGCTGAGCGCGGCGAGCTGAGGAACTTTGACCGAACTTGTTGATGCTCATGATGGAACTGTGGGGTGCGAAACATCGACACTTGTATTTATCGAATGTATCCAGCCTCTCTCAGCTCATTGATGATGGCCACGATCTTGTTGTCGGTAGAGGTGCTGCCAGCATTCTTAGCTGCGACGAGTAGCCTATATCTGTCAACTAGCTCATTGACGTCGTCCCAGTATACGTATTCTACAGGCTTCGTATTATATGTCAATTGATCTGGGATACTGCCGCCGCCCATTTTCGATTGACTTGGGTCTTTGAACATTGGTCGAATTATAATCTCGTATTTGGCTATTTGGGAAGGATTCAGCCTACCTTTCGCATCTAAATGGGCACCTGTACCCATCAAAATTTGCTTGTATGCCACCAAGTCTTGTCTCTGGTATTTCGGATTCTTGTAGAAAATCAAACTATATAATCCCGGAGTACCCTGGTATGTTTCGCCATCAATGCGAATGTCCCCCGTATCTTTATCCAAGCCCATCAACTTGTTGCCGAGTATCCATTGCGCTCTGGGTCTGTCGTAAATGGGGCCGTAAGTCACATCGATTTTGCCCGATTTCGCACGATGTTCATTCACGAATTTAGATGCTACTTCGGGGTAAACTTCCAGCAATTCTCCATCATCCTCCTCATCGTCGTCGTCGTCAGACTCATAGTCATCTGTGTGATAGCTGTCTTCGTCTTCTTCTTTCTTCATGGTGGTGGTGGGGGAAGGGGTCCTTGATGATGGCGGTTCTTGTTTCTCTTCTTTTTTCACCTTCAGCTGTCGTCGCTTAGGTGGTGGGGGCATTGCTGCATTCAGTCTCTTCAGCGGCACCGTGATGGGTTTGAATAATTTATTCAGCGCTTCATCCTGCTCGAATTTGCCGAGTTTCAAAGACAAATACTTTTTTCGAACAACTTTCGCCAACTGACTGACTTGACGTTTTCGTTCGACTTTGGCAATTTCGGAGTCGACACGTGATGTAGTCGGTGCCATTGCTACACACAGAATGACATATTCGAGACACTACATTTGAATATATCTGTCAAAACCCAGTCGATAGCGCCCTTTGGATATATCAAAGTCTTTGGCTATGACCAAACATCCGAATTTTTCCTTCCAACAGGTGGCGCACATGCGTCGAAATTCATCGAAAGTGTAGTCCGGAGAGACGTGCTCGTCAAAGGCGTGCTTCAGGTTCACATCGTCTTGCCGAAATAGCACTATAATGTTGCAATTGTCTCTGATCAACTGTTTGGGTATTTTCGAGTAGGTTTGACATAAATATGCAACGTCCACGGATTTATGACGTCCCATGGCATAGTACTCTCTGATTTTATCCTGTTTGTCGCACGAAACATCATCAAATATAAAAATTGAGTGCTCCTTTGCCATTGACGGCTCGATAATCTCCTCGTTGTCCCTGTATGGATAAAAGCCCACTCCTTTGACTTGTTTCAATACATCGTGCAACAGCTGATGTTTCGGCTGGTACAGTGATTTTGAATATATGTAGACATTCTCGAAGCGGGCTCCGTTCGGGCTGAATAACAAACTCAGTACAGCGTTGGTCTTGCCACATCCGCTGGGACCACAAAATATCGCTCGAAATGAATTCGGTAGCAGAGGACCGTGTTTGCGCACAACATTCAAGTTGCCGCCACCTACGAAATCTAAATTGGCTATTTCCAGGGTCGGCTCTTGTTGCACCACTTTCATTGTATATTTGGAGAAAAAATGTTACATGTGACCACGCCCACATCTGGCGTTCGACTGACAGTTCGAGTGCTCGAGCGGCGGCTATGTAAGTAAGTGTGCAACGCCAATCGCGTCATTGTCATGCTAACCTTCGAGCACGAAGGTCGTGGAGTGGTTAACTCTGTGATAAATCGTCTGCCATTCGAGCTACATCTGCCCGGATACCAATACTGCGGACCTGGCACCAAATTGAAGAAGAGGTTGGCACGCGGAGACGCTGGTGTGAATCCCCTAGACACTGCTTGCAGATCACACGATATCGCATACTCACAAAGCAACTCTCTGGACGATAGACACAAGGCTGACTGGGTGTTGGAAAATCGAGCTTGGGAACGTGTCAAGTCCAAAGACGCGAACATCGGCGAGAAAGCTGCAGCTTGGCTAGTCACCACAACTATGAAGGCGAAGCGTAATTTGGGCATGGGTATGAAGTCATCATCAATGGCCTCTGCTTCTGGTGCAAAACGGTCAACGAAAAAGAGGTCGTTCAAGAAGGATGTTGTGTCGAAAATCACCAATCATCTGCGGAAGGCACTGAAACCTGAACAACTCAAAGATATGAGTGCGAAGGCTCTGCGAAAATCCTCGTTGGTAGCACTGCGTGCAGCCCGAGCTCAAGTCAAAAAATTGGGCGGTCGCAAAAACATCAAAGTACCTCGAATAATACCTTTCGAAGCAAAGAGTGGAGGTGTGCTGCCTTTGCTTCCCATCTTCGCAGCTTTGGGAGCACTGGGATCGTTGGCTGGTGGTGCCAGCACCATAGCCAGGACCATCATCTCCTCGAAAAACGCTCAGAAGAAATTAGATGAAGAGAAGCGCCACAATACTGCGATGGAAAACATCGGAAAGCAGGGATCTGGCCTGTTTATGCGCAAAACAAGTCGCGGAGGCTATGGTCTTTTCCTCAAGAAGTTTGCAAAAAACTCCCAGTGAAGCTGCCCAATAGCAAGCGACCTTTGTACGATGTGGACTTGGTCAAGTATGTCAAACGTCTGAAAATTCCTAATTTCGTTGGGGTTTTCATGCGCGACAACCTACCTCAATCTACGCCCAAAATAACTTTTTGGAATGCTCAAGTCCTTTTTTAAAAATTTTATTTTTATTACAAAACTCGTAAAACAACTAAACTGAGATACATGAAAATAAATGTGAATTGTACGAGTGCTCAACTACAACTGATTCTAACAGAAAGAATTATGTTAACATCTCGTTGGTAAGGCGATACTGCTGCGGCAGCATAATCAGCACATTTCTTGGGAAAGACGTCGAACTCGGTGAGATATTTCCTCCCCTCGAAGATTCAAATCCACAGGGTTAGCGAGGGATTTGAACATCTGCAAGGTTTAGTGGTGGTTGCTCGTTTTCTTTCTTCTTGTTGTTGCACCATCTTGATCTGGTTCTCTTGTATCCGATAAACCCAATCAATATAATTCCAAGTCCATACAAAAGCATTGTCCATATGCTAGGGGTATGTGACATTACGCCGAAGGACAAGTTCGGTTGATTATCAGCTATCATCCTCTTAATATTTTGTAGATCATCCAATTCTATGTCTTCTAAAGAAATCTTGAGGTTCACTTTAGGCATTTCGTATTCATTGGTATCGATTTTTGGAAATAATATTGCTTGTCCTGGATGGGTGAAATGTTCCTGGTTACTGATGTTGCGGAACGATGTAGTTATTTGGCATCCCACTGGAATCTCGAATAGGTTTGTACCCTTGATTAATACGATTTCTTCTTGGTTGTAGCAGCTTATTTTTATTTTTTCTTCCTCTGGCAGCATGGTTACCCATTGGTTGGATTCTCCAAGTCTTTGGAATATAGGGTGATTCACAAGAACGTACGTTTGCTGACATGTAGAGGTGTTTTTCAGGCTCAGAAGTTGGACTTCACAGGGGTTCTCTTCTCGAAGTTCTTGGGGTTTCATTTCATCACACAGGTATGATTGAGGCATAACTTTCTTGCAGCGGTCGTTCGAATATGCGTAGTACAATTTATTGATTGCCAAAAATTTGTTTTTTGATACGATAACCTTGAATTGACTGTTTTCAGGAATAGGAGTGGAATACAAGTGGAATAAATCGAATTCGAATGGAAAAGTGATTGGTATATTCAAAATATATATAATTCTGTTATTGAGTGTATAGCTTTCTATTTTCACAATTTTCTCCAATAGAAGTACATTTTCTGGGGTAACCTCTAGAGGTAGCTGGTTTTTATTGAGTTTGTTTTGTAAGTACACAAGTTCGGAGAAAAATTCAGAAGTTTTCATTATACTAGGGTGCATCATCCCTAATCTCGAAAACATAATAGAGTTTTCAATGTCCTGCATTATTGAGAAAATCATTTCATACAAGCTAATTATTTCAATAAAAACATTTTTTATATACATTGAATTTTCTCGATATACTTGACCTTCAATAATTTTAGCAATTTGGTTCATTTTGGATTCAATTAGTTTTTCGTTGTGGCTTATTTTCTGAACGGTGTTATTAAATTTATTGATTACTTCAATAGAGAGGGAATTTCTCATTTTGATATTCAATGCTAATTCTTTTTGATTGTTTTCCAGCTGTTCGATCAGTTTTTCAAATCGTTCTCCATCATTTGCATCTAGATTTCCCGAGATAGCTTTGAAAATTGATCCCAATCCATCTATTAGGCCGCGTTTGATTCTATTGGGATGGGGTAAAACTTCGGTTAATTTGTATGCCACTTTTTCTTTTGCGAAATTCAGGATTTTGACATAATTTGAGGAGTCATTTAGGTACAGTGCATTTTTATTTATCGTTAGTAATAATTTTTGAGCCTGGTTATCTAACAAATTTACCTCTGAAAGTATGGGTTGTAGATCATAGTAGTGAATTAGTTTGTAGGAGCTTTCTTGAATTTTTGCTGTCCCTAGTTTGAGTGGGGTTATACCAGGGTTCGCATCTAAATTTCTAATTTTTACCTCCGGCGATCCGAAGATGCCTGGTGAGCTGAAAAAATATGAATCGATAGTCAATTATTGAATATGAAAGTCTTTTTCAGGGGACGTTTCAAATTATCCATGTGGATTTTTTCTTGATTATTAGTAGCTACCGTTTTTTGCTGAATATTTACTGACTTCAGTTTGGTGGATTTCTTGAACTTATTAGCGGTTTTTTGCCTTTTACGGATTTTCTGAAATACTTTTTGATTTGGTTGATATATTTCGGGATCGTCACGAGTCTTATTGACATTTTCGATGCGTTTTTCTTTTTCTTTCATTAAATCTTCGTTAATTTTAGAGTAGATCAATTTAGATTTTTCTTTATGATCGTTTATATAGTCATTGATTAAAATTTTTTCAATTTCCAAATTAAATGGGTCATTGCTGCTGATATGACCATTAATAACGTCAATCGGTTTGCGATTCGTTACAGAGTGTAACGAATGATTGTAGGCGAGGATCGCGTACACCATTTTCATTTTAACCGGAGTTTTCAGGAAACCTCTGGTGTTGAGAATTCTTACATGTTCAATTATAGTCGAGTGGAAACGTTCAATAGCTCCATTCGATTGGGGGTGATTTGGTGAACAAAAGTGTATTTTGATTTTATGCAGGCCGAGTAATTCCGTGATTACAGAATTTTTAAATTCAGTGCCGTTGTCGACGATAATTTGCTCGGGGACACCGTGATGTGAGAAGAACTGGATCAGATGATCGACTATCTCTGTACTTGATAAAGAGTTGAGGTGATATGCCTGAGCATATTTCGAAAAACTATCAATAATGGTCAAGAATTTATTTTGTTCTATGGTAAAGGTATCCATATGTATGATTTTAAAAGGTTTCGTGGAAGTGGGAGTGACATTCATTTTGATGTTTACAGGGTGTCGTTCGTATTTACTTTGTTGGCAAACTTCACAATCGTTTATGAAGGTTTGTATCGAATTTTTCATAAATGGCCAGTAATACTTTTCTTTAATGCGTTGAAGTGTTTCGTCTATTCCTCTGTGGTTGGTCTTTCCTTCGTGGTAATTTTTTATGGTTTCTTCTTTGTCAGTATCGTTAGTAACGTCAATGAGTTTTTTCGTACACTTCTTCAGTTTTAAAGAAGAGAATTTGAAGTATTGTTGAAGGACTATTGAGAAAGTTTCGTAGAGTTCGGGGTTTTCGAAATACAGGTAATATTGAGTTTCAGGATTAATGTAACTTTTTACAAAATCAATAACATCTTTTTCGAAGTTGTTTTTTGAAAATTGAACGAGGATACGTTTCTTTTTTCCGAAAAGAATTTTGATTCTTGGTTTACAAGGTGAATGCAATACCGAACTGATTATTATTTGATTCAATCCATAGTTAACTGCTGTTTCTATTATTGGTATTTCGAAAACTGGATTATCTTCAGCATTGGAGTGAATAGTCTGGTCATTGTCATCCATATTTCTGTTGGGGTCGTCTTGGTGTTCTCTCTCAGTATGGTCAGTTGTTTGTGGTTGTTCTAGGTCATTTGAGGGTTCAGTGTTTCTGGAAAGTTCTGGATCTGGTTGAACTTGGGTCGAAAAGTTGTCTTCGTCATTACTGGTGTTTTCTGTATTTTCTGTATTTTCTACGTTTTCTGATTCTTCTGGTGGTAAATGGATAGTTTCTAGAAAGGTTCTGGAAGGTCCTGGTTCTGGCTGAACTTGGGTCGAAACGTTGTCTTCGTCATTTCTGGTGTTTTCTGATTCTTCCGGTGGTAACAGGATAGTTTCAGTGTAGAGATCTACTGGAGAGTTATCATGATTGGGATTGTTGGGGTTTTGGAATAGGGTTTTTTGATTTTTGTTGTAGTGGTCCGTCTCTCTTAAAATTTCGTCTATTTGATTCCAAAAAGGGTCTGTTTCTTTGGTGTGTATTTCAATTCTAGAAAGGGCGTCTGCGTTAGTATTCAGCGTTCCTTTCTTGTAGATAATATTGTAGTCATATTCGTCTAGTTTTATGCGCCAGCGGGTTAACTTTGAGCTGGGATCTTTCAGCGAAAAAAGCCATTGTAATGGTTTGTGATCGGTAATAATGTTGAACCTCCTGCCGTATAAATAGGGTCTAAAGTATTTAGTTGACCACACTATAGAAAGGAGTTCTTTTTCTATGACAGAGTATTTCTGTTCGGTCTCATTGAGGGTGCGGGATGCATACGCTATTGGTAAGTCGCTCCCAATAGGCCCTTGTGAGAGTATAGCGCCTAAGGCTACATTACTCGCATCTGTTGTCAAGTTAAACGGTTTTGATAGGTCGGGATACTGCAAGATTGGTTCATTTATCAATAAATTCTTACAAGTTTCGAAACAAGTAATGAACTCTTGATCGTGGGTTATTTTGGCACCTTTTTTCAAGCATTTGGTCATAGGTTTGGTTATTTTCGCAAAATTATTGATGAATTTGCGATAGTAGCCTAGAAGGCCTAGGAATCCTTTTATCTGTTTTGATGTTTTCGGTATGGGAAACTGTTTGATGGCTTTGATCTTGTCTGGGTTGGGTTTTACCCCTTGAGGAGTTACTACATGACCTAGGTAGGCAACCTCCTTTCTCAGGAACTCAGATTTATCCATTTGGATTTTGAAGTTCGATTCTCTGAGCCTCTGAAATACGTTCCTCAGACGTTCAATATGTTCCTGGAGAGATGTAGAAAATATAATGATATCGTCGAGGTACACGAGACATTGCTCGTTTTGGATACCTCTGAGGATATTGTCCATCACTCTTTGGAACGATGCCGGAGCGTTTTTCAGCCCGAACGGCATTCGCAAGAATTCGTAGTGCCCATTCTCGGTAGTAAATGCTGTTTTTTCTATATCTTCCTTGGCCATCTCAATTTGGTGGAAGCCACTCGCCAAATCGAGAGTTGAAAAATATTGGCACCTACCAAGCTTGTCCAACAGGTCAGTTATGTTGGGCAAAGGGTACTTATCGTCCACTGTTTTATTATTTAATTGCCTATAATCGATAACCACTCGCCATTTCTGCTTACCAGAAGCGTCCAGCTTCTTTGGCACAACCCAAATTGGGGAGGACCAAGGTGAGCTACTAGGCTGAATTATTTTGGAATCTAACATTTTTTGTATTTGCTTTTCGACTTCTTCTCTATAAATAAAGGGATATCGATATGGTCTAGAATAAACGGGAATTTCATCAGTTGTCCTTATTTGATGTTTTATCCTATTGGTGAAGGTTAGAGGCATATCCTCATGGTAAAATATATCGGAATATTCATTGCAAAGATTAAGTATTGACATCCTTTCTTCATCATTGAGATGATCGGTTCTAATATTTTGGAGGTCAAAATTTTGTTGTGGACTGTCATCAATACAATTCAAATCAAAACTCTGAATCTCTTCTCTATCAAATTTTTCAACTAATATTGGTTTTGAGAAGTCTAGGGTCACTCGTGTAGTAGTGTTATTCAATATTGTTGTGAAAGCTTCACCATTTTTTGCAATAGTGAGACTTTCGGGTATCTCACAATTGTGAATTTTTTGGTGGGGAATTATAATTTCTCCATTTGGTATAGAGGTTCTGATTTTGATAACTTGTTGGGTTCTAGGGTTCACGGTAATGAGATTGAGCTCTTTTTTCGTTGGTTGAAACAGAAGTTGAATTTTAGTTTGCGGAGTTACTAAATATCCTTCGTTAAAATCAATATTAGCTTGTAAATATTTCAAGTTATCGAGCCCGATAAGCCCATCGAACACATTATGAAATTTAAAAAGATAAAATTTGAGGTATTTGTTTTCAGGCAATTTGAAAATTTTTGAAGCAGGTATCAAAGCACTGAATTTATGCGCTGATTTTTGAAAAACTGTAGACACTATAAAAGGTTCACTCTTTACAAGATCTGGGAAGAATTTAAAAGCTATTTCTGGGTCGATGAACGATTTTGTTGATCCAGAATCTATCAAAATTTTTACATTGAATTCAGGAAATATAATATAAGATAGCTCGCTTGAATCAGTAGTATTGAAAGAAATTATTTGAGGTTCTATGTATTGTCGTGTTCTTGAGGCATTTCTAAAAAATTTTCAGCGTTCACATCAACATCTTGTATTTCTTCGAATCTCTCAAAATTTTGATCACTGTTTTCGAAATAATACTGATCGATATTTACTTGATTGGGTAATTGATCTGTTTGATAATGATTGACATTGTCTTGATCAATTTCAGTATTGAATAGTTCTTCCGATATAAAATTTCTTTAGGGTTTCTCAAAATTATTGGTATTTTTTGTTGAAACACTCATAGGCGTGGGCCTAAATGGCTGATTTTGATGTTGATATGAAGTTGAGGGTCTAGCAAAATTTGCAGTATTTCTAGTTGTGACGCTCATAGGTGTTGGTTTAGGAAAGGTCTGGTTAGGGTTAGGTTTGAACACATTTTTGTTTTCAGGCTGTTTGAAAACTTGGGCGTTCGTAAAAAATCGTTGTGGTTGATTGATCGGTCTTGTTTGGATGTTGATCGGTCGCGAAGGAAATGTGTTTTGTCTAAATTGACTGTTTTGTGTTTGAGAATTAAAAGGTGAATACTGTACATTATTAGGTCTTTGTTGTGCTATTTGAAACCTCTGAATTTGTGGTGATTGAGCTTTTGGGTAGGTTCTATTAGAGAAACTCTGAAAATATTGTATATTGTCTTCTCTAGTGACAAATTGTAAAGCTTCACTCAAACTGCATGGTTTCATACAGCGTATAGTTGTACCTAGGGGCTCTTTTAGCCCTGCTAAAAATGTTTTCAATGCTAGATCTTGGTAAAGGTTTCGTTTTAGAGTTTTTGCCTCTGCCGTACTTTCGTGTACATCGGCGTAACTGCATAAAAGATTGAGAATATTCAGACATTTGTCGAAAAATTGTTGGGGTTTTTCATTGGGAGCTTGTCTCAGCATTACTAAATCTCTGTTGAGACAGGCTTCATCCCTTTGATCTGCAAAATTTCGAATCAATGTGGACTTTAGTTCGTCCCATGAAGCGATATTTTGAATATTTATTACTGATTCAGCATTGCCTTTCAATTTAGAGATAATGGAATTTAATAAAAAGGTATTTTGGAAATTAGTTGTGTTTACTTTATCAAAAAAATGTGCGATTAAAGATTCACTTGTTGAAATATATCTATTCAATTCGTTGGGATTTCCATCGAATTCGGGGACACACTGTAGGTACTCTGGTTTGAAGGTTGGGGTTGTCATGATGGGTGTAGAATTCGTATTTGAAAAAGGTAATTGGGAAAGAGAGTCAGCTAAAGGATTGCTAATATTCAAATTTTCAAAACTAATCAATAATTTTTCCATAAAATTGTACTCACATAAATATAAAAGCGACTATGAGCATCTCCTGCCTAACTATGAAGATGACCAACAGATCTGCTATTTTTGTCTTCACTGTGTAAGTCCTCTCCGTGAATTTGGGCAATTTGTGTCCCAAATTCCGATGTCTCGCTGATGATGGGTTGGAATTGGTATCTGCGATAGATCCGGTTTCTTGATATTCGAAGAGCCGCCAATACAACACCTCCACACGACGAATCACCAAGGTTCGAAATATCCAGTCAATCGTAGAAACGAAAAGTTCACGTTCGATACGCGGAACTCCGGATAATCCTTATATCGACTGCGCCAAATAACTTTTTGGAATGCTCAAGTCCTTTTTTAAAAATTTTATTTTTATTACAAAACTCGTAAAACAACTAAACTGAGATACATGAAAATAAATGTGAATTGTACGAGTGCTCAACTACAACTGATTCTAACAGAAAGAATTATGTTAACATCTCGTTGGTAAGGCGATACTGCTGCGGCAGCATAATCAGCACATTTCTTGGGAAAGACGTCGAACTCGGTGAGATATTTCCCATGTACAAAGAGTGCGCCATTGTCAATCTGGACTCGATAAAAAATCGTGGAACGCATTGGGTAGCTTACGTGAAAAGTGGACTTTGTGTGAAATACTTTGACAGTTTCGGTAATTTGAAACCGCCAGTGGAACTCGTACGATATTTAAATGACGGTGGAAATGTGAAAATCTACTACAACAACGATCGCTATCAGACATTCGATCAAGCAAATTGCGGCCATTTGTGTCTGAAATTCCTCTACGATCAAACTCAACACAACGATGGATAGGGTCGTCAACAAAAAGACAGTGACCTTTAATGAAGAGCGCAATACGGTTCATTATATGGTTGTGTGGCGATTTGCGTACAACACTTCGCGCAAATCCGATTGGCAGCGTATGGCTATGGACAGGATCCGTTTCGCTAGGCGAATCTCCAAACTTGCCTACATAATTAACCCCATTTTGGATGTGGAACACAGGGAGCGAGTGTGGAAGTCTTTAAATGAGAGTGCATAACCCCCAAAGTGTCAGTCATGTCTTTGCTGTTCACCCTGACAGGTCACACATCTACGCTGACCGCAGACTTTGCTCCGCCAATTCAATTGGACGAACACAGCTCTTACGGCTTGGCTTTGATTGGTTTTCATTCGTACAACAGCATACCGAACATAACCAAGGGGAAGTTCTATTACTTTGCCAACGGAGCGCCATTTGTTAGCACCATCAGCATACCCACTGGCTGTTACGAAATAAGCGACATTGCCAAGTTTATTCACAAACACATCGGCAAACCGAGAAAGGTGAAGAAGAAGAAAAGAGAAGTGGACATCGACAGAGACAGCAACAATAACGCTAAGGCAGCAGTGTTCTCTCTCAAACCCAATACCAATACGCTACAGTGCGAAATTTATAGCAAGTACCACACCATAGACTTCACTCCAGAGGACTCTATCGGACGATTGTTGGGTTTCTCACCTCGAATTCTCCCAGCTGGAATCGTTCACGTGTCTGACCTGCCCGTCAACATAGTCAAAGTGCGAACAGTTCACATTGACAGTAACGTCACATCGGGCGCTTTCTTCAACAACCGACCCTCCCATACGATATACGAGTTTGCCGTTCGAGAAGATCCCGGATTTGCCATCGACGAGACTCCCTCGAATCTCATCTACCTGCCTGTGAACAAGACGGAGATACATAACATAACCTTGAATATTCTCGATCAGGACTTTTGTAGTGTGAATTTCCGTGGAGAAACCATCATCGTACGACTGGTGTTGCGCAAGCTGTCAAATGGGGTTGGTATTTGATTGGAACGACAACCAACAGCATAAAAGTACTGAGAGCGCAGACGTCAGTTCAGTCGCGCAGACGCAGTCAACGAGAGCACACACCAATCATACGCTTTCTCTCTCGAGCATAGAATTCCTCATATCTCAAGGGCATCATGTTGTCAAAACAAGTGTTCGACGTGTACAATCATCCAAAATTCGATGAATCCATCCAGAGAGTGGAGACTCGAACGTACCACCCGTACGTCAAATCCTTCCAAAATAATGACATTGTCGAAATCGTCATTCAGCAAAGTGACACATGGATTCTGATGAACGACGCTATCGTCTGTATAGAGGGCACTCTAGTCAAAACCGCAGGAGATGGCAATGTGCGATTCGTCAATAATGCTGGAGCATTTTTCTTCGAATCAATGTATTATGAAATCAACGGCAAGGAGGTGGACTCTGTTCGCTTGCCGGGTATAGTGAGCACCCTGCGAGGATACACTTGTTACGCAGACGCCGATTCTCGACACTTGGCCACCGCCGGATGGACGTATCCAGGTGGAGCTATTCGCAACGCCAACGACGGTTCGTTCGCCATGTGGATTCCGCTTAAACATCTGTTTGGCATATTTCACGACTACAGATATGCCACAATCGGACGACAGTGCATTCGTTTGGTGAGAAGCAGAAACGACAACAACTGCATGGTTATAGAGGAGATTGCGAATCCGCAGGTCGCAACCACAGCCACCCTGACGATCAATAGCATCGTGCTCAAAGTCAAAAACGTCATTCCCAATGACGATATTCGCTTGCAGCTGCTGCAATCCATAAAGACTGACAAACCTGTGGTTATCTCGTTCCGCAAGTGGGATATGCACGAACTGCCTGCACTCACGCCTGGTTCCACCAAAGAAATATGGTCTGTCAAAACTTGTACGGCAGTGGAGAGCCCCCGATTCGTCATTGTCGCCTTCCAAACAAATCGAATGGACAACGTTGCACGAGATTCCAGCTACTTTGACCACGTTGACATCAGAGACATACGCCTAACGTTGAACAGTGACAATTACCCGCATGAACGCATGCGCTTGCAATTTGACAGAAACAACTTTGTGGAAGCTCATCGCGCCTATACGGAATTCTACCCAAGCTATGCGAATTGTCCCCAGAAACGCCCTCTGCTGGATTACGATGCATTCAAGGATCGAGCCGCCATCTTCGTAATCGATTGCTCACGGAGAGCGGAATTCATGAAATCGTCCACCGTCGATGTCAAACTTGACATAGAAGCCACAGTTGGGTTCCCAGCTAATAGTCGTGCGTACTGTGTAATAGTGCACGATTACGTCATAGAACACTTGCCTTTAAGTGAGATCGTACGTCGTCTGTCATAAGACACAAAACACTTCAAGTCATACGTCATCTGTCATATGCCTGCAAGATCGGCGGGGGAGCGCTGGTTGAATGCGCGTCGCAAGGAAGCATAAGCCTATGGATAGGAAAACAACAAGAAGAGGGGGGGGTGGTGGGGGGAACGCGCTCGAAGCGCATCAGTTCAAATTCAGCGTTAGTTGTTAGCCAAACGTTCAGTGATTCAGTCGATCAGTCAGTCAGCCAAGATGAAGCTCGTAGCTTGTGATATCCAGGGTTTCTGTGTGGGTGGTGAGTTCCAGCCAAAAGAACTTGCCATCACCGACGGGCAACGCACGAACCATTTTCTATTCAAAGCCGTCGTGCCATTCCATGAGCTGAGCGAAAATGATAAACGCCAAGCGAGATATTCGGAAAGGAATATCCACGGCATTCCATACTCCGATGGCTATGTGGAATTAAACGAGACCAACATCCAAGAAGTGCTGCGCCCCATCCTCGAAGCTGATGTGGTATATGTGAAGGGAAATCAAAAATTCGATTTTTTGCTAAAGTGTGTGCTCGATCTGCCTAGAAGGCCACACATCGTCGATATTGCCGCCACTACAAGTACAGTCGTCACAACCCCTCCACCGCCACTCGAGAAGCAAAGCCCGTTGTGTTTAAATCATATAGCATCTGGAGACATAGAAGTGCATTGTGCTGTGAGACATTGTTTCGATATTTGGCTATGGATATCGTCGCACCTGATATGGTGAAACACGTCGGCAGTGGCGGCGACACTCTTCTCCATCGGCACTTGCAAAATTTGCGTGAACTCAAGGCGCAAATATCGCAGTACGAACAAAAGCTGCATATGTATAAACGCTTTCAAAATATGCAAATTGACGATGGGAAATGGGCAGCAGCATTCACCGATCCACGACGTTTCACCGGCGCCAACTACAACAGCCAAGGAAGAAGAACCAATGTTTGATATATTATTATTATTATTATTAATCATATTGTATTGTATTTTTAGTATGTATTAATAGATGTATTAAACCAATTTTCTCGATTTATTTTGCGAATGAGAGAGTGACAGAGTGAATGGAAAAATGGTCGTTCAAAGCTATTTGGTTTTGGGGAAAGAGCTTGGTGTATTTTTCGCAAATATACACCAAACTTTTCCCCCAAAGTCAAATGGTTTTGCCGCCGCACACTGGCGATTGAGAGGCTGCGCGTGATTTCATGTTTGAAATAAATATGTGCATATTTGTTTCAAGTATGAAATCTCTCTCGGTCAATCAACATGAGGGCCATGCACATTGAGCAATGGTGTATGTGTCTCTCAGTGTATATATATTTGAGTGATATATACGTCGTTTCTCAGTGTACGTTGAGCAGTCATACCGTCATGACAAACTATATAATTCTAGCAGCCGTTCTGTCGAACGTACTGTATATTAGCCCACCATATGAGTGCAGTGAGGTATTGGTATCATATTTGCACGAGAATTCGAGCATTTCTAACTGGACGAGAATGACTCAGGCGCTAGCCAATGATGAATATTTGCCTGTGTTGAAAGCCGAAATCCCGCTGAACGTCTCATCGTACCGATTGCGAAAGATCTATGTCAATCACACCCATAGCGATACGCAGTGGTTCCCGCTGAAGACGTCTTGCAGAACTTCGAGGTCCCCTCAGCCCATCCTGTATGCCGCGATGCAAGCTCCTGGAGGTCATCCTCCCGCGGAGCTTGCCAAATGTGAGCCGACACTTTACGAGTGGTTTATGTTATTTGTGACAATGATTCTGAGTGTTCAAATATCCGAATCTATATATAAGTTCATTAAAGCTATACGTCAAAAATATTTTTTAATCGATAATGATAGTGTATCATACTACGCCGCTGGCACTGAAGTCTAATAAAAATATACGCATATCTGTTTGTTTCATTTGAATTGCAAAATGCAACATGTGTGTGTGTGTGCTCTCTGTCGACGTGACACAGACCGTGGGATCCAAGGTCAAATCGTGTCTCATGCCGACATTTCTCGAAAATAATGGTCTTGGGTAAACAACCACCGGATGTGGTTGTTTACTTAAGCTGTGGAGCGATAAACAAGTCCAAGGCCAAATCATGTCTCGATTTCGCTGAGTCATCATTTCCTAGAATCACACACGCCGCTCGCCAGTAAACACCAGATGTTCATTCATGGTGACGTCACACACGATTCTCGGAATTCCAACTCCAGTCTGGACATGTTGCTGCCTGTTCTAAGTCGAGAGAGATGCTTCGACGGCGGCCAGCGGCGGCCATTGCTATCGTAGGCGTGGGGCTCTCGACGGCCATTTTTTCGACACAACAAATCACATGAGGTCGTTTTTTTCTTCTCCCACACACCCAATTGCTCTCTACGCTTATCATGTACCTGCAATTTTTCTCTCTCTCAACCCCCACACGCTACACCCTACACCGCCATGTTTATTGCGACTGCCGCCAATCGGCTTTTTTTTCCCATTATCAAAGCTACGAGTTTTAAATCGACATTAGTATGGAACCGTCATGGCTCACTGGTAGCGCACTCGGCTGCCATGCCAATAGGCGTGGGTTCAAGCCCCACTCGGGGACAAACATTTTATTTTTTTTTCTTCCGCAACCCTCCCCCCACCTTCTTCGGCGTTGGGGGGTTGCTGAAGAACTTCGCCGAAGAACCAAAATGGCGGAGATCTCGATGGCCAGATGCCATCGAGAGCGAAAATTCAAATTAATGAGGCGAAACCGGCTTTGACATACTACTGTCTTCATCATCTACATGATAATTCATATGATTGCCTGTCCAACAGTATATAGTTTTTCATGTACAGGGTGACAATTTAAATGCTTTCAAATGCTATATCTCATGAATAAAATTACGAATAAAACAAGATTCATATTTACATATATTTTTTTTACATCCAGTATAATATATGAAAACAAACTTCAAAATAGCAGTTACCTACATTTTTTATGGATGTCAATCATAGTGGGTTGTCACCTTTGAGTTCACTGTCAATAACTGCCAAATTAATAACTGTCAGTGTGCAAATATAGTACCATTCTTTCATTTATTGTTACATTTTTATGGTTTTTTTACTTAGTTAGTTAAAATTCAGTGCTTTCACTCTCTGTAAGTATTACCATCAAAATTTCAAATATCAATTTGTATTCACCATCATGTATAATTAGGACCCTGAAGAAGTTTTAAAAATGAAACGATAGCTTGGTGCCTTAGTAATTAAGATTTTGTAATTCGTTAACTGTATCCTGACTGAAGATCCCCGTTTTCCCCATTATCCCCCTCCGTTGATACCAATTTTCAGTCGTTAATTCAAAATTAATATAAACAAAATATATATATATATATTATATATATATATATATATATATAATATATATATGTATTCTTGTGATTGTATAAGTTTTTATTTTATATTGTGTTTGTGTTGTGTTGTTTGAGTGTTTGAATTGAAATGTAAATTTGATTTATTTAGTAGAAAATATAGAATGAACTTCTTTTATATAAATAACTTTTTTCAAAACTGCCCTAGCTCAAACCTTTATTTTACCTGTTTTACCTTTCCTTACTTATATCTCTTTCCTTTTTCAGCTCAGCCGGTGAAACAAGAAAAAAAAAAAACTGCTCTCAGTAGGATTCAGGAACGTGAACTGCCCTGTATATAAGTGAAATAATATGCAATATTAAAAAATTGTCAAAAATGATAGCCAAAATAGATTAATAAATTTCAATAATTGAATTTTGTAATTTATTGTTCAAATAAAAACTTGCCGAAAACTGAAATTCATAGTTTCATTAAAGAAAAGCATGTAGCGAAACATTCAGCCCTCGCGTATATCCCACTACTATACCTGGCCGATGTAATCTGGGTTGCATACGAGTGCCCTGCGAAATTCCACATTCGGTACGTACAAATCGCCGGCAAGAGCCTGGAACGCAAAAAACTCCGTTGCTTGCGTACTAGAAGTGGCGAGGTGATCAGTTCTGCGAAGCATATCAAAGCCGATGATAAAGCCAGAGTTTAAATAGTGTGTAGCACAATTACATAAAACCGCCTTTGGCTCAGAAGGAAATTAGTAATTGCACTAGACAGTTATAATTCACCTGTGCCTGCGTTTTTGTAGGTAGGTAGTGGGAAATTCTTGCTTGGTATCCTAGCATAACCTATTCGCCCATGTAAACTTTAGCTTTAGGTACCATGCGAGTGTTAAGTATTTACTATGAACATTTTTTGTAGTTGCCTTCGTATTCGGAGCCGCTAACCATTGTTGTTTTCTGGGAATAAATTGTTACCTATATCCAGCCGTTCGCATTTCTGCCGAAGCCGAAGAATACCCCAATCAATAATAAAGAGTTTCATTGCACCTGGCGACCAACGGGGCCCGGTTTCGTAAGAAAATGGTTGTGGATAATAATAGCCCTATGTATAATTTGAGGAATAGAAGAAGGTTTGGTCATGAAAATGAAGATGTTAGTAGGTGTGAAACACCACAAGGACTGAATAATATCGATCCCGGAAAGCAAGGTAACAATGTTTCTTTTACATTACCATCCGTAACCGAAGTTCCGATTCCGCCCACATTGCCAAGTCTCACCACGCGACAAGACCCTTCGGCGTTGGGAGCAACTTCACTGCTTTTTGCACAAGATATTCCAGCACCCACTTCACCTGTAGAAAATACCACATTACGGACGAATAATGAGCATAATTCATCTTTGAGTCAAAGTGAAAAAACATTTCCCAATAATAATCAAGTCAGATATTTTGAAAACAATAATATTCGACCTTGGGGTGCAGAATACACTACAAAAAATTTCAATATTCCAATGCATACAGCTTTAAATTATGATCAAAAACAAATTTATGTTCCCCAGACGGTCAGTAATAATAATGAATTTGGAAATCCAAATTCAAGGGATCGCCTGGTTAACAACCTAAGTCAAAACAACTTTTTGTTGCCTACTATGAGCTATATCAGTACAAATGCACAGTTAAATGGGCCTTCAGCTCTTGGAATGAATAGCATCCACAGGAAAAAACTGTATCCCATCACACCAAATGTCGAATATTTTCACAGTGCCAAATCAAAATCACGTCACTGTCTCGCAAAACCAAGAATATTGTTTATTGCCTAGCTCTAACAGAAATGTACTTAGTAATGGCACAAAATTTACTCATAGTCAGGGAGCACAATACCCGAATTTCAACCAAAATGCGTTGCCGTCTTTAAATACGCAACCAATAGGTCATAGTCATAGGAATTTTTCTCAAGAAAGTGCAGTATATAATAGTTCATGTTTAGTTAAGGAATTAGAATCTTGTAAATCACTGCCTACCTTCGATAACGATGGCCAAATTCACCCTTTGGACTTCCTCAACTATATAGAAACATTTATAGACATAAATAATGTACCTTTTAACCAACTTTCTCTGATGGTGAGCAAACGTTTCGAAAATTCAGCAAAGCTTTGGTTCGATGCCTACGCTCATCGCTTTCCAAATTACGCGGAATTTCGTAGGGCATTCCTGGAACAGTTTTGGGGAGCCAACAAACAAAGTGAAATTAAATTAAAGCTGGAGTCGGCTAGGTATAGTAATAGAGATGGAGGTTTGGTTGACTATTTCAATAAAAATGTTGTTCGACAAGCGGACTACTACTTCGATACCGGCAACAAAAGAAATCCTAATACTTTCCCCACTCAATACCCTAAATTTAATGATACAAATCATTCAAGGGGAGATCCACCAAAAAACTTCTCGAGACATAATAGGTATTTTCAAAACAAAAATATTTCCACCCTCAATATCTCCTCGTCAGATCCAGAATACCCGGAAAACGACGAAAGTACCCACATTTAGGCCCTAGTGTGGGATCATTACTCAGCAGGGCTCTTACTATCAATAACAACCCTTCTGAAGAACTATTGGAGGAATGTGACTTCGAGCACAGCCCGGTGGACACAAGGTCCCCAATAGTTCTAATAAATTTATTTAATGTTGAATTCCCAGCGATGGTGGACACTGGAAGTAATGTATCCGCCATTTCCCTAATGGTATGGGAACAAATTTTAGAAAACAAAAAATATATTCCCCATTTTCCCTGCCCGGGTACTCGAGTAGTGGGAGCATTCAAAACAAAACACAAAAAAGTCGTCTACCAAGCCTCGCTCACTTTTCATTGTGACAACCAGAAATTCTGCCATGAGTTTCTGGTTATCCCAGAACTCTCATACCCCATAATTATAGGAGTGGATTTTTTGAGGGGATACGAGGCCGTTTTGAAAAATAAGAATATTCGACTCTTGATCGGAAACAACCCTATAATCATTCAGGAAAAAGAATTCCTGCACGAGTTCGGCAATGAAGCGCCCCCAAGTATATCGGCTATTGTCAACAAAACTTACCAAAATACACCAAAAGTAGAGACAAAAGACGGGGTAACGAACTTTGCGAACGTGGCATATGGCGACATTGCTGAAACATAGAAAAAGAAGGTCATGGACCTATTGATCGAATATAGGGACATTTTTTCTGATAGACTGATTGCTACGAGTTAACGATTAGGTTAAAAAACTACAAGGAGTTTTTTATCCGCCCATATCCCATACCAGTGGCTCACAGGGAGGCCGTTAATAAAACCTTGGCGCAAATGGAACAATGGGTAGTGATTGAACGCTCCTCAACCCCCTACATTTTGCCGATAATGACGACCATCAAGAAGGACGGCACTGTACGCGTCTGTCTTGATGCGCGTCACTTGAACTCTGTTATCGAACCCGACTTCGAATTACCACTGAAAATTGATTATGTAATTAGGTCCCTACAAGGGAAAAAGTTTTTAACAAAAATCGACTTGTCTCATTCGTATTGGCAGATACCGATTCGAGAACAAGACCGCAAATTCACAGGATTTATGGTAGGAGAAAAAACGTACCAGTTCAAAATGATGCCATTCGGAATATCGACAGCAGTGGCGGCGTTCTCCAGGGCCATGCGCGTCATCTTCGGAGACGAGTACAACGATTTTTTGTTAACTTACATCGATGATCTTTTGGTGATGTCACCATCGTTCGAAGAACATTTGGTGCATTTAGGTCAAGTATTCACTAGACTTCAGAAGGCCGGTTTGGCGGTTAAATTGGAAAAATGTAGTTTTTTTCAAGAAGAAATGCATTTTCTTGGGTATATCGTTAATCCACAGGGCATGCGCCCAGACCCAAGTCGAGTACAGGCCATACAAGATTACCAGCGACCAGCTAGTGTCAAAGAGTTACAAAGATTTTTAGGTCTGTGTAACTATGACCGGGCATTCTCACCACGCATTGCTGAACTATCGGAACCATTAACTTCCCTTTTGAAAAAGAAGTCCAAGTGGAAATGGGGCCAACCACAGGAAAATTCTTTTCAGCAACTAAAGGAGGAACTTGTCCGTGATACCCTTCTAGTTCATCCAGACCCTGAGCTCCCTTGGCACGTGGCCACGGATGCCAGTGACGTGGGTATAGCAGGGCAGCTGTTCCAAATAGTAGGTGATGAAAAGAAGGTAGTTGCTTGGGCAAGTCGTCTTCTAATCGACAGGGAGAGGCGTTACAGTTCCAATGAAAAGGAAGTCCTAGCCACACTTTGGAGCATCACTCGTTGGAAAATATACTTACTAGCAAACGAGTTTACTCTACATACTGACAGTCGAACACTGACTTATCTAAACTCGTGTAGGTTATTGAGTCCCCGAATAACACGGTGGGCATTAGCGTTACAGGAATTTTGTTTTAAAATTCTTCACCTACCGGGAAAAGATAATTATCAGGTCGACGCCTTGTCTCGCCACGCGTGTATTCGGTTGCCTACGCCAGCAGACAAATGCTTTAAGATTTTTGGACTGAAGCTTCCTGCAAATCTACAAGGTGACCTGAAACGTATTGCTCAGCTGCAGTCACAAGATGCGGAAATGGCCCAGATATATGTTTTGCACAATAATATTTTATTCCGGCGGGGTACAGATCTATACCGGTATTTGCTGTGCATTCCGAATTGTTTGATCCCAGAATTGATAATGGGTGCGCACATTACCCTCGGGCATTTTGGGGTCTACAAAATTTGGATTGCGTTGCGTGGTGAGGTCTATTTTCGAAATATGCAGAGACTAGTGAAAAAAGTGATTAAAACCTGCGAAATTTGTCAAAAGGCGAAAATTTCTTCCCTGCCTAACCCCCAACAACTACAAATAATACCAAAGTCTAAGGAAGACCTAGTCGCCATGGGCGTACTGGGCCCTCTCATCCGTAGCCGTGGAGGAGTGATGTACATTTTTGTTATCTATAATGTTTTTACAAAATACGTTACGTTGTACCCACTAAAAAAAGCCACTTCGAGGGCTATGTTGAATAGGTTGATAAAAGATTATTTCCCCACCCATCCGAAGCCTAAGCGTATTCTCCACGATAACGCGACGCAATATCGCTCCAAAATTTGGGAAACTACGCTCACTGAAATGGGCATAAAGCTCGTACACATTTCCGTGCGGCATGCCATGGCCAATCCATCGGAACGTTGCATGCGAGAAATTGGGAGAATTTTACGCACATACTGCCATGAGCAGCACTCCAGCTGGGCATGCAATATTCCGTTGTTTCAAGAGTTTCTCAACTCCGTGACTCATGAATCAACGGGCTTTACACCTAGGGAACTAGAGTTTGGTGAAGAGGCAAATAAACTGTTGCCAGCGTAGGTGACCTATGTGAACGATGAAGCGAGTTCGTTATCGCACCAACAGAAATTAATTCTTGTGGAAGCGACCTTGAAATCGAAGGCGGCGAGGCGGGCGGTTGCCCACCCAGGGCGCCCCTATAGGAAATTCCAAATAAATGATCTAGTGCTATTGAAGGCAAATAACCTCTTCTCAGCTATAAAGGCTGAAACAAAAAAGCTACTTCTTCTCTTTGAGGGGCCATACAGGGTGAAAAAGAGAATATCCCAAGATAGCTACGTACTCTTGTACACGGATAGAACTGGCAAGGACAATAAGGAAGTCGAACGCGGTATTTTCCACGCCAGTCATCTCAAAGCCTATTACGGCACAAGATATGAGAAACTCATCTCCGACGGCGGATAAGGTTCTCAACTGAAGGGGGACGGGATGTAGCGAAACATTCAGCCCTCGCGTATATCCCACTACTATACCTGTCCGAGTGCCCTGCGAAATTCCACATTCGGTACGTACAAATCGCCGGGAAGAGCCTGGAACGCAAAAAACTCCGTTGCTTGCGTACTAGAAGTGGCGAGGTGATCAGTTCTGCGAAGCATATCAAAGCCGATGATAAAGCCAGAGTTTAAATAGTGTGTAGTACAATTACATAAAACCGCCTTTGGCTTAGAAGGAAATTAGTAATTGCACTAGGCAGTTATAATTCACCTGTGCCTGCGTTTTTGTAGGTAGGTAGTGGGAAATTCTTGCTTGGTATCCTAGCATAACCTATTTGCCCAAGTAACCTTTAGCTTTAGGTACCATGTGAGTGTTAAGAATTTACTATGAACATTTTTTGTAGTTGCCTTCGTATTCGGAGCCGCTAACCATTGTTGTTTTCTGGGAATGAATTGTTACCTATATCCAGCCGTTCGCATTTCTGCCGAAGCCGAAGAATACCCCAATCAATAATAGAGAGTTTCATTGCAAACGTGAAATAGTTTCCTAATAACAAATCCATTACCTATTATACAGTGCGGCTTTCCCCCCCCCCCTGTTAACTTTTGAACGGTTTGACGTAGAAACATGAATGAAAAACCGTTTCGAGGGTTCCACCTTTACCACTTCTTGAAATGAAAAATATGATGATTGCTCAATAGGGGGCGCGGGGGGGCCCATCGACTCAAAATTTTTAAATGGCACGGGGGGTCGAGGGGCACATCGTTGAAAAGAGAATTCAATTCTCTGCACAACCATCTATATTTTTTTGAATTTCGTTAATATTTTTTTGCAATTTAAAATCGAAATATTAAATATAAATTTGATGTGGAACAATTAAACCAAAAATTTTTTGAATGGTATCACCGATACTACTTTTTGAGAGAAGAAACATTGCAATTACTCGACAGAGGGTGCTGGGGGCACATTAACTTAAAAATTTCGAAAAGTATAAACATCGAAATTGGGAATAAAATTATGGATAAAATTCAAAAATATTCATATGACTGTAAAGAAAATTGAATTCTCTTTTCAACGATGTGCCAATTGACACCCCATGCTATTTAAAAATTTTGAGTCGGTGGGCCCCCCCGCGCCCCTAATTGAGCAATCACCATATTTTTCATTTCAAAAAATAGTACTGGTGAAACTCTCGAAACGGTTTTTTATTCGTGTTTCTACGTCGAACCTTTCAAAAGTTACCAGGGGGGGGGACTATTAAAAGCCGCACTGTACTCTAAATAATGTTTTCAAAATAAATCGAATGCCCTCTATTATTCTATCTCAAAAACTATTGAGAATCGTACCTTACTTATTAGTCCAATTAAAGTCCATTAGATGACTTTGTTGGGGCACAGTTACCAACAGAATTAGGTTATAATTAATATATAAATATATTGTTCATTTTAATTTTATAATATCCTAATAATAAATAAGAAGTTCTGAGTTTAAGATTAGGAAGGGACTGTAGTCTTCAGGTTAATGGAAGAAACTCTTTCGTTCAGTGTACAATTGTTACGGCGCCATGAACAGTTTCACAAAGTAGCTGAAAACGTGAAGACATGATGCGCATCTGTCGGGCAACGGCTCATAGTCCGTATTATATCCAGTGATAAGGCACTCAACATACGCGCAATTTCACATGTTCAGCTAGTCTGTCGAAATGTACATGAATTGTAGGTTTTTTGTTATTAGGAATGTTATCTTCCAGGGCTATTTTTGGGCCTCAGTTGAAAAGTGACAGTAAATATGATGATTTATTAGTACAATTGGGCCTTCAAGTGTTTTCTTCACCATACCGAAAAGGTTACCAGAGTTCTACAAATGCACATGGGGAGAAAACTGAGACGTATATAAAGTTATTTCGAATGGTGTTTCCATTTTGAGGAAGGAATATCATGAATCAAAATTAAATAATGATATTTGAATTTTTTTAAATATGAATGTATTATTAAAGAAACTTAATGTTTCAGTCGACATATCTGAGTCCGAACCAGAGCTAACTCTGCCTTTTGACAAATAATGTCACTTGTTCACCATTATCTGTCATTAAAAGCGATTATTATTATTATTATTATATGACATACCACTTGTGAAATATAAGGAATTGTTAAATCAATGCTACATCCTATCTCATAATTTGTAAGTTATCTTATATTCGTTAACCTTGTCTGGTATCTCAAGATCTTCACATCGTTACGATTTTCAGGCAAACTGTGTAACTTTCTGATGGAAACACATAAACAAGAATATTACTTATTTTATGTATTTTCTTATGGCTTTAGTTTGAAACTAGCTGTGCAGTATCTGCCATAAAATCCCAATAAAATATTAGAAACATTATTCAGTTAGCAATTAAAATATGACAACTTATTAAATGTTTATTCCAGCATAGAAGATAATATAACTCACTAATACTTAGTTGCCATACTCAATCCATGTCTGTTCAGTACTGATATAAGAAACTGCACTATAATTTGTCTTTGCCAATTGAAACAGACGGCAAAGCTGTATTTGGAAATAGAGCCAAGGTTGTTCAATGGCCTATCATCTTCGGCTTTAGTTTCACGGACTTTGAACAGTGTTTGTAAAGTTGTAAAGGATGGTCCAATCTCAATTGACGTCACCACCGCCATACCTTAAGTATGCTTCTATATATCTATATACCGGGTGTGGCTTGCCCCTATAACTTTTTACATATTTATATGAAATTTCGAGAATCAGCATGAGAAATTAAACTGCATTTTTCCACTTGAAGTGATAAAATGGGACACTTGGTATATTTTTGCTTCTTCTGTCTCCATTTGACACCCTAAATACAATCATGTCAAATATCGGGCAGAAACGATGTGTTGTGCTTGAATTATGAAATTACAGATGTAACGACCCAAAATAGGGCACAAGCGGATCGTTACGAAACACCCTAGGCCCTTTATGAGAAATATCTTCCCTATATTATTTTTGTTTTGTTTCAGAGCCAAGAACCTATAGGTTGCTTTACGAGGGCCTGAAGTTTAACCGACGCCGACGTCGTGTTGTTAGCCACGGCAAGTCAAAAGGTAAGTAAGAGGAGAAGGGGTCTGACTGGCAGACGTTGAGCGGCGAGGGATATTGCGATATATATGCGTGTGCTCTATGGTGCAGTTAAGCGGAATTATTGTGTATTGTTTTTGAGTTGATTGTTGGAATAATATACGTTGAACAACACTGACGTTCCGTGTTATTCAATTTACCGGGTCGATTATACATCAGATCGGTAGTGTACACGTAACTTTTGATTATTTTGACTGTAATGATCATTCATACTATTATTCATGGATAATTTCAGTAAATAAAGGATACCGACGCTTGACTTGAGTCGTACGTGGTCTGTCGGAAAAAGAGGTCGGGTACCAAACTACAGTGCTAGTATTATTTATATTACCTTATTCCCAAAGCAAGGTCTCTGGTTTGAGGATGACAAAGAGTAGTGAATTCTACATTGGCGACGAGGATAAAGCAAAGAAGACGACTGTAAGTAAAATATTGAATTGAACTGCATGATCTAGGGGATGCCCTCTGTAAGACTCGTTTGGTTTAGGAAACATTCGGAGCGGACACGTAAGACTCGTTTGGTTTAGAAATCATTCGGAGCAAATCTGAATGATCTAGGGAATGCCCCCAGTAAGACTCCTCGTTTGGTTTATAAACCATTCGGAGCAGATACGTGCGTACGACCCGTTTGGTTCAGGTTGGGAGCAGACACGTAAGACTCGTTTGGATCGAGAATCATTCGAAGCAAATCTGAATGGTCTAGGGATTGCCTCCGGTGAGACCTGGTTTGGTTTAAAAACCATTCGGAGCAGACACGTGCGTAGGACTTGTTTGGTTAAGAAACTATTCGGAGCAGACACGTAAGAGTCGTTTGGTTTATAAACCATTCGGAGCAGATAAGTCCGTAAGACTCGTTCGATTAAGAAACCATTCGGAGCAGACACGTAGGACTCATTTGGTTTAGAAACCATTCGGAGCAGACACGTAAGAACTTGTTTGGTTCAGAAACCGGTCAGAGAAATCAGGGCAATACCCGGTGAGAACTCGTTTGGTTTAGAAACCAGTCTGAGCAGATACGTAAGAACTCGTTTGGTTCAGAAACCATTTCCAGAGTGGATACGTAAGAACTTGCTGACTCAGAAACTATTCAGAGCAGATACGTAGGATCTTGTTTGGTTTAGAAACCATTTGGGTTATATACCATTCGACGCATTGAATGCCGAAGGCACTGAGGTATTGTACACATGCATTTGGTGAAAAAAAGAGTAACCAAGTTGTCGAAAATTCGCACTGGTGTGAATATTGCGCAAAGTATCGTGAGTACGGAGGTGCCGAAAACTGGCACCTGTTTGCAGGTTGCACGTATCACTAAAGGTACAGAGGTGTCTTGCACCTGTTGAAAAAAAAAACAAAGGAAATGATAAAGAAGATAGAGAAAAGATAAAGTGTGCTAGCACTAAGACAAAAAACCAACTACAAATATTAGGCTGTTCCCGTTTTCTGAGTATTTCGTGCATTTTTTATGTATACCGGGTGACCACGAGGTGAGGTACGGCTCCCAATTTCTCTATAGTTCTGAAGATATAGATTTACAATTTGGCATGTAGCTATAGTACTTGAATACGCACATTTTGACGCCGCTACTGAAATTTACAACTTCCGATTTAACTGATTTTCTCAAATGAATCCCAGAAGTTTTCATTATCCGGAAGAGCATGCAATGAAAATCAGTTGAAAATTGGCGGAGAAAAACTTGATCAATGGAAGAAAGTTGGCCATGAAATTTAAACTTAAATGATCAAAACTTCCAAGTGCGATATAGTTGGAAACTGAGCTTCTCATGTAATTGCCACTTCCATATATTCCAACAATTATCAAAAATTCTACAAAATCGGAATAGTACCCATAAAGAAATGCTTACAACTGCTATTTCTTGAATGGCAAAATGAACTTTCCACTTTGTCATGATGATTATAAATTAACAGTTTACTCACGTGAAAAGTTTTGAAGAATTTCTGGAGGAAGGAAAAGAAGGTTTAATCAGGTTTCAGGATGAGTGTTCCTGGAAGTGAGTATTCTTCAACGTAGGCGGCTTAGAACCTAATCAAGGAAGTAATACACAAAAGCTTATTTTATTTCAACGAACTCACACTTTGTTCTACTTATTTAATTACATAATGCTGCTATTTTGTTCCTCTTTTGATGTTCATGGCCGTCATGAAACATCTTGTATTTTCGATTTCTTTCGGAATTCTCCAAAACTTTTCATATGAGTAATCTGATAATTAATAATTATTTTTCATGATGAAGTGAAAAGAACATGTTGCCATTTGTGAAATGGAAGTTGTGATTATTTCTTAATGTGAACTATTCCGTTTTCAGAAATTTTTTGATAGCTGTTGGAATATTATAGAAGCTGCAATATTACATGAACAATTTTGGAGGACAGTGTTATCACGAATATGGTCCTCTTCCGGATAATGGAAAAAAATTTAAAAAAAGTTTGGGTTACTTCCGGTTAAACCGAAGTGGGGAATTTTCAGGAATGGCTTCAAAATATGCTTATATATCTTCAAAAATATAGGAACATGAGGGGGGCGTACAGTTGTGTGAATAAAAAAGTTGTACATGGCATTGTTCTAATTGCATTGTATTGAACTAACTAATGTTGAAAGCGAGTTACTGACAAAATTGTCAAAGTCGATAATTTAATTGGGATTGACACATCTGGCTCACAATAGCCATAAACTGCTGTACGACTTTTTTATGCACACAACTGTACCTCACCCCATGATCACCCGGTATAACAGAAAATTCAAATTTTTATTTTGAAATAAATAAATTATATAGAAATCGTCCTCTAAATGTCTCACGAGATGAAAAAGTAGAAGTTGGAAATTTTTAATTGTTGTCAGGAAATAAATGTGCTATCCACACTATAGAAAATCAAAATGGGTCCTAGGACTCAACAAGTCAATTTGACTTGGTTGAAGAAATGAATCGAAAGGCTTAGGGGCTCTGGAAAATGAGTCATATGACTCAGCAAGTCAGTTGGTTTGGTGGAACAAATAAGCTGAAAAGATTCATGGGACTCAACAAGTCAATTTGGCTTGGTTAAACAAATAAGTAAAAAATCTTGAAGAGTCGAAATGGGTCTGAGGGAAAATTAGTGAGTGACCGAGTAGTCGAACCAAACGGAGGGTGTGACCGAGAAAGTGAATCATTTTGGTTTAGCGAGACAAATACGGAGGATACAAATAATATAACATAGTTTCCTGAATTCCAGAGATGGCCAGTATGTCAGGTTTTGAGCAATTTTGATGTGAAGGCAGCAAGATGGGAGAAGTGGAAGAGAGCACTGGGAATTCATCTAACCGCCTCTTACATAACTGATGATATAAAGAAGCGAGCCATTTTTCTGCATTCGTGTGGAATGGGACTGAAAGAAATATTCTTCACTATAAATAGGAGTGCTTAGAGGCCTGAATCCATCAGTTACGGGGTCAATACCTACAGGTATTGTTCGACCACAAGCTCAATGCTGATATAGAATCTCCACATTGACTAGACGGCACATAAGGCTCAATGGGCCCTGGGGATTTATAAAATGATGTGTGGAGTGGAGAAGAATCCATAAGGACCCCTTAGCATTCACCAGTTTGATGAGGTTCAGTAGAGTAGTGTATCAAGAAACAGTTGGGAACGATTAAATAGGTTGCTGAGTGAGATCCAAAGGCTAGTGACATGAATGTTACCAATGTAATGAGGATAAACCTGACGGCAGCTCTAGAGGTCCTACTAGGCCTATCACCAAAACCCATTTTTAATCAAAACCTAGGCCTGATGCTGACAAGCCAGTGCTTATACAGGTTCTGTAGGATATAAGAGTAAAAGAGAAAACAATATTTAATTTCCAAAGTTCATAAAAAAATCATCAGAAAGCCAAGCAGATACTATACCTCTGATAGGAAGTTTCTTATCTCATCAACAAATACAATAGTTTCATTTAAAACCAGTCACAGACAAAATTTGGTACCAAAACATCAGAGTACGATGCCAGTCTTCGCAGCGTACAAAACTCTTTCAAGAATGTCAGTTTTTCCTGAAAGTAAATGTGTATTACTGATAAAATACATAAGCAATGTAATTAGCAAAAACAAGTCCTAAAGGGCATATAAAAGTAAAGAATAATTCAATAAAGTTATGAATCAGAATTAAATTAAACTAAAATCATATTGTATATCAAACTTCTTAGACAGTGAATCACAAGTAGATCAATGTAATAGGAAAAACGAGGAAACAGAAATCAAAATGGAAGTCATAAAAGCAACTTGATGAAAAGAAAGGAAACTGTGAAAAAAATGTGGAAAATTTATTGAAGTAAGATATAGTAAAATAAAATTGTAAATACTATTAGATTATTATAAGGAAATAAAAAACCCAGTGACTGAACGAAAAAGAGAGAGAAGAAATAAAAGAGAGGGACGAAGAAGTTTTTTTTAAGAGCTCAGAAAATTATATCAAAGTTCACCAGAGAAAATCGAATAAAGAAAGAAAACCTTCCACGTATTGAAGAAAGTACTACAGGCAGTCTAAAAACATAAGTAATACTTACGAGAACTATACAAGGCTTAAAATATCCATACAGGAAGCAGCAGTCAATGGAAACTGGAATTTTCGTCAAATTAATAAAAGGTATTTGACCACGCACGTGAAAAAGAAAATTGAAATTTGGACTGGTTTTCCAAGCGCAAACGTACGTGACATTTAAGAAATTGAAACGGAACCTTTACTACACATACAAAATCGTTATGGCGCTCACCTGGTGAATTTCTGGTTGTCCACTCGACCCTGGGAGCCCCACTGCTACGTATTGTCGTGTTGACTTTCTTCTCTTCACCGAAACTACCACATAGAGAACAAGTTTTCCTTTTTTTCTTTTAACACCACAATTCCAAAATTGTTCGACCGGCCACACACCCAACTTGTGTATTCGAACTCTCCGTCTTTCGATACGCAGCGCATGCGCCTCTCCTCTTTCAGGTTGGCTAACTTAGAGATTGTATGTTTTTTTGAAATTTTATGAAAATTAATTCGTGCGTAGACATTTCCGCCCACTTAAAATACATTGTGTTTTACTTAGAAAAAAATATTAACCAAAAAAAAAATGATAATTTTAAGGCAATAGTTTGCCTGGAAATCCCCAAATTAGCTATGTACAAAAATTAGAAAAATTATTATTTTAATCGTGAACCGGAACCGGACAGAGTTTCACCACTGGTCGGCGGTAAACTCCTGTAGCAGTTTTAACGTCAACCACCCTGACCACACCGTCAGCTCCCGGATACAAAGCTACCACTCTTGCTAAGGGCCACTGAAGCGGAGGTTTTGTTTCATTTTTTATGAGAACCAGTGTATTCAGTTCAATTTGTCTAGCTGGATCCGTCCATTTGGTGCGTTGCTGCAGTGTGTGCAGATATTCTGTATGCAATCGCTTCCAGAATTCTGCTTGAAAACGTTGGATAAGCTGCCAGCGCGATAAATTTGAGATCTTTATATTGGAAAGATCTGGATCAGGTAATACATTTAATGGCTCAAGGGTTAGAAAGTGCCCGGGAGTAATGGGGGACAAATCATTGGGGTCTGCACTTTGTGAAAAGAGAGGTCTTGAATTGAGAATCGCCTCGACTTGACAAAGAAAAGTTGAAAACTCTTCGAACGTGAGACGCTGCTCACCTATTACCCGCAATAAATGAGTCTTTACCGACTTCACTCCTGCCTCACTCAGACCATTGAAATGTGGCCCACCACTCGGACTCCAATGCCATGTAATTGAAAGAGACTCAGAAACTAGCTTCGAATATTTCTTAAGAAGATTATCTCCACCATGAAACGTAGTAGCATTGTCAGAATAGATATGTTCAACTGTACCTCTCCGAGCTACAAAACGACGGAAACATGCGAGAAAAGCTTCAGAGGATAGATCAGAGGTTAAATCAAGGTAAACCGCCTTTGTACTAGTACAAACAAAAACACAACAATAAGATTTTAGAACCTTTGCTCCTCTGTAGCGACCAGCTAGAGTATGAAACGGTCCACAGAAATCTATGGCAGTATGCAAGAAACATTTTAATTGTGATACCCTCTGAATAGGTAAATCAGACATGGGTTGAACGTAAGACCTTGGGTTTACCCGAAAACATTTCAAGCAATGAGATACAGTGTGATCAATAGCCCTTCTGGCTGAAATAATCCAATATCTTTGGAGTAAAAGGAAACTGAGTGTTTTGAAACCTGGGTGATGAAATTTATTATGGGTATACTCAATAATAATAGATGTTAATCTGTGTGATTTTGGCATAAGAAAAGGATGTTTTGCATCGTAAGATAATTGTGAATTTTTCAGACGTCCGCCCACTCTGATAAAACCTCTCGAATCAAGAAACAAGGAAAGTTTCCGAAATTGTTTAGAAAATACCCTACCATGTTGCAGTTTGTCGATAATATCAGAAAATTCTTGATTTTGAACGTGTTTTATAAGAACACAAAGTGCATTCTCCATTTCCGTGGGTGAAGGATAAACAGATGTTTTAGGAATTCTCTTGTCTTTCGGAAGAAATCTAAGGAAATACGAAACTAACCTCTGTAATTTTGGTAAAGATGAAATATTGTTCAGTAGGACATCTAAAATATTGTCCGACACTACTGTTTGTAAGACAACCAATTTGCGTTCCTCTTGTGAACATTTCAGAGACATTTCTTCGTCAGGTTCCGACGTTTCAGTCGGCCACTCAGATCGAGGTAGTCTTAAGAAGGGAGGCGAATTCCACCATACGTCACACTCGAGTAATTTTCGAGGCGTAACACCCCTACTACCAACATCTGCTGAATTTAATTCTGAGCAAACATGATGCCAATGTTTTGAAGGTAGGATGTCGTGAATGTGACTGACTCTATTTGCTACAAAAACCTTCCATCGATGTGGAGAGGAAGCTATCCAATCCAATGTTACTCGTGAGTCTGACCAAGCAAATATATCATCGAAAAGAAAAAAATTCTCGAAAGCGTTTTTCACATACTGAATTAAATCTACAAGAAGAACCGCTCCGCACAACTCAAGGCGCGGAAGAGAAACTGTCTCGAGTGGAGCCACTCTTGATTTAGCTGTAACGAAAGAAATGAAAATACCTTCAGGTGTAAGAAATCTGAAATATATTACAGCTGAAAAACCAATTAAAGAAGCGTCGCAAAACCCATGCAACTCGCACCTTGAAAAAATATCAGGAAATGCTCGTCTTGGTAATTGAAGTGAACATAGCTCAGGAAGTTCGGACCTAAATTGATCCCAAATTCCTACGATAGACTTTTCGGGAGGACTATCCCAACCCAATTCCTTGCAAGCCCACAATCGTTGCATAATATGTTTTGCCATCAGAGTGACTGGACTTAAGAAACCTTGCGGATCAAATAACCGTGCAATTTGACTGAGAATATTTCTCTTTGTACAGGGTCTGTCATCCAGAACAACTTTGTAAGAAAATGTATCACTCTCTGGATTCCATTGCAAACCTAACATTTTTATATATGTAGGATCCTCCTTATCGAAACTCAAAGACATTTGACGATTGACTTCTGGAATATTAGAAAGAAGTTCTTTACAATTCGAGGCCCATTTTCTAAGTTGAAACCCACCTGATTTCAGCAGCTCGATTAATTCTTGTTGTAAAGACAAACATGATTCAAGGTTTGAGCTACCCCCAAAACAATCATCGACAAAGATTTGTGAGTCTAATATTTGCGATGCACGAGGATAATTTGCTCTTTCCTGATTGGCAAGCTCATTCAATGTGCGAATATGGTGATGAAGATAGGCCATAAGTCACAGTATTCAACCTGTAAGTCTGAAGAGGCTGATTTTGATTGAAACGCCAAAGTATTCGTTGATAATCTCTGTCCTCTAGACACAATAAAATATTTCGAAAACACTGTTTGATATCACTAATGAAAACTAAAGCATAATATCGAAATATAAGCAACAAACAACTAATATCTTTTTGCAGTTTAGGAACAGTTAAAAGGGCCGAATTAATTGAAATTGAGTTACTACCCTTAGCTGCTCCGTCGAAAACAACCCTCAGCCTTGTAGTTATGGCATCTTCTTTCACTACGCAATGATGGGGTAGATACCAACACTTCTCAGGAATTGAATCTTCATTTGAAATCAAACTCATGTGCCCTGTATCAAGGTAATCTTGCATGAAGTCTGAATATTCTTTGTATAAGGAAGGATTTTTAAGTAAACGATTTTCCAGTAATGTAAATCTTCGAAAGGCCATAGAATATGAATTTCCCAAATTCGGATGAGAATCTTTGAAAGGAAGCGAAACAATGAAACGGCCGGTGGAATCACGCGACACTCTATCTCGAAAACACTGCTCACACTTAATCTCGTCAGGTGAGAGGTGAACTTTGGAAGGAATATTTTCCAAATGCCAGAATTTTTCTAAACATTGGTTTAAATGCGAATCATTCAAACAATTAGCAAGGAGGGAAGTTGAGCTTTTCTGAGGAATTGAATTTTCAATTTTTCCTAACAGAACAAAACCAAAAATAGTTTCCAAGGCACTAGGTTGTCCTGAACTACCTTTAATTCTACCCTCTTTTAGTGTTTGAACGAATAAATCCGCACCTAGCAATAAACTAACAGGTCGACTTTCATAGAATTTTGGATCAGCTAATTGTGACTTTGGAATATGATCCCAGGTTCTCACCTGTAGATCGAAAGAGGGCAAGTTGGAACAAATTCTTGGAAGCACAATGGCATCGAAAGAAAGCATCGGAAAACAAGAATTTTGAGGTTTAATTGTACACCTCGCAATCCCTTTTGAAACAGCTGTGGACATATGATTAATTCCAGAAACTGAAATTGAAAAATTTGATTTTGAAAGTCCAAGGTTTCGGAGCATTTTTTCTGAAATAAAGTTTGCCTCACTGGCACTATCAATAACTGCACGAATCGGTTGAAAATTACCCCAGCAATCTTGGACATCTACCATTGCAGTAGCTAAAAGAACCATGTTTTGATTGGTATGTGTATTCAAATTTGTAGTCATGGTATTTGTACTATTACAAGGATTGAAAGATTGAGTGGAACCAGAAATATTTGGATTAGTAATAGGATTGGAAGGTGCAGGAAAAGGATCCATGTGGATTAATGTATGATGCGACAAACCACATGATTCCGCCCTACAACGGAAAGTTGAAATGCAATCCTTCAAAGCATGTGGAAAAAAACAGTTGAAACATAATTTGTTATCTCTAACAAATGTAAACCGGTCCGTGATAGTTTTTGCCTGAAAGGAAGGACATTTGGCTAGTGTATGATTCTGCTTGCACAAAAAACATTTAAATCTTGGACTGGTAATTTTGGAATTAGAGTTCTGGTTGTTTTGTAAATTATTTTGAGTTAAAAATGAGTTGGAATGCCTTTTACTCATATTACCTGAATAAGGAGCCTTTAGTTTTACTGGTACTGAAAACTGAACAGATTCAAGTGCTTTACAATGATCTTGAAGAAAAGAAAATAAATCACTGTATTTTGGAATTTCAACAGCACTAAATTTTGTCTCAAAACTAGTTCTCACGGACGTGGGAACCTTTTGTAAGAGCAAATGAAATAGAATGAAGGACCAATGTTCCACAGGAAAACCTAAAGTTTTTAAGTATGAAATTGACTCTGAAAAACTGTTGAGAACAGCTTGTATTTCTTTAGCTGACTCGTTCTTAGGGTAAACATTGTAAATTTCGTTTAATGCATTTGTAGCCAAAAGGCGTTTATTTTGATAACGATCGGTAAGCGTTTTGATAGCTTGATCGTAATTGTCTTCTAATAAAGGAATTGATTTTATCAAATTTCTAGCTTCTCCCTCAAGATACGTGAGCAAACGCTGAAACTTTTCTATTTTGGACATGTCAGTCTTCTTATGAATCAAACTGGAATATAAATCGAAAAATGTTGGCCATTCTCGTAAGTTCCCATTGAATTTTGGGATTCTCAATCTATCTAAAATAGCACTTGAATTTGTGTCAGTACTTTGGCTAGCACACTGTGGTTTCAAAGAATTTGGTTGAAAAATTTCAAAGAAAATTGCTTTCGCTGCGTTGAAAAATGTGGCACACTCTTTTCTTACAGCGTCTTCGGCTTCGAAATTGTCATCAATATTTTTTATAACCTCGTTATGCGCTAGTGAAAATTCATCGTAATCCCTTTCTAAAGATTGATATCTTGCAAAGAACTGTGAGTGATGCTGTACGTTAGCCTTTGCTGAAAGCGCAGAATTATATGTCTCTGTAACACTATTTGCATAACCTTTTCTCAAGGCTTGAAGTCTTTTAAGTGCTGCCATAATGTAGAAAATAAGAAAAAAAAGGTATTTAGCAATAGTAAAATGTAAATAATGCAATATTTTTCAACCAGACGTTTTGAAAAAAAATTTTTTATTTTTTTTTGAACAAACTAATTATGCTCCAAATGAACGAAAACGAAAGACAAATTTTAAACTGTATAATTTTGTCGAATTTATAGGTAATCAGCTGTTTTCTGATTGTAAACAATTCGCATGAAGAAGTGGGTACCAAGGTCAAGTTCAGCTCAACGGTGTTGGGTGGCCTTGACACTAAAACTGTATGTTTTTTTTTGAAAATGCGACTGATAAAAATGTCGTTTGTATATTCCCTTTTTTAAACGGTTAACTAAGCTTTGAAATGATTTATATTTGAAAAATTCAAATAATCCGGCTCGAAGGACCAATTAATGACCACGCACGTGAAAAAGAAAATTTGGACTGGTTTTCCAACTTGTGTATTCGAACTCTCCGTCTTTCGATACGCAGCGCATGCGCCTCTCCTCTTTCAGGTTGGCCAACTTAGAGATTGTATGTTTTTTTGAAATTTTATGAAAATTAATTCGTGCGTAGACAGTATTAAATCTTTAACCAGTCAAGCAAAACTCTACATACAGCAAGTCAAGTTCACAACAATCAAATTTCACCGATTCCCGAACTTGAACATTCTTTCCACAAAAAATTTAATAATTTATTACCGCGAAGCAGTGCACAATAGTATATTGTGCAACGGGTAACTTTCCCTACATATTGGTTAGCAAAACTCAAATAGCAATACAGTATCCTACATCTTAATTGAATAATTCATTTAAAATTGACGTAATGAAAATATCACCATGAAACCGTTATTGATCTTTTGTTCAAAAGTACATACATATCTAGCAGAATTTGAAATAGAATTTTTAAACCGACTACAAAAAGCTATGTTATGTCGAGAAAAAAGCGAAATAAATAGTTTACTTCTTTATCAAAACACGAATGAAAACTACCTTAAAGACTTCTTAGGTAACCTGACAGTTGTTTATAGTTGTGTCAACTATTTTAAAGCAGCCAACTAGTTTTTGTCGACTTTTTTTGATTCGCCATATACGTATGTGGTGTGGACAAAGTGCTGTGAGAAATAATATTCCTCACAGTATGAGCAAAATATGGTTTTGAAAGTAAGTAAACTATGAGAAATACGCTACTTTCCATAACAGTTGTAGAAAATAGTATATTGTGCAACAAGTGGAAAAAGTAAATCTCCGCATATGTTGGACACTACACTTTTTCTACAACTGCACAAATTTAAAGAATACTAGTAAGGTAACTCAATACTTATTTTTATGGTTACAGTATCCTACCTCATAAGAGTTGAATAATTTATTTAAAGTTTACTCAATAAAAATATCAAGATCAAAATTAAAATAAAAAAAGTCATAAATCGGGTGTTGAACTCAGATCGTCTGCGTGACATGCGCGGATTCACAATCGATTACTCCACGGAGCACTTGCAAACAATCTTTGTTCAAAAGTACATATACGTATCTAGCAGAACTTGAAATTGAATTTCAAAACCGACTACGAAAAGCTATGTTAATTCGAGGAAGAGAGCGAAAGAGTATATGAAAAATGTAAAGATTATGAAAAGTGTTCACATTTCACATTTATTTGAGTTGTTGAATAAAAGAAAACAATATTTCAGTTCAATTTTTCACATTTATTTTAAAAAGTTTATTACATTTACAAATCACATCTGTTTGAAAATATTCTTGATGACCTCTTTTCCTGGAATTTCACCTGAGATTCCGAGATCTTCATGTTTGGCACACCGACTGAGAAGCTGAAAACCTGAAAAAATAAAGAAAAGGTAAAAACTAAAAGAAAGAGATTAAGTATCTAGACCGGCAATCTGAAAAAAAATTTGACTAATATAATTTATCTACTATTCACTAAACTACTATTTACTACCAATAAAACTAATACAACTACTATTCCTACAATATCTCTTCTTTCTACACTAAAATATAAAATATTACAAAATTTGGCACCTCTCTTCATATTCTCCGTAAAATATAAAAAAAATATATAATATTTCGCCTATCACAAAATTGTCACCTGCAACGTGGAGCGAACAGAAAAGGGAAAATTCAGAGAGAGAGAGAGAGAGAGAGAGAAAAATATAGAAAGTGTCAAAAATAATGTTATGGAAATGAAAATAATATTACAAAATAAATAAGAAGAAAATGAACAGAAAATGGCTCAAATGTATAGGGAATTTGAAAAAAAAAAGATAGGAAAATGATGAATTTTATAGAAATAAAAAACAAGATATAATTGACATAAATAATTCAATTGATCATAATAGTAAACAGACACAAGAAGTTAGGGAAGAATGATAAGTCACTAGTGAGGAAATCACAGGGAAATAATCAAAGAAAATGAGAAAGTAGAAAAGAATAAAAAAGAGTCAAATGAACTGATGAATAAGAAAAATGATTAAAATAAAATTAACTTGAAAGACTTAGAATAGAAAATAAAAGAAATAGAAAAAATAACGTTAGCCAATGTGAAAACTAGCTTTGTGAATACATCCCAGAACATTCAAATGAACAATAAATTTGAGGGGAATATTGGAAAACTTCACCCTACCACATTTGAAAAAATAATGAAAAACAAAACCAGAAATATAAACAACATAGATGAATTGAAAGATATCATCAGGTAGTATATGAATAGTCAAGCATGTGTATGGTTCAACAGTCAGGAAAAAAATATCAACAGTTTTGGGGATCTCGAGCATTTGTTCATTAGACAATATTGAGGGGAGAATGCCCAACTCATGGTAAGATATGAATTGCAATTTGGTAAGTTTGATTACAAAGAAGTTCAAATAATAACAACTATTACGTTGAACAATTATATGCAAAAGCTCAACATCTAAATTCTACAATGAAAGAGAAAGAATTTGTTAGAAACATTGGTAGACATTTCAAACAGGAGATATTTGAGTTTATAAACTTGCATGAAATAAAATCCAGTGAATACTAACTGCAACTAGAAAAAACATTATAACCATAATAGATGGGAGCAAAATAGGTACATTCATAGAAGTAATGAAGGGTATGGGCAAAATCAAGTTAGGAATAGACAATATTATGATCAAAATTACAATGGCAAATCAGAACAATAGCAATAGATATAGTAACACCTATATTTACTATAATAGAAATAATCAACATGATGGCAACAGCAATAATAGGTCACGTTACCAATATGATAGACAATATAATATAAAGGGTTGAAGAGGTATTCAGAGCAAACAGCTGACAACGACAATGAACCTACTGAACAGGCACATTTTCAAAAATGAGCAAGTAGTCTAGACAGAAATTGGGACAAACAACAAAATAGTGAGCAAGCACAAAATAATAACAATGACCCACAAACATCAACTCCGACTGAACAACAAAATTGTTATCAAAACCATATAAAACTAAGCTAGAACACCAAAATATGAACACCCTATAGAATTCATTAAACTAGATATAATACAGGAGGAAAATTTAACAGACCTGAAAACGGTAAATGGTAAAATAGGGAATAAAACAATTGAAATACTTATAGAAAACCTAGAGATTTCAAATAAATTAGTTTAAATGCCTAAAACAATATTAATAGGAGTTAATGGCAGGAAAGTAGCAGAAACTAGTCAGTTTATCAATATTGAAGTAGAAATTGAAAATAAAAATATAAATTTGCAACTACCAGTAATCAAATAAATGAAATTTGATGTAATAATAGGAACAGATGAAAGGTATAGAAATGGATGGTTAATGGTTTGAATGTATGGAAGAAAAAAACTAGAGCACTTTGATAAAAATATTTTGTGTGACTATAAGGAGAATGAATGAAAGTAATGCTTGTGAAAATGAAAATGAAGATTTTGAAAATGAAAATATATATTAGTGTAATAATACTAACAATAATAAAGATTGATTATGAATGAATCAGGAGTATCGAAATAATATGTGCACAGAATAGAATTCAAAGAAACAGGGATGAAGTTAGAGAGGAAATTGATAAGATGTTAATAATTATTATAAAATGATCTACAAGTAATTACATTAATCATATAGTAGTTGTTGTGAACGAAAATGGTGAACTTAGATTATGTTTGCTCGAGAATTAAATGAAATTTCAACTCCTCAATATGAATCTCCTTCTAATCTAGAAACTATATTTGGCAAAAGTAGTTCCATCCGTGGTCTTCAATCGGCTTGTCCAGCATTAGAAAGAGCTTTAAATATGAGACAAATATGAAGACTTCCAATTACCCTACATAGATGTTAATATGCTCAAAAGAGCACATTAAAAGAAATTTAAAAAATATTAAACGAAGCAGAACTTAAAATCAACCTAGACAAATGTGAATTTTTAAGAAAGAAATAAATTATTTAGGGTATAGACTGAAAGAAAATGGACTTGAAGTGGACCCAGAAAAAATCAAGAATGCACCAGACCACATAACTCAAAGATACTTAGAGTATATTTAGGAATACTGAACTATATTAAAGGACTTTTACCTGACTTGACAAACAAAGAATTACCACTCATACAATTATTGAAAAAGAACATTAAATGGAAATGACAGGAACAAGAACAAGCTTTTGAAGACTTTGGAGGATGTTTTTATGAAGAACTTCAAAATATACCACCCAGACTATGACACACTTTTTATTCTATGAGTAGATGCGTCCATGACAAGATTTGCCCGTGTTTTAATGCCTATTATCAAGGGGAGAAGAAAGTTCCAATCTCAATTGTATCACGTATTACGAAAACGTATGGAAGGAATTATAGTGTCACGGAATCATAACTTGCTTATATTATATTTTGTGTTACGTGACTACGATTTTATTTACTAGGAAACAAGTTTTACATTGAGGCTGATCATGAAGCTTTAATGTCCATAATCAACTGTAAATTTGCGATCAATAGGGTACACTGTTATTACAGGAATAAAAATTTTAAATTATACATAAACGAGGACGACAGAACCTTGTATGAGATACAATAACAAGAAAAGAGACACAATACTAAAAATATTAGAATAGCGGTAAACATTTTCAAAAACGCCACAGGACTGACTTGTAGTTAACAGAACTGAATATGAAAGTATAGTTTCAAATAAACCATTGCAAATAATATCAATAGATTCTGTGAGTAATTTAAGAACGACAGAAAACAAGAACAATCATATTTTTGTAATAACTGATCACTTTTCAAAGTAGGTATGTAACTTCATATCCAACTAGAAATACCAATTTCAAAATGGTTTAAAATTTCTTATCACAATTTATCACTGAAAAGGGAAAACCAGAAAAAATCATATTAGATAATGCTACCTATTTTAGCAATGACAGGATAAAAAATTTTGAAATAAAAAAAGATATAAAACTTAACTTCACTAGTATCCGACACCCTGCATCTAATCCAACAGAAAGATATATCAAAGAAATCCTAAAATATTTAAGAATGATATCTCATGACAATCATATAAAATGTGATACAAGACTACCTACCTTCTGTAGAGGAATATTTGAATGATGTACCTAGCACTATAACAGAAATATTTCCAATATACTTAATGACATGGAGAATGCCTGAAAGATAGTGGGTAGTAAACGAGAAGAAAATGAGGGGAGTAATGGAATGTGTGAATGATAGAATACAGAAGAATGCAAGGAACAATATAAGTAGAGAGAAAAGAAAGAGAAAAATAAAGTAAAACTCAAAAATGGAGATCTAGTTATCATAAAAGCATCAATAGTTCCTAACAACACATTCCATGTATTGAAAAAAGTAATCCAGGCTGTCTAAAAACATAAGTATTACTTACCAGAACAGAAAAAGTCTCATAATATCTTTGCAAGGAACAGCAGTCAATGGTAATTTGAATTTTTGTCAGATAAAAGGTAATTAATTAATCTATAACCAGTCAAGCGAAACTCTACGTTAAGCAAATTCTGTGCACAACAATCAAATTTCTTCGATTCCCAAACAAAAACTTTACCGCGAAGCTAATAGTTGATATGATCGTGGAAAAATTGTACGTCAGCATAGATGAGAAAATTAATCGAACAAATGTTTCACATGATTCATCTTACAACAACAGACATATTGGACTGGAGAAAAATACCTTAGACTCTACAAAATCCTCAACGTATAATATGTAAGTTATATTCCATCATATAAAATAATTAAACATTACACATTTTGAATTGAGCATGAATATTATAAATATTCAGCCTTTCGCAAATGTCCTATACTATAGTTTTTTCGGCAAGCTTCGAATAGAAAATAATCGCCCCATATACGACTTCGAATTACCTCTGCCGAACACCTGGCAAATATTTAAACACACTTTGTTATAATTATTTCTGTTACAACTAGCAAATGCTAATCAAAACATACAAGTTTACCGGTTTTGCCGATCGTCAGTGCAGAGCCGATCAAGACGGAGATGTATGCATCTCCCAATTGAGTTCCATTCCATTTTGTCAAACGGTCCTAGTATAATTCAGTACGTCTAGATAAAATAGGTACGAAGTGACTTGATCTTAAGAATATTCAATCATGTAGATTAATTACATTTTTCACATGAGGAATCGGAGATATTTGGGGAGAAGCCATAGTTTTGTAAAAGAGATTACCGATAATCCAGCCTTTGGCTGCAATACAAAAATTGCTGGGTATGTCAAATACCACATGTGAAAAATTTAATTATCATCAATATCACTTTCAAAATACTTTCAACAAAAATGGAAACTAGATGAATAATCGAGCTATCCGTAAGACTCGGAGAAGTTCATTCATAGTATTTAAAATTAAAAAAAAAATTATTTGTTATTTCCGACAACCGGCTGCAGCCTTACGGCAACCCCCAGAAGTCTTCGAAAGTCTTGTGCTAGCTAGGAACACGTATCTTTTGACGTGTGGTGCCATGCAAAGACCTTGTGCTTATGTGTCAGAAAACATAACACCCATTATTGTATCACTATAAATTTCACGGGACGCCAATATTTTATCATATGCTCCTTCACTGATTGAAAGAAACCGACTTGAAGCTCCAACGCACTTTAACCACAATCACAACAAAAAGTTCACCGGTGGCCACAAATCCAATGAATCAAAGAGATTTTATTCCTAAGAAAAAGCGGGAAAGGAAAATCCTCAAGAATCCTTTCACGTAAAAAGTATCAATAACTTGTTCGTAGAAATATATAAATGTCAAAGAGCATTTGGAGGACACTTCACGAAACATAAGAATGATTGGGAAACGAACTAATACTGGAGGATTTTGATTTTTTGTTCGAAAATATGAACAGGATGTCCATAAGATCTGTTGTCGAATCATCTGCGGTTGAAAGACAAACTTGGTCGCTATTTTCCATCGTTCAAGATTCATGTTGAGAAGGGGAACATTTGCCATGACAACTCGATTTTTTTTTATTTATCTCTAGTTTTCATTAAAAAATCATTAAATAAATTAGATAGACAATGTTATTTAAAAATATCACTCACAGAAATCGTTGAAACACGGTTTGCTTCTCTTGCATTTAATCCCTAATACATTTTTGTCGACAAAAATATATTTCGCTTTGACAAGCTTATCAGGGAGATTGGAAGAATTGAAAAGCAAACTCTTCAGAAGCAATTATATACATCAGGGATGGATATGATGGAAATATGTCTTCTGCGGTAAGACTTAGAAAGTTAATTTTTGACATAAACCTATCATGGGCATTCCATTTTGATTTTTGTTCGAAAATATGAGCAAGGTGTTCATAAGATCTGTTGTGGAATCATCTGCGGCTGAAAGACAAGGTTTAGTCGCTATTTTCCATCGTTAAAGATAACCCCTTGGGAGGCATTCATGTTGAAAGGAGAATATTCTCCATGAAAATTGAATAATTAAAAATATGATTTTTTTGTAATATTTGTTGTTTTCTGTTCGATAATACAAAAATTTCTAATTTTTAATTATTCAATTTTTATGGAGAATGTTCCCCTTTTAATACTGTTGTTTTCTGTTAAATATTCTATAATATATATATATATATATATATTTATATATAATAATCTTCTTTTCAAAGGGAAGTGGATTTTCGTCGACAAAAATGTATTGGGGATTGAATGCCAGAGAAGCGAAACTTGCTGAAATGAACGATTTCTATGAGTGATATTTTTCAATTACATTCTCCCTATTCAATTTATTCGATGAATTTTCAGTTAGAGTCTTTTCGCAATATCTATCAGATGCAGTTCAATGTTGTAACGTTTCATTTTCCCCATATCAATCAAAGTCATTTCTGAAGTAGACTAGTTGAGGCACCCTGTATATATATTTCCTGCAATTCCTGCAATTCATTCATTTTCCCCATATTCATAAAAACCCTTCCTGAAGTACAATAGGTGAGGCACCCAGTATATATAATTCCCCTGCAACGTTAAATACGTTTATCCATCGCGCTAGGTTGAAGGTCGGGTCTGTTATATGTTAGATATAGAAGGCTAACTGCAGAGAGTCGAGAGAGAGAAACCGGTGAGAGAAGTTGAAAAGTGTGTGGGTGCTATTTACGATTTGATATCGTCCATTAAATGGGATATTTTCTACACACATAACGAAAATCAATCTTGGTAGTGTTCAAGTGACTCAGTGGAGTTGTATTGGAAAGATTGATACTTTGCTTCTTGGAAGGATTCAAATCAACGCCAGATACATCGAACTCATAGTGGAATAATCGTACCCTCAAAAACATCGAGGTATGAAAAAAAATCTTGTCTCATTGAGTTAGTATAGCCTGGTATCGTTTTCATAATTTTAGGGTTGTCCTGGAGGCTAGAGTAATCTCAGTCCATTTATTTTTCTGCCTGAAAATCGCTGGAACGAATTCAGCTGGAACAATTACTGATACGAAGAAATTTGATTGACTGGCTCATTATGCAATACTCCTGACCTAGGGGAGTTTGGTGGCTAAGGTCCAGTCATTGAGAAGGTCTGTCTTATTCTGGTTATCATCCCCGAATGCTGAAGGCCTTGGAAGTGGCCCCTATCCCGGAAACCAACAGATAAGCTTATTGTCGTGCTTATGTAATTTTTTTTCCTAGAAACGCTGTTTGTTAATGATATTTACCTAGTCGATAAGATCTATCGTTTCGTCCAGTAAAGTATATTAATCCTATCTTATTAGAGGGTAAGATAAACTTATATAAGATAAACTCATTGTCGTGAACTCTACGTGTAAACGTACGGTAATTTCTGCTCAAGTTATCTGCTTATTTATGTAAAATAGTAATCCCACGTTTGCTTTCTATCCATAGACTTTTACGAAGGTAAACTAGTTTTGGACGAAAAATTTAAATAAATGATTTCTTTTGTGGGTATAAAATTTGGTGTTTGATTTGCTGGATACCCTTCTTACCTAAAGATAGAAAATAAAAGACAGTTCCAAATAACGAAATAAAAAAAGAATACAGAATTGAATGAATAATCAACTGAACAATTTATTGATATAGTTAGGATAAGGAGTTTGACACCATTGAGTTTTCTAGTTTGAGCTTGCGGATATTTCCGAACTGGTGGCGCCCCTCACCATTTTTTTCTCTTGATCCATTTTCCCCACACCCTTAACCGACTGACTCCAAACACCATTTGCTCGTGCTTTTTCGCCTCGGCTGTCCCTGTATCAATATATGCTATATTGATAAAACACAATGTCCAGCGTGCCTTTAGCAGTGGAAGAAAATGTTTTTCACGGCGGACATTTACTGGACCATAATCGTATATTATTATGGACATCCTTAGGATGTCCTTCTCGTGTACAGAGGGCACGTCTATTGGACGTCCGAGGGACTCACTAATGTCACATCCCTTGGCGGTGGGGTTTGAACCCAGGCCGCCTAGTTGGATGCAAATGCTTTCATCATCCTGATCAATTGTGTTTCTTGTTTCTATTGAGCTTCTTAAATAGATAATTAGGTATTTTGCATCAGTTCCTGATTCCGATCAAAGATTTGACAAATCTCATCAATGGAAAATATGATATTTGTATTGAAACGAATTGTGAATGTTTATTGATATGCTAAATGTTATCTAATCCGAAAAAAAAATCGCATTTTTATGTTATTCCATTGGTAACTGAGACTTCTCAAACAATGAATCATTATACTTCATAACACTTGAGCTGAAATCTGAACTCATTTATGTATTCGACAAGAATATTTTCAAACTACAAAATATAGCTATGTATATATCGACACCTGATGAAAAACATTTAAGTCAAGTTACAATGTTTTCCAACTATTCCAGGAAAAGTTTCGTCGAAGTGTAAGCTCCATTTTGATATAAGAATCATCATTGTATCGAATGAATACGATAAAATGGAGCAAAATAGTTTCATTGAAACAGGAACTTTTTTTACAACTGTAGTAACTCAAGTTACAATATGGAACAATTCCAAATAATTGGATTTGCTTTACATACATGAAAAATATTGCAACGTCCGACACAATGTAATTTTGGAAATTTTGTATATTTTCACCATTATGAATTTATTGTGAGTTGTGATATAATGATATTGTGGATGAAAATTCCCCATAATATTGTAAAAATATCGTTATGAAATGAGTTGTTATATTGTTTTTCTACTCAAGACTTGAGCCACAATAGGCCATTGGCCGCAGTGGAGAGCCTGATGTATGGGCTCACTCACGTTTAAACCTAACCTAACCTAACCTACTCAAGACTTGAAAATAGAGAAACGTAAAAGTCATTGAATGAAGTGGAGTTACAATATTTTAGCAACAATTAATTTAAAAGTAAGGGCGTATACAAGATCTGCCTTCGGAAAGGGTATATTTTGAACTATTACCAAGAAACGCCATGCTATAGAAACTTGTAAATAGTGCCACAAACATTTTTCTAGGTTTTGTGTGATTTTTATCTGTGGTATTCTAAAAGGACTGATTTTTTTTTATTTGAACAAAAAGAATCAGCCCCTAATAATTATTTGGGGGTGAAATAATTACCACGTTACCCAAGAGCTGATATGCAATAACTTTCATACATTTTCTCAATATCCTAGACCGTTATCTGAAACCGAAAGTGAAACTGAGTGGTATGTAAAAAATTATAAACGTGGAACAAAACTTCTGAATTCAGCCCTACAGGGAAATGATTCGACTAATGGTACGTAATTTTTCAATATTTTCTGCATTAATATTCTCATGATGAGATTATTGTTCAGGCAAAAATCGCGAAAAGTGAGGAGAATAAATATGAGAACGGTTTGGAAAGTTATTGACAACATCTAGTTTAATGAAAATTATAATTGTGATATGAATTTAAGTAAGTAAGTAAGTAAATAAGTATTTCAGGATTTGTGGAACTACGATAAAAAAATAAATTTTAATTTGTTTAAATCATTCTGTATTTGATGCCAAACTTATTTATATTAGGTTCTAACTTACTACGCTTCCAAAAAAAGGCGAATCTTTTTATCCTGATATTTCAGAGTAGGTATGTCCCAACTCATAGAGGTATCAGTAAGGTTGTTAATCAGAATGAGCAGAATCCTTTTCAGTTGAAACAGCATTTTCGAGCATCTGCATAGTTTATCTGCCTCTTTGATTTTTTCACTCTAATAATCAAAAATATTTTGTTTCATTTTCTGCATCGAGTTAATCATGTCTTCAATCATAATTGCATCTACACTCCCCTAAGTTAGTTCAAAAACCGAACCCTTACGAGCAAGCCTTGTGCGAACTATGGGAAAACGAAATGAGAGACGACAGCCAGCGTTTCTAGACTTCAAATATCGACAGTAAAAAACTTGACAATGCGTTGTGTGTTGGTAATCAGTCACATGTATCAGATGATCATGATCATGACCTACAGCATGAAAGAAGAAGCACACCATCAAACATCTCTTCTAAAAGCATTACCCAAGAAAACGAATACTAGAGAGAAAAGAAAGTGTCTGAAAAATTAATATTTCACAAAGGCACCGGCTGCACCGCTTGCACCCTTACGAGCAACCCTCAAAAGTCTTCGAGACACTTGTTTGGGATAGAAAAGACGGGGTCCTCTCCTCTTAACGTGTAATGCCATGCACGGATGAAAATTCAAACTGTTTAAGTTCGTCATATACCAAAGAGAGCAAAGTTTCGTTGTGAATTTATATTATAGTACATAGTTTTTAAAATCACATAATTGAGTAAGTTGTACTCTAAGTTTAATTTATTGAAGTAGTTGAAAATACCACTTGTTTTCTTTATTACTTCTCACAAACATTCTACTGATATTCATAGCAGTGAACGATTTCAATGTAAATAATATTGTATTCGATAAACAAGAACGTGTCTCACTTACCTAAATAAAATAATTGGAACAGGACACTTCTTCCAAATATGCAACATAATTGTTTAATAAGAACCATGTAGACCCCATATCAGAACATAACGAACACCTACAAAATACCCAATAAACACTTTTAACAACAAATAAGAGACAATGTAACGTACCGTACGCTTTGGATGCTTGGACGTGAACATTGAACTCCGAAAGTCAAGATGTCTGCTGATGTTCATTTTGTCTCCGTCCACTGTCGCTAGTGTTGCTTCATTATAATTCATAAAACTTTGTGTGTACATTATCAATATCACCCACTGAACGTTAATAAAATATAGTCAGAGATATGCATGTGGCATGGTGATAACATTGTGCAGATCATGCGCACTTCTCTAAAACGCTTTAATTTAAATTGGTATTGAACGCTACTTTGCGAAATCACAGAGTTAACATTTTTGGCATATCATTGCCCCCAAAGCGAAGTCGCCGGAATCTTTATGTAACATCAAAATGATGATGTATAATGAGATGTGACTTCGCTGGTTGACTGGGTATAGATTGAACGCATTTTGGGCGTCCATTGTATGTTTGGTATTTGGATGTCCAGAATATATCCAAATAACGACCACTGTGGATATTTCCTGGACTCCCAATGTACATCCATTGTATATCCGAAATGAACCCAGAGGATACAATATTTGAATAACACCCTGTATAAATTACATTTCATATCAGAAAGTTAACATTTTGTTGTTGGATTCCATCATTCTTCAGTTTTCAGGACCATAATTGAAATGTACATAAGCAGTTTTTTTTTGAAAAACAGGGAACACAAGTTATTTTCTTGACCCTATCAAGCTCATGAATTTTCTATATAAAGTTCCATATTTCAAAGGTTGGAACCCCGCCGAAAATCGTATTACCCCATCGAACTATCTACTAGACCTCTCTAATTGATTTAATAGAACAGAACAAGCTAAAATATATTAACAAATTATAAATGTGACACAAATCTGTTGTCATAATAAAATAAATATACACTTTTTCGATGAATCAAATCAGTGAAGAAATTGATAAATAAGTATATAAATTGAGCTCTGAAAATTTCATGAAAATAGTGAAATCTCTGGATTTACTTCCTTTCGCTGGCCCTCCCTAAGCTATTCCACTGTGCCGTGTTTTATTTCCATTTAGCAATTTTTTCACATGCCTTCTCTGCAACACCTGTGAATAAAATGCAATAATGAACAATCAGGTTACAGTGACAGAAATACAAAGGGTGAAACAAAAAATATATTTGTACATTAGGCATTTTTGCAGTTGTCAATATCTGCTTACTATTGGCATTGGATTAGATCTATTGTGCCCCATCTTCTTCTGCTATCACAAGGTGTTCTTGTTTACAGCAGCCCTTCAAGCCTCAATTCCTTCAGGAATTTTAGAATTCTGAGGGGGTCTACTTGTGGTATTTCTCCCAGAGTCAGCTGGTGTGATCTCAGTGTATTCAATATTTTGCGATGTACAGCGTAACACTCCTTCAATATATGGTGGGGTGTTTCTGGATGGTCCCCACAGAATCTGCAGGTGCTGTCCTCCTCTAAGCCTAGCTTCCAGGTGTTCTTTGAGTCTGCAATGCCCCGTTAGAGGCTGCTGAGGCTTACTATATGCAAAAATCTGGAGGATAACGTTCATTTCTTTATAACGCTCCCGAATTGTACAGAACATCAATAACTTGGTACCATTCAAAAGAGAATTGAAAACATTCATATTTAGTCAAACTTCATGAATAATCAAATTCCACAATAAAACGGTCTGTTCTACTGTGTTTCCTATGTATTTGAGATAGGTACCACTTTTTTATTTTTTCTTTTATTGATTCCTTCATATAAGTTTTTCGTAACTTCAACGTGTCCTTCATTTTTTTTATACAATTAAAATAAGACTTTAGATAGGAACTCAGAAAAAAAAATTTCAACTTTTTTTTGTATGTGTTTATAATTAGATTCAAGATACTGTATAAAATAAATATATTTTTACTGTACGCCCATACGAAACAATTTCGATTATCGATTCGGTATATTTATTCATAATTGAAGCTCCTTTCTGTACCAAATTATCATTCTTGTCTGAATGAAAAATATTATTATTATTATTATTATTGAATTCCATGTCACATAATTCAGTCGTCATTGGTATTTATTTGTCATCAGTGTAATGGTCACAAATTGTCAATTTTCCGCTTCAACATTTAATCACATATGATGTCTCTCATTCTATGATCCAGAATAATCCTGACCCAGGATTTAAAAAAAATCAATTTTGAATATATTACAATGTGTATATTACAAATCTTCAATTTGTTCCATGAACATATGATTTTTATATGGCTTCTTGTATACCTGACGAGTGAGTATCCTCACTTTCCAAATTTGATACTTTTCAATATTTTATTTCATCAAATTCATTTTCAATTATTAGTCGCCTACTTACTCACCTGCAGGTACGCATTATGATGGCTTAACAGTCAAAAGCGCTTTGCTAAGATTTCATAAATATATATTTTTTTCACTGTACGCAAATTTTGTTTCTTCAAACATATTGAACTTGATAATTACACTGAAGTATATTTCCAGTGCCATCTCTAGGTTAAAAAGAACACTTCCGACTTTCGTGTCGACTTCAATATAGAGCCAATATCTTTTTTGAGAAATTGAAAAAATATTATATAAAATTCCGGTAACATGCACCTAACTAACGAATAATAATTCTTGATGATTTTGTGGAAAATTCAAATACCATTACTTCAAATAACGTTTAGCGCAAAGATATGTACCGCTAATCACAGATTCCCAATCTGTCTCCACAGACAAATTTTAGAAGCTTCATCATGGCGTTTCCATTCTATAAACACGCCATTATGGTTACGGAGTGGTGAAGTTATTTATTTCATACTGACACATTATAAACAAATAAACCGTAACTATCATAACTATAAACATGTTGATAACTCCCTTGGGAATTATACTATGCAGTTATAAATCTTCAACTCCCTTTAATGTCTTCACAAAAACAAACCGATAATTGTCAAATTTTCCAATGAGATTATTTCCCAAATTGCAAGGAAAGAAGTAGTAAGGCACGAGCTTTCTCAGCCTATTGCAAACATATCGCCTGAAATCTCAATTCTCTCCAATTATTCATCCGTTTTCACAAATTCATAAATTTGACAAATACTCACAAACTTGTCAGTTGATATATTTATGGCCCACTTGATTTTTAAACAACGTTAACAAAATATAGCATTCATATTTCATTTAGTATGAAATACAATTAATTATCTATCACGTCAGTTATTGTATGTTATTTTAACTTGGGGCAACTTGCAATTTGTTGCCCTCTGTAATTAACACTCTCATTACTACCTTGATACATAAATACCTAACTATAAAAGCCTTTGCTTTCATCCAGGCGGCTCGGGTTCGATTCCCACCGCCGTAGAGGAGATTGAGGTTGAGAATCCCCTTGAATGTGAGCTGTAGAACCCGGATCTTTGTTTCATGCACAAGCTCTGCTTGCGAGCGTTTTCTCCGAAAGCCTTGTGAAAACGTGAAAGAAAAAAACATAACACATTTCAGTGGTAAAAAATACACCTGACAGGGTAGTTGCGTCTGATGTGTTTCATTTTGGTTGCGGTAAGAGAATAAATTGACATATGAATTATTACAAATAAAACGATACAAATTAGATGACAGATAGTCCAGTCAGTCATTCCTGCAATCGGGAATAAAAACGATAAAAATAGCGATAACGGTATTGGAATCAGACAAATAAAATGCAAATATTAAGTCTTAGCCTGTCAGTACAAACATTAATGATAAGTTGAAGGATAAGTTGTTACATAATGTAGTATTGAAATATTTGAGGATGTTTCCAGAACATCTGGCTATTATTCTTTCTGAGTTTCTGGTTCATGGAAATTACGATTTAGCTATTGGGCTAATACCATCAATAATTCGGCATCTGGTGAATATCAGGAAAAAAACAGAAATTCGAAAATGGAGAACGAATTTTATCGTAAATTACGTGCGATTTGTATATGTCGGCAGTAAATAACATGTCCGTGTATTGAAAAGCTATAAAATATTTGACGCGAACGATTTAATCTTGTGGAATAATGGCTTACGTATTTACTACATTAAATGACGTCATATACGGCATGCACAGATTTAATTACGATTCGTTTCTGGTTTCTGTTTTGATGGTTTTGTTTTTTTCACGTATTACTAGAAACAATTTAGTTTTTCTTGTTTTTGTTTTTGTGTTGAAATGTTGAATTATCGATCTGAAGAAATGTTAAAGTATTCATGAGAATATTACGAAAGCGCTGAACGGAAATGATGAAAAAAATTATATAGTTGTCAGTTCAAACTGACAATCAGTCATTTATTTTTTAGTCTCAAGCGTAAAGAAATAATCATTTTATAGTATGAAACGAAAAATTTCGACAAAGTCGAATTCCCCTTCTCTCCACGCTACCCACAAAGTTGAAAATTTGAGGCAAATATCTGTCAGAGAACAACTACTTCCCCCTACGGACATTGGATTATATCGGACATCAATTTTTGCAATGTTCCACCAAGAGGACACAATTTCAAGTGCTAATTGCACTTGAACCCCGTTATGCAATAAGGAACCAACCGACAATCTGTTAAAATACAAAATAGCAATACCAGGCAGATCCAATTTTCTATATCCATTGATTTGCAAAAATGGCAATTATACATAATTATCACTTGAAACTGGCAGTTATGTATAATTAATTGTCAGTTTAAACTGGCAATTATACATAATTGTCAGTTTGTAAATTGTATATAATTGCCAGTTCAAACTGGCAATTATGTATAATTGTTAGTTCGAACTGGCAATTATTTATAATTTATAGTTTGAACTGGCAATTGTGTATAACTGTCAATTCAAACTGGCAATTATGTATAATGAAGAATATCATCAACTTTGTATTTTTACCTCACAATACCCCCATCAGAAATAAAAATACCGTAAAAGAATTCATCATAAGATATTTAATTGTTTAGGTAGAGTGGGACAACGCGGAGACTTCGGCCGCTGTGACGTTACCATACAACAATCGGTCAGTGCTCTGCTGTGGACATGTGTGTATGAAGTTGTCGAATCCAAATGCCAGAAAATCGTCTATTGTGCAAAAGTGTTCAAATAAAACTACCAATGCACCCGAAAAGTTGTTTTTTGTTGTTGTTTTAAAACCTAAAAGTCGAAAAAAATTGTTAAAAATCATGATGAGGGCTGATCCACCCAGAGCCAAACGTTGTATTTCGAATATCATACTGCAGTACATATAATAAACGAAGGTCTAACTATATTTGATGAAGGATACATTTTCTGTAATTTATGTGGATCAGAGTTTGTAAACACTTTTCAACTTTTACTGGGTTTGTTCAATAGAGTGAGTGTTTCGCAGAGTAAGATCACTTTTTGGGTACTTGGGTTGAATATTGGAAGGTTTGCTTCTATTGTAATTTATTAACGACCCTTCAATTCATGATTAAGGGGTTGTTTTTTGAATTTATATTATTCATTAATAATAATGATAATAATGATAAAATAATTTTTTGGATCTCGGAAACGGCTCTAATCAAATTTTGTGATTGCATGAAGTATTGCTCTTCAAGTTCATCTATATAGCAGTTTTATCTAAACAAAAGCGATTTTCAAATTCTATTTTCACCCATTTTCAATGGTTCGAATAATATGAAATTTTAAATACATATCAAGGACTGACGACGATATAAGAATTCAATAATATTATTGTTATAATAATAATAATAAATAATGATAATAATGATGAGAATTTCACAATTTTGAAGAGAATAACACCATAATTACAATACTCGTTCGGCATCTTGGATTCATGAATTTCGACGAAAATGCATGATCTTCAACCTCGAAAACCCCCACATACCAAAATTGAATTGAATTGAACCATAATCATAAGAATCGTTCGCCATCTTGGAGCCATCACTTTCAATTTATAAATGTTGATGACAAATCCATAATCTCCGTTCCAAAAATTCCTAGATACCGATTTTGAACCGAATCGGACATTAATCATAAAATTCGTTCACCATATTGGATCGGCCAACTTGATTTCATGAATAATAACAAAAAAATTCACATCAACCAAACTCAAAAACTCCCAAAATACCAATATTGAATAGAATCGGACCAAAATCACAAATCTCGTCTGTCATCTGGGAGCTGCCATTTTGTGTCTTCCTCTAACAAAACTTCAGTAATGTATTGTCACTGGTATAACGATCATCTGCCAAATATCAAATTTCTCGGACGATTAGAAGTGGTCAATATTAGGTGCAAAATTCGATACGAACATACTCACATACCTACTCATTCATTGCGTGTTATGGAAAATAATGAAAAGAAAGCTTTAACTTTTGGTAAATATTAATGGAATGTTAATTTTTTATAGGCGGAAAGTCATTTTGTATTCAATGTTTGTCAAACTTATGATTTTTTGATAAATCGTATGTAATCGACATAAAACTCCAGACATCACTATGACTCATTAAAACTTGTCAATAGCAGCATATACTATTCACAGGATACAGAGCATAGGTCATTAACTCCTAATGTCACTAGTCCACAGATTCATCAGAGAAACGTTCGACCCCTATCACACAAATAATGGGTTCATGTCACACTTGTCCTTTATTAACCACCAATGTCAACGCTGTACGGTATTAGTGTGCGGCAATGAGGGAGGCAGATGAAGAGACACGTACTTTGCCAATTTCTACTCATCAGGAATCAAGATCATCAACATTGTTGTTAACTTTATCAAAGTTATCACTTTGAACATCGTCGAGCGAGATGAAGCCGTATAATTCTAGTAGTTTCTGAATTATTGAGTAGTTGATTAACTGGCAAGCGTCGAAGACCCTACCTTAAAGTTGTTTTATTTTCATCGAACTGAGGTAATCACGACGAGTTCATGTCGGAGAGAAATTAGGCAAATCTACTGGGATCTTCGAGAATAAGTTCGTGAGTTTGTCGTTCAGAAGAAATAAACAGAAACGTCAGGAAATAGGATTTTAATGCAATAAATAATGCAATTTAAAGTTCTCAAAAACGATCTTTTCGAATGGGACACTAAGAATTAGTTCACTCCAGTGAATTTGAGGCTAACATCACGTAACAAAACACATACCTTAATCAGTCAGTTACCAATGATTTTTTCCGGTAACATCGTGTAACGCTTCAGGCAAAATTTATTTTCTTTTTTACAAATTCGAATATCACATTACATTGTTCCGGTAACTCATTTATTGAAGAAATAATATCGGAATTGGGCAAAAATTGATTTGAGATGCTGATACTAAATTCTCACGAACAAATGGAATCATTTGTTCAAACAAAATGTTCGCAAAAAAAATTAAAATCAACGCTCAAAACCAATTCCCGTTTCATCAAGGGAATTGTTTGCTCTGAAACTGATAGGGAGTTAGGGTATGTTATAATGGATGCCACCAGAAACATGAAAAAAGTAGATTTTACAATCCCAATAAAAATTACTAATCTCATAAGAATAAGATACGAATACCGATATGACCAATATTTCTGAGTCCAAATGACCAAATATGATCAATAAGGTCAATTTTGGTTTCTGTTCGATTTTAGATGCTGATACTACCTTTTCAGAATAGACTCACTTCATCAAAGAGGCAACATCAGCGCGTCATCACCAAAGTCAAATTTCATCATTGCGCCGCACATGTTGGGTGTGTGGGGATATATTTTTCAAGAGCGATTGTGCAGATGACGAAGCACCTGTCCGTAACAAAACTACGTAGCTGGGAGCGCCAATAAGGTAGATTAATCGTAGAATCGGTTTTCCGTAAAAACTAATGATTTTATATACATTTTTTTCTTCTTCCGTTTCTATAATTCCCTTAAGAGTTCGGGAATTTGCCTATTTTTTGCATTTTTCAAACCATCATTTTTTTTTCTTCAAAATCATCAAAAGAAAATCAGTCGGATTCCCAAATTCTCACAAACGAATTGAATCATTTGTTCAAACAAAATTTTTGCAAAAAAATAAAAATGAACGCTCAAAACCGATTCCCGTTTCATCAACGATATTGTTTGCTCTGAAACTGATAGGTAGTTAGGGTATGTTATAATGGATGCCACCAGAAACATGAAAAAAGTAAATTTTACAATCCCAATAAAAATTACTAATCTCATAAGAATAAGATACCAATACCGATATGACCAATAATTTTTGAGTCCAAATGACCAAATATGTTGAAAAGTGGAACATTCTCCATGAAAATTGAAAAATGTGATTTATTTGTAATGTCTATCTATCTAAGAGTCTTTTCATAATATCTATCAGATGTAGTTCAATGTCCAGCGTGGCTTGTGCCGGGGAAGTAGTTGTTTTCTGTTAGATATTACAAATAAATCACATTTTTCAATTTTCATGGAGAATGTTCCACTTTTCCACATGAATACCTCCCAAGAGGTTATCTTGAACGATGGAAAATGGCGACTAAAGTTTGTCTTTCAGTCGCAGATGATTCCACAACAGATTTTATGAATGTCCTATTCATATTTTCGAATTAAGACCAAATATGATCAATCAATTTTGGTTTCTGTTCGATAATATGAACAGGATGTTCATAAAATAAGTCGTGGAGTCATCTGCGACTGAAAGACAAACTTTATTCGCTAATTTTCCATCGTTCAAGATAACCTCTTGAGAGGTATTCATGTTGAAAATAACATCAAATTTAAATTGATATTGAACCATCATACCGCACACGCAAAATACAAATTCCATTTTGACATGTTTTCCATATTCTCCATAATGACACTTACAATGCACTTCTATTGTGGAAAATGGCCTTCGATTAAATTTCCTGAAATGTTGATAATAAGTAGTATTCCATTACGTAATCAGAAGTATTCATTAACTCAACACGATCCTATGATATTGGGTGTTGAAGATTAAAGTGGCCAATTTTATATTGAATAATTTTTTTACCCAATTAGAAGATCCAATAAGACCTGTTTTCAATTATCTACAGGGTATTCTTCAAAATAAACTTAATATGAGGTTAACATAATTTATAAGGCATTTGATAATATTTTTCATATCAGAATGTAATCATCGAAAATAATTTAGGACTTTCCAACACTACCCGCCGATAGAGGGCAAAACCCGCGCTGTACTAGAATTCACTAAGGCTGAGGCTCACTAGCAAAACCAAAGCAATCTACTAGTTCAGTTCAGCCCCCGACCGGTTAAAAAGGAAGGGATCGCTAGAGAACGAGAAAGCAGTAAACAGATATTTAAAAAAACTCATCGTGTGCAAATGTCTCACACATTAGGAAGTATTCTAAATTATATAAAATACACATACAAACACAGCTATTTTGAAAAACACAAAGCCTTGTGTAAAATTCAATTATAAAAACAAAATGTTATGTGAAAAAAATCACAATATTGTGTCCTTTTCAATAGTCCACAAAATTGTACGAAAAAAAATTACAATTTCTGTCAAATTCATACACAACGGTGTTGTTAACCAATTTAAACAATATTGTTTAGAGAATGGATTCAAAGAAATTTCAACAAATCAGGATTAACACGAGTGTGAGAAATTTCTACACAAAATTGTTTCTGTTACCATTCCAGACACAATTTGTTTAAAATTTCAAACAATTGTGGAAAAAAACTACACACATTTTTTTCCGTGTACGTGTGCAAAATGCGCATCATTAAAAATACAAAAAGAAATTGTTGTCCACTTCTGGATTCGTACATGTATGGTTAGAATTGCTTTCGATACATATTACTTAATAAGCTCACTGTTAAATAATATATTCCTTTCTGTTATGATACGTTCGTGCATTGCGAACAAGTGGGTATTGTGTAGTTGGGCTGAGGTTGAGATGGCGCTCGTAGGTTTGGTTAATACCAATCTGCGGGTGGTCTCAGCTTTTGTCTGTAAATGGATTGTAAGTGAGTCATTCGTTGCGGACATTAGTTATTGTCTGCAGAGACCTACCCTATACTGAAACCGATCTATAGGTGGTCCAAATGTTTCAATTAACATTTTCAATGCAACTAGCAATTGCGGAGATAGCCTTGCACGGAAATTCATTGGATGTGATTCAACGTTCGTCGTGATATAAGCAAGGAAAGTAGTTGTTTTCTGATGGATTTTTGACCCACATATATTTCTATATTATATAGGAAAATGCAGTGAGCATCCTGGTATGGCAGGACATCTAGTTTCTAACTTGATAAGCTTACTGTTAAATAATAGTTTCCTTTCTGTGATCACCCCTCTGTTGAAGTTAAGCGACAGATATGAATTCAAAATCAAAAGTTTATACTTACTCTGTATATTTACTCAACTCTTTCCTGCTGCTATGGATATATTTTTTGTATAACAATTTATTGTTAGTTCAGATGTTATAATTTTGAAAATATAAAATTATTGAAATATCGTCTATAAAAAGTTATTTATATTCAAAGTATATATCAGTATCTGCTAACAGGTTATGGGCCCAGTCGTCTTGTTATAAAAGAGGCATAAGTCATTCTATAAGTAAAACTGTTAGTATGATGGACACCACAAAGTTCAATATTATGAAGCTAAACAGCTCTAACTACCAAATATGGTACAAAGTTGAAATGCTATTGCTGAAGGAAGAACTATGGAGTATAGTTACTGAAAACCCAACAAGGATGGTAAAGCGAGAGCAACAATAGGTCTACTTATTGATGATTCGCAAGTTATTCATGTGAAGAACTGCAAAACAGCCAAAGAAGCTTGAGATAATCTGAAAAAATAAAATGAGAAATCAACTCTCACAAATAAAGTTTTTCTGCTGAAGCGTCTGTGTAAGACAACACTACCCGACAATGGTGACATGGAAAACATATTGCTGATATAATGGGTATTGTAGATCGATTGGTCACTCTGGGAGAGAATTTAGCAGAGAATTTACAAGTAGCTGTCTGCCAGAAAGTTACGAGAATTTGGTAACAGCCTAAGAAGGAACAGAGGATGATCTAATAGAAGTAGTTAAAGGAAAATTGATATAGGAGTATCATAGAAGGATTGAATAATGAAATGGCTTCAAAAGTTTATAGAAAAGGGTGCACTAGAAAAATCTTCGAGTCTAAACACTCAAAAGATGTTACATGCTTTTTCTGTAAGAAGACGGTTCATATGAATAAGGGTTGGTTTCATTATAAGAAACAAAGAAGATATTCAAACAGCAAATGTCGTTTTGCAATCAGATAATGAAGAAAAGGAAGAAGACACTCATACTTGTTTGGTATCAAAACTAAAACTCATGACTGGTATATAGACTCTGGAGCAAGTAGTCACATAACGAATAACAAACAGTTTTTCACATATTTCAAGAGCTCAGTGAGTGAAGTTGAACTAGCAGATTGTGGAAGAGTTCGTTCCTATGGTGTAGGAAATGGGACATTAACTTGTCTTCTTGATAATAACATGATAACAGAGATAACAGTAAAAGACACTTTATACCTTTCTGAGATTGGTGCAAGTTTACTTTCTGTCAAGAAATTGACAGTTCTCGGATTTAAAATCGAATTTGATAAACAACATTGTTTCATCAAGTTAAACAATAGAGTAGTTGCTCAAGGAAATTTGGTTGGTAGTTTATACAAACTCAATCAACGCAATTCAACTATGGCTGCATGGGAAGGCTGTAACGAAGGCTGCACTCATTTATGGCACAAAAGGTTGGGCCACCGTGATCATACTGTTATACAAGAAATCAAGAATGAACATTTAGTAAACGGAATGAAAATGAAAAATTGTGGACACCAAATGACATGTGAAACTTGTATAAAAGGAAAAATGTCAAGAAAACCATTTCCGAAAAAATCTTTCACGAAAACTACCAATATAATTGATTTGATTCACACTGATCTCTGTGGTTTCATGCATACTTCAACTCCACCAGGAAAGAAATATATTCTAACCTTCATAGACGACTTCAGTAGATATTCCATCATTTATCTAGTAAGAAATCCGAAGTATTGGAAAAACTTCAAGATTATGTCAAATTAGTGCAAAATAAGTTTGGCACACAACCTAAAATTATCAGATCTGATCGAGGAGGCGAGTATATGAGCAAATAAATTACATATTTCTAGGTATCTAACAGAGATGGTTAGGTGCATGCTGATTGATTCAAGTCTTCTGAATACTTATTTGGGCGAAGCAGCCATGACAGCAAATTATTTAAAAAATTTGGTCCACACCAAGTCAACCAACAGAATTCCTTTTGAAGTATGGAACAGAAGTAAACCGAATGTGAATCACATTGAAACATTTGGAAGTACTATGCTGCTTTTGGCTCATCCATATTATAGCAGCACCTGAATTCTGGCATACTACCCCACTTCTTGATCGTCGTGTTTTCGTATCACCAGCGTAGTCTGCATCGCTATAGGCTTTCATGTGAATGTTTTCAGATTGGTACAACAATCCATACGTTGCAGTTCCTTTCAGAAATTTCAAAACACGTTTCGATGCGTTCCAATCAGAAACTTTCGGATCGTTTAAATTTTCTGCAAAAACATTCACTGCGTATAGTGATATCGGGGCGAGTTATGTTTGATAAATACATGCGACTTCCCACAATCTCACGTTAAAGGGTATCTGGACTCACTGGTTCATCTTCTTTTTCAGATCCATCTCTCTCACACGAGGTTGATACAACATTTCAATCACTCATTCGAAATGTAGCTAGCATAGTTCGCTTGACTGACACACATTGAATGATCTTCTAAACGAATTATATTCATTCCAAGAAAACAATCCATCTGTCCAGTGGTTATCTGGAACTGTTGCTTCACTTCTTGAATGAACCACAAAATGTCAGCATTGTCAGTTCCAGCAACAAGTCCATCATCGACATATATTGCGTTAAAAGTTTTCTCTCATTTCTTCGACGAAAAAATAGACAAGGATCGGCGGTACTACCGTTCATTTCTTGTGATTCCAGAAAATTGATGAAGCGTTTGTTCCAACATCGTGGCGCGTGAATTATATTTCTCGTTCACACAAAAGGGTTTTTAAAAACTTTTTATTTGAACAGAGTAACAACTTATAAGTATAAAATATTAGTACTGAACTATTACAATTACATGCATGTATTTATATTCAAAATTATTGATGACATCTGCAAAGTCGGCAATAATTTAGTGCTGTCGTCCATGGGTCATCGAACAATAACCTGCTGATGTAAGGGGTTATCGAACTGTAACTTCTCCATCCCCTGAGGAAGTCTTGTAAGGGACGAACAAGACTGAAGATGATAATGCTTCGATTTCTGGAGCTGGTGGATCATCAGTGGTTGGTTGTATCTTCGGATGCTTTTTCAATCTGTAAAATACGAAGAGGATGGTGATGGTGAATACGATATAAATAGGAGTCATCCAGAAATGACTAAGGTCAGATCGCCGGGTTTCTTCGGGTATAGAGTCTGTAGCTTTTCCTTTGCAGATTTCAGCTGGTATTTCAATCCTTGATCAAAATTCTGCAAGTTGAAGAAGTATGGGTCACTTAGTCCGTTACGAATTGCTGTGGAGACGGCATCATATTCTGTGGCGGCTATCTCTTGATGAATAGGTTCAAGATCATAGTAGTGGATGAAATCGTGGGTACTAGTCCTGATCTTTGCTTGTCCCAGCTTGAGGGGTAGTAGCCCTGGGTTGGTCTTCAGATTTTGGATTTCGGTTTCTTGTCCTATCGTCAGGTGAAGGCTGTAACGGGACGAAGAATTCAGTTATCTTATTAGGCAAGTGTCTAATATTTTTCTTGTGAATGTTTGCATTTTCTGTCTCAACAGTTACTGTGTGGTCTTTATGGATGGATTTTGGGGAGAATGGTGGTAGTAGTTTGTTTCTTTTCACAGTTTTCCTTGTATATATTTTGGTACAAGGTTTGTAAGTTATAGGAGTTTCCCTTTTCTTGTTTCTTTTTTCTATGATGATGGTCTTGTGCTTTTGTAAGTTCTCGTTGATTTTTTTATATATCTCCTTTGTTTTTTCTCTGTGCTGTTGGACGTAGTTGTTGATTAAGGCTCGTCTTACATCGATGTCGAACGGATCTTGACTATTGAGATGTCCATTGAGAATATCCATAGGTTTTTGACTTGTTGCCGAATGGATGGAATTATTGTATCCTAAAATGGCATACAGCATCTGTTCTTTGATGTCTCTTTTCTTCTGCGTTTGTCTCAATATTCTCAAGTGCTCAATCAGTGTAGAGTGAAATCTTTCGATTATCCCGTTTGACTGAGGGTTCTCTGGAGTGGTGTAGTGGATGTTAATTTTATGGGTATCAACAAATTCTTGGATCAGTCCATTTTTGAATTCGGTACCATTATCCGTGACGATCATATGTGGCACTCCATGGTGGTTTATGAATACGAGGAGAGCGTTGAGGGTATTGATTGCATTGGATCCATCTATAGGATACGCTTGGCCATATTTAGAAAATGCATCCACTATCGTCAGAAACTTTTGTCCACTAGCCTGGAAGGTATCCATGTGTATTATTTCAAGAGGCTTTGTTGGGGTAGGTGTTAACATGAACTTTGGTTTCTCTGGTCTTCGGTCGTACTTGTTGATTTGACAGATCTCGCAGAAGTTGATAGCTTCTTCAATATCCTTTTTAATATTGGGCCAATAGTACGATCTTCTAATTCGAGTTTCTGTTTCAGTGATTCCTCTGTGGTTTGTTTTTCCTTCATGCTGCTGTGTGATTATTTCCTTTTGTCTATCTGGGCTGTTGACGTCTTCTAGGAGGCGATTGCATTTTATCAGGTTGAAAGAAGAGTTTTTGAATGTTTCTCTCAGAATTCTGCACATGTTGGGATAAAGTTCTTCGTCTTTGAACATCAGCGCGTATTTTTTTCCTGGACTTATATATTCCTTGAAAAAGTTGAAAACGTTTTCATCCAGATTGTCGTTTCCCAACTGGACATGGTATCTCTTCTTATTTGAGAATATATCCTCTATTACTGTTCTGGCTGGATTATAGTTTACTCGTTTGAAGATGACTTGGTTATTGTAAACATTGAGAGGTTTCTCCGATATTGGTATTTCTAATATTGGGCTTTCTCTGGCTGTGTGGTTGGTGATGCCACTGTTGTCTTCATCTGGGATATCTTCGGGGTTCGGGTCAAGTTCTTTATTTACTTCATTTGAGGACTTGTCTTCAGTCTCCTGTTGTTTCGAAACAGGTTCTTCACCTTCAGGAAAAAATCGACGGATCCCTTCTTCAAATAATTCGTTGATGATGTCGTCTGCAGGATCAGGGGCTTCTGATGGAGGATTGTTATATAATGACATTTTGTCGAAATTGTCATTTGCTCCTTGAACCTCTTTTGTATGTATTTCGATTCTGGAGAGGGCATCGGCGTTGGTATTGCTTGTGCCTTTTTTGTAGATCACTTCGTAGTCATATTCTTCTAGCTTCAGGCGCCATCGGACCAGCTTTGAATTTGGATCCTTCAGGGAGAACAGCCATTGGAGGGGTCGATGATCTGACAAAATTTTGAATCTTCTCCCAAAGAGATATGGTCGAAAATACTTGGTTGCAAAAACTATGGCTAGCATTTCCTTCTCGATGGTAGAATATTTCATCTCTGTTTCGTTAAGGGTCCTGGAGGCATAGGCTATTGGTTTGTCTTTTCCTATGGGGCCTTGGGATAGGACGGCCCCTATGGCAAAGTTACTGGCATCTGTGGTCAGGTTGAAGGGCTTCGTGAAGTCTGGATACTGAAGTAGCGGTTCATTGGTAAGCAGGTTTTTGCAGGTTTGGACACATTTCAGGAATTCTGGTGTATGTTCTATATGTACGTCTTTCTTTAGGCAGGAGGTTAGAGGTTTGGTTGTCTTAGCAAAATCTTTGATGAACTTCCTGTAGTATCCTAGGAGACCAAGGAATCCTCTGATTTCTTTAACGGTTCGAGGTATAGGGTAATCCATGATTGCTTTTACTTTGGCTGGGTTTGGTTTTATTCCATTCGGAGTGACGACATGTCCTAGGAAGCTTACTTCTTTTTTCAGGAATTCGCACTTGTCCACTTGTATTTTGAAGCCAGTTTCTCGTAGGCGTTGGAATACTTTCGTAAGGTTAACCATATGCTCTTGTAGGGATGTGGAGAAGATAATTATGTCGTCCATATAGACCAGGCAGATAGTTCCTTGTAGGCCCTTCAGAACATTATCCATAACCCTCTGGAATGTCGCTGGAGCGTTCTTCAATCCAAACGGCATCCTCAGGTACTCGTAGTGTCCGTTTTCTACATTGAATGCGGTCTTGGGGATGTCTGCTTCTGCCATTTCTATTTGGTGGAATCCGCTTGCCAAGTCCAACGTGGTGAAATATTGACATCTTCCCAATTTGTCAAGGATGTCAGAAATGTTTGGAATTGGGTAGCGGTCGTCTATCGTCTTCTCGTTAACTTTCCGGAAATCCACAACAATACGCCATTTCGGTTTTCCGGAGGCGTCTGGTTTCTTGGGAACGACCCAAATTGGTGAAGACCAGGGAGATTGACTAGGTCTTATAATACCTTGATCCAATAATGAAGATATTTGTCTCTTGACTTCCTCTTTATGAACATATGGATATCGGTAAGATTTGGTGTATACCGGCATTTCGTCCTTAGTTTTTATGTGGTGTTTTACTTGATTGGTGAATGTTAATGAGGCATCTGGATGATGGAAAATATCAGCATATTTCCTGCATAATCTTCTAATATGCGTTTCCTCTTCTGGGTTGAGATGGTCAGTTCTGATTAGGTCATCCATATTGTTGATTGGGTCCGAGTATTCAGGTGGGAGTATATCAGCGGAATAGAGATGATACTCTTGGAGATTTATGGAGTTGCTATGTACTGGTTCGGCTAGAACGATTTGGAGTTTATCTGGACTGAAGTTGACGATTTCGGTCCAGGCTAGATGATCGCAGGCATCGGTGAGAGCTTCTCGAATGTAAGCACCTTGTAGTTCTTGCCTTGGTATCATGATGGTTCCATTCTTTTCTTTCACTGGTAGTCGAACTTGCGTCACACTATCTGGCTCTAGTTGGATGGAGTAGAACTGTGTCTTATTGGTTTCGTAATATTGAATTGGGAGAGATGAGTGTTCGGTTGAGATGAGGGATTCAGGAAAATTTAGTTCAGCTTTGAGAAATTTCAGGTTATCGAGTCCAATAAGGCCATCGAAAGTTTTATGGAATTTGAAAAGGTAAAATTTGAATGTACCATTTGAGTTAAACTCAGGAAATATGGGAATTTCTGCACTGTAATCTTGGGAATAGTTTTGGAAAATGGAGGTGACGACAAAGGGGTCTTTTTTGATGTAGTCTTCATAAAATTCAAATGCTAAGTTGGGATTGAGGAAGGATTTGGTTGATCCAGTGTCAATGAGGAGTTTGAGGGGAGGATTTGAAATGGTTATGTAGGGAAGTTCTTTCTTATCGTCGAAGGTGTGGAGTTCTACTATGTTTCTGGATTCTGTCTTGGGTCCATTTGAAAATTTGCGTCTTGTTCCTGATAGTCTTCCTGTACCTGGGATTCTTCAGTGGTGTCTTGGTTGGAATAAAAATAGTTTTCTTCTCCATAATAGTGGTTCGCTTCGTATCCTAGGTCTTCATCGTATTGTTCAATATTATACATGGGAGTTGGATTGATATTTGGTCTAGGTTGAGGTTGGGTTCTCATGCTTCTTGTTGGTGCTCCATAAGTATTTCTGGTACTAATGCTCATTGGTGTTGGTTCCTGTCCGTTTTGCTTATTTAGGTGGTTGTGTGGAAAACGTTGTGGTTGGACTTGAGGCCACATTTGTCTTTGTTGGGTATTTTGCTGCCAATGTGGTCTGAAGGTTTGTTGTTGGAATTGTGGTCTCATTGGTTGATGGAATTGTGGCTGTCCAGGTCGTTGGAAGGGCTGTGGGGGTTGATAAGTTCGCTGTGGTATTGATTGTTGGGCGAATTGGTGGTTTGCAACTTTTTGCGGGGTCTGGAATGGTTTCTTGGAAACTTGGGGAGGTCCAAAAGTTTTTTGCAGATAGCGGATATTGTTTTCTTCTTGAATATACTGCATTGCTGTTGCCAAGTCTACTGGTTTCATTGATCTTATTGTGGATCCCATAGGTTCTCGTAATCCAGCTAGGAATGTTGTCAGAGCTTGCTGTTGAAAAAAATTCTTCTTACTGGTCTTGATGTTTTCATCCGCTGTATGTAATTCGATGTAGTTGGATATTGTGTTCAGAAGTCCCATAACTTTTTCGTAGAATTGCTGCGGTGGTTCATTCTGATCTTGCCTTAGGTTTACCAGATCTCTTGTCAAGGAATTTTCGTTCCGTTGGTCAGCGAAGTTCTGGATTAAAGTTGCTTTGATGCTGTTCCAATCGCTGCATCCATAAACTGAGATGACATCTTTGGCTCTGCCTCGTAGTTTGTTGAGTAGTCCTTGTATCAATATGTGATTTTGGAAACTTCCGGGATCTTCAGTGTTCCAGTATTCGTTCAGTAACATAGTCGATACGTTGATAAATTGATATAATTCGTTTGGACTTCCATCGTATTCGGGGACAATAAAGAAATTCTTCAGGTCGAACTGGTTTGCCATGTTTAAGGGAATGTGAGTTTGGACGGGTATTTGAGGAACAATTGTTGGAATAGGAGTAATATATGCTGGAGGAGTTTGTAAAATCAAGGTTGGAGGACGTAAAATATTATTTGGAATGGATGAAAATGGTTTCATATGTGCTTACAGGATGACGATGATGGCTCGTTGCATATTCGTTCACCAAAAATAATCTTGTTGTTTGTTTCTTACTGCTAGGCTTCTTGATGGACGGTAGTGAAGAGGTATTCTTTTCTACGGCCAGAATTCTTCTTGGAGTACTTGCTTCTTTACGGAACTTGATTCGGGAATAGTGGATAAACGTTTGAAAACGACGAGGATCTTCTAAGGGCTCTTCCACTATCCTACCGACTGCGCCAATTATATTTCTCGTTCACACAAAAGGGTTTTTAAAAACTTTTTATTTGAACAGAGTAACAACTTATAAGTATAAAATATTAGTACTGAACTATTACAATTACATGCATGTATTTATATTCAAAATTATTGATGACATCTGCAAAGTCGGCAATAATTTAGTGCTGTCGTCCATGGGTCATCGAACAATAACCTGCTGATGTAAGGGGTTATCGAACTGTAACTCGTGTTTTAAACCATATAAACTTCGGTTTAATAATATACTTTTTCAGTTCCATCCTCATAACCTTCAGGCTGCTTCATGTAGACTTTCTCTTGAAGATCAGCGTATAAAAATGCAGTCTTAATGTCAAATTGAAGAAGTTCGAGTTTTTCGGTGGCTGCCACACTGAGAATGGTTCGTACTGTCTCATACCGAACAACAGGACTAAAGGTTTCATCGTAATCTATTCCGGGGAGTTGTGAGTAACTTTTCGCAACTAATCTCGCCTTATAACGATCTATCGATCCGTTAAATTTTGTCTTTTTTCTGAAGACCCATTTATTTAAAATTACTCTCGTTCCAGGTGGCAAATTCACAAGATACCAGGCATCATTCTCATGCAATGAAGCTATTTCATTATCCATGGCCAAGCGCTATTGTTCTGCCTCTTCTGATGATATAGCTGACATATATGAATTTGGAATATTGTGCTCAGCATGCTCAGCAATCAAAATGAAATCTTTCTAATGATCAGGTAATCAACTCACTCGCTTGCGACTTGATATGTCTTCGATGTTACCTTCACATTTACTAGCAGTTTCTTCATGCTCAATTTTTCTAACAACTTCCTATTGACTTGTTTCGTCTGATAATGACATGTCTTCAGTATTGTTATCTGCTTCTTTCTCTTGTATATGTGTGTATGTGTATTAACAGGAAATTCAGCTGGCGGATTCACAATTCCTCGGCAATTCCCAGCACTCGTTTTCCCAAACGTAGACTCGTCAATCAAATCTGGCCTTTTTCTAACCGCTTCCTCATTATCAAAAATTACATCGTGGCTCAAAACGACTTTGTTTTCTCTTGGAAGCCATACTCTATAACCATCTTTTTCATGACAGTAACCAACAGAATATCCAGGGGTACTCTTTTTGTCCCACTTCCTTCTACATTGCTTTGGAATATGCACGTAGCATTTTGTGCCGAAGACTCGTAGGTGGTCAATACCAACTACTTCTTTATCAAACCAGAGTTCAAAAGGTGATTTGTTCCTAACTGGAGTTAGGCCTGTTCTGTTCAAGATATACGATGAAGTATTAACTGCTTCTGCCCACAGCTTAACTGGCAAATTCTTGGCGTGAATCAATGATCTAGCACTTACGACCAATGTTCGATTTTCTCGTTCTGAACGCATTGCAATACGAAAATGTATACCTTCAATAAAAATACTTGACGATACTTAGAGTATTCATCTTTGAAACACAAGAAATATTGAGCTCCTCCAATTGATTCTTCCTGCATAGGCCCGCATATATCAGCATGAATCAGCTCTCCCGCTGTTATAGGTTTATTCGGTCTTGTTTTGAAACTAGCTCTGTGTTGCTTACCGAATATACGCCCTTCGCAAAATTCTTCATTAGCTTCTACATTAATTTCGTATTTTTTGAGGATTTCCATGACATGACGCTTGTTTTGGTGACACAATCGCTCATGCCAAAGTTGCAAAGTTTCCTCCTTCGACGCAACAAACACCTCGGCAACGATATCAGGTATATAAACTCGCATGTTCAGTTCATAAAGCCCTTTTGGGTTTCTGTTTTCAGATAATACCTTCTTTTGAAAACGTGCAGCCATAAGACTAGCCTTGAAATTGAAACCTCTATCCATAGATAGACCTATGGAGAATAAATTTCTGCTAATCTCTGGAACATACCATACCTTTTCCATATGCATGAATGATTTTACTATCGCCAACTTAAATTTCTTTTGCTACAGTGAAGGATACGTAGGTCAGGAAATACTTTTTATGTTTCGTCATATGGACCGATGCCCCCGAATCAGCAAGCCATACCTCGGTATTTCGATCAAAATTCCAGAAAATAAAAGCTTCACCATTTGATCCCGCTTGCTTCCTGACATTTTCAGATGATGTCATCATTTGCTGATTTGATTTCCGCTTTGGACAGGATTTTGCTAAATGTCCCACATCGTGGGACCTAAAACACTTCCTCTCGTGCTTTTCACTCTTTTTATCGAAGGATTTCTTTCCAGCGTTAGCAAAAAGTGCAGATATGTCACTAAACTTGGTTGGTAATCGCATGTCGATGAGCCTGAGCCGTTCAATCAATAAGTTAACAGTGCGATTCAGCAGGCAACGTTGACATTATTCTGCTCATCAGCAATAAATCAGGCAACTCGGTCTTGGCCAATCTTTTCAATTCATCGTTGAGGTCATGATCAGATCTCCTTAGAAGTACCAGCTGTTGCAGTGAGCTCTATATTTGCGTTGTTCATACAACTAACCAAGATGAGTTGAGCTAGAGCATCAGCTTTCTTGAAAATTTTTGACTTGCTTCATTCTCTCTTCGTATTTCAGCAGTAGCTCCCAATTCCAGGACTGGATGGGTGAAAACTCCCGTTATCAAATCATGTACATCATGGTGCATCAACAGCAATTCAACTTGTCTCCATTTAGTTCTATTAGAGGCACCCTCCAGTTTTTCGATTTGGGTTTTGAAATCCATATCTATACACTGACAATCGTTGACTTACAAATTCACAATATAAAAATTTCAGTTATTGGCGGTCTGGGCCCATAACCTGTTGAAGTTACTTGTGAATAGTAAATGAAACTGGATACTTTTACTTCTGTAGGTATAATATTCAATAACATAAAGATTATTGTGAACAACGTTTTACATGAATAGAATTTAACAGTCACACTGACACTTGTTTATGACAAAACTATAAACTAAGTATTTTTTTTTATGTCAACAATGCTCACAGCGGATTTCATCAAAATAATGTTGCAAACCCCGAAATCAAGTCTGATCATATTAAATGTCAGGATGACAGTACTGAAACTTTGAAAGAAAATGAAATTGGAATATTGAGACGTTCGCACAGAATAAATAAAGGCATACCACCAAAGAAATATAGTGAGGAAAATTCAGTAAAATATTTTCCAACCGAACCAAAGACTCGGAACGAAGCATTACAGAAAAGATGCCGAAAAGTGGATTGAAGCTATGGATGAAGAAGTGTCCTCGATGAATGACAACAATACTTGGACTTTAACCGAACTACCATCGGAGAAAACAGCAATTGGAAGCAAATTGATATTCAAATTAAAAACAGACAGTCAAGGTGTTGTTTGCAGATACAAAGCAAGACTAGTTGCCCTGGGATTTTCCCAAAAATATGGCTTTGACTATGACGAAGTTTCAAACAATCAACATTTCGACTCCTTCTAACCATTGCTGAAAGAAGAAAAATGCATGTTTATCATTATGACTTTGAAACGGCTTTTCTGAATGCAGAGTTGAACGGAAAAATATATCTGGAACAACCACCAGGCTACATTCAAATTGGACAAGAACATTTAGTTTGCAAATTGCACAAAACAATATGGATTGAAACAGTCACCTAGAATGTGAAATTCAACAATCAATAACATTCTTACTGATATGGGTTTCAGAAGGGGTGATCATGATCAGTGTCTTTATACAAAAGGAGACAAAGAAACACTCATATAAGTACATATTGATTTACGTGGATGATATTCTGATTGCTTGTGAAAACATCCATCTTATCGGAGAAACTGTAACAAGTAAGGAGAGGAAGTAATGGACTTTACTACATTCGTCAAGAGAAATACATTTCTAAATTATTAAAAATTATCAAAATGGAATCTGGCAAACCTGCAAGTATACCTTTGGATATGGGCTACTACAAAAGTAGAACTTCCAATAATGAAAAATTCAATAATGAGGATGTCTACCGAAGCGCAATAGGGGCATTATTGTATCTTTCTGTGAATACAAGGCCAGATATATATATATATATATATATACATCTATTTATCTTTTTAGCGTCTTTCTATTCAGTACGCTTTCAGCGTCCGAGGAAGTATATTCAACTATTCCGCCTTCAATAGGTGGCAATAGGTTCAAAGAGCACAAAAATGTAAAGTATATTGAAATATTAGTATTGGATCACTCCACGTCCTTTCATTATACTATCATTTGAACGCCCTCAATATACACTACTTTGTACTATCCTTACTACGTCCCCCCGTATGATTATTGGACGAATAGAATACTTTCGGCGTCCGACAGTGTTGCCATGTCTGGTATTTTGTAACTTAATATATGCAGACGTATTATTCCACATCATTAGGAAATAATGTCAAAAGATTCGTGAACCTGCGAAGCGCCATGAAGTGAATAAAAAAGTTAAAAAAAATGAAGAACACGCTTTACTTTCAACATGGACTGAAAAGTAAAAAATTATTGACAATGTAATAACTCAAATGTGAAAAAGCGTGGGTGTTTACAAACTATTTTCTTATATTACTGATTTCAACTTTACAATACTGAGCGTTCAAAAGCTCGAGAAAACTTAAGTCAAGAACCCCACTATTTTTTGCATTTGAGTAATTACATTGACAATTATTTTATACTTTTTAGTCATTGTTGGAAGTAAAGCACGTTCTTTAGTTTTTTAAACTATAATTTTGTTTTTCAATAAAAAATCAAAATCTCCGACCCCGAAAACCCCTATATACCAATTTTGAATCGAATCTGACCATAACCATAAAACTCGTTCACCATCTTAGGCCGCCATCTTGAATTCATGAATTTTGACATAGAATTCAAAAAACCCCCACATACAAATTTTGAATCGAATCTGATCATAATAACAAATCTCGTCCGCCATCTTGAATTTATGAATTTTCACAGAAAATTCATTATCTCTGACCCCACAAACAGTTACATACCAATTTTGAATCGACTTTTATCACAAATCTCGTCCGCCATCTCGGCACCGAACATTTTTCAAATTTTCCTGGAGAAGAATCATATTATTCAAATTGAAGAATAAATTGATAAAATGTATAGAGTATCGGAAACTTTTCATCTGGGGTATAGACAGAAATCTACGCGAGCAAAAAGGAACGCAATGATGTGATAATACCACATAATTAAGAGAGACGTACTACCGTGCGCCTCTCCTGTTACCCCACCCGACGCATTAACGGACCACGTGGCAATGCGACACACCACACACAGATCACGTCGATATCCCTTCATCGAGGGAGTAGAGGAGAAATTGTAATGCTCTCTTAACATATAGCAAGCTATTCTTTACGCTCTCATGAAACTACCATACCCAAGATGAAAACTTTCCGATACTTATATATAGAAAGCCGCCCAAAGTTTTCGAATACGAAAGTGGCAATGAGCTTTTGAATCTGTAACTCAACTCTCAAGAAATTACTTTTTACTTTTTAGCGCCTTCGCATAAAAGCTAGTCTTTAAATTTTTTTTTTTAATTATATCATTCTGTGCTTTTTAGTTAGTACGCATTGATCTATGCATTTCAAAGAAAGCATGGTTATAGGGGCCGTTTCCTGTGAGTTTTGAACTATCTAGCTCTTCACTGAGGAGGCCACCTAAATATTCACTCGTCCGCCATCATATGAATTTTAGCAAATTATTCATGATCTTCGACCCCTAATACCCCACGTACCAATTTTGAAGAGAATCAGACCATGATTACAAAACTCGCTCGCCGTCGTGGATTTATGAATTTTGATAAAAAATCTATAATCTCCTACCCCAAAAACCCTCTCCTATCAATTCAGAATCGAATCGGACCATAATCACAAAACTCGTCCGGCATCTTGGAACCGCCATATTGAATTCATGAATTTTGACAAGAAAATCATAATCTACGACCCCAAAAACTCTTGCATACAAATTAAGAGTCAATGGGACCATAATCACAAAACTCGTTCGCAATATTGGAGCCGCCATATTGAATTTATGAATTTTGACAAAAATTTCATTATGTCCGACCCCAAAAACCCCCACATACCAATTTAGAATCGAATCGGACCATAACTACAAAACTCATCCGCCATATTGGAGCCGTCTTTTTTAATTTTTCTCTAACGAAAATTTCATAATGCATTGTCACCGAAATTATGAACACCTGTCAAATTTTGAATCAGTCGATTAGAAATGTCTTATATTTGACTTGCAAGATTTGATTAGAAACGCACAGACACCGTGACAGGTGAAACTAAATAAAAGCTTGTTTTGTAATGAAAATGGAGTTATTTTCCGTTTAGTATGCAGTATTCAAGTCTACCTACTATAACATACATTTTGGGTGTGGTGCATATCTCGGTGTGATATTCTAGAAATACAAGAAATACTCAACCAGATGTTCAAAGTGAAATCTCACAAGACTTCCATAAAAAAAAACAAAATGGTGTTCAGGGTCGCCATCTTGAGATATATAACAATAATATAGTTTTGTCAATCCATTGAAGTGTGCTGAGTTTGATTTTATAAACCCACCAAATCAGAAGAGGGAGCATTTACGATCCAATAAAAAATTGATAAAGTTGTATGATATTCATTTGATTTTTTTCATATACAAATTACTATTTTCGGCAACCGTCCGGGAAGAACCTACGTTCCGGACGCTTTTTCTTTCAGAAAGTAGCACTTCCCGCTCCAGTCCAGGAAGTACGTACTTCCCGGACTAGGCTGAGAAGTGCTCGAATTTTAATGTGAATATTAATATGAATAAGAATTAGAATGTTTCTCTTAGTACCTATCTTCTGTTCAAATTTCAATACATAATACAAATAAAAGGACTAAAATGTTCGAAATTTTGTCCTACAAAGAAATATAATGAATAAATTATTCTAAGAGCCGGAATAGAGGTCGACCTTCACCCATCTGTTAACCGGATGAAACATACTTTTTATAGAGTTACATAAATATACAAATACATCTATAAAGGCTTGCCTACCAAAATATGGTCCATACTATATACAGTGAGTTTGAAAAATTTGCACCATATGGAAAACTTTTTTATTATCGATTTTTCAGAAAATTTTAATCCCCATAAAAATTGGTGCATGGCAGACTACTTGCATATCTATGAGTTGTCAAAATTTCAAATTTCCAGTGTACAGGGGAGAACAAAAAATAGGAATTTTGATCAGGTGTAAACTACCCCTTATTTTTGATATTATAAAAAGTGCATTCAAAGAGGTTATTTAGAATTGAAAACAATATTCAAATTTGGAATCGCAGCCATGGTAGTTTACTCTTGATCAAAATTCATTTTTTTGTTCCCCCCTGTACACTGTTAGGAAATTTATAATTTTTATAACTCGAATACAAGGATTCCGCAATGCACCAATTTTTATGAATATTAAAATTTTATGGCCCGAATCGATAATAAAAAAGTTTCCATGTGGTGGCAAATTTTTGAAACTCACTGTGTATAGTTTGGACTACATTCAGATAGGCAAGCCGTTAAAGGTATATTTGTCTATTTATTAAACTTCATAAAACGTACGTTCCACGGTTGCGGAAAAAATAGTGTACGCAACACGTCTGAAAACAGTTTTTTTGGACCCGCTGTGATTCAACAAAGCGTACAAGTTATATAGACAAGGGGCTTCATTGTCTGCTGTGAAGTTGCTCATATCTAATCCTTTTAGAGGAAAATCAATAGTGACCTTTTATTTTTCTCTAAATTTTTCTGTTTGAGAAAACCTTTTTAAATGGATTACCAAAATTTTTGGGAATTTATGAATCAATAGAGATTTTGTGCTTTTTCTTCTTCCTTTGCAAATCGAACATGTCATACTAGAAACATTTTGCATTTCATCTCGAGTACAGAACTAAACTATTCTTTCTCGGAAACTGAACTCAAATGTTGACTTAACGTTAAAATCTCAGTAAGCGAAGTGACTCTTTCTTGTTCTAGAACGTAAAAGACGTACAGTTTTGTACATAAAAGAGTCGTACAAGGCATTGCAATAATTGCGCTGAAAAAATGTTAAAAGCGCGTTACTAACAAAAATAGTTTGAATTTTGACACTACTTGTCAAAGTCGATAAGAAGTTCAATTAAGATTGACTCACAATAGCCTATAACTGCTGTACGACTTTTTTATGCACACAACTGTACGATAGTCATGCAAAAAATATCACCTAGATATTTCATTTTGCTTCAAACACGAAATGTCAATTAACAATAACAGATACTTATTTATTAATTTTTTATTCTCATATTAGTTTTAATTCGAATGCAAAATACTGTTGCGTCCTCGAATGCGAATTTTCTTTCATCGTGTATTCATTGTTACCCCACTGAGTCCATCAACGATAAATGAGACCACGTAGAAACCTCCCGAATACAAATGGTGTGTTGCCAAGTGTCCGGACGCTGAAGTATCTCAGAATGTAGTCCACAATAAGTATACAGTATGCGTTTGTAGCGCTGCAACGGACATGACTTGAACTACACGTGAATATATTTTGATCAACTTGTGATACTTTAGCGTCCACATGATGGCGAATATGTAACTCCGTCAAAGTCACAGTGAAACTCACGACCACAGACAGTAATCTGTCAAATACGGAGGTTCGAAAGTAAAATGATAGAGGTCACTAGCAGTTCTTTCACACGAAATAATAAGGGATTACATTTGAGCGTCCGTATACGGACGCATAAAGGTGGGGGACGCTGAAACATATGTAAATTTAAAATGTATGGACGCACAAATGATAGAAAGCTATATATATATATATATATATATATATATATATATATATATATATATATAAATAAAGTAAAAAACATTATGAGGGTTTACCCACTAATTTTCTCCTTTGTATATATATATATATATTGCTACGTCAATTCTTGGAAGAAATGTCAGTAATCCTCATACATATATACAGATATTGATGATGAATTGTATGCTTTTGCCGATGCTGATTGGGCCGGAGACAGAAGCGATAGAAAGTCGAACAGCGGTTATTTATTCAAATACATGGGAGCAATATTTGATTGGCTATGTGAGAAGCAAACCTGTGCGGCACTTTCATCAACAGACGCAGAATTCATCTCTCTGTCAGAAGCCCGTCAACAAGCCATAAACTTGACAGAACTTTTACAAGATTTTCAAATCAACCTTTCTGAAATCATTATTTTTGAAAATAATCAATCATGGCTCAAAATGATTGTTACCGGAAAAATGAGTGATCGTACAGGCACCTAGAAACGAAATATAATTTCGTCAAGGATCTGAAACAGAAGAACAGAATCAGTTCAAGTAATTTAATGTTAGCTGATTTTTTAACAAAGCCACTGGGACCGGAAAAGTTATCGAAGATGAGAAAAATAATTGGTTTGAAAATAGAAAATGTCGAGAAGGGGTGTTGAAGCTAAGCGATAGATATGAATTCAAAATCAAATGTTTATACTTACTCTGTATATTTTCTGCTGCTATGGATATATTTTTTGTTGTTGTCAATTCAGATGTTATAATTTTGAAAAAATTAAATTATTGAAACATGGTCTATAGAAAGTTATTTATATTCAAAGTATACATCAGTATCTGCTAACACCCTCAAATTGTGTGCCGACTTTTAATGGTTTATGTCTCTACGGATACATGATCTATCGAATGAAAATCAGTTAATGTAATGTAATGTAATGTAATGTAATAAGTAGAAGAGGGCAAAACAAAGTCGCTCATGGCACTAAATACAAAATTGAGCTAAGGTTTTTAGAGGCACTGCTGGCAATTAATCTCACCCAGTTTTTCTAATGCTGATATAAAAACAAACAAAACAAAATAATCGCGGTTTTTCCTTGTGAAATAGGCTCTTCCAGAGAAAATATATGGTTGACATTATTTTTTGCGTTGAATTCAATCAAGAAGGATACCAATTCGATAATTTTGGCCAAATCTATAATTGTATTGAAAACATTCATGTCTCGTTCATATCAGGTCCAACAAAGTGTTATCGTCCTCGAAACTGTATAGGTATTAGATAAGTAGTCATTTACTTCCAAAAAAATCATTGAGGTGAGGTTGAGGTATGTAGTGTAAGAATGAATCCCTTGTACAAGTGGTGGCGAGTACAGAGACAACTTTTCAATATAATGTACGAGTGAGACATGGCTGACATTCGAACTAACACAATCACCAAACTGTATGTCCTCTTTTTCTCCTCATATATATGTAACATTTCGAAACTCAGATCTTTTGTTATAAATGAATAACCCGTATATTTTTTCCTCGTCGTCCATTTTTATTTTATGTTTTTTCTACCTCTAGTCTAGTCTCTAACATACCATTGTACATTGGCCCAAGCGTGTTCATTTGTTTGTTTTTATGTTTGTATCTTAAATTGATTATTAAGTACATTCTTAGGTTTAGGTTTCTGTTACATTTTTTTATTTGTACGATTTTTGCTCACCGAATTTCTTGTTTATAAAACTGTATGTTTTTGTATGAACAATAAACGACTTGAATTGAATTGACATCAGCATGTACAAGTGGAGAATAAGATGAAATTAACGGATTATGGAGATCTGTCTGAGAAAAACTCAAATAGTAGAGTATACAACAGGGTCATCATGTGATGGGAGCTTGCTAAAGTGTCCCCAGTGCCAAAGAGATTGAATATCTTGGGGATAGCTGATGCCATCGCAAAATGTTCACCATATTTCTCTATAGATGGCTATGTAAGGATTTGAGTTGAAACCCCAAATTATTTACGTTCGTGACGATTGGTAGTTGAAATTTCGACACTTTAAATCTCAAACTCGATATTGCTGGGGTGCTCCCAGTCACCAGGCGCATGCGCTATCCACTGCGCTAATTCCCGCTCCCTGAACTTTAACATCGAAATATCAGTTGTGTAGTTACATTTTGATGAACAGAAGTATTATTGGCTTGAATGCAAATGAGTTTAAATAACTTAATCAACATAAGAAATATCGCTTCTCAATATTAAATCAATCTTTGCTATTATAATCATATACTTTTTAAGTAAAGTAAAGTAAATTCTCAATTCGTCAATATAACTGGATCGAGTTGTTTTTTCTGGTTACCAATATTATATTACTCGGGTCCCGACCAAAAAAATAAAAAATTTAAACCTGAATGTAAAAACTTCGTATATCTGTTTTTTTTTTATGTCAAGGCGGACTTCATTTGCAAAAATTCTGTGTGGAAGACATTTTCTTTTGAGACAAACGCATCACAAATTAAATTAATGACCTAAATTTATACATACATGAATGTAGCGTTTTTTTTAATCAGAGTTTTTTTTTGTATGAATATCGAAAAATATTTTATCAGATAAATATATTGGGTTATTTGGGCGCTTCACATACTCTGGCGTACATATGACGTCATAAAATGAAGCCCATCACAGCGGATTTTTTCCAGAATCGTTGATAAAAAATCAAATTTAAGTGATAAAAATTATTCTGGAAATTGTAGTTGTCGTACGGTCTAAAGTGAAGGGTTTCGTGTAAATGTCATAATATTAAACAAACTTCGATCTATCTGAGGGAAAATAATATTTTGGATTTTCTGAAAAGAAACCATAATTAACTTACATTTTGAAAACACATTAATTATATCTTCTTTTCAAAAATGGACTATGTGGATGTATGTTCATCAAAACGAATTTGAACTTCATGAAATGAAAAAAGATCTTAAATAATCCAGCCTTTCGAAAATTTCTTATATTACAAGCATCGAACAGAAAATAATGCAACAACCCTATATACGACTTCCAAATTACCTAGTTAAAGTTGCTGGTCAACGATTTCGTTTTTAAAAAATTATTTATTTTTGAAATGAATACAATTGCTACTGATGAGCACGCTGTATCAAACATAAGAACTCGTAAACAAAGCATCATCTGGTTTATATAGGTACATAAGTGCAGAATCAGCAAAACTGCTTATAATAAACAATTCATAACTTATCTATGACTACCTGGCAGAGTTTTTCTACAACACCACACTTTGCAATGCTTCCTGTAAAAACTAGCAAATGCTAATTAAAACAGGTGACTATCTGCATACCAGTTTCACGTTTCTGCCGATATTCAGTGCAGACCTGGTCATGACGGAGAGCTATTAATTCTTGATGATTTAGCTGCTTCATTTTCTATGTGTAAAATCTTGAATGCTACATCAAAAAAAAGTTTCAGTTCGTTTTCTCATTCAGATAACTCATATGATGTTTATGATTGCAATTTCTGAATATTCTGACAGTTTGGCCAATATATACTTTGAGAAACGTTTCACAATTTAATTTATATACCTACAATTTCTCTAATTTGGTAGTTCTGCGTCTATTGTTTTCGATGAACTTTCCCATTATATTATTTTTTGTATGCGATTCCCTTTAAAATTGAAGATACATTTTTTGTTGATTCTCCAGAATATTTTAAAAATCTATAATTTTGATTAGGTGTTTTTGGAAAAAAATTACGAATGGTTCTTGGGAAGAGTTTTTGGAAATAATTGTATCTTCTTATTCACATCTCCTGTGTTAGCTAAAGATTTTGTGATATTTGAAACAAAGTTTGTGGAGCCCAAATCGTTTTACGTGTTTTATACGATTACTATAAATATTTATAAAGTAACGGCCCAATGAATCAGTAATTATTTAAGTTCGAAAATATGAATAGAACATTCATAAAACCTGTTGTGGAATCATCTGCGGCTGAAAGACAAGCTTTAGTTGCTATTTTCCATCGTTCAAAATAACCTCTTGGGAGGTATTCATGTTGAAAATGGGAACATTCTCCATGAAAATTGAAAAATGAAAAAAGTCATTTATTTGTAATATCTAACAGAAAACAACTTTCATTGAAAAAAAATCAGTAAATAAATTAGATAGGGAGAATGTTATTAAAAAATGTCACACAGAAATCGTTCATTTTATTGAAGCAAGGTTCACTTCCCTCGCATTTTATTTTCACTTTCAGATTTTTTTTTCTTTTCAGTTAGTCTTTTAATAATATCTATCAGATGTAGTTCAATGTCCAGCGTGGCTTGTACCGGGGAAGTAGTTGTTTTCTGTTAGATAGAACTAGTGTGGAGAAGTTTTTTCCGCACTCTTTTTAGTGCGGAAAAGTAGATTTGTTTTGTTTTTGCGGATTATAAACCTAACCTAACCTAACCTAACCTAACTTACTGACATTTAAATATTGCGTCGCAGAAGGTTAAAATAGAAACCTTACCAAGTATGGTTGTAATAAATATTTAATAATAAATGGTCAATATGTTAACTTTTGGGTGTTTTTCCGCTAGTAGAAAAAATAGTGTACCTAACACAAGCGTAAAGTGATTTTTCTGCACGCGATTTCTGGCCGAACTCCGCTAACGCGCCATCTGCAATCGCGTACGGAAAAGTATCAGTTTCCGCACTTGTTAGGTAAACTACTATTTCACATGAGGTCTTCAAAACATATAAGTTCACGATAAAAGATGTATAACTTTGGTACACATTTCAAGAGTTTTTTTTTATGACATAGCTCAGTTTCCAATTTTATACCTTCGCACCAAATTTGGAGCATTATTATATATTGAAGACCACGATTACCCTTAAGAAGACTTGTTGAACAAGAAAAATACAACCGCTGAAGCCATTGAAATAGTCCCTACAGGTTTCGGGAAACGTTTTTTTGCAACTGAGAACTGAGACATTGTGACAGTTGTTACAAATGGAAGGTTTTTTTAGTTTCGCTTCGTTTACGTTCGCTATTCAAAGGACTTCAGTATATATGTAGGTAAGATTGCAAAGCAAGCGAAATGGTTGCCCAAGTACTGATAAAAATATGTGATATAGTGTTTAATAATTTTTTGGAATGAATAATAGTCGACTATCACGTCAAACTGAACCAGATAGCGTCATATTCCTTACAAACTTAGTTATCATATTTAACGACCACTCTGGCTGATCCATAGGTACCATATGTCCTGCATTTCGGATCAAAACTTCACTCAAATTGCCAGCACTCTTCACATATCCAGCCAGATCATGTCCCACCATCCATATATCTCTTGGTGCAGTTGCGTATTCCTTTGCCGAGCTGAATTTCATTTTTTGAAGGTAACTGACCATCATTGGATACGCTACTATTATATCAAGTTGGCCAGAATAGAAGAGTATACGGTAATGGTTCAATAGTTCTATAACCCAAGGAACAATAGATTTTGGGATGTCGATTTGCAGTAAATCTCCAGCGGGTGACCCATCGAATGTAGCATTTCCGACGTTAATTGCAGCACGAACATCAGCTCGTTGGAAGAATTGGCCCATGTAATTTTCGGTCGCACTGTCTTCAATAGGGTAGAGATAATTATAGACGTTTTCGAAGCCTGTAGCGTTGGAAAATAGGGAAGTAACGTCGTTGAAATCTTCGTCAAGTAAATCCAGAGCTTGTTGGTATTCGCCCATTCGAATTGCATGGGAAACTGAAACAGACATTCGAATCCATATATTAACGATACAACATAAATAAATTTAATTTATTAAATATAGAAAATAGTAATTCATGTATCAAATGAGTGAAGTAATACTTTTTTTACGTGTAGGAAATGTTGACGCACGACGCCGTAGGCAGAGTGCGGCAATTACTACGAGTAAAAAAAAACACTTTACTCACGAGTATGTGTTCATACAACTGTCACAAAACACAACCAATATAGATTTTGTTACAGAAATGAAATGAATTTGGAATATTTATTGATTCATAATTTGAACAAAGTTCGAAGAGTATGCCGGAGAGTTTCAAGCAAATGAAACGAATAATTTCGACAGAGTCGAAATCCCTTTCTCTCCGCACTATCTTGCTAAATGAAAAATTTTAAGCGAATAAGTAACATATTCATCGAAGTAAATATTATTATTAATGTTGACTTGACTTTCGACTAACTAGTCCATCGAGAGTTCATTTTGTTAGATTTGTCTTCGAAATAATCAACCAATACTCGTGAAGCTATCATTACTAATACCTGCGTATTTCAGAAATTGAATATGGAACAGGTGAATGAGGAATTGTAAAAAGTATATCGCAAATGTTCCATTGACAGTACTCATATGAAAATGGGATTTCCGGATCAAAAAAGTAAGCAGTGTAGTGTCTGCTAGATGTAGTCCCGCTGTTCGACAATGCGTACAAGTTATAGCGACAAGGATTCCAACCCCTCGATACCTGGTATTCGTCTTTACCAGAGTAATGTCTTTTAAAAATGAAATTGTCGTGGGTAATATCCTAAGACTATGGCAAATAGCCGACTATTATTTTTCTTCATAATAATTATATTTAGAGTTCTTTGTATGTACCACGTTTTTGATAAATATTTCTCGTGTGAAAATTAACAAGGCTTATTCAGACAAGTCAGAATCAAAAACACAGTTCATAAGAAATTCCAGTGATTGGGACACTGTCGAAAAAAAATAAATACTTTTGTTTAAAACAAATTGAGCTTATAATTTATTCATTCAAATTTGGTATAGATGCGTAAAATAGAGATAGAAACAATCTTTCTCCTTGAAATTTTTCGAAATTCAATCAAATAAGCCAATTTTCAGCAAATAATTTTCAAAAAATTCACTTTTGACAGATAGCGAAAGTCACGTCTGGGTACCATTATTCATCTTTTTCAAAGCACAAAGCACGACTCAACGCCCAAGTTGAATTTCATAATAAATTTTGAAGGACACTGATAACATGAGAATACTCCACGTACCTTTATAAACAGATTCCATATCAATTCATTTATATACTTTTCCGTCGACCGTTCATTTATGATTTATTTTAACGCACTAAAAATCGTTGATTAATGACCCATGTTAATGAATGATTTTCAATTAATCAACGATTTGATTATATGCAACCCAACATACATTGCTCTTATACATTTTGTATTGTTTAGTACTATCTGTCATTGTCAATTTTCAAATAAAATTTCAGATAATGTTCATTACACCAGTTGTCACTCAAAACCATACATGGTCCCGTGGCGTAATGGTTAAGTTCACCTGACAGGCAACTCTGAGGTCGAGAGTTCAAAACCCACCAAATTTTTTTTTTTTTATTTCAATTTGAAAATAAATGATAAAAAATAAAATAATACTACCACTAAGAAAAATCAAACTATCTTCAAGTAGAGTTAATATAAATAGGAAATAGTGATTGTTTTTTATCGTAACGTTAAATAAATAAACATTGAAAATGAGATATCTCCATTTTTAAAAACTACTGTCGACGGAAAAGTTTTGTAACAAACTCGTGAATTGAACTGGCGATTAACAATCTCAAACATTAACGCGCTCGCTCCGCTCACGCGTTAAATTATCTCGATTGTTAATCGCCCTTATTAATACACTTGTTTGTTAAATGTTGAACCATTTCCGTCGACCGTTCATTTATGATGTTTTTTAACGCACTCAAAATCGTTGATTAATAACTCCTGTTAATGAATTATTTTCTATTAATCAACGATTTGCTTGTGTGCAACCCATTTTACATTGTTCTAATACATTTTAGATTGGTTGGTACTATCTGTCATTATTTATTTGTCAATTTCTAAATGAAATTTCAGAGAATCTTCAATACACCAGTAGTTGTCACGTAAAATTACATGAGTCTCGTGGCGTAATGGTAAAGTTGGGCAGACAGCTGAGACGTGATACAGAGGTCGATAGTTCAAACCCACATCAGACAGTTTTTTTGTTTTTTTTTTAATTTCAATTTGAAAAAATAAAATAAAACTACCAAGAAGGAAAATTAAACTGTCTTTGAGTTAATATAAATAGGAAATAGGGATTGTTTTTTATCGTATCGTTAGATAAATAAACATTGAAAGTAAGATATATCTATTTTTGAAAACTACGGTCGACGGAAAAGTTTTGTAACAACCTTGTGAATTGAAATGGCGATTGAAAATCTCAAACATTAACGCGCTCGCTCCGCTCATGCGTTAAAATATCTCAATTGTTAATCGCCTTTATTAATGCACTTGTTCGTTAAATAATGATTTCCGTCTACCGTTCATTCATGCTGTATTTTAACTCCTGTTAATGAATGATTTTCTGTCAATCAACGATTTGATTTTATGCAACCCAGCATAAATTGCTCTTATACATTTTACATTGGTTAGTACTATCTGTCATTATTTATTTGTCAATTTTCAAATAAAATTTTAGATAATCTTCATGACACCAGTTGTCACTCATTATTATATGCTGTCACGTGGAGTAATGGTAAAGTTTTAGGTCGCGAGTTCAAAACCCACAGAGAGCATTTTTTTTTTAATTTAAATTTGAAAATAAATAATAAAAATTTAAATAAAACTACCACTAAGGAAAATTAAACTACCTTTGAGTAGAGTTAATATAAATAGGAATTAGTGATTGTTTTTTATCGTATCGTTAAATAAATAAACACTGAAAGTAAGATATCTCTATTTTTGAAAACTACTGACGACGGAAAAGTATTGTAACAAACTCGTGAATTAAAATGGCGATTAACAATCTCAAACATAAACGCGCTCGCTCTGCTCACGCGTTGAATTATCTCGATTGTTAATCGCCCTTATTGATACACTTGTTCGTTAAATAACCATTTCCGTCGACCGTTCATTTATGATGTATTTTAGTGCACTCGAAATCGTTGATTAATGACGCCTGTTAATGAATTATTTTCTATTAATCACCGATTTGATTATATGCAACCCAACATACATTGCTTTATAGTTATTTTAACGAACAAGTTATTTTTATTTATATTAATTTTAATTATTTATTTTCAAATTGAAATTAAAAATAAGAATAGCCTCGGTGGGTTTGGAATTCGCGACCTCAGTGATGGTTGCTAGGCGAACTTCACCATTACGCCACGTGACTGTATATGATAATGAGTGACAACTGGTGTCATGAAGATTTTCTGAAATTTTATTTGAAAATCGACAAATAAATAATGAAAGATAGTACTAATCAATATAAAATGTATAAGAGCAATGTATGTTGGGTTGCATATAATCAAATTGTTGATTAATAGAAAATTATTTATTAACAGGGGTCATTAATCAACAATTTTGATACAGCATAAATGAACGGTCAACGGAAAATACATTTTATATTGATTAGTACTATCTGTCATTATTTATTTGTCAATTTTCAAATGAAATTTCAGATAATTTTCATCACACCAGTTGTCACTCACAATCATATATAGTCACGTGGCGTAGTGGTAAAGTTGGCCTAGCAGCCAACACTGAGTCGAGAGTTCAAAACCCACCGAGAGCAATTTTTTTTATTTAATTTCAATTTTAAACTGAATAATAAAAAATAATATAAAACTACCACTAAGAAAAATTAAAGTATTTTTGGGTAGAGTCAATATAAATAGGAAATAGTGATTGTTTTTTATCGACCGAAAAAGAAAAAGGTAGACACCCGCGAGTCAAGTGTGTAAATTACCAAAGGAAGGAATTGATAAATTGATTAGTAGAAAATCATTATTGGGGGACATTATTGACGAATGAGGAAATATTTTTTTTGTTTATCCGTTAGGATTATTCCAGTAGAGCCCGATCTGCATAGCACCGATACATCCAGAGGGCGCGCTGGTATCATTTACCCCAATAGTCAATTCCCACGTCCGTGGAGTGAGTGATTACTGGGACCAAGAGTCATGTGCCCTGAGCAGAAGGAGTGAACCAAGGATAACGGCCTTCTGCATTTTATGATTTCTAGATTAGAGAGCAGCGTGTCCATCATTCCACCAAGGACCCATATGATCAGAACCACCATTTCAACAAAATGGCCTGCGGAGTTCAAAGAGTAACTCTCGATATTTAGTCCGTTTCTCATCCTCTTTTCGGACGATCTTCGTTTCGCCAGGAGCAGAAAACTCCATGACGAAAATCGTCTCACTATGATGGTCGACAAGACTACATCAGGCTTATTTGCTTGTATTTGCCTGAGGGTGTGGAATGAGTATTTCCAATAGATTGGTACTTTTCATCTCATCAATTCCGTCCGAGTGTCATAGATGGTAGTACAACTTTCGTAGAGCCGCGTAATGCCTGTGGATACATGTTGAGACCACATACGGTTAACACGTGGACAGCAAATGAATTATGGTCTCAAGAGCCCCACGACACGCTCTGCATCTATTGTCTGCAATCCTTTTCTTCATGACTACGGCCCATTGGTACCGCCACAGTTAACCTGTACCACGAAAGACACCCGAATGCTATGAGACAGAAGCATGAATTACAGTAAAGAACTCTTTGACCTTCTAGACTTCAGTAACTGGAAGTCAAAGAGCAATACCGAAATCTACTGTGGATAGAATTTCACGGAGAGTATCAGTATAACCTTCATCAGGTGCAACGTCTGCAGAAAATGGCGGAAACTGAAATTTGCAGTAGAACGTACAAATCTAAAACAAATGTGTACATCTAGAACGAAAAAAGCATTATTTTTTAATAACTTTTGACAGGTAGCAAATATTACGTGATCCCGTCTGGGCAGGCCATTTTTTCATCTCTTTCGAATGGTCACTGAGGAGTCATACAGAATTCCAAAAAATATAATCACTTTAACTTTTTTCCATAGGAGTTTATCCAAACAAGGATTGGTGGAACAGGGCTTGCCTAGAATTTGTTTTCAAGAAGTATCTAAAAAAGATACACTGCTGGTTGAGAAATTCTAATAGTGATCCCAGTTTTAGGAACTTCTTTCTTGAAGACTCTGAGCACTCTCTGCCCTACTTCAATAGAAGAGAAGATTATGCTAGATCGGAAAATCGGCTCACCGATAGAATTACTCCAGCTCTTCAAATGATATTGTACCGTAGGTTCTTCCAGGTTTTCTTGTACCTCCTATCAATTGTACCACCGTATCCGTTTCTGTATTAGGTATTTGTTTTGTTTGGAAATTGGAATTTATGTTTCATTCTGAATAAATATTGAAATTATCATTCCTCAAAAATCCTTATATTATTTGCTGATAATATTAATCTTTGATTTTTGTGTGTTAAAACCTTATTTCACTTCGATAAAACTATGTTTTACTGATAGACGTATTAAAACTGAAAATAATCTTTATAAACCAGCGATCTATCATTGATATAGACTGACTTTGATAACGCCTTAAAATATTGATAAAAGAAATAATCCTTTTCTCAGTTTGTTTACTGTATATATTCATCTTTAGTTCATGTTGATATAAGTAATATAAAGGTATCTATTCATTGCGCAGTAAGATCTTTTTTAATAACGAATGGTGAAAGTAATATTATCAGTGATAAATCAACTCCTGTAGATCGCAGATCATTTAAATGTGGCGTCTGAGTCAATTTGACAGCGATAAAAAAGGTGCATTCTTTTCCGGTTACGATAAAAATGCTGCTGTTCCTCAAAACCAGACTTCATCTAGTGAGCGGCCTTCCCTTCAATTTCTTTCATAAGAGCTATGATTGTTCAGTATTGTTGACACAGTATGAATCGTTTTGGGGAAGTTTTATCTGAACAAATCACAAAAATATATTATTGTTCAGGTGATAATTGTTCATTCGAATAACTGTTCCGATGAAGGTGAATTATTGTGGTGTAGTAGAAGATACCTTTCTAAGCAATTGATGCTTCATTCATCACAAAAATGATGTTGTAGTGCGAAAGGGAATATAACAAATTGAAAACGTCACAAAAGTAATTGTCATAATAATAAAACATCAGGGACCAGAAGAGTACTAGCACCACACTCTTCCTTCCATTAATGATTCATTTCATACTCTTTAAACTTCTCTGGCAAACGACGTTGCCCAGTCAAACAATTGCGCTTGCTGTATTGAGAAGTCGATGGAGATCCGAAAGATGAGTCGAAGGAGACAGAATATCTGGGAGTAACACTGTTTTTGTTGGTACAAACCATTGTGATAGGTTGATCAAATTCATTTCCAGATTATTCAGCCTCTGGGATACCCTTTGATTGGTCTTGGTTTGAGTTTGCCTCATCATTTGATCCAGACACCGGTTTGATGCCGCCTTCACCATTCGAAGCCAAGTGCCTCAGTGACACCTTCCTCCAAAGAGTTCCATTTTCTTGCTTTATTTGTCCATTCCCGAGGGGATTATAAGGAGTTGGTACACCGCGTGTGTGAAGGAATTCTTATATTTCCTTAGTGTGAATGTAGGAAGGAACACCAAGTGAAGAAAACAAGTCAACAAGACATTCTAACACATGTTTTAACATGGGTACGCAAATGTGAATCTGGAATACTCATCGATAATAGTAAGGAGGTACCTATTGCGAGATTTGGATGAAATCCATACTGATTCGCTCGGAAGAATGGGTGGCCTTGATGAGACCGCGCAATTATCGTTTATATAATATTCAGGTTTCACAGCCTTGCACGAAAGGCAAGATGCAGTTATTTTGCGAGTCTCACCAATATGACACAAGTCACAGTAAAGTGAGAATAATTTGTCAGAATGAATTGAACCACACGCTTTCGAAAAGGCATCAGCAACTTGATTTTGATTTCCTGTTCTATGCAGAATTTCATAGGTATAGCAAGTTCCAGGAACCATCGTTGAATTTTTTGAACGATACAGATCACTGGTCAGTAATTATCCGGAAATGGCGGCTTATCAAATAATGCCTGCACCCACTATAGCATAGGCTTCTTTCTCTACAGCCGAATATGTTCTTCCGCTATTGTTGATTTTGTTGTGAGACGGAAGCCACTGTAGTTGATGCCATAGAGACAAAACTTTATGTTGGGTACATTTTGAAACGACAGTTTTCGGCAAACTGTTTCGATATGAAAGTCTCAGAATTTCCTGTGTTGATCAAAGCATAGGTAGGTACATTGTTTACATGAAAAGCAACTGTAGCATTGTCCAGAGCTGACGAAGATACTGCTCTATCTTCCCGCAAATGCAGCATTCGGCGTTGATCGCAGGACATTGCTGGTGTGATTTATGTCAGTTATTCTCGTGAAATTAATGATAGGCAAAATCATTTCGTTGAAAGAAGAAATTTATCAGATAGAAAATAGTGTATTGTGCAACAAGTGGGGAAAGTTTAACTTTTCTCACGAGTGTGGAGGTTTGTGGCACGAGCCTAAAGGGCGAGTCCCGCAAACACACGAGTTAGAAAGTAACTTTTCCCACATGTTGGACACTATACTTCTTCTACAACTGCACAAATATAAAGAATACAAATATTGTAACTCAATATTCAATTTTATTGTAAAAAAAAACTAAAATAGCAATAAATTATTCTACCTCTTAACAGTTGACTTGATGAAAAAAAAAAGCCTAGCCCAGGTGTAGAACCCAGACCGCCTGAGTAGCAGGATGATTGACAATCCATTACGCCGAAGGAGTCTTTGGTACTTCTCATTTGTTCAATAGTACATATACGTATCTAACAGGAATTGAAATATAATATTTGAACCGACTCCAAAAAGCTCTGTAATTTTGAACATAGTTTACTTCTTTATCAAAGAACGAACAAAAACTACCATAAGAATTTAAAAAACTTATATAGGTGATCTGACAGTTCTTGACAGCTGTGACAACTATTTAAAGCTGAACAGCAGCCAACTAGTTTTTGTCGACATTTGCTGATTGCTGGTGTGCGAAATAATATTTTTCTACGACAACATGGAAATATGACCATTTTATGCGCTTTATCGATCAGGGAAGTGGGCTAATTGTAAAACATTTTTTCATTTCTACATCGCGAGCTGTACTGTAATGACTGTTATTTTTATTATCATAAATAATATAAAATCGATTGAAGTTTGTTAACGTTTCAATAATTTGACATTTCACATCAGTATTTACAAAATTCGTTTGAAAAAAATAAGTAATCGAAAATGAGTAGTAATAGTGAGGATGATTTGACATTGACACCGCTAATTTCAATATAAAGATTGATGACAATCGAATCCTATATTTTCGAATAGTTGGCAAAAGTTTGTATGGCAGTTAATTTCATCGTGTTATTATGTGAGCTCGTAGCATCGAGTGAAGAATGATGGAACATTCAGGTTTTGGATAGTGGGGGTGGGGGTTCAAATCCTACATAAACAACTTTTTTTTCCTTTTATGTAATCGAATAATTTTATTATAATTTTCAATATTTGTATCTTCAGTTTTCGAAATATTGGTAAATTAACATATTATATCAGTTCCAGAAAACTGCCACGGAAATGTCTTTTGAATTATTTGAATGAGGATTACTCAAATCTATTCATTATTCATGGCAAGTGTAATACGGTTATCTCAAGAGCATGTGATATATTGGCTATTCGGTATCCGCAGAAGCAGAAGCCTTCACAAAACACTGTTAAACGAATTATAGAAAACTTCAAAAACTTTTCATCTGCTGATACAAAAATATAGATAAAGAAATTCTAAAACAATTTGAATAAAAGAGAACAATTAATGATACTGAGAGGTATACAAAAATTATTTGGTCAGTAAATGTTCGAATTAACGCCCTTCAACTTCCAGACATTTTTCACATCTCACTAATAATTCTTGATGTGTCGCTTTTCGTATTGAAACGGGTCTGATATTCTCAAATGAATTTCTCACTCATTGCATACAATCTTCCATGGTAGTCAACTGAGGTTCATAGAATTGATTTTAAATTGTACCCAAATGAAAAAATCGAACACTGATAAATCTGGACAGCGGGGTGGCCAAATAAATGATCCATTATTGGCTAACTACTGGTCATGAAACAATTTTAAACGAGTATTGACTAAGCGACGGTTATGCGAAGGTGCCTCGTCATGTTGATAATAAAGGTTTCTATGATCAGCGATTGGTAAAGTGTCCAAGTACTCATTTTCGAAATTGTGCAAAATATTCAAATATCCTTCTCCTGCAAAAAAAGTACATCTCATCCTATTCTTGTTTCGAAAGACATCCGTTTTTTACTAACCATTTAAGTTTTCTTGATGATAATGCAGTGCCACGACGCCATCATTTCTTATCGCACAATAAACATTGAACTGCCAAGACTCTTGAAAATTCTGTTCCCTGAATACATGTCGACTTCAGTCACTCCAATAATGGCAATTATGTCCGTTGGAGACATCATTGTTTGTAAATTTAGCTTCGTCTGTCCATATAATATTATCCAAAAATAATTCGTTCCATTGCGACCAAGATAAAACGAATCCACAAAATCTCACTCTTCGTGGAAAACTGTTTCTTTCAGGTGCTGAACTATGGAGAACTCATATGGGTGAAATTTATGTTTGTCCGGTACAATCGGAAGTGCCACAATCTTCAGGATATTTTAGCCGGATAGTACTTATCAACAATAGTGAGCTCCCAAATTTTCAAATTTGGTCCACTCATGGTTTGAAAATATTACAGATTTGTTTATGATTCAGATGGTCGTTAAAAAAGTATAGTGAACAATTTTCATGAAATGACCCATTTCCCACTCGTAGGTATATGAACTATTGTAGTAATCGCTACGCTCTTACTACAAAATGTATGTCATTCCATGCTCATTGTACAATATACTGTTCTCACAGTATGAGCAAAACATGGTTTTGAAAGTGAAGAAGCCATGAGAAATACGCTACTTTTCATAGCAGTTGTAGAAAAAAGCTCTTGTGCCTTTACTGTTGATACAAAACCTGATCACATATGAAGTTTCCAGGACGACACTGTAAACCATTTTCTAGTTTAGGTTTGGGGTATTTTAACAATAAAAATGCCTTTTTGTTGACTGTGATATAGTTATCATACCAACTGAGCGCACATTTATTTTTTTTGCAGTATTTTCTCTGAGTCAGACTAAGGAATTGTAACTACTGTTATGTTTACGTACACATCTAGAGTAATAATTCAACTAATCAGTCCTGAGGATTTCTCCGCCTGTCTGTCCAAAAGTTTATTTTGGTTTGAAGACTGTGATTCGAACTCGCTCACCTTCAAGAGAGAACACTACCTGCGTGCCACCAAGACTCAAGTGGAATTCAACATATGGGCATGTACCGCGCTAAATAATCGATTAAGCAAAGATTCACAATTTGTCATTGAAAAAAATGTTCAAGAACATAACCATGGCAAGTCCGTTCTTTTAATACTTATTATGGTTGGTGTTTGATTCCAGTGATCAAAATTCAACCTGTTAGACTAGGTTTTCATTTGTCAATTGAGTCTGGTTTTGTTGGTTCGATGAGTTGTTAAAAAACAGGTATTAAAAAAGGTAACAAACGCGTTCGTAAACTCGTCTCGTCATTCGTTTATCAAACACTCACTTTGCTCTTTCTTAAAATATTCGTTATCAATAGAAAAATTATAAAACTTATTACGTGGAATACTTGTGTGAAAAACAAAGAACTGTTGGGAAACACATTATTTCCCTAAAAGCTTGAGGCGTGAAATGTCATAAGATTTGAAATAAAACGTCACGCTTTAAAACAAATATTTAGTTTTCAATAGATCTTTGTTTTTCGTGCACTAAATACAAATTTTTTCATTTCAATTTCCATAGTTTATAAATGAATGTTTGTTTCCAAAAATATTTTATGCCCCCTGTGACTGAAACCAATGTGAGCGAAGTAACCTGATATTATGTGATTTTCATCTTAGCATAGCTGGGCGCTCGTGTTACATCAAAGTTCAATCATCGTATTCTTATTTTCCTTTTCAGGGCCATACATATCTTTGAATTTTTATCAACTTTAACCATATTTGCTACATTTCAGTGTTGTTTCGTACCATCCCTACCATTTCATAACCATCGCTTTTTTTACATTTAAAACAAGATTGCGCCCAACATAGCCATCCACAATTTTGTCCTTTCGTTCTAGCGCTCCGCTCCGCCGGTTACATCAGTAACAGTGCCTTGCGATCGATTAGAAAAAATATTTCATTTTTGGTAACAGTATATCAACTTACTTTTGTTCTCCAGTTCATCCATCGCATTTCTGATATTGATATCAACTAATCCATGCTGATACAAATAATCAGCATATCTGAATTGATTCTCAGGATCACTCAAACCATTTCCAATAGCCATACCTTGAAGATTGATTTTAATCAACGCCTCTGGGTTTTTCTTGTGTATCGTATAACCAAGTGCTGGTATATATTTTCCCGCATAAGACTCTCCAGTAATGAAAAAGTCATTTTTCTGTATATCAGGAAACAAAGTGAAGAATTGCTGAAGTGCTTCGAAAAGGTCTGATCCAACTTTCGTTTGGTTTAATGCATAACCATCTTTCGTGAAACTGAAACCCGTGCCAACAGGGTTGTCGAAGTATATTAGAGAATGTGTTTTTGACCAGCGGTACTCTCTCAGATCTATTTCATTTTGACTTCTGAATATGAATGGACCATTTTCACAGAAGAGACCGAACATGGAACTTGATCCGGGCCCACCTTGCAACCATAGGACCACCGGTGCGTTTTCATAATCGGTTTCGGATGGAAAGAACCAGAAGAATAAATTGGAGTCGAAGAGTTTATCAACTGTGAAATATCCTGAGTAACTTCTCACTTCTCCAAAATCTGCCAAATTGACTTGGGCAGCGGATTGGGCTTCTTCGATTTTTCCAGCTTCTAATAATGGAGTTAATATCAACGGTTCTCCAGGATCACCATCTCGTAAATCAGCATCTATGTGTTTATATAATTTGGGAAAGATTCCATTTGAGAAATGGATCAAGGAAATAATCACCAAACTTTTAATCATCGTATTTCAGATATACTTCTCACCCGTTGAAAAATTATATTTGAATTAATGCTTGACACTGAATCAACCTAATTTATTATAGAAACGCTGAATGGGGGTAAAAAGAAGATTAGAGATGCGTTCGAGTAATTTATGTTTAGATCAGTGAAAGTACTCGAGAGATTCAATAAAGTTATCTATATGTTCATAATCTGGCTCTTCATAAGAGTGACAGAATTATGGGATTTATTCAAGTCTACCATCCATTCATAAAGGAGATTATGTTTACTGGATACCTCATCATAACAACTTATTGAAAAAACTAATGAATTGTTACAAATGTGTATCTATATGAGAAACTCGATGGAGCATGTGAAGTACTTATTATAAACAGCCCGTGACCGAATAAATTGGTCTCGCATTCGACACTGAACGAGGTGACCTAAATCTGTTTACAAGTAGAAATCAGTTCGACAGAGAGCTCACTTAGAATCTACAGAGACTGCGGTCTACAGTTACATAATGATGAGTCAATGCATAGAATCTTTTTTAAAATAATCGAAGAACTTGAGTTATCCAAAAGTTGTCTTTTTCATGACAAATACTGGCGTATTAATGGCCGGCCAAGATAATCGGTCAATTCTGTTTCAATAGCAAGATTGTTATCATAGCAAGACGACTTTCATAGCAAAATAAAACCCTAATTTTGTAGAAGGCTTGATATCTATATTACTTTATCGGTAGGAATTGATGTGGCAGCAACATCTTTTACCGATAGATTTCAAGCTTTCTACATAATTGAAATATATTTTGCTGTGAAAGTTGTCTGCTATTATAACAATCCTACTACTAAGAAACAGAATTGACCCGATTTCTTCGAAACCCTCGACTGCCGTTGTCGCGTCTTCCATAATAGATGCATTTTCCGCTTCATTCATATGTGCAATTGTTTAATGTGTCTCGTTTTACTACATCACTTATAAATATATTGAATTAACCTACTCTGTTCGTGAGATCTATGGTATTTTTTTTATATTTCTTTTTCAAATACATTTTGAAAATTTGACAAATTTTAGTGATATAACTGAAATGGCATTCAACATACGGATATGTATGTACCAGAGCTGTGCCGAGCACTGACAAAAAGTGCTTCGAGCACTAAGCACTAAGCACTCTTGAAAAATGCTCCGAAATCTCGAACAACTAAGCACTTTTATTTATAAAATGCTCGTGAATACTAAGCACTTTCAAAAAGTTATCCCAATTAGGGAGCACTAAGCACTAAGCACTAAGCACTAAGCACTTCTCAGAATGTTGGATACTTAAATGAGTGAAACTTAATTGAACAAGTGAGATTTTCACATACATATAATATTACATCGCGACATGTAAAGCTGCACTGTAGCTTTTTAAAGCGTTTATTCTATTTACCGCTTGAAAAAGCTACAGGGAAGCGGAATATGTCACGATGTAATATAATTTGTTGAAATCTTATCATATTCAATCAAGTTTTAATAACTCACGTTTCTAACAGCCTGAGAAGTGCTATGGATTTCTATCAAATAACAACCGAGTGAATTAAAAACCATGGTTACTTCTTCTCCTTAGATAACTTCAGTATATTCACATTGCAAATATGGACGATGTCAATAAATGTATGTGAAAGCCAAACTTGAACAGAGTTGTACTATACTTGTTAACCTTGTCATATGAATTAGAAAATGTATACATGTTTCATACACTCCTTGAAATGAGAACTGAACAAGATCAGGATAACTATTAGAAATAAATAATCAATAATTTAATTGAAAACACAGAAACAAATCACCGCGGAAATTAAAAAAAAAAAAACGTAGATTCGATAATTGTAACACAACCAAGCTGAATTGTTTACATCGTACGTATTCAAAATATGAATATACTATAAAATGACATGCAGCTGACCGCGCTATTATCACAAATTCACAATATGTATCTAAAGGAAATTTTTGAAAACATTATCTTATCCACTTAAAAAAAAAAAAAACTGATAGAGTAGGACCTGTCAATTGAAATTGTAATGATAACCTGTTAGGATAAAAAAGATATCGCGCTAAGCGTTTATAAACTCCTCCAGTTATTTATTCATTAAACATTTATTCCGCTACGCTGTACTCGTGATTGAAATACTTGTTACTGAAAGACCGTTTATAACACTTGTTACGCAATATACCATTTTGGAATACAGTTTCTTGAATATTCATTACATCCTTGGTTTTATGCTTTTTTTTGACATCGTTTTTTAGGTGTTTACCATCCCACATTTTGGAAAGGAAAATATGTAATCAAAATCATATCGAAATGGGCCGCACATGGTTATCTCTTAACAGATAAGAAGTCTTGCACACATTTCAATAACATCGATATTAGTTGATAAGATTATCGTATCGTCGTAGGAAATATAGTGAACACAAATTATGCAGAAGTGATTTTTCGCACCCGCGATATGATTTACTATTTGAATTGAAACTTTCCTACGGCGGCGACTGCCATTTACCCAAACGACGCGGAATGATTTGGGCAAGCAGTCAAGTTCGGGAAAGACACTTTATGCATGAGCTTAATGAAATTGAATGTTTTCTATTGTAGTATATGCTTTTATTGAGGATTGTTGAGAAAAAAGAAACGAATATGTGACTTCGCCGACGCTTCCATGTGAGCGGAGTTTGGGCACGCATCAGTCAAGTTCGGGAAAGACACTTTATGCCTAAGCCGAGGGGGAAACAACTCCTTCATTAGGTATTTTTCATAATATTTCCATTACTTCATTACTCATTTAGTCTCGAGGATAAGACCGCTTGGCTATTACAGATTTACGATTGAAAACGTTTAAGTGAATGATTTACACTATTCAAAATAGTCTATCATGTCTCTTCGAACATTTTTCAGAGAATAACCTGGTCCCTAGAACTCTTTTAATTATTTTTCATTACAAGTAATTATTCATTAGGTGTACAAAAAATTATTTGTTTTTTTCCCCCTTGGCATAAGCTTATCAAAATTGAATGTATTTTATTGTAGTACCTTATACCTTATACCTTTATTGAGGATTGTTGAGAGAAAAACGAATATGACTGATGACATACTTTGGTTGTCATAGAAAATATTTGTTTACCATACCCAACTACCTGAGACAGCTTTGATTAATTGTTATGTGGATTGATTTTGAAAAAAAATTCAAGATCGGTATATAAATGCATCTGAATTTTCATTTCATTCCAATAGATGGAAAATGGATGAACATATGGTTGAATGGAGGGATAGCTTAGCTAAACTCCGCCAGGAAATTATATTATTATGAATAATCAATGTTGCGATGAAGTTGAATGGAAATGAAATGATGTTACAGTAATCACGACAATATTCACATCTGTTTCTGTCTGTTTCAAGGTAAAAGTTAATTTTGCCTTGCTAAAATATTCATTGTTATTAATTTGATGGATTACGGCACAAAATACGACAATCATTCATTTTACGTAAGATAAAATACTTATACTATCATTCAAAAAGCCCAATCAATCATTGAGGTTTCAAACAGATCTCAATCAGACATGTTAGTCAAACAAATAGTGAATACAGAAATGTATTACGATAGGTATGATAAATGTTATTGGAATACATACGTAACCAGTTATAAAAAGCCGCCCTATCAGACTCACCTGAAAGCAATGGAAAAACTGATAGATTGTTGAGTTGATACCACTTCACAAAAAAGACATGTATGGCATAAGAAAAAACTCTTTGTGTCTTCACCGAAATAAAGGGTTCTTTTGATGATTTACCTCGCGTGCATCGATAACCAGATCACTACAGAAAAAAAATATAAATGCCTCACTGAACCTAAGGTTACAATCAATCCTGAAAAGCAGAGTAATTATGGTAATGCTCGAGAGAAAAAACGGTCAGAATGAAAACAGAAAAAGGTTGTCTCGAAGGGGAATTTCTATTGCATCTGCTGTGATCACTGATTGTTGACAACCTGATACTGAAGCAACACAAACAAAAGCTGATGCGCGAAAAAGAGACTTGAGAATCCTATGAAGCTCCAACTCTGAATGAAACCCAGTTAACATTTCCCAAAGAGGTCGAATATCTGGGATAATCGACCAAGAACTGACATGGAACAGCTTAATCAACCACATCATTTCCAGGGCTATAATAGAGGCAAGCTGGACAAGCCGCAGAGTCTTTGGTGAGGTCTTTGGTGAGACATGTAGTTCGGAACCAAAAATCATGGAACCTATGTTCACCTATGCTACACTAATATGGTTGTCAAAGATGCAAAAACACAACTAGCACTAGTCATGCTACAGGAAGTGCAACGGCTAGCATATCTGGGAATCACAGGGGCGATATTCACATTCCCTACTTAAGAGGCAATGCTACACCTTCCATCATTACACCTGTGTGTGATGAAGGAAGCAGGAATCAGTGCCTTTTGCCTAAACCAGGCAGTAGACTTGAAAACAGGAGTTTTATTTTTCTAGAATCCACCTTCAAACTAGCAGATAACATGCTACTTAGGTACGACTTCAAAATGCAGTTTAATTGATAAACAACTACCGAATTTGCACAGAAAACGGACTTTAATAGCGGAAAAATACACTGATGGATGCAAGATGGATGAAAGGGCTGTAGTGTGCAATCTAGGACTAATTTTCAGACTTTCGAAACGCGTTGGTAACACTCCAACCATGTTTCAAGCAGAAGTACTTTCTATAGGGATATACACCCAAGAGTGCCTTGAAAAGGTCACCTGGAGGGAAAGCAGCACTGAAAGCTCTGAAGTACACTTATGAGTCTAGGCTGACTGCAAAACAATTCCCTGGACAACTGGCAGAAATCAACCAATCACTTTGATGTGGGTTACAGTCACAGAGGTCTTAGAGGCAACGACTGACTTGCCAAAGAAGAAACAAACATATTTTTTAGAAGAATAGAGTGAGGGATACGCACAAGAGATATCATAGATCAACGTATTTTCAGACGTACGAAATATTTGTCAAAACGAGCGACAAAAAGCTTGCAGCCATACTATAACAGTTTATAAAGGGGTGTAGTATTCAATTGAAACAACATTTATAATTTTGATGAATTCTTTTGTTTTTTATCATCGTTGTGATGAACTCATAGTTATGAATTTTCAAAAATTTTATTGGTTCATACTTTGAGGATTCAATAATTTTTGCCGAAGAGTACCAAATAAATGAATCAGTAAATTCGACAATGTCGAAGTACCCTTCTCTCCAAATATTTATACCATGTGGAAAATATCAGGCAAACATCTGACAGAAAACAACTACTCTCCGGGCTAATAGATATTTGTGCAACGTTTTCCAAAGCAGACCCAATCGCAAATTCGTCTTGTAATTATATTTCATTTGGCTGGGGAAGACCACGTGCAAACACGATCCGTGATTCTTACCGCTCATCAGTGGCAGGGTAGGTCAGACTAGCGTTTTTTCCTTTTGTGAAAAAAATTCAGAAATAAATATTCGCAATAATATTATTGTTATTCCTATTAATGTGCTTAAGGGAATTTTGACAAAGAGTGATTTGCAGAATTGATATGTTGAAAATAAACTGAAAACGACTGGTAGAACCTTTCCATGAGAATCCACAAAGTCAGAGGTAGTAAAACTGAGACCACAAACGAGTATGAGCTTCTCAATTCCCATGGACCAAATATATCATACAATATCAATACAATATCATATCTAGGAATGAAGGAGAATCCTATGTGTCTATGTACATTATCGATTGAGTTCGAAATAGCACTACCGAGATACCAGCGTACCGTAGGTGGCTTCAGTGCAATGCAGTGGAATATATTATCACTGTTGTTGGCGCGCAAGTTTGGCCCGTATTGCACTCGTATATAAATGCATAGCATTTCCTTGTGTTATGCACACACCATACGGTATAACCATACGATATAACCTCTAGATGATGGAATTGGACGAGGAATTGCATTAGTGGAGACCTTGATGCGTGTTGATGAATTATCTTTCCGTAAGGATCGTGAATGTCATTTCCTATCAAGTGACCCTGAAAAAAGTAACAATTTTGGGGCACTGCTCATCAATATTTTCAGCGATATAGGGGGTAACAACTTGCTTGGAGAATTGAAAGAGTTGGTTGCCATCTCTTTCGAAAACATAGGAGGGTTAGAGACACGACGTACCAAGATATCTCTCATGCCGGACAAGGAAGATGGGGTAGGATGAAAATGGTTCAGCACCAGATTTACTTGAAATGTACGACCGATTCATTCAACAGTCCCTGGTCTTCTTGAGTCGTACTGGTGAAGAAACACGGACCATTACGGTATTGAAAAAAAGAGGACGTCATAGGCACGTTAGCTAGCTCTGTGATATTCTTGACTATAGATTTGAAAAGTTGGTATAGGGGGCAGAACTGGATCCAGAACGTCTAGAACGTACAGCCTTCACCGTAGGCTCAGGAGTTTCACAGTTCAGCGTTATGTCACTCGGGCTGTGCAATGTTAAAGTCACATTTTAGAGAATGAATATACAAACCACCTATTATGATATATCGAAAAAACTAAAAAGTGATTCACAACATATGCGTGTTTTCTAAATGGAACCGAAACAAACCCTAAATACTTCAGTGTAAAGTTAAATGAAAAAATTTGTAATGAAAATCCTTCAATAAAATTTTAAGAGGACAGTTAGATCTCCAACTGACATGGACAACCCTTATTGATGCGTTAAGATCCAAACTTGCAGAAGCAATATACGCCATTAGGAAAGTCAGTGAGACTTCCAAAATAAATGCTGCAGTAAGCAGTTATTATGCTCTGTTTCACTCTCATCTAATATATTATTATGGAGTACAATGCTGGATCAATGATGCTACAGTGCATATAAGTACTCCACAGAAATTTACTGTCAGGAGTATCTTCAGAGTTCCATAGAACACAAGCTGTAGAACGCTATTCACCACAATGAAAGTAATGATAATTTCACTCACAATACGATAGTCGTGTCATCTGCGATATAAGGACTTCAGAATGGGACTTCGCGAAGGTACTCGCTTCCTTCCTTTCAAAGCGATGAGATCAGGTCACAACAATGATATAATTTGTTATCTGAAATGACATAATCGTCAGATTCACAGACTTCACGTTTATTATTCATTCGGTGTTACTATTGAATAATTTACGATAATAATACTTTCTTGCTTTTTCGTGAAATGATCTCAATGAATACGACTCGTGCTCAAAACACTATCGAAAATTCTAAAAGGACGAGTGGTGTTACCAAACAATTTAATCTCATTGATTTCTGACAAAATAACTATATGTAGTATTGCGAGCACTCGCCTCTGACAGTATATTCCGTGATCATCTAACAGAAACTGTTACATATTGAAACAGATCTGGATACCTACACTACACAAGAAGACTTACACAACTATAATATGAGAAATTGGAAAACCTTCAAACTTCCCCAAAGGAGGTTTAAAGAACGTATAACACTGACATACTATTCTATAAGTGGACGGTAGAGTTTCGAAAACTATTAAAAATATACTTTTCAAACACAGACTGCGCAATATTTTCTTGGAAAACAGTTTTCAGAATATGAGAGAAAAAGTAGACGTATAGAGCATTTATCCATGAATATATTCTAAATTTTGAATGGATGTTTTTAAAAGATTGACTTGTGGAATTTTAATGTGTCATGTATATGTTTCAGTAATCCTAGAACTTATATGAAATCGATTTCTAAATTCATTGTTTTGATAATCTTAGGGAATTGACTATAAAATTATTATTGTCACATAAGGAAATGAAAAAATTATTATTTTTATTATTATTTCTGGAGACAGTTCGGAAGGAACTTTCATGGAAAACGTCCTAGTTTATCTAGATGACATTTTTGTATGGAACAGATCGGAGAAGGTATTCATGTGACTGAGAGATTCCGCATTGGAACTGAGCCCAATGGAGCAGTAAAAGAGTTTTCTTGGTTCATGCACCTACCGTCACCAATATTTGATAGGACATGCTTATACAGCTTGACACATTAACAATAGTACGAGAAATGCCAAGAGTGGTTCAGGAAGCTAAAAATAAGCTTTGATCAACGCTGCTGTACTGAAATATCCCCAACCGACTGAAAAATTAATTTTGGAACTGAAAGCTGTCCTGTAGAACATTCCCAGAAGATTCTAGTTGAGAACTCACTATTTAGCCCAACTTAAACAACTCAAAACGCCTATGGTAAGGTAGCACGAGATACTAGAAGAATTTGACTATGCCCAGACGACTGCTCGCATTGCTAACCAGCTGAGGCAGAAGAATAGACGTTCTACAAATTGTCTATTCTTTCATCACGGTGGGAAATGGCATCGTATATTCGCAATGTGGTCGAATGATAAAACATCCTTGTGGAAAAGTTGACATAAGCTTATGCGCTGCCACTACCGTCGCCGATGTCTTGGTAACTGAAATAACGTTTTTGGGAGCGGAATCGTTTATCATTTCATTCTTATACAAGTGTTTCTTGACCAAAATAATACAACAGTCTCACCAATACAAAATATAATATAACATTGAAATGACCATCATTTGAGAATCACAACAAAAACAATTATTCTCAATATGATAACAATTTGATTTTCAAAATAATTCCATATAATATTGAAATGTCAATCATTCAACTAATAAATGAGAGCTTTTCAACAGTATTACAATTAAAAAAAAAAATACTTTGATCATGGTGAAAACCATGCTAGCGCCTATTCGATTCAGAAATCTTTCAACAGTTATACACCTAATAGATATTTCTTTCGGTGCATTTGGTATAGTTTTTGACATGATACAACATTCACTATCTTCCACTTGAGAAAAAAAGATACTCCTAGTTTAGTGCAAAAGGAGCTCATTGTGCAATTATTTCAATAATTAAAAATTCGAATGAAAACACTTGAAGTGGCAGGTATTTATTAACAACTAAACGAAAGACAAAAAAACATCAAAGAATGTGTTCGAATTGCCTGCCACTAAGCCGAATGCAAGACTGGCATCTTTTTCAAAACTATCTTTTTATTCGTCGTGTACTTCCTTCGGTACTTATCTGGAAAGCTGCTTCATTAATACGTCTCAACTCAGGTTCATAGTTGTCATTGAATACCTGTCATTTCAATTCACCGAGTGTTTTCGTTTGTATTCCTAATTATTGAAATAATTTCACAATTAGCTCCTATTGCAGTAAACTAAGAATATCTGTTTTCCTCAAATGGAAGATAGTGAATGTCAAAAACTACACCAAATGACCAATACTTTGAAATGACTTGCCAGGTTCGCGTGGTGATTTTGTTTACAGTATGAAGAGTCTAAGTAAGCTAATGAAATAAATTAACTCGTGAAGCGGGCAAATATGTTTTTTCTAAATTTAAATTTTGGATTGTAATCAATGGAAGGATTATTAAAGGTTGCGGAACAAAAATTGAAATCTTAAACTATGAAGTTTTGTTCCTGCGGCACTCGAAATACTCAAAGGTTGAGATTTTTACGAAATTCATAAAAGTGCCAATATCAATAATCAATATAGGAATGGGACAGACACGGGCAGTTACTTGGCCCCTTGTTCTACACATCATACACCGCTATATTTTATGAACGATTGCAATATTGTAACTATCACATGTATGCCGATGACACTCAAATCTACTCATCATCTGACCCTAAAGTTTATACCTCCAGTCTATACTTCCAATTAGCAATAAACACATGCTTAAAATAAACCCATCTAAATCGAATGCGATATTATTCAGTCAAAACTACACAGTTGGTAACAGAATTGTGCAAAATATTAATATACGAATGGGTAAAGAATCTATATTATTTACAGAATGTGCCAAGAGCTTATAGACCAAGAGATAACACAAAATTTCCGGTCATTTGTACCAAGTATGGAGACCCTTCAGGGCTCTAATTACGTTATGATCAAAAGAAAATTGATGGTCATAGAGCTGGTACTGGCGGCCCAATCTCGTGGATGTTAATTGAACGTGTCGGATTAATTACGAAAGTCGAACGTTTTGTTACACAAAAATTCTTGCATTTTTTGAAAGGCGTTGAAAAAAGAAGTAGGCGGTAGCGTAATGCCATACTTCTCCGGTTTGGCTTACAGCTATACAGACGAGAAAACATTAATAAAAAATTAAAAATTCAATCATTCGAACCAGGCTAATTTGTGCACAGCTAATCATTGTTGAGTAGCCATTTACGAAAATAACCATGCCATACTTCTCCGACGATTCCAAATTGCCGCCATACCACCGCAAAGAAGATATTTTTTTTGCAAAATGATTTGTACTACCCTATGAAGTTTTTTACCAGTTCTTTGTAAGATCATAAATAGAAGTCTGATGATACCATACCTGTGGGAGGTGGCGAACGTGTACAATATTTTTTCAAAATTGTAAAATTGTATGCGTATTTTGAACGATTTGTACCAGTATGGCACTAATTTTTCCTATAAGTTTGGGGTTTAAAGACCATTAATACGAAATTTTGAACATACATATGGCGGCAACCTTTTTTTATAACCTGATGATTTGTTGTATAAAATTCTTCGGCTACCACCGCTCGTTAGATTCGTCGAGTTGTGGAGGTCTCGGCTCTTCGTGTTATTTTGGCAACACCGGTATACGGCAGCTGCTTGTCAGGCAACCCACAACAAATATAGCTTTTGGCAATTCTATAAAGGAATGTCGATTAACGTATTAGATGCGCGAATCAGAATGAGAAAGTATTCTGTTACCGCGAGATTGTTATGAACGCAGCAGAGAATGAAGAAGAGAAAGATGAAGAGGTAGGTGAATATTAATGAACATAATTTTATGTTACCGATTTAAGTTTGTGTATTGCGCTTGTATAAATAATTTACATAATTTTTAGATACTGGTACAAACAGCAGCGATGAGCATGAAGAAAACGATTCCGATTTGGATGACTTGCAAATATAAAGTTTTATAAATCTTTCCTAATAAACTGCATTAATATTGATATTGCATATAATTTTGTTTACATGTACCCTTCCCGATATTACGAGTAGGCTATTTCAAAAAATGTTTTCATATCAGAGTGAGTATGGCAGCTCCAGACCTGTGGTCACGGTGTAGGGTAATTTTTCAAAAAAAAAAAATGAAACAGAGAAAGAACTAGTATTACCTATATTAGCCTTACTGTAATGCGTACGTTGCTGTCTTGTACCATTTGTAGCTAGAAGACCTTCCTCAAAATTATTTTTTCGAGTATGGCATCACCTTTGCACTTTACCATAAGTATGGTATAACTTTTCCAACTCATATTTTTTTTCAAATTTCGAAAATTTGAAATGCCATACTGTAACAATTCGTTCCAATTTTTACTTTTCGACTCTAATGTGAAGTCTTCCGCCCCATAGTTACAGTATGGGACAATATATTTCATGTAAATTTGTATCCAAACAAACCGAATACAATGACTTCAAACTGTAAAAAAAAATTTTACTTTTTGTACAGTCGTATTTTGAAAACGTGTTGAATAAATAAGGTTTTCAGGTATGGCACCACTTTTACCCCTACTAGAAGTATGGCAAATATAATTACGGTCCTATTGTCTCATATACTTTTCAAAAATCCAAATTTCATACTGGTACAAATCGTTTTGCAAAAAAAAATATTATTCTTTGCGGTGCTATGGCGGCCATTTGGAATCGTAGGAAAAGTATGGCATGATTATTTTCATAAATGGCTGCTCGACGATGATTAGCTGTGCAAAAATTATTGCATATATATTTCTAATTATTTTTTTCTCGTCAGTATGGCGGGCTGTAAGCCACACCGGAGAAGTATGGCATTACGCTACCGCCTACTGCTTTTTTCATCGCCTTTCGAAAAATACAAGAATTTTTGTGTAACAAAACGTTCGACTTTCGTAATTAATCCAACACGTTCAATTAACGTCCACGAGATTGGGCCGCCAGTACCAGCTCTATGGCCATCAATTTTATTTTCATAATAACGCAATTAGAGCCCTGAAGGGTGGCCATACTTGGTACAAATGACCGGAAATTTTGTGTTACCATCTCTCGGTCTATTAGAGCTGACTCTTGATTCTAAACTGAGATTGTCACATCATGAGAATATGATGCTGAGGAAAAGGTACTCTGCGCTGTAACTAATATACCCTCACCGATATTCTCTAAGTAAAAGTATAAAAATACATTGTGTGTAACTCTAGTTCTATCGCAAATAAATTATTGTGATATAGTATATGGAGATTGTCTTAGGAATTTGATAAAAAGAGGATTCGAAAAATTCAAAACCAATGCTTAAGATTGATTTTTGGAATCAAGCGTCGCAACAATATTTCACATAAACTACATGATATTGATTGGTTGAACATGAGTAACCGAAGGTTCTTTGACATAATCTGTTTCTGCTTTAAATAGTTGAAATCTTAAAAATTACCGTATCTATATAAAATAATAATTAACCTAAATTATGTTTATGTCAGATATACATGACAGGAACATTAGCAATACCATTCATATGACTATACCTGAAAATAGAAAACAAATATTCAAACGCTGTTTCTCCTATCGCATCGCCACCTATATCAACTCTCTAGGGATTAATTGTAACACAAACACACAAACAGAACATGTTTCTCATTCAAAAAACTATTATTGCAGAATCTGAAACAAGGACCACCACACCCTGTTTGATCTCATGCTAGCTCATCTATCTTTTCTCTCTCCTTCTCTTTCTCTCTCCCCTCTCTTTTCTCCTTCTCTTTATCTTTAATCCTCAGGTTGAGTGAAAGAACAGGAGCTCCTCCGGGAGTTACCTGAACATGGCTTTTGAATATGGGAGTTGAAATGATTGTTATAACCATTGTTATATATTTATCATAACCATTTTTCAATCAACTTATTATTATTATTATTATTACAGTAATGAATAAATTAATTTGAACCGTTGTTGGGGCTATTTTTATTACAATAAAATCGTGTTATCGCACAATACATTTTTCATTTCGAATTTGGTGAAAAATTTTACTAGATGATGCCAAAAAAAGCACTTTTTCTCATCTTCATGCTCGGAGTGTAAAAACGAATACGATGTTTCAGTTAGGAAAACTGAGAATACGATACGTTATGAAGATTTTCTCAAATCAATTTTTTTTTATTATCAACCAATGAAAGGTTGAAATGCCCAAAAAAACCTTGACACAAAAACCAATAGTTTCCATGAAATCAATAAATATTTATGATTCTTGTTTTAATTTTTCAACCATCCACATGTAGTATAAGTGACCAAAAAAATCACCATATTTTAACTTTTTAGTTTTTGTGTTTTCCACGAGGAATGATGACTGCAAATCAGTAAATTTACTGATAACCCCAAATTCTTCAGAAAAATTTAAAGAACCAACCTTCCATAACCTACTTGTTTCACTTTTACTAAACCATTTTCAAAAATAATTGTTGATACAAATTTTATAATGATCGATTATGTTTCCATTTATGGAAAAATATTTCCAAACCATTCTTGTTCTTTTTCATCTGATACATCAAATAGAAACCGGTCCATGATGTAACATATTCATTATCAAGCGAGACGCATAACCCGAAGGAAATACCTTACAAGGTTATGGCTATGCCTCTTCTGTCTGTCCACTGAGAAATCCTCTCGGTATGCGTTTCACGGTTTTGCATGTTATTTCACTGCAAAGAGAATAAATTGTGCTAGCACAAGTTTAAGCATAGTTGCATGAAATTTTGTTGAGAGTAGATTCTGTCTCAACTTTGGTATTCAAAACATGCATCGGAGTGGTTTAGTTTTCTAGGCAACAAATTCAGAAACTGAGAGGTGCTTTTCCGAAGCATATTTTCACTTTTATCTTTCTGAGGATACTCTCTTGAATATTGAGTATTCGAGAAACTGTTCTCTGTGATGAGTATTAACTGATATTTTTTACAAAATAAAATCATAACTGCTCAGCATTCTATAATGTGATTCAGTATATCATATCATATCATATCAGCGGATATGTGAAAATATCAATGCGATTGATACGTTTCAAACTTCGAACAGAGGCGTATGGCAGATAGGTACCCCAAAATGACCTCCACAAAGGCTCTCGCCACTGGATTAATATAGCTAGATTTTGTCTTATTTTTCCTGCTTCTTGATATTTGCCATACAAAGATAATTTAGATCAAATAAGAGCATTCGTAAATGACATGTGTAAGTAATATGGAGACTCTCGTTGATTTTTATTATTATATGTGATATATTTGGAGATATTTATGTTTGTTTGTTTGTTTTTCATGATATTAGTGTTGAAAGTAATGTTTTGTTCTACTCATGTATATGAAAATGATCATTTCTCAACGGGATACCCTACATGAAAGTGATACTTTTTCATTCTAGAGATGAAAATGAAACAAATGTTTGACACTAATGACAGTTATCTCACTACTTGGCACTTGAATCAGCAAACGAACGTCACTTCGTTTGACAGTTTAAAAACATTCAAGTTCTGAAAATTGTAATCCACTACCTATTCTATAAACAACATTTATCGTAGAAATAATAGCATTTTCTACTCGAGATGAAATACGGTTTTTTCGTTCTTTAGATTGCCACACTCGCACCGCTCCGCACAAAATAAAACTTAGGGTAAGTGCACCAGTAAACGAACATTTAAGGATTCGCCAGTGCATTGTTGATTATATTTTATAAATTATCTGGTGTTAAAATAAAGTCACAGTTCAGGATAATTGTCAAGACTTTAATCAAACAAAACGAATAAACAAAAACATTTTTCTTATTGAAATATACTTTTTTAAAGAAATAAAAAAACGAAAATGTCAAAAATACCAGTTAATGAACACTTCAACCCGGTTATTGAATGACTTGCTCCAATGAATGAGCACCGTCTAATCAAAGTATTTTCACATCTCCTTCACTTCAAAAAAACTTCGAGAATTGACTTTTTTTGGCATAGCAATTTTTTCCAGTACATTATTTTTTGAGTACCAAATTTTATCTGCTTTTGCTGGCCATTTCCATAGATCATTTTTTGCTTTTTCCATCGTTGTGACTTCAAACTCTTCATTTTGTATTGTTGTTACTTGCCCAGGAAAATATTTGTCTTCGTACAGCACTATAACGAAATCATTGACTTCTATTTCGTAACTGGTTATGTCAACATCCTTGCGTTGATGCTCAGCTTCCAAATTCTTAGCTTGATCATCTTCTTCCAATAGGTTATCTTCATTTTCATCTTGTAGGTTTTTTTTAGAAATATCCAGAATGGAATGATCTTTTGATGCCCTCTTAGTAGGCTTATTTTCTTTATTATATCTTTTTTTCTTCAATTTTTCTAGATTTAATGCTTTCTTTTCTTCTGCTTTACGCTTCCTGTCCTCTGCCTTCTTCTTAATTGACATTTCCTTCTCATTTTTCTTCCTAATTTTATCGTCGTGGTAATTTTTCCACGTTGCCGACGTCAACGCAAAGGGCATCTTAACGTTTGAGCCTTTTTTACCTGCCTTTTTATCATCATTTCGGGGCCACAGCAGACACTTTTTCCAAAGGTCTTCTTTAGAGCTTGCAGCACTTGTTCAAGGTACTATTCTAATGTCAGACAGCACTTGCATTTTTGGTACAGTGATAATTTCATTAGTGGTATCTTGTAATACATTATAGTTATCTACATTAGATGCAATAGTGTCTTTTTTATTATAACAATTAGTTACGTCTATATCACAATTGTTTTTCTCAAAATTTCTTTCATTGCTATCATCGTCTTTGGTTTGGTCCTCATTCTACTGTTTTTCTTTCGTTTCAATTTCAGAAGTTATATATGTTTCAGTATCTTTTCGTCCATATTTGTTTGTTGTTCTTCTATTTTATTTTCAAATGGCATACATGTTCCATTACCTTCTAAATTTTTCTCGCTGGTATCGTCGTTTTTGGTTTGGTCCATATTTGTTTGTTGATCTTCTGTTTCATCTTCAAAAGGCATGCATGTTCCATTTTCTTGTAAATTTTTCTCACTGGTATCGTCGTTAGTGGTTTGGTCCTTATTTGACTGTTTTTTGCCTGTCTCATTTTCAATATTATCTTTTGTCCAGAAATCTCTATCATTCAATTCTATATTGTCAGTCCATATAGGTGAATTTGATTCCCCAAATTGACCGTTCTCCTCATCATAACGTGACTCAAGAATCATATCATCAAACTGTATTGGTATTGACTGTAATAATGATGGTGTAATGAAAATTGCATCGTCATTCGTTGCTTCGTGGGGTGTCTTTTCAACTGCACATTTTTGAAAAACGTGGTAAATATCAGAACTAGGATCAGAACACTTGTCTTTAAAATAATATTCTAAAACTTTTCTTGCCGATTTTAAGTCATCTTCTGTAGGTTTCTCAGTAATATTTGAATGCAGTTCACTGTGAAAAATTTGATTTCGTCTGAATGAAATTGTTTTCTCAAAATCTATCGCATTCGGATCTAATGGATAAATGCCACAACACCTGAAACCATTTTTAATAATATCCCCATTGATTGAATCATTAAACGCTTCTTGAAAAAGAGGCGCAAAAGTACTTTTTGTTATATATTTATTGGTTCTTTGTTGGTGTTCATGCACCACCCGTTTCCACGCAGTTTTAAGAGGTTTGAAAATCGAAACATCGCAAGGCTGCATAATATGCGTTGCGTTAGGTGGCAAACAATATAAGAGGATTAACTTTTCAGTGCAAAACTCATACAACTCTACACTGATATGTGACTTATGGCCATCTAGGAAAAGAATAACTGGCCGCTGAATATTATTATCTGACAACCAAGGATCAAAGCAGTTTGTGATATACTCGTAAAACGTTTTCGAAATCATACAGCCGGAATCGGAACGCCCGATAAAATAAGAATCGGGAACTGAATTGGTGATATCACGAGGTACACGCTTAAAAGGCACCACAATCATAGGCGGTACGATGGCACCAGAAGCCGAAAAATTACAAAGAACTGTCATGCTGTCCTTTTCAGGCCCACTGCTAATTGTGTAAAAGTTCTTATAGCTTTTTGGTCCCAGAAGCTTTCCAGTTTTTGGACAAAACTGCATTCCCGTCTCATCGGCATTGAAAACCCTTGTAGGGTTTGTAAATATATCTTCATGTCTTTCTTCGATGAGATACGCGTTTAACTCTGAAAACCAGTTCCTGATTGATTCTTCAGTAACGGATGCCCGAGCTTTTGAAATTATTTCTGTATTTTTGCGAGCTATCAACGGCCTTCTCTTCAAAAATAATTGCATCCATTTTTTGCCTGGCTTATCATCTTTGAATGGATTTTGACGTCCATCAGCTCTCATTATTTTTTGCACCGTTGATTCCACCGTTGATTCCACCTCATCTTCAGTAAAAATAGATCCCCTGAATCCCTACGAATCGAATACAATAAATAATACCTATAAAGACCATCAAATAACTAACTAGAGAATTAAAATGTTCATGGAGGGTCAGTGCTCACCTTAGTACGTCTCCTCTCAAACTACACTGTTGCAGGCATCGCTGACATTACACCATCTTTAAAAATGATGGTCACGTGGATATCCAATACCAGTGAATGATCTTCAGACAACAATAGTACTTATAACCAACTGTTTAGGGCCTACTACGCAAAAACATACCAATTTCTTAAAATTCGATGAAATACGTGAAAGTGTTCAATCACTGGCACCTGTTCAGTTACTGGTGCACTTACCCTAATTTTCACACAAATATTGTAGAAAAGTGTTTGTACAATAAAATAGATAATGTTAATATTCAATAAAATCGCATTTTGACGACCCATGGGCGATAGGAAATTTTGTAAGAATTTCATTATCACCGGTGATAGGCGATAGACCACAATGTCATTTTCTATCCGTTTTGCAATAAATATTATAATTTTTGTTAACTCAGGCCGCAAATATGCTGGCATTTGGATGGTATAACTTTCAACGTTGTTTTGTGTCAAATCGGACCATTTACATCGACTTTGGGATATAACTCTGATGAACACTCCAATTTCAAAAAGTCACGTGTCGGACGTTCAGTCATTTTACTACTTTGCTCATAGAAGCTCACTTCTTTGAATTCCTCCGAATGAACTTCGAATTATGCTGGAATATGGTCGAATTTTGAAATTTTATCCGCAGGGTGGATTCGTCAACCATGCCATAAAGGTCTCCAGCCCCCACACGATGAGACAAAATATCACGATGTCTATCTCGTGCAAGAGGTTCGCAGTTGATGCATCGTTTATTAAGTTAGTTTCCAGTAGCAGTCATGGGTGAATGTTGTGAAAATTTCGACGAACACATGTGTATAAGTTCACCAGACATAGAACAAGAACTGATCGACATTCAACAGGGTAGGTAAAAAACTAGTCTAACTTCACCAAAATAATATTTATTGTTGTCCAGAGACGCATAGACATATATTTCGAAGAATTATTCCATCATTTTCATTGGATGAAAGGGGTAGGTTACATAGAGATCTGAGGAAAAAGAGTTACAATAGAAATGAGAGTTACATAATAAATTGTACTACATACCATTTTGAGATGAAAAATTGCATTATTTGTTGACAGTGACATTTTTTATTTTTATCTCTACATAATATTACATTTTTATAATAATAATACATTCCTGAAGATTTTTGAAAGTTACGAATTCCAAGAACCTGGAGAACATCAAGATTTTTGGAATTTCACATTGATATAATTTATTGTAAGCAGTTTTGTTTGCTCAATGTTTTCATTCATGAACTGCCATTCTGACGCTGCGCTTTGATCGATGAAAACTTTGGAGTTGTATTCCCAATACACATAGAATAAATGCCACATTGTATCACTTGTGACAAATCCTTCAAGTCAGTGAAAGGATTGAAGATACACAGGACTCGTATTCACCAATCTTTGCAGTTAGAATCACGGAATCAGTCTCTCACTTCAAGATGATCAGAACTCAGCAAAAAGTGATCATATTCATGCCCATCTTGCTAATATTGAAAGGTCAGTCACTATAATAAAAAGGATCCAAAAATCTGTGAAGATTTGTTGCGCCGATGTCCTAAGCAACTCAATAAATGAATGTATCAAGACTAATTCCTTAGAGTCTTGGGGAAATTTTTTGTTGTTTGGTTACAAGAATTTGAGAATTCCCAAATATAGTGGAGAACGTAATAATTCGCTCTCATCGGTAATAAGGAAGAATATTAGTGAATCATTTTCTCAAACTATCAGTGTTCTTTCAGTTTGGACTCTCTTAGACCATCTCATGTTCAAGATATGTTACGTGAAAGTTCAGTTTCGGAACTCCAGGTGGCTTCGAAGCTGTTGCACATGCTGCACGTCAATACATTAACCAACACCCAAATCCACAATCAAAAGTTTTCGTTAAACTTGACTTCAAAAATGCTTTCAACATGGTCCACAGAAATTTATTGTTGAAAAAAGTCCAGGTTTTGTTTCCCCAAAATTTTCCATTCATAAATCAATGCTACAGTTCCGAATCTTACCTGAACTTTGGTGCAGAAGTAATATTGTCACAGAGAGGAATACAACAGGTGATCCATTAGGCCCAGCACTATTTGTTTAGCAACTGATGGTACCTTGATGATGACTCTATCGGAGGGGAAGAAAATGATATTTTGGATACACTCATGCATCTCAAAACCAACTTGAGTGAAATTGTTCTCAAGTTAAATTCGACTGAATGTTAAATATTCTTTCTTGACTCTCCAAATCCAAAAATATTAGAGAAATCATGAAATTTGACACTTTGTTGCGCAGTACCCTTAAATCAATAACTAATAATAAATTATTTGACGAGAGTTGGCTACAAGCATCTCTTCCTGTTAAGAAGGGGGGTTTCGGTATTCGCCTGGCATCTTCACTTGAGTTACCAGCTTTCATATCTGCGTACAATAGTGTCTCCAATTTAATGAGGTTCATCCTGCCATCTAGTTTTTCTGGAATTTCAGACAATTTTTACGATGATGGGGAAAAATTATGGAATTTAAGAGTTGAATCACCATTGGAATATTTGAAAAAGAATTCACAAGGTGCCTATGATCGCCCTCTGCTAGAAATAAATTTGAAGAGTCTGCTTCATTCAGCTGCATCTCCATCACAGAAGGCTTGTCTCAATGCAGTATCTACGAAGGAATCCGGTGCATGGTTACATGCGCTTCCAGTTTCTACTCTTGTTAACATTCTTGATGATGAAACATTCCAAATTTCTATAGGCATTATTGTGACGTCAGAAACGTCAGAAACTGAATCCAAACAAATTTGTTTCTTATGTAGTTTTGCACTGTTCCGAGTTAGTTTTGGTGATTTTAATAATATATTTCATTTACTACAGATACTTTCGTATCATCAGGACTTTGTAAAAGCTTGTAATATACATTCCAGTCGTGCCCAGTATTTTCTAAGGTAAATTTGGGTCAATATTCCGCATAATAATTGATATGTACCTATATTCGACCAATATATAATGCCCTTTGTGCACAATCCACTGCTAGAGATGAAAACAATAATGTCCAGAACATCAGGGTATCAAAAACTGAAGGGAATAGGAAAAAAAAACAACTCAAAAATAATACCAATGCAAAACGCTTCAGTGCTATGACATTTCTCAACAAAATGACAGATGTGACGTCGACAGTAATTATGCGTATTGGGCTTCGACTCGGATCCCCACTTTATGTTCACCATGAATGCAAATGTGGTGCTGAAGTGGATGAATCTGGAGTCCATGGTTTAAGTTGCAAATTCAGTGCTGGTCGTAGATCTCGCCATGATGCCGTGAATGAATTTATTAAAAGGTCTTTGAATACGGCCAAAATTCCATCAATTTTAGAGCCTGTAGGCGTGAGTCGTGAAGATAGAAAATGACCCGATGGAATGACTTTAGGTAAACCAGTCAAATGGGATTTCACTTGTATTGACACCATGTCACCTTCACACATAGTCTCTACTTCTGAACGTCAGGGAGCAGCAGCAGAAATTGGGGGAAAGTCAAAGAACAAAAAATACGAGAATTTAACAAACGACTACATTTTCTAACCCGTAGCTATAGAAACTTACGGGGTGTTCGGATCAAGTGCAATGTATTTCATAAGAGAAATTGGAAAGAGGATATATCAAGTAACGAACGATAAAAGATTCACCAGCTTTCTCACGAATCAGTATCAGTATCGCCATTCAGAGAGGAAACGCAGCATCATACTGGCAACTATTCCTGCTGGTCATCAACTGGATGACTTTTTCATCAATCCAACAAACAGGAAACGCCACTTCAATGATTTATCGACATCTCCAAAACTCACAAGATCTATCATATCTCCTTTCAACTCAATATTCAACAGTCTTAAGTCGACTTCCTTATTACAGCGATTCAGTGACAGGGACAATCACCTATCAGAAACTACTCCGAAGACGATAGCAATGGAAAACGCAGCACAAACAGCTTCAACTACATCAGGCCCGTAGAACATAGTATTGTCAAAATATATATATTGGTAACGCATGCTTAATGAATAGTGTTTATCGAACACGGGATGGTTATTGGAGTTTTTGAAAAAAGACGCCTTCACACTGGCATATAAAGAGAGGGAGCTTTAATAAAAGCATTTGCCGAGGTGATCAAGGAACTTTGGTCAGAAGATTCGTCATTTAGAGTTGTGAATATAGTCATTCAGAGTTGTGAATATAGTCTCCTTGAAAAGTCAAATCCAAAAATTCGCTCATCGTTTCATCGGTTATGCCCAGGAAGATACACAGGATTTCTTACGATTCTTGTTAGAAGGTCTACATTTAGACGTCAATAGAGCAACGTAGAAGCCGAAACGCATTATGACAGAGATAGATGAGAAATTGAGTGACAGTGAGAAGGCTCTAGAATCATGGTCAAGATATTTAAGGTCGGACAATTCCAAAATTGTAGATAACTTCGTTGGCCAGTTGAAATCTACATTGAAATGTAATTATTGTGGTCACTGTTCAGTTACTTTCGATCCATTCTGGGATCTTTCCCTCCCAATACCTCGAAGAACATCAGGGCAACTCAGACTATCACAATGCTTGGATATATTTAAAAGGGAAGAAACTTTGTATGGTGACAAGGAACCGACATATACGAAGTGCAAAGAGAGAAGGATGTGCACGAAATCCATAACAATTAATATGTTCCCGAAAATTTTAGTAATCCATTCAACACGGTTTTATTCGACAGAAATATTCCAAAGAAAATTGAATGTTGCCATCGATTTTCCTTTAAAGGGATTGGACATGAGTAATTATGCAGCAGACAACGTAGCTCCTTGTCGCTATAATCTATATGCATTGTCTAATCATAGTGGAACTACCTACAGCGAAAACTACACAGCCATCCATCCGTATGCGAGCACGTGGCATGAATATAATGATTCATGTGTAAACCCAATATCATTTAAATCCCTCATGAGCGGAGATGCATATGTTCTCTTCTATGAACAGGAAGGCACTACACACATTTTAGATTATACTTAGTTTTATTTTATGTTTCGTTTGTATTTTACATTATGTTCCACTCTTTCATTATTGAAATAAATTGAAAAAAAAATAAATCAAAATTTCATCAGTTCCTAATTACGACCTGGCCGCATTCAATGCGGGACTCACTAGGGTTAGGGGACATGATGAGTCCACCCAAGAAGCATTATTTAAAAAACTTTTTTGGAAGGTAAATTTTTCACATGCACGTGTAGCAATAGAGATACAGAGGTTATAAAACTTGAGAAAACTTGACATCTGTCATTGGAAACATTCTTGATTCGAAGTGGCAGAGAAATGGGTGTTCCATGATTGCACGAAGCTAGAACTAAATATTGACATAACCAATTTTAATTCAATTTGTCAAAGTTTATTGATCAAATGGTCCTAATATATGAATGTTTTATTTAAATAATTTTTTTGAAGTTATTTGTCACCATTTCCTTGAAAGTTGTAATAAGTGAAGGTTTTTATATGCTGAATTCACTGTAATCGACGATGATTTCCACGTGCATTGCGGTTTGGGTTGTGCCAGGAGTTTTGAACCTGCAGTCAGTATATTGGATGATAACTTCCAAATCTCGTTCAATACCAGGAGTGGTCTGTTTTCATGAAGTTGATGAAGTACAGACGCAGCAAAGAATGTGGACTTTGGAGATCCCATCTAAATTAGTCTGATATTCCATAATAATTGTGACGTGTTGAGAATCAGCAAGCACACTATGAATTTTCATTTTGACAAACAACATGTATGTTAACTCATTCAAATGGACCGTCTCATTTCAAAAAAATGTTTTATAGTACGTAAAATAAAATTTTTCGGTTTTCATCATAATTTTCTGGAAATTGTCGTGCAATTTGCCTCAGAATGTTATGACACTAAAGAAAATATTTAAATGACATGTCATTTATGTGAAATCATCGAAAGTTTTTAGTTCGAAAATATGAATAGGAAATTCATAAAATCTTTTGTGGAATCATTTGCGACTGAAAGACAAACTTTAGTCGCTATTTTTCATCGTTCAAGAATGTTGATGTCTCATAAAAAACAAAGTGCATTTCGATATAATTAGATGTGAAAAGATTTATGTCAATGAATATATTAGTTTATTTTAGAGTTTTATTGTTTTGTCGGGATGTGTGTGAGTGTGTGTGTGCAGCATCTTGTTCTTAACCTAATTTTATGTTTTCAAACATATTTATTTGCAACTGATTCAGTCAACCGACTCACTGATTTAGTCAACTGGCTCACTGATTCAGTCAACAGACTTACTGATTCAGTTAACTAGCCCACTGATTAAATCAACTGGCTCACTGATTCAGTCAACTGACCAACTGATTCAATCTACTAGCTTACTGATTCAGTCAACTAGCTCACTGATTTAGCTTGTTGCATTAATAATTCACTAATATGTGGCAATCGTCCACTTTGTAAGACCTCAATTTCATCTTTGAAAATGTTTGTAACATAAACAACACATGATAATGATTTCTTATTAAATACTGAAATACATTTACCCAGCAATGTTGACAGTTCCTCTACAATACAGAAGGTCTTGATATTCAATAATAATAATAATATAATATAAAACCCAGTCAACAGTCAGGATTCAATGGACGAACTAGAAATCTAAGAAATCTAATTCGCTTCTTGTTCTTCCATCCAACCTTTGCATAATAATATTATTACAAAAAAAATATAGAAATACAAATATGACTTTTGGTTCGAATATGGATAGGATAAGATAGGATATTCATAAAATCTGTTGTGGAATCATCTGCGGCTGAAAGACAAACTTTAGTTGCTATTTTCCATCTTTCAAGATGATCTCTTGGGAGTTATTCATGTTGAAAAAGAGCCCAAATCTTTCAACAATTCGAATGTATTCTCTATAGATAATAAAGGAATGTTAACTTTAACAGCAAAATATAGGAGTGGCAAATGAAATAAATACATGGGTGAATAAATAAATAAAATTTATGAAACCGTAGATATTGCACAATTCTAGCTATAGTAGGGACTATTTACAATGAATGAATAGAATGGTTGAAACAAGTTACTTGAGTTAGTTAAACAAGAAGTTAGATGCCTGTGGAAGCCTAGAAACGAGTAAATACAACAAAATGAAGGCAACAGTTTATTCCAGTAATGAACCACACACCACATCCTGTGACATCAAGAACTGAGCCACACATGTGTAGTTGATTTTCAATTGTAGTTGAATGCTTTTTGGTTGCTGTTTTCAATTTCTGTTTCCACCAACAAAAAAGTGTTGATGACCCTTTCACTACACTACACTGTACTCACGAAGGTCAACAAGCCAAAAACTCGCGCATACGGTTGCACTTTTAACTAAGGGCAACTCTTCCAAATCCTTTTAATTTTTATGAATCTCTTCACTTTTTCATGTATTAAGAGGGGGTTTCCTGTGTCAGATTATCACGAAGCTTGCTATAGCTACCTCTGTGATGATACTAGATTTTCATTTATAATACCACTAGAGCTTCAATTATTACTTTTTTTGAGAACACGAGTATTTTTAAATTTTTTTCGAGAACACGAATATTTGGAAAATTCTCCAGAGTCGAGGACGAGAAAGAATTTCTGAAAAAATATTCGTGTTTGAGAAAAAATAATAATCGAAGCTTGAATGTTATTCGGCAAAAAAATTTCACACCGAAATATCATAAAAAAATTCTAGGATAATGACGGTTTTTGATGGTTTTGAAATTTAAATAGTCTTTGTATATTAATTCACAAGCAATAGGATGCAATAAGAATTATACATGAATAACTAAATGCTTGAAAGAGAAAATAACATAAAAAAGAGTTCTAGAAGGGGGAATCGAACTCGCTCTTTAAATTTCATACCAAAAATATTATTTACAAAATTACTAGTATAATGACGGTTTTGATGGTTTTGAAATTTAAATAGTCTTTGTATGTTAATTCAAGAGCAATATAAGGCAGAATAACAATGAATAACTATATTTTTGAGGGGAAAATGATATAAAAAAAGTTTCAGCACTGGGATTCAAACTCACTTTTATAACCTTTCAATTTCCTAGCGCGCGCCCTTACCAGCTGAGCCACAAGAGGTAGTTATATGCCTGACCAAGAACTTTGTTGCAAGATAGATTTCATCACGATTTGAAACTTAGAAAGAAAACAGTCTTTTCACAAGGAACCCAAAGTAATATTTAGTAACAATGAAATCTAGTGTTAAATGTGGGTAAATGTAATTTTACTTATGAACGTCAAAAAATTTCCAGTGTAATTTTATGCTCCTTAATCCAAGCAGGAGAAAAATTTCCGGAAATTTCATAAGTTGCTATGGTAACGAAAAAAAATACAGGCTTTCAATTGGTCGAAAATGTTATGTGTGGAATTTTTCTCTGAAATATTATAGTTAGAGTGCCAACATTTTACTGATAAATCCTCTCTCCAAACTTCCTTTATGGCTTCTCTCAACCTAGCTTGTCACCATTTTCCTCTGTGCCTCTTTTTCGTTCGAAGGCGTTTAAAAAAAAATCCAATTTTTTTTACGTGCTTCCCTCGTGTTACCTAACTACGGTACGAAACTAGAAAGAGGGATTCCTTCGGTCGTTAAAATAAAAAAGTTTTTATGAATATATGTCCGGAATTGGTTCGTTTCTGAGATACAGGGCATTGCATTTTTTTGTTAAACGACTTGTATCTCATAAACGAAGCAAATCTCGAGCAAGTTCGAAGGAACTTTTTTTCTTGAAATGGCCTAACGAATCACACTTTGTAGCAGAGCTGTGCCGAGCACTGACAAAAAGTGCTTCGAGCATTAAGCTCTAAGCACTTTTCAAAAGCGCTCCGAAATCTCGAGCACTGAGCACTTTCATTCATGAAATGCTCGCGATTACTAAGCACTTTCGAAAAGAAATTCCAGTCAGGGGACACTAAGCACTAAGCACTTTTCAGACTGTTAGATACTTAAGTTACTGAAACTTAATCAAACACGTAAGATTTTCACAAACAATAATACATCGCGACATGTTTCGCTACACTGTCGCTTTTTCAAGCAGTTATTATAATAACCGATTGGAAAACTACAGAGTAGCGAAACATATCCCGATGTAATATTATTTGTCGAAATCTTATCGTGTTAAATCAAGTTTCAGTAACTCACGTTTCTAACAGTTCAAGAAGTGCTATCGATTTCCATCAAGTAACAACCGAGTCAATTGAAAACTTAAGTTATTTTTTCTACTCACATAATATCTAAAATGGCATTCAGCGTACCACGATGAATGATCCTTTAATTACATATTCCGTAATCTGTATTTAACAATTTTTTTTTTAATATCACCATAGCAACTCCTTTTTTTAAGTACATCGCTAGGGTTACTGTTTGATTTCGGTGGTTGAAAACTCTAAGAGAGTAGATCGTTCTTGACCTGTCAATTGAAACTGTTATGATAAAAAAGATATCAATTTAAAAACATACAATTTTGTGGTTATGATATGAATTCGTAAAAAAAAACGGTATATGTAAAGCATTTATGAACTACTCGAGACAATTGTTTTTTAAACAGTCGTTCCGCAACGCTGCACTCGTGAATAAAATACCCATTACTGAAAGGGCGTTTATAACTCTGCTAACATAATATACTATTTTGAAATAGAATTGCTGAAATCGACAATAAAATAGGAATATTGATTGAATGTACCTGACAAAATTGTACTATTTTTTCAAGACAGTAATATTCTAAATGCAGTATTTATCGTAGAAAATTGATTTTTTGGTAGGGGGTGTCGCCGGGTGACATCTGCCGCGACTTCATGTTTTGACAGGATTCGTTTATATGGAAAGGCTTAGTGCCCGAAAAGTGCTTCGGAGCACCGAAGTGCTCGCGAGCACTTTTCGGGATTACTAAGCACTAAGCCTTTTCGTTAAATGCTCCGGAGCACTAAGCACTAACCACTGAATTAGGAAAGTGCTCAGGAGCACTCACAGTGCTTAGGATCACAAAAGTGCTTTGAGCATTTTCACGAGCACTTAGCACTGTGCTTTGGGACAGCTCTACTTTGTAGTTTCGTATAGTAGTTAGGAAACACGAGTGAAACACATGAAAAAAATCGGATTTTTTTTTGGCAAATTGCTCCCAAAACAAAAAAAAATCACAGAGAAAAACGGTGACAGACTTGGTCCAAAGAAACCAGACGGGCATTCTATTAGTGTTCTAACTGAGCCGCACATGAGTATAATTAGCTTCCTGTAGTTCGTTGTTTTCAGTTCTTGTTTTCACTTTTAACAAAGTGTTGATTATTTTCAATGGATGAGTATTTCCTGACGGTTATTCCCAAATAACTCTACTAGATATAATCACAAGTTCATATTCATGGAAGGAAACAATAGTCACAAAACTCTTATCGGTCTAAATAATGGGAAAAGGGCAGACATTGCCCCAAAACAGAATGCCTTTTCCTTAATATATTGCTGGATATCACCACTCTCTCATCTACTGTACGACCAGCGACTAATTGAAATTTAATTCGGTGGCCGCTAGACGCTTTGGTCAAGTCAAAAACACGATATATTATTCCCGCAGTGGAGCAGCAGAAAAACAAGAGATACTTCGCAGGATACCATTTCGTTGTGAATACAAAGTCAAAGGCAGCTGAGAAACGATAGGATTGTCTATTATCGAACACTGGCTCCGTCTTCCCATTTCCGGTTGAAATTTATCGCAAATGGTCGAATATAGCTTCAAATGGAAACAACTAATGGTAAGAAATAAATCATGATACAATATTGTGTGCTCAAACAGAATCATTCCGATAAAGCGGTATATGAGTTCACTCGACTGGAATGATATTTGAAATTTTGCTATTGAGGCAGCGTTATCGATAATGCTATCTTGAATTATCTTTGTTGTACTGGGCTCGAAACATATTTTACTTTAGCAGGAAATTGCACACAATGGCGCAATGAACAATTTTGTTTCGACTTCGGATGAAGAAATTTGTGAAATAGTGTTTATGTTATCATTAATTTCTAGAAAATTTCTTCATGAATGAATTTTGGTGCAATATGAAATCGTCTTAGTTAAAATCTAGAGTATATTAAACGAAAAATATCATTGAATTGATTTGAAAACGTGCATCATTTCAACTAATTTCCTTTCCTGATACCTGATGAATCAGGTAAGAAAGAGTTCGGGAAGGGGGGTGGGTGTAGTTAAATACACGTTTTGAGGGTTAGAAAATGATTTTTTATGATTTTTGGCTGAAATATAAATGCTATCGGAAAAAGTGCATTGCAAAAGTTGTACAGTATTTAAAAAATCTGAAAGTTTACATCATAATTTTTCAACATCACCTGAGAATTAACGAACAAAATATAAAACGTTTTTTTGTTTTTAGTTTTTATCTCCCACAAAAAATAAACATTTTTATAATGGAACTTGGTGAAAACGTTTTCTTTTGTGTTTTAATCAGCTGTGACTTATTTAAAGCAAAATTCTATACGGATTGGGTTACATCTGAATCCTGTTTCTCATTCGTGCAAGTTACGTCACTGACAAATGCGACTCTGGCATTGTCCGCAGTTCCGCTGACGAGGCTTTCTTCTCAACGCCCGGTAAAAGAACTATCGGAGAGGCAGTCTGACATTACATTTTATATGATACAGTTGTTATTATAATTTTCACTTCGAATTTGTAAAATAAATGTTTTAACCTGGTTTCCAAATTCTTGCATTCGTAACTGGCGCAGTCGATAGGGATCTGGAAGTTGTGGATTTATCGAAAATTCACTTCTGCGGTTTCTACTGTTAATTCAGATTTGCGAACCACCGTCCATCGAAGATCAAGCGGTTCATACTTAAGAAGAAAATCGAGAAGCAGACCAGGAAGCCACAACTACAACCAGAATGGTATTGGTTATTTTATTGTGAGTATATTTTCATTCATTGTCAGACTCCTGTGAATCCACAGAGTTCCTTTCCTGAAAATATTTCACTCACAAATTAATTGAACACATATAACATATATATACATAATTATATATAAATATATATTAGCATAGAATATAATTTACTAGAGTTCGTAAATAAATTCAAAATGCCCTCAGTACAAATTCAATTATTAGTTCCGACTTATTGAAAACCATCCCGGAATACGATGGTAAGCCGACCAGCTTGTCTAGGTTTATAAAAACAATTTCACAAATTGTTGATACTTATTACAATGAAGTTGAACCTAATTGTCCACAAAATATTTTGATACTAATACAATATTTTCAAAATTGAAAGGCCCAGCACAAGAAACAGTTAATATTTATAATGCTTCTAATTGGGTGGAAATAAGAGCTACCCTACTTTGGTGATCAAAGAGATCTCAATACATTGATACAGAATTTAATGGCATTGAGACAAGGACAAGAAACCCCACATCAATTCTATTCTAATTGCATTCACATGTTGAATACAATTTGTAATTACATTGACTTACACATCCTAACAGAAATTGAAAGGGTGAGTCACAGAAATCTATTTACTGATCAAACTTTAAGAGTGTTTCTCACTGGTTTGAGGGACCCACTTAGTGCTAGAGTTAGAGCCCGAAACCCTGTAACTCTACCACAAGCCTTGACAATAATGAATGATGAAATCAATATATACAATCTGCAGAATCCCAGAAATATCTCAGACAAATTTAGAAATAACCATAACAACAAATTAAATGCAACGCCCAGCTCATCAAAATTATCCGAAACCTATTCAGTTCAACCCAAATTTCAATCCCAATTTTAACTGGCACTTCGGTCGAAACGTCCCCCAACTTTCAAATTTTCCCAGTGCACCTATACCGATACAACCAACCACCCGTCCACCTCAAAGATTCCCAACAAACACACAGGTATTTGGTCGCTCGCAAAATGTCTGGAAAAACCCACCAAATAGACAGCCGAATAATCAACAAACGCCAATGAGCGGAATTTCTTACGGTTCACTGAAACAGCAACAACCACGTCATAATCATTTTCAAAATAATGGTCAAACACGAAATTTCACTTCCCAAGAATTATTCAATGCCGAACAGAATTCATGCCCCGAAATCGAATACCCTGAAGACCACCCCGATTCTTATGATAACTCAGAAGAAGGTGCTGTAGGTTATGAATTAGGAAATTTATTTGAAGAGCAAAACGACCATGAAAATTTTCCCCAAATCACAGAATTCCAAGATCAAACATAGTATGCGAGTCACACAATATTAATGAAAGAATATTGCCTTTTATCGAAATAAAATATCCACCAATGAAACTTTTGGTCGATACAGGTTCGACTAAATCATTTCTGGACCCAAATTTAGCCAAAAAATATTTTAGTTCATTCATATTCGAAGAACCTTTCACTGTGTCTACTTGTTTTAATTCATCCCAGCATAAATTTGCCATGAATATCCCCGCTTTCGAAGAATTCAAAACAGACAAAAAAACTAAAATTCTTTTTGTATAAATTTCACAATGTCTTTGACGGATTATTAGGCGTTGATAACCTAAAGCTATTGAAATCCAATTTAGATCTCGTCAATAACGCAGTCAACACGCCAAATTCAATGATCGATATCCAATATTTTCAGTCTAACCCTATTGTTTTATTTGAAAAAATTATTCCGAAACAAAGCCTAATTTCAGCAGAAATTCCAGTTGATTATAAAGACGGTGATGTAATCATACCAAGTCAAGAAATACTATCTTGCAAAATTGCAGAAACGGTGACAAAGGTCAAAAACAGTCTAGCTACGGTGGAGATTTATAATCCCACAAATGATAATATCAAACTCGTAATGCTATACCCGGTTAATGTTACACCATTACGATGCAACGAAACTCATTTCCTTCAAGTATTTCCACGTATAAACGAAAACGATTTCAATGAACATTTCGAAGTATTTTTCACAGAAAATTTGCAGGAAGTTGATCGATCTAATATCACTCAATTAATTAGAACTGATCACATGAATAATGAGGAAAGAGAAATTATTTTAAAATTGTGCAGGCATTATTCGGATATTTTTTATATAGAGGAACCACTTACGTCTACAACTGGAGTGAAACATGAAATTAAATTAAAGGATGAGACGCCGGTGTACACTAAATCATACCGTTACCCGTTCATTCACAAACAAGAGGTGACCTCACAGATAAATAAAATGCTGGAACAAAATATAATACGCCCCAGCAAATCCCCATGGTCGTCGCCTATTTGGATTGTGCCAAAGAAGGTTGACGCTTCGGGCAAAAGAAAATGGAGAATAGTGATCGACTATCGTAAACTGAATGAAAAGACAGTAGACGATAGGTATCCTATCCCTAATATCACAGATGTCCTAGACAAAATTGGACGCTGCCAATACCTTACGACTCTGGACCTAGCGTCTGGATTTTATCAAATTCAGATGAACCCAGCAGACATTGAAAAAACAGCCTTCAATGTTGAAGGAGGGCACTACGAATTTCTTCGTATGCCGATGGGTCTGAAAGGGGCCCCCTCCACATTCCAGAGATGTCTTGATAATATACTGAAAGAGTATATTAACAAAATATGTCTTATATATCTTGATGACATTTTGATCTATTCGACGTCATTACAAGAACATATCGACAGTTTGAGTAAGGTTTTCCAAAAATTGAGGCAGGCCAATTTCAAAATTCAAATGGATAAGTCTGAATTTATGAAGCACGAAACAGCGTACCTAGGCCATGTTATAACAACGAACGGTGTCAAACCAAACCCCGACAAGATCAGGGCTATCCAAAATTTCCCTATTCCCAAGACTACTAAACAAATCAAAGGGTTCTTAGGCCTCTTGGGTTACTACAGGCGCTTCTTAAAGGACTTCGCCAAGCTGACCAAACCGTTAACTCTTTGCTTAAAAAAGGGTGCCAAAATTATTCACGACCCTACTTTTATTAATTGTTTCGAACATTGCAAAACACTCCTGATTAATGAACCTATTTTGATATATCCCGATTTTGAAAAACCCTTCGTACTCACCACCGATGCAAGTAATTTTGCCCTTGGAGCTGTCCTTTCGCAGGGTCCTATTGGATCAGACAGGCCAGTGGCGTTCGCATCACGAACTCTGAATAACTCGAATTACTCGACAATAGAGAAAGAGCTATTGTCGATCGTTTGGGCCACCCGGTATTTTAGGCCCTATCTCTTTGGGCGCAAGTTCAAAATATTAACAGACCACAAACCCCTTCAGTGGATCATGTCCTTGAAGGAGCCAAACTCCCGTCTGGTTAGATGGAGGCTCAGACTCGAGGAGTTTGACTACGAAATTATATATAAACGTGGTAAATTGAATACCAACGCGGATGCTCTATCAAGAGTTGAAATTCACGCGAACGAAACTGAGAAAACTATCGACAGAGAACTCCAACCCTCTTTTGACCCTTGTAGTAGAAACGAAAATTCCATTCTCAGAGACGAAGAAACAGAGTCAATTGTCGTACAAATTGATGAACCACCTGACTTACTAGAGCTAGACAATACCGATACCGTCCATACTAGTAAAGAAAACCCCGTCCTGACTATACCTATTTCGGAAAACCCGCTAAACAACTACGAGAACCAAGTCCAAATTGTAACTATTCCATTCCCCAGCCTTACCAAAAATTGTACAAATATTCCCCACAAGAAGAAGAATTATTGCCCAGATATCTTTAGACAATTTAGAACAAAATATTATCACGTTTATCAAGGAATATTTAGACCCGAAATTCCGATACGCCCTGTATTTAGAAAGCGATAGTATCATGCCTAAATTCTGCGAAATAGTACAAAGAACATTCAAAACTTCTTCATATAAATTTATCCAATGTACAAAAATTTTAGAAGACGTAACCAACAGTGACGAAGAAAAACAGATTTTGAAAAGATACCACGAAGGAAAAACGAACCACCGAGGTATTGTAGAAACAGAAAGACGTATCAGGGAAACCTACTTTTGGCCCAAATTAGGAATCGATCTCAGATCATATATAAATAATTGTGAAATATGTCACACAAATAAATATGATAGAAATCCCCCAAATCAAAAATTTTCAATTACACCGACCACAAAGAAACCATTTGAAATCATCCATATCGATATCTATCAGATAAAAAATCAAAGGTTTTTGACCATAGTGGATGCTTTTTCGAAGTACGCTCAGGCTTACGCTCTTACCCATAAAAGCGGTATCGAAATAGCAAACAAACTGATTATATTTTTCAGTCACCACGGCATTCCTGAAATGAAAGTTTCGGATAGTGGCTCGGAATTCAAAAATGAAATTATACAGGAACTGGCAAAACTTCACAAAATCAAAATACATTTCGGAACGCCCGACCATCATGATTCCAATTCGATAGTCGAACGATTTCACTCGACCATTGCCGAACACATTTGGTTGCTGCAAGGCACTCATAAAGAAAATGACATAACCAAGCTGATGATCTATGCTATTTTAGGTTATAATAGCTCCATCCACTCAGCCACAAAAATGAGACCTGTTGATATTACTACAGGTCACATTTCAAACTCCGATCCTTTCAATATCGATTTAGAGTATCGAGTTCAAAGCGCATATGTAACAAATCATAAAGAAAAAACCAAAGAAATGTAAAAGATTCTAAATGAAAGACTTACACAACAAAAAGAGAAAAACATTGGAAATCCAAATAAAACTCGCGAAGAACCATTAGACTATCAAAGTGGTGATATTGCCTATAAGGGAACAACTCCGCGTAATAAAATTCTTCCCAAATTCAAAATCGTTAGAATAAGATCTGATGAAAACACCAAAATTAATACAGCAGACGGTAAAAAGATTCATAAGTCAAATTTAAAACGTCCCTTGTTTCAGATCCTTCCTGTTGATGACACTCAGCCAGGAAGTTCAAGTAATACCCCTTGACAAAAACCCAGGCATAATAATTACCCTTCAAACTAGGAACTTTTGATGAAACAATTAAATTACTCAAACGAAACGAAGATATCGTGACAGACCAATAAATAGAATATCTTCTAATCTATCTACGTTTATATATAACTTTACTCATCTACTAGAGACAAAATTTGCTTTTGAGCAAATTAGCTCATCATTACTCATTATATCCCAGTTACTTGTAGATCTGGAGAATGCCATTACATTCTCGAAAATGAATCTAGCTCACCCAAGCATAATAAATATCAACGAGTTAGAAATTATAGTCAAAATTCTAAAACGACAATACCTTCCTGAAAATTTAGTATTTGGTACTGAATCTAATAACATCCATAAATACTATGATATTTTGGACGTGGGCACCTACCAGAAAGAAAGCAAAATTGTTTTCGTAATAAAGTTTCCGTTAGTATTTCCAAATCAATATACACATTACCATCTATACTCTATCCCAACCTCTGAACAAACTACCCTTATTCCACCGGCACCCTATCTGACTATGAATGAAGTGTACTTTCAATATTCTACCACACCCTGTATGGATGTCCATGGGACCTACTATTGTCAATACAACGACCTTCTCCTTGGGGAGACCAAGATGGATTGTGTATTCCAAATACTGAATATTGGCACCACCCCTTCAGGATGCCGACGGATGCCAATACAAATCGATGTTGATATAATCGAACAAGTCGATGAAGCCCATTATATAGGGATCTTCAAGAATCCAACCCGAGTTCAAACAACTTGCCGAATTACAGGTATAGCAACTCTAATAGGGGTCTACCTAATAGCTGTTCCTCCAGGATGCCTGTTCAGAATACCAACGGACACTTACCGCAACGAAGCTACTGAAACACATTAACAGCCCCTACTGCTACCAGATTTGGCAATACCAAAGTTTGTCGAAATTGAGCCCATGCCACCAATAAAAATCCAGGACACCCCCCTGGATAAACTGTATGAACTTCGAGAAGAGACACGCCGAATTACACCCCTGCAGGCTGTAAATACATCTATGGTACATGGCTGGACAATCCCCCTGTATATTATCGTCGTATTGTTCATATGTGTGTTCATAACATTCAAATATAAACACTCAATATGGAACAAGAAATCTTCACCGCAACCCGAACCATCAACTACTGCCATGCCATTGGAAAGAAAAACGATTTTTGGAAAATAGTTTTTCATCTTCGAGGGGAGGAGTTACGTCACTGACAAATGCGACTCTGGCATTGTCCGCAGTTCCGCTGACGAGGCTTTCTTCTCAACGCCCGGTAAAAGAACTATCGGAGAGGCAGTCTGACATTACATTTTATATGATACAGTTGTTACTATAATTTTCACTTCGAATTTGTAAAATAAATGTTTTAACCTGGTTTCCAAATTCTTGCATTCATAACTTGCATAACATGCTGGTGCGGATTCAGCAGGAATTAGTTAGACATTTTCCTCATTCCGAATATGCTCTCATTGATACAACAAGTACCCAAAAAACGTTTGATTGAGCGATATGCATACTGCAATATAGTATGGTTTAAGAGTTGTCAATCACTTAAGGTAAATTATACAAGAATTTATTCGAAGATATGGATATGCAAAATGTCATAACAGGGTGAATGTTGAAAAAACCTCATGTGTACCTACTTTGAATGGTAATTATCATACAATATCGAAACAAGCTGCATCAAACTGATAAATAAGGAAGAGCATAAAATGCCTTCTTGGTGTAGGTACATTCAATAGACATAACTTGAATAATATTATGTGAATGATTGCTGCAGGGTGCTGCAAATGGATCAAGACATCCCTCATATATCGTGGGAAGAGCACTTGAAGCAATAACATATTCAATATTCATTTTGAATTTGTCTCTTGAATAAGTTATTAGATCCTTCAGATATAAGATAATTATATAAATATTTTTTATGATATGAGGATTAGTCCAAGATATCGTGCAATTTTTAACATCATACTGGAGAGATTTTCAAAATACAGGGTGGGGCACCCCATACGACACGGTCCCTGTGAACCAAACCACTATTTATTAGGGAATTCCTCCATTTCATTATTATATATTGATTAAAGCTACAAAAGGAAATTATTTTGGAATCTACAGGGCGGCTCAAAAATTGTGACATATCAAAGTTGTTTTTTTTAAATGAAACACCCTGTAATTCGTTACACTCCTGAATAGCTCAGGAAAAAATGATATGATTTCATAAAACGTTGTATGTACCTAACTATAACCGTTCTTGAGTTATTAATTTTTTTATAAAAATGCTAGCTACAATTAGAAACTGAATAACATCGAAATGTATAGAAATCATCCTTTCATATTGGGGTTCCCTATACCTAACCTTAATAGTTTTTCGGATACTGGCTTTTTCAAATAGTAGTTTTTCATTCACTGAATTATTACCGTCAAAAATGAAAACTTATCCCATTCAAGGGCGGATAGATATAATTTTAGCGATTGGTGAGTGTGAAGAGAATTGCCCTTTGGCGTCGAAGGTGTATGCCCAAAAATATCCGGACCAGAATCATCCAAACAAGTTGGTTTTCAAACGATTGCTACATGAATTTCGTAGGACTGGAAGTGTAGCTTATGAAAAGGCAAATATACCAAAACCTATGATTGGAAATGAGCAGAATGAATTTCTCATTATGGGATCTATAATAGAAAACCCTCATACGAGTCGACGTAAGATCGAGAAAGATACGGGGATAAGCAGACGGATCATTTCTAGGATAATGGATAATAAAAAAATGCACATTTCACCCGTACCGTATTCAGATGCACCAGGAATTATATGAAATAGACTTCCATCAACGAATAGAGTTTTGTCTATAGGTTCTGGACAAGTTAAGTGAGGATGAACATTTTTTGGATTCCATTTTATTTTCTGATGAATCTACTTTTCTTAACTAAGCACTGAATTCAGCATTAAGCGCTGAATTAGAAAAGTGCTCGGAAGCACAGTGCTAAGGAGCACAAAAGTGCTTTGAGCACTTTCACGAGCACTAAGCACTGTGCTTTGGGACAGCTCTGGATTCATTACTCAGGCTCCCATGATTCTCTAGTACATCAGTTTTGTGCCAGTAGATCAATCATTTGGAAAATAATTCTTCTGTATAAAAAACACCAGAGATACCATCTGCAATTCATGAAATATTGTTTATTCTCATCATGCCTAGATGAATATGTGGACGTTATAACCAGAATTTGCTAGATTTCCATTTTTCAAAATAGTAATTACACTAACAGTGTGTCATGAAAATTACAGCATCTTGAATGCTTTCATTGGTTGGTTTCTTGAAAAATTTATATTCTGATAGAAAAAACCTCTGCACCACCTCCCAAAACCCACGCTTCATATGTCGTAGCTCTATTTTTCAAGTCCATATATAAGGCAGTTTGAAAAATAAGATATATTTGAAATCAATATCTAATTTTTCAATATGAAAATACATGTTACGAGCAATTATTGAACTGAATCAAATGTCCAGCCGGAACATTGAATCATAGCTATTCATAACCAATTTTCTTTTATAACTTTTTGCCCATTGTCACCATTGAATAATGTTATTTATTGACGATGAATCAAATCCATACAAAAAGAAGTATATGGCACAATTGTAACTTAACCTATTTCAAGTGTGAAAAATGTGAAAAATTAAATTGAAGGTAGACGGCTGTCATTCGATATCATAGATAAACATTTCATTCTGAATAATATTTGCTCTTGACGTTTTTTCCTTACCTGACAGATGAAGTTAGAGGATCAATGAATAATGAAAGAACAAACCAGTAAGTCTGTTATTCGAATCATAAATTTTATATTGAATGTGTTTATGAGTTAACCATACAAACTGAAATATCATCAGACCATTTACTAATTATTTGTTCAACCCCAAAGCTATAAAATTATTAGGGGAACGTAATAAACTTCAATTCAATAATTCCTCATTGTTTTCAGAATGGTTGTGTAAGGAATCAGAAAAACTTGAGCAAGTTAGACGAGACGGTGACGTATATGTTCGTAGGTATCAAAATTTCCTCTCACATCAATGAACCTGCTCTTAGTGAGGTAAATCTACCGTATTTCTCTGAAGATGTGATGTGATGTGATGTGACATTCATTTATTTTTCGAACTATGGTGGTGTATTGCGTTTTCCAGATCAATTAGATTTCTCCAGGTTGATTAAATTATGTACCAGTTGTGTAGATTTTTATAATTATGGAATTATTACCGACAGATTAGTCAACGAAAGGCATTTATTCTGATGTGAATGTTTTTTTAAGTAAATGATTGAGAAACAATTTCATGTGCTTGGTACAAATAATATTCTATACATATGTGGGTGGTTTCATATCTGTATTCAACTGATTTTTAGGTGAGTTGATCGATATTGACGCTATTTCAATTATTTTTCACACGTGAAAAGTGGAGTTTCCAAACAGTGTGAATGTTTGTAAAACAAACGTAGTTTTGCAATTCACACCAGTGTTTAAGCACATCTTTCACAATTGAATCATACAATATTTTTTGATACGGATTCAAATTTCAGATCTACTGATATATAGAGCAAACAATGTTGGTTGTTTGTTTACAAATATGGATCTTTTGTGAATTGTCGATCGAAAAATATGGTGGAACTCAGCCGGTTGCATTACATATATCCAAGATATTTGATCGCGTTTGGCACCATACTTCTTGCCATACTTCAATCTTATGGCTTGCCCTCTGCCCCCCTAGTTGTGTTCCTTGCTATATAGCTTTCTCTCAGACCGATTTCCTCATTTGGTGGTTGATGTAGTATTATCCCACACACTACAAATCAGTGCTGGTGTTCTGCAGGCATCAATGATTTGTTGGGGCTGCTTCATGTCCAGTGTACAGCTTTGCGGATGATAGTACGCTTAAGGTATACCGCTTAATCTTCCAAAGTTTCCAGTCAAAGCAGAATTGAATGGGGAAGAGCCATTTGTCTTGTGAATGAAACTTCGCTTACAAACTCGCTCCTTTCTCTGAAACACCGCATGAAGGTTGGCGATAATGCTTTGTTTTATAAATATGCTCATGGACGATGCTTTTCTGAAGTGGCATCAATCGTTACACCGATTTTTGTTCGAAAATATCTGCGACTGAAAGACAAACTTTTGTCGCTATTTTCCATCGTTCTAGATAACCTCTTGGGAGGTAATGAACGATTTCTGTGAGTGTTAGTTTTTAATAACATTCTCCCTATTTAATTTATTTGATGAATTTTCAATGAAAACCAGAGAAAATTCAAAAATCAACTATCTGCATGAAAATGCGAATTTTCACTTTCAGTTTTTTTTTTCAGTTAAAGTCTTCTCATAATATCTATCAGATGTACTTTTTCAAATTTCATGGAAAATGTTCCCCTTTTCAGTACAATATAGTTTTACTTTACTGTCATATAAATAGCCCTTATGTTACTCCCATTTCCACTATTCCTTATGTAGGAAATCATTACGTGTGATGCTTGGAATGCGCACTGACCACCCGCGGTGTTCCTGTAGGTTTTTCACAGCTGAACCCCTTCCCTACTTATGAGGTTTTATTATTTTTTCATACGTCAGCATTGTTTCAATCAGGCCCTGTCTCTGAAACCCCGATACATTCGGAGGGCGCGCTGGTATCGTTTACCCAGATAATCACTTCCCACGTCCGTGGGCTGAGTGATTTCTAGGTCCGATAATCATGTGCCTTGAGTAGACGGTGTGAAACAAGGATGACGACCTTCTGCATATTTCCGGCTGAGATTCCTGCCGCATCACGGCAAATCGGTATGAATTTTAAATTAGAGATCAGTTTGTCCATCATTCCATCAAGGACCTCTATGATCAGATTATTTTATTATCATTATTCTTTTCATTATTATAATTTTTATTGTTATTTTCATTGTTCATCTGTATATATTGTTCGAGACTGACACTTGACTTCCCTTTTTTTTCGCTATTTTTTATGTTATGTATTAGTCAAGAATTCCATGTCTCACTATTATTGACAAATCGCATTCAATATGCAAATTTCCTAACTCATCGAAATAATTCATTCATTGTGAATTATTTATTTCAATTTAACAATGTTTTGCTGTGAAATAACTGTTCCCCCGATGACTTCGATAAAAGCCATTAATAACTCTCATTTCAAAGTCAAATGTTATTAACTAAATGAAAAAAATTATATGTTGAGCTGCCTTTCATATGAACACATACACGCCTATGATGTTACAAAATCTGACATTAACTACTATAAAGAGCAATTTCTCATCGGTGAACACGAATTCATCATATTCTTTGCTATTATGTAGGGCTGTGCTTGTTTATTGTGATCAAATCTTTATTTCGCTTCATTTATGTTTTTTCACGTAGTATTTCTATTGTGTAAAATGAATTTCTCTCTGGCGCTATCTATCTGCAAAATGCTGAACTGACCCAGTTGATTAAACGAACCAATTTTTATAAATTTGCTGGTTTTTGGTACATTGACGCGAAATTCTCACTTCCATAGTTTCTCGTCAACAACGTTGTGTGAAATCTTTATTGACATGATATAAGGCAGAAAGGTGCATTCTATAGGTTTATTGGTTTACGCAAAAAAAATCACGAATTTTTAGAAAAAAAATAATCTCGATTGAATGTGGTCAAGACGTATCTTGGGCTTAGTGAAATTATTTAGTTTTTTCCAATACTGCTTACTGTGCCACGTGTTCCTAGACAGTTGAGGACTTTTGTACCCCGTTCTGCGATTCAGAGGTAGCGTGGCCTGGGGGTGATAATTGCCCAGTATAAGTGAGTAGCAAAATGTTCCATGAATGAGGTAAATTCAATGACACAAAAAATAAACGTTCAAACAACCTTTAACCTATAAACTACTGCAATAACAAATAAAAATAATGATTAATGTATGAAAATCAATTGATTTTTAAAAATCTAAATCGAAAAATTTTGAGTAAAATGATATATCAGGCCTTAATCTTTCAAGAAAATAATTGAATTTATAAGAGTTCTTTGTTTTTCATAGGTACAATTTTCATTTTACAATATTCGGTGCAGTAGTTCATGAAGAAAAGCTTGGTTTCTAAAACATTTCCTAACCTTTTACGCTTGTGAGCTTCCAGACCAAAGGTTTTTTCGTCGAAATTTTCCACGTCCGAAATCAAAAATTGCCTTATTTCTACACGTTCTCTATCTGCCCTGCAGAAGGGCAAGGAGTGAAATTAATCTAAGTAAATAGAATTAATCGACGGTCGAATGTTTTTTACCCAACTGATTTTTTTTTCTCCGTAATTTTCGACATCCGAAATCGTCAGAAATTTTTCCGAATTTCGACAGTTCGATGGTTTTCACTTTTTATGGATTTTTTCGATTTCACTTCTTCACCAACGAATTTTTTTTTTCACGGTTGCAAGAATTATCATATTTTTCACGAGATGAAGGTAGGTTTGAGCCCCCAACCAACCGTAATTTTCGAATTCCGAAATTGTCGATAATTTCTCTCAATTCCCACGCATTCTCTATCCACCCTTCAGGAGGGCAAGGGGGATTTTTTTTCCAATTATTGTATCGTCATCGATTCTTGATATAATTGCAAAATTTCAGCGCAATCGGATTCCAGCAAGTGCTCGAAATATGTATTTGCAAGTATTGCATGAGAAAGACATACATACAGAACAAAAGAACGATAGACAAAAAGACATACGAATAGAGGAACTCAAATGAAAGCTTGTAATATATTTTTTTATCGATTTCAAGTCTGGTTTAAAGCTCAGAAATTTGAAAAAACTACTTTCGTCCCACTTGCTGTTCGGTATAGAATAAAAACGCACGAAATCCTCTCAAAACCTACGCCTCTTCTTACTCGGCGTTGAACTATGAAGTTTTTAACTCAAGAATTTTCATTTGTCAGTACAGAATATGACAATAGAGAATTAGGAAGCAATTTATCCATTTTCCCACTAATAGATGCCTCAACAGTAAGTAACATTTACATAATACATAATTACGTTGATTATGACCGATAATTTTGATTGAAGATACTGGACAAGACACGATATAATTGAGATGGTTATGACTGACAATATTGAATAGTAACAAGATTATCTGTATAATGGAAATATATTGATAATCAAATGTAAAAACTCGTGCTTCAGAATAATTCAACTACTTGTCATTTCTTTTTTTAGCTTGGAAATGGATGGAGTTATTTAAAAATATTATTTATCGAAATTATGACTGTTATGTCGTAGAACAACTACAGGAGTCTATTTCACAGTGGTAGTAATATTCAGTCAACATAACCCATAGTGAACAGGAAATTAACTTACATCAAAATCTACTGAATAGTATCCAAAAATTATTGGGTTCAAAATAACGACAAAGACATAAGCCATAACCGGTGGAACTAAATCATTCAGAAAATATATGTGTATGCCAAAACTTTGAAAATAATTTCTGAACACATTTCTTTATCACTCTTGAGAAAGCCAACGTTCAAAAAGTATTAGATATATCTTATATCGTATTCAATATCATGAAATTTCCCAGCGTGAAATAGTCTATATGGCACTCTGTGAGGTATTATTTATTTTCTTCGAACACGGCGCGCCTTCTCCTTTCTGTTGACGACAGGTGAAGGTGCCTTTGCCGCCCCACGACTGCGGAAAAAAGGAGGCTTTCTGCATCCTCGCACACTACGGTGAGCACGTTCCGCACAGCTGTATTTCCATTCAAATAAGAGAAATGATCAACTATCTCTATTCTGGGAGTTTTTGAACAGTATTGTGTCATCGAAACCTATTCGAGTTTTAATAAATCAAACAGGCAGTTTTTTCCTTCCAAGAACAAAGGAGCTCATGATCACATTCAGATAGGTGTAAAAGAACAAATAACTAATACCATACTGAGAAAAATAAAGTTCTCATGACTTAATATTATTAGTCGACGTAAATTAGCAATAAGAATGCCATCAAGGAGGAATAATTCATAAAGTTTTGAAAATTTGGTTGCAGACTCAGGATAGACATTCAAATATAGATCAGAAGAGTTCACACCTTTCAGAAGGGTGCTTCATCCCCTTTAACTTGAGAAACAACCCCCGTACATGACATCCTGGTAGTTTTTCATTTTTCTCTCGAAAACTGTTATCCTGGATATTCGATAAACAAATCATTGATATAATTGAATTCAAAGAAAAATTTGAAATTTCTCATTTTCAAGAAAACCAACCCATTTTCCATCCCTATGGTACGCCCATTATTTAACGCGCCGCTACTGTGAAGAGGACATTACAGTTTTGCAGGTTATGCATGACTTGTTCATCCGCCACATTTGAAAAGCATTTTAGTCATAAGATATAATTATGAGTTCTGTGTCCGAAGCGCGTTCAGTTGTTCGACCCGGGTGGTTCTTCGATGGAACCTACACAAGTTTTCATCAAACTTATTTGCTCACTCGATTATAATTTAGCTTAATCATAGCTCACTAGCTTCAACAAGCTGATTTGCTTATTTACTCAAAATTTAGCTTGCTTATAGCTCCTTAGCTTGAACAAGCCTAGTTGTTTACCTGCTCATAATTCAGCCTGCTTGTAGCTTACTAGCTTCAATGGGCCTATTTGTTTCCTTGCTTATAATTCAGATTGCTTCTTGCTTACTTGCTGCAATAAGCCTATTTGTTTACTTGCTTATATTTCAGATTGCTTATGGCTTACTAGCTGTAATAAGCCTATTTGGCTACTTGCTCATGATTAAGCTTGCTTATAGTTCAGTATCTTATGATATAGACCCACTATAACTTATTTGACTCATTAGCTGATAGCTTCACTATCTTATTACTTTATCGCTTATTAGCTACTAGGTTTACTTGACTATCGTTTCATTACCGAATAGCTTATTAGCTGATGTTTCCATTAGCTTATGGTTTACAAGCTTCAACTAGCTTGTTCATTATTATTTTTTTGCGATAAACTTGTTAAGAGGAAATGGAATGCGTTTAATACCGTTTGCTTATATTTGATGTATGAATGGTGGCCTGCGCTTGAGCTCTCGCGATGCCTCACTGAGTAGTAGTAGCAATCCTGAGGAGGCCGCGGCCGCTGCCGCAGCCAGGCAAGTAGGACCCAATGGGCCCTTTTTGCCATCTCCCGCTCTCCACATAACTACATTGCCTCTTCTAGTCTTCCTTTCCGAACCTTTGTGACCTTCTAGTGAAGGTCAGTATGGTTGTCCACATAAGTTCCTCTTGTTGGAGTTTTTCGACTTCGCAGATTTCGAATCTTAGCCTCCCGTACGCCTCATACTCGCCAAGGAAGTGAGACGAAGTTTCCTCGTTTTCTTCGCACATATGGCAAGTGGGACTGTCTTTTATACCCATCAGTGACAGGTGTCTACCTAGTTTGTTATGGCCTGTTAGTATTCCTACAAGCCACGTCATCCTTGACTTGCTAGAGCCGGCCACAAAGTCTTTTGACTGCCTGCAGCCGGCGGTATTCCTCCAAGATTCGTTTAGTTCTCTTTCCACTCATTCATCTAGGGCAGAAGAGATTTGACTTCTTGCAATGCCTAGTACTAGCTCCGGCCCACAGAACGGCCGGCGCAGCGGAACCGGTTCTGGCAAGCTCATCTGCCACCTCGTTTCCCGGCACCCCCCTGTGACCAGGGACCCATACCAACTCGACTTCCTTTGTTTCAGCTAATTTTTCAAGAGCATCTCCGCATTCCTGTACCAGAACTGAGCTTGGTCTAGGGTGACAGATAGTTTTGAGCGCTGCCTGACTATCCGAACAGATTCTCTGTTCGGGCCCGTCTTTCACCTCTTGCCTCGTAGCTACGGTTAGAATGGCGTACACCTCGGCTTGGAAAACTGTTGTGTATCTTACCAGAGCGTAGCTTTCTGGTATATCTCTTCCTTCCAGGTAGATGCCTGCGCCCGAAGCCTGTTTGTCAGTTAGACGCGAACCGTCTGAGAAGTCTAAGAAGTCTTCTAAGAAGGTCTCCCAGTTGGTTGCTCTAGGGCTTCGGCGTGGAGAAACATTCTCTGTCTCAGCGTAGACATTGAACCTTATCATTCGGTGGGACAGGAAGAAGAGGAAACCGCAATACATGTAATGTGCCAGTGCGAAGGACTAGCAAGGGTGCGGTTTCTACAACTTGGAGATGAAAAGCCAAGAGCGGAAAGCTATCTCGAAAGGCCATTATCAAATTTGCTCAGTCTGATGAAATGGACGAAGCTAGATGATGTGCTATAAGCAATCGGAGCCTCCACAATAGATCTGAAAAGGTCGCAGTGGATTAGGCCAAGGGGCCAGCTCCCTTGTAACATCTAACATCTAGTGAAGGCAAGATGTATTTTAATAAAGTTGTCCTTATTCTAGATTCTACTGCTCGTTCGTACATGTCAAAATAACGTCGACTTCATTACTACATTATTGGGTACTGCAATATATCCCTCTAATAATTCAAACTTCCAGCACTGAAATAAACCGTACAAATTAAGGTGCTGAACTCTTCGAAGACTGCCTCATAGTATCACTATAAATACTTTAAAGTTATGAGTACTAAAGATCACTATAATACTAGATTATACCACGGGTCAATAATAATAGGAATTTTTCCTGAGGAATTTTTATCAAGTCGCATTAGCGGTGAGGGAGAAACATTCCGAGAGAATAATAGCCCTTGTTTTGAATAGTATAGTCTAATGTATTTATTTTAGATTTTCAATGAACAACTATATTCACCAATAACATTTAAATTATCAGTGAACAATTAATAAACTGAACTGGTCTTGAATAATCATTAACTATGGAAGAGTTTTCAACACGAATATTTGGAATTTCTGTTGCTGTAAGGGAAGAAGATTCTTCATTACTATTTATCTGTTTAGGAATAGTATGTGCTGTAGTTAGTTTATGTATCATTGACTGATCAATGTATCCTTCATAGATTTCCAGCCCCCATGATGCTTGAATCCAGTTATATTGCCTCCTCCAATCTGCAATAACAATTATTTTTTCCTGTAACCAGCTGTCGTCCCCTTACGAACGGTAGCCCTCAAAAGTCAAAACATTACCGAGGTCTTACTTTTGAACATGCGATTCCTAGCACCTTCTCAGCTTATCAGAATGAAAATCTGTAGTCGATAGGATTTGAACCTACCCGACCAGCAACTTCAATGGCTTTGAACGTGACGGTCTCAACCACTGAGATACCTGACTATTATGTATTAATTTATTCAGCAAAGTATTGAATAAACTTATGACTTTGAGTTGAACTTTTTAATAGAATTGTCAAGTCTTACAAAACTGTAATGCTGATGATGAAACTCCTTCTCGGGTTTCGGTTTCTATCTCCTCCTCTAGTACTTCTCTAAAATGAATTCTGTTTCTTCTGAGTATTTTGTCATTGGACGTTTTGATAATATATGATTCTAGTTCATCTGAGAGTTGGGAAGTTTAATGCCGATAAACTCACCTTCAATCAGGTTGAATAATGTGTTCATTTGATCATTTTCACTACGCTGCCATCATATCATGTATATTGATTTATTCAGCGAATTATATTATTGAATAAACTTATGACTTTGAGTTGAACTTTTTATTAGAATTGTAGAGTCATACAAAACTGTCATGCTGATGAAGATACTGAATGTTATAAAAATAACTACATGACACTGACCCAGGCTTCAGGTATTTAAGTTTAAATATTTGGCAATTTGTCTGCAAATTTGTTTTTTCCTATGCGTTGTATTATACATTTGAGTTTTTTGATAATATTGAAAAAATTATTTGATTTTTACATGTGATGGGCGAAGATCGATGTACTTCTTTACAATATTGTAAAACGTACTGTTCATAGTGAACAATTTTGGTTATAGTCTTGGTTATTGTTATTAATAACTGTGTTTGGAAATTATTCACGTATCCAATATTCATTTCATCAAGCTATTTCGAGCGGCATGCGCCCATAATTCCAATAACTGATATAACCAAATGAGAATACGAGCTTTTGAATAGAACTGATTAAATATGTATATTTACTTCATGCAAAAGAACAATTTCATCAGGATCTTTGTCATTAAATTTTCTAATTTGTTCCGGGGTCAGAGCGGAAGACTTCTGTGCATGAAATCTTTTAGATTTCATTTTTAAAAACGCTCGTAGTTTGTTATATTTTTCAGATCAACGTCATGGTTTATCCTCAACATAGATTTAGTCATTGAATAGGATGACCATAATAATAATCTCAATACAAATACACAAACACTATGTGTTTGACGCTGATACTTTTGAGTTTGGTTTAAGATGTCTAAAAACCCTGGTGTATAGACTGATTAGATTTTGTTTAGATTTTTTTGAAGACAAAACAAATGAAATAGTTGTTTTCTTTTGTAGTCGGCTCCAGAGATGGTGTTCTCTTCTGTCAGCACTGTTTTATTGAAAAAATAAAACTACTTATATTGTATAATTTTTCCCAAAAAAATCTGAAAACAATTTGAAAGTCAATAGTTGCGGTGTAATAAATAAAAATGTCTGCAATTTTCTTAAATTATTGATGTGTTTCTTCATTTTCCTTATATTTTATAGTATTTTTCAACACATTCAATTAATAATATTCAATTAATAATTTGATCATGTTCCGTTCTTGTGCCGACAATCTGAAAAGATGAACACAATAGGTAACTAATTCATATTCAGTACAGAGAGTGAGTATCTACCACTTAGAATCTGTAACATACTTTGAAACAGCATCATGTTTCAAAATTCGCCATGCATGTTGACAATATTTTATGGCAAAAATCTTCCAAATAAAATATAAAACTATGTCAAGCAGGTACGGTGCACAAAAAACAAAAATACCAGTGGAATGAGCATGCAAATCTTGACATTTCCAACACTTCAAATCTCTTTGGATGGCCGTAGAAGAGTTGCAAAAAAATTAAAATATTTTCTCGGGCTATAAAATATAAAACTATGTCAAGTAGGTACGGTGCACAAAAAACAAAAATACCAGTGGAAAGAGCATGCGAATCTTGACATTTCTAACACTTCAAATCTATTTGGATGACCGTAGAAGAGTTGCGAAACAATTAAGTAAAATGTTTTCTAGGCCTATAAAATATAAAACTATGTCAAGCAGGTGTGCACAAAAAACAAAAATACCTGTGGAAACAGCATGAAAAGCAATACCACACTATGTTCTTCAATATGCGGCAATAGGTCGAATCTCTTTGGATGGCCGAAAAAGGATTTAAAAATATTTACGTATTTTCTCGGGCTTTCGAGCATTATTAAGGAGGTACCCTTGCAAAACAAAATTAACAGGAGAAAGATTAGAGAAAAAAAAATCATCGTATTATACGATTATGTGAGGGAAGGAAGTATGTCTTGCTGCTAATACTTTGGTACACTTTAAAACAAATTTACCAGTTCCTATCCACACTATTCAAAATTATGAAACCGGATGATATTTCTTTATCACTTTGAATACGAATATTTAGTCTAAGAAATAGTTTCATCAGATCATGCATAAGTCGCAAATATCAACAGACTAATTTTTTTTTGTCTATCGATTGTGCAACCTTCATGACATAATCTTCGGCAGTTCCGGTAAGTCGTCCACAATACAAACATTTATTTTCCATGTCATCCGAGCATTGAATAATAACGGTTTTCATATGGTTTCTGAATTTAATAATGTCTACATTATTTTTTAGAGATCGGGTATTACCAATATTTTCAAAATAATTGAGAATATACCGCAACTAAAAGTGTCTGTTTGTTTGTCATGTTCTAACACTGAACATGTCCAATTTTCAAGTTCAAATGGCCTTTTGTTCAACTTATTTTATTAAGGAAGATATTTTAAGAACTTCTTTAAATATGAATTTCAAAGAGATTTGAAGTGTTGGAGATGTCAAGATTTGCATGCTCTTTACACTGGTATTTTTATTTTTTGTGCACCGAACCTGCTTGACATAGTTTTATATTTTATAACCCGAGAAAACATTTTAATTTTTTTGCAACTCTTCTTCGGCCATCCAAAGAGATATGAAGTGTTGGAGATGTCAAGATTTTCATGCTCTTTATAGTGGTATTTTGTTTTTTACTGATTGACATAGTTTTATATTTTATAGCCCGAGAAAACATTTAAATTTTTTTGCAACTCTTCTACGGCCATCCAAAGAGATTTGCAGTGTTGGAAATGTCAAGATTTGCATGCTCTTTCCACTGGTATTTTTCTTTTTTGTGCACCGTACCTGTTTGACATAGTATTATATTTTATAGTTCGAGAAAATTTTTTAATTTTGTTGCAACTCTTCCACGACCATCCATAGAGATTTGAAGTGTTGGAAAGTCAAGATTTGCCTGCTCTTTCCACTGTTATTTTTGTTTTTTTTGGGCACCGTACCTGCTCGACATAGTTTTATATTTTATAACCTGAGAAAAATATTAAATTTTTTTGCAACTCTTCTACGGCCATCCAAAGAGATTTGAAATTTTGTTTTTTTTTAGAAATGATTCTATAATGCATTTTGTCAACGGAATTATGCTAAATTTCAAGTTAATCGGACAACCAGAAGTGTGTCAAAATTCGCTTGCAAAATTTGACCAAAACGAACGAACGAAGTAACAAATGAAACTAAATAAAAACTTGTCCATTATGAATGTAGTAAATCGTTGTTTCGTACAATTCTCCCTATAAATACAAACATTTCTGGAAACAGTATTTCTATTTCATATTCAATTCGAGTTTTTTCGGACAGTTCCAAGTTTCTTACACATTTCAATAGTTCCTTGAATAATAATAGGTACCTTACCTAAAAATTTGGTAATGAACATATCTGTGGAAACAATTGATGTGGCAATTCCGTAGACGGTCACTCCTCAATTCCACTTAAGGTATAATCAAAACCAGAAACTGTGGCCAGAAAAGTGTGGCTAACTTCACGTAAAAAATGTAAACAAAAATGTAACAAATTGGACTGCTTGGGGACAGTGATTTCGTATACCTATTTCCATTATCATATTGTTTTATTGATTTCATGTTCGTGAATCGTGAGCAAAACTTCAAACTTCTGTTCATGAAAATTGACCATAACAAGAAAACCGACGGTGGCGGTGCACTCAAGTGTCGCGGGATATTCGAAAATCAGCCCACAGATTCATTTGTTTTCTCGTAATCAAGTTGGCGAATGTCTTGCGTTATATCCCACAGTTTGGCATCTTAGTTTGGTTACATTGTTTCCATGGTATTATTTAATTCGAGAAATTTTGTGATGGGAGTACAAGAGGGAATGAAGACTATCAAGAACAACATGTATAATACTTACATTATGTATTAGTCGTGAATAAATACAATTAACTCTTATCAGGGACTGAATTACTCATAATTGGTACCTTCATATTATCAAAATCTGCTTTAGTGATTTTCAAAATGTGACCCCTGCAGGTATTAAAATTTTCATTTAGTACAACAACCGAGAGTTTTCTTCACATGCTACAGCGAGTAAATGACATCATCTGTAAAGTTCAAATGCTAATAAATCTGAGAATAAATCAAATTTTCCTGTAAAGAGTGAAAGTTTAATCCTAAGAAAGAGTACCTAACTACCTATAAGGGATTAATGATCCGGCTTCTGTGAAAATGCAAGAAAGGTTGCGCGTTGGATAATTTATCAGGATTCATATCTTGTCTACATTTATCAATATTTCGTAACGAAGATGTACGTCATTCAGATATTATCTCAACAAAAAAATAAAAAAGGTCGTGAAACATTATGAAATTACCATTCGATTGAATTAAGCAGTTTGCTCGAATAATCTAATAACAACTCGTTTTATATTTCTTTGGTTCAGCATAGTCACTCCATAGGGGTATGAAAAATAAATAATTTCTGTAGGATATTTGTTCCATGTCATTCATTTCTAGGGAATGTGTGAAAAAATTATTCGTAACTTAATAAAAAATGTGAATCAATTAGGATTCGAACACGGGTTTTACGGTCTATGGCCATATGTCAAATCAAATCAAATAGGGTACATTTCTAGATTCTGAATATACATATCAAGTGTAATAACAGGTCACTAGACATCATAATTCACTCTTCTCTACCCAAGGGGTCACGGGAGGATGGGAATGACGGGAGCAATAGTATTCTTTATAAAACTGGTATGACAATTGTTTTATAAATGTCGGGATTGAATCGACGCCTGCAAGCATTCTAAGGGTTTCCATTTGAAGGTATCGTCTGCTTTCAGTGGTAATACGAAAAACTTTGTTCTGCGTCCTATCCAACTTCGCCAAAGGCGTAGGTTTCAGGCTACAGAACACTGAACAGGAGTAAACCATCGCGGGTCTTATAATTTGCTTATAAATCAGCATCTTGTTATTCAAAAAATAATTTGGAGCCGCTCCCGCCCTCTGAATGGTTCAAGTTATATGTCTTCCAAAGTTAAGTTGCTTGTTCAGTTGTACTCCCAGGTACCTCGTAGGGGTGACGTTATCAACGGTCTCGTTGTTAATACCCAACTTCCTATAGAGCTTTGTAAAAGTATACTATTTTTTCGGAGTTAATTGTTTTCGACTTAGCCGTATTCACCTCTATCTTGTTCTACGCTAAATAGGTACGACCTTCCTATCCAAATGAATATGGATTCTTGTTTGGGCAGCGAAGTTCGAGAAGGAATGAGCGTAGATGGCCCTATCGTCTACATACAAAGCTGGGCCCATATCTATTCTCTCGCATTGCGAAAAGTCTTAGGTATGAAGGGATAACAAGTGCGGTGATAAACATGAACCGTGCGGGGCGTACTATATATGAAGGAATGTCTACCAACAGCATTTCGTAGATAAGACCCTGCGAAGTCTTGCTATCTCCCTTTCTAAGGCCGAATTGTACATCAAGAATCATTTTGACTTTCTCCTCGAGACTCAACAACCGTTCTGAGAGGAATCTTCTCGACTATCTGGGCAATCACAATCAGGAGCGAGATAGCTATCTAGTTCGTGGCCATCCATGCCCGGTTTCAGGAGCAGTATCACCAGTGCCTTCTTTAGGCAGCCTGGGTAATAATCTCATTTGATGATGGCATGAATTAGGTGAAAAAACTGGACAAGGACTTTTCGTGACAGATTTCTGAGTGGAACGGCATCCAAGCCGTCCGGCCCGGGCGCCTCATTAGTCGGAAGTCGTTTGATGACTTTCATCAGCTCCTTATAGTTTGTCATCACTTTGATAAACCTTCGACGACCAATAGGGGAGATACAGACTCTCTAGAATCTTTCGCTATCTGAGATTTTCGCCTGCGTTCCTCACCATATTTTGTGAACGTAAGCGAAGCGTTCCCCGAACAATTTCGCCTTTCGAGGGTCCGTCACCAGTCTCTCGTCACCCCTCTCCACGGCTGGAATCGGCGCGAATTTCTTTCTGTTTATCCTTCCATACGCTATCATTATTGTCATTGATCATATCCGTAATCTCTCTTCAGAGTGGTCAACTCCTTAACGTGCGGTGGAATGATATTTCGGTTACTTTTGATTGTAATCTTCTTAAACGGCATACTCTCTAGAAACTGGAATATTTCCACCTCCTCAATTTAATCTTTTGAGATGTTTGACTTGATCGATGTCATAGCATTCAAAAGCCTCCGGAACTCGGGCCAGTTGGCATTTCGGTAATCGTACACTTCAACCGAAATACTACCGGATCGTGATTCGAAGTCATTTCATTAATGGCCTCGAGTTCACTCATATTAGTCACATTCTTGTTGACTTACCAACAAGTCGACTATAGTCAGAGGGGTCCCATTCCAGGGGCAATGTATTGGCTCATTCGAGTGCACAATTACCACGTTGTTATCAGGGGAATATTCAAACAAAGTCTCACCATTGCCCTTAACAATGGTGAGCTTCCACTTCAATCAGCCCGCCTAGCGTTATAGTCCCCGGCCAGCAATACCTTATGACCGGTATAACACAGATTCTACAGATCAGCACAGGAGAACCTACTGTTTGGTGCATTGTATATTGCAAACATATATGTCCCATCAGCTAATTTTATACCAGAATGTTCTAATGGACTTTGCTGAGGAAGGAGCTGCGCGTGCGCCATACTATTCCTAATGAGGATGGCAACTCCCCCCTCTCACTGCTTTAGGGCGATCGACCTTAATAATCGTGAAGCCCTTCAGGCTGAATCTATGATATGGCCTGAGCCATGTCTCGCAAATAAGTAATAGGTCTATCTTATGCCTGTCAATAAAGTCAATAATAAGGAAAGATTATTAATAGTCAATAATAAGGAAAGCTTATCATTAGTCAATAAAAAGCGAAAGCGGAAGCTTATTATCGACCAAACTTTCAGACCCTGCACAAAAATGATAACGGTTGCTGTCTTCCAGAACTTCTAGGGCAGGAAAGATGCAAAAATCGGAACTGAAATGGAAAAATGTGGATGACCGGTACTCGAACCTGGGTGTTACGGTCTACGGGCATATGTACTAACCACTACTCCATCCTGTTTCGAAAATCGACGATTCACATATCAAATTCAGTTGTGTGTTAGTATAAGACGACGATGAGGATTGAATGAAAAGATGTACACAATTCAGTTCTCATTTTCATCTTTCCGTCTGCTTTTCCAAAAACTCTTTTCGAATGTAATTCAACTACAGACGTGAAACTACTTCATTTTTATTCGTTACATTTATTGGAAACTCTCCGGCACACTTTTCGAACTTTGTTCGAATGCATGCATTAACTTTTTCTTGAGTATGTGCTACCGAGGAGCGCTTCTTGCTGTTGAGCTCTGGATGTCATCATCTGTTGGCTGGTAAGAACCTTGAAATATGTTATGTATTCAGTTGGTGACTACCAACCAGCTTGATTACTCTTTTCAATTTCAATAGAGCCCTCCTAAGGAACATTGCACAAATAGAGGTCAGATGTAGTTGAATTTCCATAAGAAAAAGTAGTTGTTATTTGTCGAATATTAGCCTCATAGTTTCCATTTTGTTCAGATCTTTGAAGAAGAGGGTATTTCGAAGTTGTCTGAATTATCAGTTTTATTTATTTGAAACTCTGCGGCACACTTTTCGAACTTTGTTCAAGTGATCCAAGAAGTTTTCCAAAGCGTACTTGTTGAATCAGATAACTTGTGGCTGACTTCGAAAGATATATACTCTCTTTGGTCCCTTAAGTCAGATGAAAACAATGATATGAAATGCTCAGGGTAGCCGGCGAACGCCTCTTCGCACCTTATATCTAAATATACGAAAATCACCAATAAGTGGCGGTAGGCACTCCTCAGCGGCAACACTAAATGGGGTCTTGAGTACACTTGAACACGTTACGATTCTGCCAGTAGTGGGATTCCCAGTGCTAGTCTCCCGCAGAAGACTTAAGCGTAAAGAAGAAGGATGGATGAGTTGTTCCACCGTATACAAAATATATGTCGATCCAGATCGGTTAGGGTAAATCCAAAATGTCGGTCTGCCAAAAATAGTGTAACTGTTATGAGTAAGCTTTCGACTAGAACAAAGACACCCAAGGATGTTCTAATAATTTCATGATTGAAACGAATTGTTCTGTTATACATTGAACAACAAATTGAAATTACGTTAAAATACAAATAAACATAAATTTATTAGGCAGGCCTCGTTATCAAATATCAATTCGTTGAGCATATTCCAATAATATATCTATATGCTACAATATTAGTTTCAAGCTTAAAATACATTCAGTTCCAGAGCAGGTATGAAAATGCATACAATAATCTAATGCACTTTGATCAGTTGAATTTCGAATGTGCTCAAAGCTCATGGTTGCAAACGTGATCATGTACTTGCAACAAACCTGTATATTCGACATCATCGGAGTAGTAACTGATATATTCAATCAGAGCAGTGAGTTCATTAATTAATGGAACTAATTATATCAAATAAATCACATACATAAGTGATTCGCGATGATTCAATCCAGATCATATCAGAGATACAGTTGATAAATTCGAATAGCTATTACATACACAAGTATCTGAAACATAGCGATTTCTGCATTATTATTGAATAATGACCTCACACGTTAAAAGCATAAATTTGGTAAAGAGGAACATAACTATGCTCTGGTGAACTGAATATAATTTTCAGGGGTAATATAATAAGTGGTATGATTATTACCGATAATTTTTTGGAATATTAATTAATTGCAATCCCAAAGCTGAAAATACGAGTCCGCAGGACGAGTTGTATTTTCTTGCATTGGGATTGCCAATGAATTGATATTCCAAAAAAATATAGGTTTTTAATCATACCACGAATTATATTTAGGACGACAATATGTCGATTTGAAATAAAGAAAAATCGTGTCACCTGGTAATTGATGCTTTACTTCTAGCCGTATTCAACGGAATACTCTTTTCCACGGCCTCATCTATGATACCAATGGACACTAGTCCCCAACGATCGCTCATATTGATAAATAAAGATAACTAGTCAAAACACATACATTTGACGTTTATAATTTAAATCATTATTTTCACTTGACAGATAGTAAAACAAAAACTAAGCAGGTTTATCATCGTGAAAATACAGCGACAAGCTATATTTTCACTGTAGTTTCGATTCTATTGGCTGAATTTCAAAATTTGAAATCCAGTGATTGGTTGTTGAGCAAGGAAATATATTGTCAATAAAAGATAATTTCGAACCTTTGGTTTGACTACAATTGAAGTGAGCTTTTAGCTCTTGAATGTGCTAACTTCTGAAATTAACGTTGTTTTGGTAGTTTCTATGTTTTTATTTTCATTTCATAGTTATCAGTGAAACGAAAATAAATTAACAAATATCTACTGTCTTGTTAATATAAAACGAATATGATTTTTGTTCGATAATATGAATAGAATATTCATTACATTTGTTATGGAATCATCTTTTACCTCTTGGGAGGTATCCATGTTGTAAAGTTATCTTGAACGATGGAAAATAGTGACTGAAGTTTGTCTTTCAGTCGCAGATGATTCCACAACAGATTTTATGAATATCCTATTCATATTCTCGAATAAAAACCAAAATGCAATGCATATGACAGGTTTATGTCGAAAAATAACTCTTAAAGTGTTGTTGATATGTATAAATGCTTCTGAATGGCCTGCTTTCCAATACTTCCAATCTCCCTGATGAGCTTGGCGAAGCGAACTAGATTTTCGTGGACAAAAACGTATCGGGGATTAAATGCGAGAGAAGAGAACATTGCTTCAATGAACTGAACGATTTCTGTGAGTGATATTTTTTGATTACATTCTCCCTATCATTTATTTATTTAATTTAAATGAAAACTAGAGATAATAAAAAAAATCAACTATCTGAAAGAGAATACCAATTTTTACTTTCAGATTTTTTCTTCTCAGTCAGAGTCTTTTCACAATTTCAATCAGATGTGGTTCAATGTCCATCGTGGCTTTAGCCGAGCAAGTAGTTGTCTTCTGTTAGACATTACAAAAAAATACATTTTTTAATTTACATGGAGAATGTTTTCCTTTTCAATACGAATATATTCAAGCTTTTTTATCTCATTATGTTATCGATTGAACTATTCTGGTTAACTCATAGAACGATTAAATTACATACATATTTGTTGCATCAATTACGAAATACTGTGGTGCTTTTGCAAAATTTCCACTGTTTTTGGGTTTGAATCTAGAACACATTCACTATTGAAGTTTCTGGAAATTGAGATAGGTATAAACTTGGGTAGTGGATTTCTACCTGTATTTGAGTTCATGCCATTACTTCGTTTCAGAACATTAACCAATTCAACTTGCATTTTTTTATAAAACATCGTTAGAGTGAAAGTAGGTAGGAATTATTGTTTTTCTTATAGTTGCAGGACGTATGCCTCAGTGAACACCTCTCTAGGTAGCGAGTCCCAAAGCTTTATAAAAATATGACATCATTTGGAGAAAACTAATGACTCTGTGAAAGATGGAAACTTCACCACGAACATATTAATGATTTCTAAAAAAGTTAGTATGTTAAACGAGCCATGCAGGAATTCGGCGATTTTAATCCGCATACCCTCCACTGAGTCGTTTCAGCATTCCGATAGAAGAGCCGAATGTGTGGAGCATACCCTAATCACCCTAATTTATTTATTACATCATTTCATTCATGTACAAGTATCTCAAGTCCTTCAGGTCCCCATTGTGTCGCCATATTGTGATTTTAATTTTTTGCATTATATTATTCGTTATTGACGTTATTCATAATTTTTGTTGGCGTAAAAGTGGACTAAGATTCATGTTAACCTACGCAGGAATGTGCATTATGTGTTGAAACCACACCAGAAGATAGTTTTCGTTTTGCACGTATGCCGGCGATATTCATGGGCGCAAGGGTGCTTGCTTCTACCGTTACTCGTGGTTTGGAATGATCTGCAAGGTTAGTTCGTTTCATATTTTATATTGACAAAATGATGAATTTTTTTCTCTTATAGATTTCAAAATCTCGTTAAAAATCTCTTGAAATCCATATTTACAAAATGGAAGAATTGTTTGGGAAATGGAACCTTTCAGAATATATTTCACGATTTCAAGATAATTATCATTAGAAGCTACATTTCCGTGATAATATATTTCCTTGCTTAACAACAAATCAGCGGATTTCAAATTTTGAAATTCAGTCAATAGAATCGGACCTACAGTGACAATTTCACTCACTATATGAAAGTCGCGTCTCCTGCGATATGACGACCAATCAGAATGGGATTTCGCGAAAGTACATGCTTCCTTTCGCTTCCTTTCTTTCCGATCCGGAAAGACCACGTCGTCAAGTCAACCACAAATATAAACAGCAATGATACATCTTGTAATCTAATATGACATAAACGTCAGGTTGACAGACTTCATCTTTATTATTCATTAGTTGCAACTATTGAAGAATTCACTTTGTTTACTCGATCAAATTTCAAATAATAACTTGGTTGGTTCGTGAAATTATCTCAATAAATACGACTCGTGCTCACAATACAATCGATAATTCTGTCAGAAATCTTTAACTCGATCAAATTGCTTTGAGGTAACACCACTCGTCCCTACGAAACTCGTGGTGTTACCAAGCAATTTGATCTTGTTGATTACTGACAGAATTATCGGTAGTATTGCGACCACTCGTGGTATTACCCCCGAAAATATAGCTTGTCGCTGTATTTTCACGGTGATAAACCTGGTTAGTTTTTGTTTTACTATCTGACCAGGTGACACGATCTTTCTTTATACCAATCGCTATATTGTCGTCCTAAATATAATTCGTGGTATAATTAAAAACCTATTGCAAGAAAATCCCAATGCAATGCAATGCTTTGGGATTGCAATTCATTAATATTCCAAAAAATTATCGGTAATAATCATAGCACTTATTATATCACCCCTGAGAATATTTCCATAACTGAAATCATTATTGTATTCGAAAATTGAGCCATTTAGATGTTAGTAAAAATCATCTTTTTGCACAATTTCAAACATACTAAAAGAAATCACTTCATGCCACTATCAAACTATCAAAGTATTAGGATATGTCAAAAAACTAATAAGTTTTGCATCAAATGACTATAAGAAATGCTCACAATTGCCATTTCTTAAATCGCAACATGTACTTTTCAATTTGTCATGATGAAAAGTTGTAAATTATCAGTTCACTCGTGTGAAAAGTTTTGGAGAACTCCTAAAAGAAACGAAGATACAATCAGGTTTCATGATGAGTATTCCTAAAATTGAATTTCTTCAACGTAGGCGGCTTAGAACATAATTAAAAAATCAGTACACAAAAGCTCATATTATTTCAAAGTTCGTTCTACTTATGTAAACAATGCTGCTTTTTTGTTTCGCTTTTTCATGTTCATGGCCGCCTTTGTTGAAGAATATCTAATTTTGAGAACACTCATGATCGAACATCTTGTATTTGCGATTTCTTTCGGAATTCTTTCAAATTTTTTACACGAGTAATCTGATAATTAGTAATTTTTCATCATGACGAAGTGAAAAGAAAATGTTGCTATTTGAAAAATAGCAGTTGTGGGCATTTCTTTAAGGGTACTATTCCGTTTTTAGTAAATTTTTGATAATTGTTGAATTATTTGGTAGCTGAAATTACACTAGAAACTCAGTTTTTCAACTGTATCGCACTTCGAAGCTTCCTCTGATAACTTCTGATGTCGTTTGTCAGTTGTGATGATTTAGGTATGAATGTCATGGCCATCTTTGTTTGACTGAACAATCAACTGTATCACCGCCATTTTCAACTGATTTTCAATTTTGAAGAACAGTGTTATCACAAATTACGTGCTCTTTTGGATAGTGAAAAAATATATACAGGGTGTCATTTGAAAAAAAAAGTTTGTGGCCAAGTGGCGAATTTTCAGTAGAGGGGTCAAAATATGAGTATTCAAGTACTATATTGACATACCAAATTTGAAATCTGTATCTTTGAAACTATAGAAAAATTGGTTGGCGTACCTCACCTCGTGGTAACCCGGTATATATGATTGAATAATATCGCGACTGTGAAAATGTACCTTCAGAAATATTTGGGTAGCAGTCAGTTGACCAATTGAGTTATAAAGTCTACGTTATTTTAGTCCAGCTTTCGAAAATCTTTATTTTCTTTATCAAGACTTCAACTACAATATAATAAGGATAAATACAGGATGTGTCATCTCAGACGAGCCACCCGGTATATTTCTTATCCCATAGTCAGTGGAAAAATTTCCCGAAACACGTCGAATGATTTTGTTCGGGGACATCTTTTGACGTATATTTGATGCTTGAACGAGCAACCCCCTAATAGGCGGCGCTTCAACCCCTCAAAATTAAATAGGGGAGAGGGGTTGAGTGATACGTCATTGGAAAGTTCTTGGAAGCCTCTTAACAACGATGTATGAAAAACGTAAATTTGATTAACCGTTTTCGCCAAAAATCAATTTTGTAGCTCGCCACCTTCAATATTTTGCAAGCCACCTTGAATATTTTGGTTATTTTGACAATGTACAAGCCCATTTTTATCAAGCCCTTTTTACAAACGTAAAAATCTTCAAAAAATCACATTCTTAAAATAATTTAATTGTTTTATCACGATTACAATTGAAAAAGTCAAATCTGCGTGTTTAAATCAAATGTCCAAATTGTCCTTCATTGACTTCCATACAATAATACAATCTTGACTGAAAACCGTCTCTAACATGGTTCAGCATAATGGGAGTTATTTGACGACACTCATTTACAATTCGTTGGCGTAGTTCGTCCAAATTTTAATGCCAAGTCACAAAAATCTTGGGCTTGAGATATCCCCACAAGATTAAGTCCAGAGATCGGGCAGGCCACTTTATAGGACCTCTTCTCCCAATTGAACGACCGGGGTATTGCAAGTTGGGGTATTGGCGAATTGGTGCGGCGTAGTGAGGAGGAGCTCCGTCTTGTTGGAAATGCAATTGTTGTTCAAGTAGTATAGGATCGTTTTCTAATTGTTCAGTTATTAACGGATCAATCGCATTTACAGCATTTCAAGATAAATTTCGCCATTTGAATCACCAGGAATAAACAGAGGTCCAATTAGGTGATCTCCCAAAATTCCTACCCAAGCGTTTAGCTTTTCCGGATGTTTAGTGTGAGTTTCTCGGAATACATGAGGATTTGTATCGCTCCAAATTCTACAGTTATGTCCGTTAACCTAACCATTGAGTAAAAGAGTGCATTCGTCGGAAAAGCAAACGTTGTACAAGAAATTTGGGTTATTGTTGATACGCTCGGCCATAATTTCGCAAAACTCTTGCCTTCGATCCTAATCATCCTCATTCATTTCATGAATTAATTTAATTTTGTACGGATGGAGCATGTATTTAAGTAAAATTCTGAAAACGTTAGATTGGCTAATACCGGAAGCTGAAGACAGTTGTCGTACAGATTGCGTATTTGGCATAAGGTGGACATGTCCCAATGGTTTTGGTTAAATATCCTTGCAGCCGCTCGGGCACAATTTTGATTTTGGTAATAAAGGCTAACAAGCTCAACACGTTCTTGCAATGTGTACACCATATTTTTTGAAATTTTAAACAAATCAGCAAAGTAGTAACTCAAAAGTTTAAATCATGAAATGACCGAAGAAACGTTAAAACCCGATTAACACCTTCTAAGAACAAAAAAATGAAGGAAACCTAAGGAAATGTTTTGCTGGTTTGTAATTCATTAGTTTGAGAGAATGTATTTTTCTATGGAAGTCAATGGAGGACAATGTGAACATTTGATTTAAACACGCAGATTTGATTTTTTTGATTGTAAGCATGATAAAACAAATACATTTTTTTAAGAATGTAATTTTTCGAAGATTTTTACGTTTGTAAAAAGGGCTTGATAGAAATGGGCTTGTATTATGTAAAAATAACCAAAACATTCAAGGTGGCTCATTCGAGCAACAAAATTAATTTTTGGCAAAATTAATTGGCAAGATTAGATTGGACAATATACAATTGAACACAGTCTTTGCAAGAAATTTCATAAACGATATTGGATTTGAAATTGGTAGGTATTGAAGTTTTCAATTTTGAAAATGAATTCGAGATGGTGATGACAAAACCTTCTTTCTGAAAACATATATTGATTTAGGAATCAAATCATGGTATGGTAAGCTCTTATAATAGATCTTGTTAGTGGCATCTGGTATTCTTATATCCGGAATATCCGGAAAACTTATAGTCCTTTCACTTGAAAATTCCTATCCACATTCTTTGGTTAACACAGTCATTTTCAGTACTCCTTCACAAAACATTTCCTCTCATAATGCGTTAGTAAGTACCAATCAACTGTTAAAGTACTATATATTCATCCTTATCATATTGTAGTTAAAGTCTTAATGAAGAAAATGAAGATTTTTATCAAACTACTGATTATTTGAAATTTTCAGTAACTCAGATTCGTGCAACTTTCGGTCTTACCGGAAGTGATACAAACTTTTTATTTTCAAATGAGACGCCCAGTATATTTTCACCTTTTTCTCTCTCCATATTATGACATTCTGAATACAGTCACTTGTTACTTTTTGTGACTATTTTTTTTTATTTTGATGTTTAATTTTTAATGTGGAGAGCTATGGATAGGTTCAAATTATTAATTTTAGTCTTAAAGTAGGTATTGGGAAAAATACAACTTTACGGTTGGAATATTCTTTTCAATCGGAATATTTCTGTTATGTACATATTATTCAATTTTAGAATTTGTATTACTGATTTTTTCAAATGGAAATTTTGTGAATTTCATTACGATTATGTTAATACCGTTTTACTGTTATTGGTTTCAAGCAAACTTTCGTTAAAAAAACTAGAAAAGATCTTTCTCGAAATGAAACATTTCGGATTAAAATTAGATTTAAATATATTGGGTAACCTGTGACGATGAAATCATTGAAAAAAAAATTACTTGTCGACATCTTATCTTACCTCACAAATTAGGAAACTATTGTGTAAGCTATTGATTGAAAAACATGTTAATAATATCATTTATACAAGGAGATATTAGTTTTCGGATTGATGATTTTGTTAAATCATTTGTGTTGGTCACAAAAAAATTTCATTTTAATATTCAATCCTTTCGTACTAAAATATTTTAACTAATTAAAGATGAATTTTAATATTATTTTAATCTCAAAAATAAAGATCTACCGTAATATTTTTAAGTTTGTTGACGAAAGCTTCTTTGAGACCTAATAGTGGTATCAAATTAATCGTAATGAAATACTCTTTTTTTCTGACCCAACGAAAAAATAGTGATAATCATTTAAAAATTATTATTACTCAGCAGATGCATTTTGACCTAAAACTGTAAAGTATTTTTTCCCGCTAGATTCAAAAATAAATTTCGAAATTTTGAAAATGTTTGGTTACAAAAAGTAGGAAATGATACATGGTTGGATTCAGGATGTCATACGGGAAAAAAAATTATAATATACCGGTTGTCTCATTTGAAAATCGAAAGTTTATATCACTACCGGTGAGACCGGAAGTTGCATGAAGCTAAGTCACTTGTCAAAAAATGCAGTTTTATGTATTATATAGACCCTTCAAATTCCATTTCAATATATTCAAAACAAAAAACTTATAGGGGCGAGCCACCTTCCGTGGACACCTACCCGGCATATCACGCGACTACGGTAGACCAAGTTGTCGAAGAAAATACATCAATTCATAAGTGTTTGAGGACGTCTGGATTGTTTTAAATCTGTTGGTCGTCTTTTGATAATTTTAATTTATTTAACATGAAAAGTAATTTCATATTTTTTCGCGAGTTATTTCGGCCGTTAGGTATAAAATTAGGAAAAAAATTTGTTAACAACCTGAGTCGACTTGAATGGATTACTCGTAAACAATTTGGAAATACCGAAATGGAACTGAAAACAAAACATATTGGTAACAACTCAATAAGTATCGATATTAGAAAATTATTTCGATGTCATGGTTCTTCAATCGGAATAAAAATCAACCGAAATAGTTCTCCGCTCCTTTATGTGAGCAGGCAAGTATTTCTATAGAGCTTTGTTGTCAAAGCGGTACAGTTATTTATTGAACTGTCGATGTAATTAGAAAGGGGAGGAAATTGATTTGTGCCATCTTCACAATGAATTGCTATCTAACTGACAGAAGACGTTATTAGCCCTGCTTTTGTGAAAAGATTCCAACAGAAGGCAGTCTAGCAAGAAATGGGATTAAATATACTTCTAACAGTAGAGACAATGGGAGGGATTAGATTTGATGAATAATAATAATAATAATATATATATATATATATATATATATATATATATATTAAATCTATTTCTTCTCAATATCAGAATCCGACATGTCCATTATCATAAAACACAATCTTACTAGAACAGTTTGTGAATAATATAAGTGTATAGAATGGCAAGTTACCATATGGGAAACTGTCTTGACATATACCGTCTTTGAAGTCATGAAGAACCATGCCCACATCTATTTCAGCCCAGAAATGCACCAAATTTTAATAGTACCCCTTCTTGACTACTCAACCACTATATCCTAGAATCTGCCAGTTCTATCAACAAAACAAAAAATAGCACTGACTACAATAATACAACACACGTCAGAACTTCTCCAAGGTACAACTGCCCAGTACCACAGTAGTGGAAGTGCCAATACCTGCCAACTAACGTAAGGAATATTACAAAAACTAGAAAATTTATAAAAGTTTAAAAAATAATATAGATTCAGCAAGCTTTCAACTATATTAAATATAACTTCACATCTACGTTATAGCTCTTCATAAATATATGTGTGTTAGTGTGTATGTAAGTTATATGAACCATACGGTGAAATGTTCTACGAACATAGTAAAACCCTATGTATCTATGTTCATCAACAATTATGTTCAGAATAGCGTTGACGGCCCAACGGAGTCGAATATGTTATCACCGTTGTTGGCGTCCTAGTCTGACCTGTATTGCTCATGTATATAAATACATAGCATTTCCCTATGTTATAAAATCAGTCACCGTACGGTATACTTATTGTAAATATGGAACCATAACATTTATTTTTTCATCATTATTAGCGTCAGATGGAAGTACACAATTATTAAATCGTGTTTTGATTGATCCAGCTATGACAATCAACTCTCGGCAAACTCTAGGAATGTACGTCTTAGGAGTTCTGTTTTTTCCTGTCTCACGATACCTTTTGACAGTTGCTTGTAGCTGACGTCAGGATGATGTTTGATTATTATATTGAAAGTAGGTGTTAAAATTTGAACCAGTGAATGTTTCGTTGTAAGACGAAAAAGGCAATCTGATTTGTATCTACAGAAATCGAAATCATCAGTGGAGTTCCACCTAAAATGTTTTCCTATTAACAAGGCGTGAAAAAATAAATAAGTGGAGAAATCTACAATGTCCAATTATAAAGTCAAAAGTATAATACTTAAGTATATACATAAAATATGGATAGTTAATAATATAATTACAAGTATATAATCAAGTTTAAAAATATATAAATATAAAAATAAGCCATTAGACAATAATAATAAATATATCACATTTAACACCAACTACATACCTTTCATATAAGTCAAATAACCTAGAAATAAATTATACATGATATTAAAAACTTCAAAACTTTTCGTTGTAATATTCCTACAGGTCATATTACGCTTTTTGAGTGAGGAAATTTTTATCTTCCTTTCTGAACTTCTTTATACTACCAAATGCTTCAAACTGGTATGGCAAATGATTATGGATTTTTTTGCTTTCATATATAATAGAAGAGTCTACAATGTTCCCCTGCTTCTGCCTTACATAAATAGCGAATCGCTCTTTTTTGTATAATAAACACAGAATTAAACAGACGTTGGCTACAAAAACTGCAGAAGGTTATGCCGTATCTGATTTGATCAAGCTCATTCGATACAACTCTAATAGCAGAGCAACCCGATGCTAGGCTCTTTTTTAGTGACATTATACGCTCTTCAAACCCTAATTTTCTATCAATATGAATACCTAGGAATTTAGTACTTGTTCTGTTTTCGACAAAACAAGAGGTTTCACTGGGAATTTTAACAATTTGTTTTCTTTCGCGAATATATGATTCAAACCATTTAGAAGCAACCCCTCTGAATATATAATGATACCGTTTTTTTAGCAGTACTCTGTGATTACGCAATAGAATACTTTTGGGAAATTAAAGAATACTGCTGCAACTATCTCGCTCTCATTCCGGCTGAGATATACATTCTCCAGAAACAAAAAATTGCATCGGTGGTACTTTTTGTATTTTGTAATCCAAATTGACATTGCAACAATACATATTATATTTTTGTAAGTAATTATTCATTCTCTTTCTAACCAGTTTTTCTATAATTTTTGAAAGTGTAGATGAAAGGGATAGTTTCACCACCTTCGTGGAATGACAATTGCGTTTTTAAAAAAAGAGTGAAGTGACCCTGATTTAAATGATTTATTTATACACTCTGCTAGGACATATAAAGCAGTAACTATCAGATAGACTTTCAATAATATTCACAGTGATTTCACCTACAGTATCGGAAAGTTGTCATCGGGGTATAGACATATTTATGTGAGCAACAAGGAACGCCATGATATGATAATACCACATAAATAAGAGAGAAGCACTACTGTATGACTTCCCTACTACCTCGTCCGACGGATTAACAGCCACGTCGATATCCCTTTCTCGAGCGACTCGACGAGAAATTGTAATGCTCTCTCAATATAATAGCAAGCTATTCTTTACGCTCGTATGAAACCAGCATACCCCGATTAAATTTTCTGATACTGTATAACCCCGATTTATTATTTTTATTTCTTTAAAAGTTTCTTTCAGTTCTTGAATAATAGTTGGTACAAAGAAAAAGTTATCTGAGATTTCATGTCAGCGATAATTTGAAGGTTCAGACCAGCTAATTTTGATGTTATTTTTTCGGCAACAGATCAGTAATAATTGTTGAGAATGTCTGAGTCAATATTAATAGGGGGTGGTAAAGAATTATTCTTACCCTGCAAGTCACTGACTACTCTCCAGTTTTCTCGTTATTTATGTTTGGCAATCTCAAATCTGGATTTATAGTGTTTTTCTTTAGCAGATTTGATTAAATTCCTGCATATTTTCCTATACTTGTTGAAATATGCTTAGAAACAATCAATATTGTTTTCTTTCCTTATACTAAGCATTGATCTTAGATTTTTAGCTGATATTTCATTACACTGCGGTGATATTCGGGAGATACACACCTCCTGCAAAGCGTATTCTAGATAGATAGATAGGTAGATAATGCTTGTATATGATTTGTGAGGCTGGTTGTTTCGATGAAATCCCCGGAAAAGGCTCATTAGTGTACACCCTAAGTTTAGTGATGTCCCTGGTAAGACGATTTTTATGGATGAAGAATTTATAGAACTTGTAGGACAAGTTTCCTTTATATTTCGGAACTGCAAGCTCCCTGAGAGTTTTCATTTTACTGTTAGTAATAACACGGAGTACCTTTCGAGAATTTTCGCAGGAGAGTATCAAATAAATGAAAAAGTAAAATCTACAATGTCAAAGTACCCTTCTCTCCAAATATTTCCATCATGTGGAAAATATGAGGCAAACATCTGACAGAAAACAGCCACTTTCCTGGCTAATATCACGACGCACATTGAATGAAATCTGACAGATATTTGTGCAACGTTCTCCCAAAAAGACCCTGTTGCAATTGCTTATTGTAATTAATCAGCAGATTATCCTTCATTTGGCTGGAGAAGACCACCTGCCGACGCGTTTCGCGGTTCTTGAAGCTCGTCAGTGACGGGGTAGGTCGGACAACATTAGAGTCGTTCTGCCCTAGCCCAATGGATTATAATCCTGGCCATTAGTGGATAGGTGCGGTGTAGCGCAGCTCCAGCCCTGTGTTCAGCTAGGGTTATGTGTCTACCGAAATTAGGAAGCTTGTCCCAGGTACCTCGCAGTGTTCACGTTCTATACAGCTTCGTCATTGATAATCAACTTCCTGTATAGCTTTGAGTGAGTAAATTAATTGAATGTGCATCGGCTTGGCGGTCTAAGGCTACGGTAATATTGGATGCGTACTCTTACGACCATCGAGACGACTATTCCTCATAGAATGTAACCAGTTCAATTTGTCAGCCTTTGCTTGTTTCGGTTGTCCGACTACGCACGAGTACGTCCGACTCAATAGTCGTCAGCGTACGCATCCAATATAACCGTAGCCTAAGGCGCAGGCCGTTCAAAACTTCAGTGTATCGGTAGTCGGTTCGAGCCCGATGTATGTACGAGGGATTTTTTCTCAAGTACTCAACATCGGAATCGATAGGCGACCACAGTCCTTGTTGAAAGCAAGTGTGTTGTCTAGATGCCAATCTCGTCTAGTGCTAGCTTGGAGTGCACGCCGGCCACTCGAGGTGGTGCTGTAGGTTTTCCGGGTTTTCCTGCAGTTGAAAAGTGAAAACGCCACCAAAAATCAGTGAGTCGCCCCAGAGCGCCACGGCAAATAATAATAATAGCCGGCCTCTACCCGCACAGGCTATGCCTTTGGGTACACTCTACGAGTGTTTATGAGGGAGTATTATTATTATTATGATTATTATTAATATGGATTATCTTGAAGCAATATAATATCGAAGAATACTTTTTCATTGTCGAATGACGTTACAGCAAAGGAAACTTTGAAGAAAATATACAATTCGGTATCTACTAAGTGAATATCAATACGTTGATACTATAATGTTATAAATATAAATCTAACTGTAGATTTGTCATTGTCACACCTATCTATAACTGAGTAAAAATTAGAGTATTTTTAACTATTAGGTTTGTTCGAACAAGGAATCCCTGATGGTTTCCTGACTACTTCTGATTTATTTATTGTGCATGCCTCTGACGTGTACTATTTATGTACCGTTTTAGGATTCATGTTTTGTTCGAACGATTTTCGGATGGCGACAAAAATTGTCAATTGTCAAAATATTACGTAACCACTCAGCTTGAGCCATTTGTTCAAGAAAAAAATAATAAAAATTAGATATTAGATCACGCTGTGACCACAAGACACTACGAGACATGAGGAAAATGGTGCATAAGCCAAAAGGCTACCTTACCTTTCTGCCTAACTCTCCAAATCATTGTTCGAACAGTGGAGGAAATGGTTAGGGATTCGATCTGACACTTGTTCGAACGCTCAAAGTGAGAATGCGCATGCTTCTGACGATCATGTACTGTTTCTGACTTTTGTTCGAACGAACCTTATATAAGGTAATCGCAGAGCGGGGAGACTGTGGAATGGAATATTTCGCACCAGTGCGAAATACCTCATTATGTGTACTATTTTACAATGCGAAAAGATACGTATCCTAAGTAGGTCACCGGAAAAAATTATTTTGTCATTCTGTCGGTGTAAAATAATAAGATCAATCGGGAATTTTTGTGAGTCATTACACATTAATCTTTTCTAAAATCTTTCTGGGAGTGCAGTCATAATTCGTATTTATCTGAGTTCAATTCATTTATTGGTGTTGAAAACCATTGTATTTCCTTTCATATGTGAATGTAATTAAAATTGCTCCAGGTGATGCATCACTATTAATTATCATATACAAGTATATTTAGGAACTATTACTGAAGGTATATATTTTCGAGTACTCTTGTGTGTCCACTCGTGTCTTGAGGAGTACATATTCTTCTTGTGTTTGTAATAACTATTTATTCCATATGTTACTTGGTATTCATTGAGTATCACATTATATCACAGGTCAATATACTGGGTGACCACGAGGTGAGGTACGACCCCCAATTTTTCTATAGTTTCGAACAGAAAGATTTCAAATTTGGTATGTCGCTATAGTACTCGAATACGCATATTTTGACGCCATTCACCACTTCCGGTTTAACCGGAAGTGATCCCAAACTTTTTTTTTTAAACCCTGTACAATTTTTTTACTATCCGGAAGAGCATGCAATTTGTGATAACACTGTTCTTCAAAATTGAAAATCGGTTGAAAATGGGGGAGGTACAGTTGATTGTTCAGTCAAAGAGTGTTGGCCATGAAACTCAAACTAATATCATTACAATTGACAAACGATATCAGAAGTTACCAGAGGAAGCTTCGAAGTGCGATAGAGTTGAAAACTGAGTTTCTCGTGTAATTGCAGCTCCCACATAATCCAACAATTATCAAAAATTTTCTGAAAACGGAATAGTACGCATAAAGAAATGCTCACAACTGCTATTTCTTAAATGGCAACATGTTCTTTTCACTTCATCATGATGAAAAATGTTTAATTATCAGATTACTCATGCGAAAAATTTTGAAGAATTCAGAAAGAAATCGCAAATACAAATTAGATACTAGGCGGCCATGAACATAAAAAAGCAAAACAAAAAAGAAGTATTGATTAAATAAGTGGATTGAACTTTGACTTTGTTGAAATAATATGGGCTTCTGTGTATTGCTTTCTTGATTATGTTCTTAGCCGCCTACGTTGAAGAACATTCAATTTTAGGAACACTCATCATGAAACCTGATTGTATCTTTAGGAATTCTCCAAAAATTTTCACACAAGTAATTTTATAATTTATAATTTTTTAGAAATGGCAGTAGTGAGCATTTTTTTATAGATACCATTCCGTTTTCAAGTAATTTTACATAATTGAATATATGGAAGCTGCAAATAAAGAAGAACCTTAGTTTTCAACTATATCGCACTTCGAAGTTTCCTCTGGTAACTTCTGATGTCGTTTGTCAATTATGATGATTTAAGTTTTACTTTTATGGCCAACTTTGTTCGATTGAACAATCAACTGTATCTCCGCCATTTTTCAACAGATTCTCAATTTTGAAAAACAGTGTTATCACGAATAGCGTGCTCTTTCGGATAATAAAAAAATATGCACAGGGTGTTATTTGAAAAAAAAAATGTTTGGGGTCACTTCCGGTTAAACCAGAAATTCCCGTTCCCATTTCCTTTTCCCTGCTTTCTTGTTCCTGGTTCTCTGTTCCTATTTCTGGTTTCCTGTTCCCGGTTCCTTTTTCCTGGTTTGTTGTTACATCTTCAAATTCTCTACTCTACATCATCGCCTGAATAAACAAAAGCACATATTTCAGTCTCTTGTAATTCTGTTAATACTGTGTCGGTTTGGAACATAAACGAAAGTCAGACTAAAATCGCTACCGAACAATATTGTTCCCTCATCTGAGCTCACCTATAGTTGAAGTTGTATTTGGTAATAGGAACGCATTCCCTATTTGGTAATGGGAAAGCATTCCCAATTGTGATGAAATTCAATTTACGAAAATCAACTACTACATGCCATTCTTTATTTCCGTTCGCATTCAGCTTCTTTGGAACCAAAATAGAGGATAATTATGAGGATTCTTCGAAGGCCAACAAATTTCATCATTCAGCATTCGTTCGACTTGCCTTTTCCATCTCGAATTTCTGGTGATGCGGAAGTCACTATCGCGTATGGATCAGACTCAATATGTACTGGGAATTTTGTGCGTGACAGCTTCTACAGTATGTCCAATTTGAGCAGCCGCACCCTCATATTTTCTTGACAATGAAACAATAAAATAAGAAATGTTTAGCACATGTAGTACTCAGGAATATACAGTGTGCGGCATAAAGTTCGCAGCATATGGAAAACTTTTTTATTGTTGATTTCTCAAAAAAAAATCATTCTTGATAGAAAGCTCTGCTTCATCCCAAACCTGAATTGCATACACCAGAATTGAATTTTTCACGACACTATACGAGGGAGATGAAAAAACATGCTTTAATTTCAAGAAAATATGATCCTATCACTTTATTTTTCACGGTAGAATCAAAAGTCAAGGGGAAATATTGTTCAGAACCGAATGTTGATCCAGAAATTTAAATCATAGCCACCTATGACCATTTTAATTTTTCAACTTTTTTCCCCATTTTCTCCTCATCGCCCTGTACGATATGAGGAATACTGTGCTAGATGAATGGCATATTGTTAGATATGATGATATCACTCCATGGATGTTTTCTCCTTTCTCCCTCCCATCAGAAAATCACATTAATTGAAATATGTGACGGAATTTCACAAAATCTTGCTGCAAATAGAAATTAAAACTGAATTGTCTCCAAGGTATGATACCAGAATGAAAATTAATTTATTTTCACACTACGAATAACGAATTATTTTATACAAATATGGCCCATTATTCTATGTGGAGGCCTACATTTTCGATACACTACATTGAACGGCGTGCATTGTGGACATCTTTTAGTATCTGGTAGTTATTCTTCGAATAAAGTCAGGAATTGTAAAATATGATAATTTTTCTATAGTTTCTCATTAGAAAGCATCTACAAAATTTCATTGAATTATTCATCTTGAAAAATTTAGATTTTAATCCATTCGAAAAATGTATTCACATATTATGCACTTCAAAATATCTGAAAAGAAAATTTTAGCGCACCGGCTGGGAATCAATCCTGGGACCTTTCGGTCACCAGGCGAGCGTTCAACCACTACGGTAATCACCGCTTTTTACTGCAAACGATTGAGATAGAGAACATTTTCCGATCACAGTTGGCTTTGAAAACAAATTTTAATTGTAAACAAACCATTTTTGTCGTATCAAGAATAGTAGCTTTCATAAAAAATCTGTCTAGTAATTTCAGTAGTTTTTCAATTCAATCATAGCTGGTCGACTAAGTATACAGGAAAGAGTGGAGATCGTGATGATACATGGTGACAATTATCATACTTGTAGAGAGACTTGCCGATATTTTTAATGGAAGACATCCAGGTAAAAACGTCCATAATTTGACAATTACAAGAATTTTAAAAACATTCAGGGAATCTGGATCGGTTTCGAAAAAATACAAAGTAACGTATAGACGAGCGGTAACTGAAAATGAGGAAACTGTTATGAATATTATGCTATCTACGGTTGAAAATCCAAGAATGTCATTGTCGCAACGAAGAGAAAATTTTGGTATATCCGATCGATCAATGAGAAGAGTTTTAGCTAATAATAAATTCAAGCCGTATAAACCGAAATTCATACACACTTTGAAACCGAGAGATCCGGATAATCGCTTGGATTTCTGTTTCTGGTTTCAGTCTATGATAGAAGATAACAGACCATTTTCGAAAAAAATTCTTTACAGTGACGAGTCAACCTTCACATCAAATGAGGTAGTCAGCTCCCAGAATTGCAGGTGGTGGGCACATAATAATTCCCATTTCAGGATACAAAGTAGAGATCAATATCACTTCAAAGTTAACGTCTGGTGCGGAATTCTTAATGACATTATTGTTGGACCAGTATTTTTCAGACAACCACTGAATTCTGCAAGATACTTAAGAATGCTGCAAACACTTCTGTCCGATTATTTAGATGATATTCCATTGGACATGAGAGCTGGAATGTACTTTCAACAAGACGGTGCATCCGTACATTCTACGAGAGAAGTGAGAAGGTGGTTGAACAGAACATTTCCAAATCGATGGATTGGAAGATATTCCAATAACGCTTGGCCCGCCAGGTCACCGGACCTCACTCCTTTGGATTTTTTTTATGGGGATATCTCAAACAAAAGGTATACTCAAGAAGACCGTTTCAAAATATATCTCATCTGGAGAATACTATCAGGGATTGTATACGGGGAATAACTCCCCAGATACTAAGAAATGATTCAATGCATCGCCGTACAATGCAGTGCATTGAAAATGGAGGACAACACATAGAATAAACCCTAGGGCACATTTGTGTAAAAAAATGTTATTTATATCCTAAAAATAAATTAATTTTCATTCTCGCCTCATATCTTGGAGATAATTCAGTTTTATTTACTACTTGCAGCAAGATTTTGCGAAATTCCGTCACATATTTCAATAAATGTGATTTTCTGATAGAAGCGAGGAAGGTGAGGATATCCATGAAGTGATATTATCATATCTAACAATATGCCATTCATCTAGCACAGTATTCCTCATATCGTACAGGGCGATGAGGAGAAAATGGGGAAAAAAGTTGAAAAATTAAAATGGTCATAGGCGGCTATGATTTGAATTTCTGGATCAAAACATTCGATTCTGAACAATATTTCCCCTTGACTTTTGATTCTACCGTGAAAAATAAAGTGATGGGATCATATTTTCTTGAAATTAAAGCATGTTTTTTCATCTCCCTCGTATAGTGTCGTGAAAAATTCAATTCTGGTGTATGCATTTCAGGTTTGAGATGAAGCAGAGCTTTTTATCAAGAATGATTTTTTTTTAAGAAAATAATAAAAAAGTTTTCCATATGCTGCGAACTTTATGCCGGACACTGTATAACTTGAAGTTGATGTTATATTGTATACCTTTTTCACACAGTTACCTACGATCAATTGAGATGTGAAAAATTCAGAAAAACATTCTGGGGATTTCTTCATCACAAAAAGTGGAATAGCTTTTATTTCAAAACACCCTGAAACTTCTTAATCTCAGTGCTCGATTAATTAAAATATACAGGGTGTCATCTGTAACTGATAATATTATCAATATTCAGTAATCCGTAATGTTTGATTGATTTCGAAAATGTTTCCTCTAGTGACAAAGTAACTAAAAATTTAGAGAATTAAAAAAGTGTTCCCCACTTCACACTTACACATTGAGGATTTTCAGCACAAAAGTAACAGCAGATTCTGGTTCAGAATACCCTAGAATCCCAAGACCTTGGTGCATAAAATATGAAAATATACAGTTTGTTATCAACATCTGGCAAAATTATTAACTCATATTCATCCGTAGCGTTTACTTGATTCAATACACTTTTCTCTAGTCACAAAGTACCCAAAATATTACTTTCTTATAACATTCTATGATCAATTGAAAAATGATACATTTGATATATTGGAGAGAACATAATAAACACCAAATTCTGGTTCACCGTAAAGTACACAGATCTCGTTGTGCATATAATTGAATTATACCGGTTGACCACGAGGTGAGGTACGCCCGCTATTTTTTTAAAATTTTGAAGCAAAATATTTCAAATTTGGTGTGTGGCTATAGAACTTGAATACGCATATTTTGAAGCCTCTACTGAAAATTCACCACTTCCGGTGTAACCGGAAGTGACCCCAAACTTTTTTTTTCCAATGACACCTTGTACATATCTTTTCATTGTCCGAAAGAGCACGCCATTTGTGATAACACTGTTCTTCAAAATTGAAAATCGGTTGAAAAATGGCGGAGATAGAGTTGATTGTTTAGTCTAACAAAGTTGTCGATGAGACTCAAACTTAAATCATCACAATGGAGAAAAGACATCAGAAGTTACAGTGCGATACAGTTGAAAACTAGGGTTCTTATGAAATTGCAGCTCCCATATATTCGAACAATTATCAAAAACTACCTAAAAACGGAATGATATTCATAAAGAAATGCTCACAACTGCCATTTCTTAAATGACAACAAGTACTTTTCAATTTGTCATGTTAAAAAATCATAAATTATCAATGTGAAAAGTTTTGGAGAATTCCTAAAGAAAACGAAGATACAATCAGGTTTCATGATGAGTGTTCCTAAGTTTGAATGTTCTTCAACGTAGGCGGCTTAGAACATAATTATAAAGCAATACACAGAAGCTCATATCATTTAAAATAAAGTCAAAGTTTACTCTACTTATTTAATCAATGCTACTTTTTTTTTTCACTTTTTTATGTTCATGGCTGCCTACGTTGAAGAATATCTAACTTGGAAAACACTCATGATAAAACATTTTGTATTTGCGATTTTTCCGGAATTCTTCAAAATTTTTCACACGAGTAATATGATAATTAATCATTTTTCATCATGACCAAGTGAAAAGAACATGTTTCCGTTTGAGAAATAGCAGTTGTGAGTATTTCTTCATAGGTACTATACCGTTTTTACGAAATTTTGATATTTGCTGGATTATATGGGAGCCGCAATTACACGAGAAAAACAGTTTTCAACTGTATCGCACTTCGAAGATTGCTCTGGTATCTTCTGATGTCGTTTGTCAATTGTAATGATTCAAGTTTGAATTTAATTTTCTTTAACCGATTCTCAATTTTGAAGAACAGTGTTATCACAAATGGCGTGCTCTTTCGGATAATGAAAAAATATGTTCAGGTTGTCATTAAAGAAAAATTGGGGTCACTTATGGTTAAACCGGAAGTGGTAAATTTCCAATAGAGGGGTCAAAATATGCGTATTCAAGTACTTTAGCGACATACCAAATTTGAAATCTGTACTTTCAAAACTATAGAAAAATTGGGGGGCGTACCTCACCTCATCGTCACCAGGTATAGGTCGTCATCAGTAGTTGAAAACATTTCCAACACTTTATTCAATGATGTTTATTACTGCTTACAGATGAAACTATACATATTTTTATTCATACAAAGATATTTGCGTGGTTTTGTGAAGTAAACAAGCCCTAAAATGTTTTTCCCATTTTTTCCCTCCTTAATTGGTCATAGTTGCCATAGAAAATGTATATATGAATGTTTCTTCATTGTAAACGCTTTTTTTGAATATTATTATCAGAACAAAAATAATTTTATTCACAAAACTAACACCAGATTCTCCATCAAAACAGATCTTGATGCTGGGGGATCATTAAAATGTACATGGTGTCGAGTGCATTCGGAGACAAACAATAATTAATTAAAAGTTATTTTGTGTTACCATTTACACTATAAAATACTAAATAATTTCATCATTTGGTCAACGGAATCTGGGGGCTTTGTGTTATTCTGAACCAGAATCTGTTGTTGTGCCGATGGAAAAAGCATCCTCAAGATTCAAGAAATATAAGCTACCCAAAACACCAACACTACGTCACTTTCACTCGACACTCGTTTTGCCAACAAAGTTAGCATCCTTGAGAGCCATAAGCTCACGACGTAGTACTACTTACTACTGCAGTAAGTAGAACTATTTACTTACTTACTTACTTACTTACTAATGTATTAAGCTTATAGCTCTTGAGGATGCTAATTTTGTTGGCGAAACGCGCGTCGAGTGAAAGTGACGTAGTTTTGGCGTGTTGGGTAGCTTCTATTTTTTGAATTGTATTCACACCAAAGGATCCAAATATAAATTTTTCATCCCTAGGATATTTTCCTCAATTTTTGAATTTTCAACTCGTCATAGACAGCCATGAAAATGTTCTTTTGTCCTTGATCTATTTGAGAACCGGGATTCCTAAACCCATTGTGAAGTTTATCAGTTTCCTGGGAGCTGAGTTTCTGATGTCGGAGAGCGTTAAGGAGGCCCCTTCCAGGAACTTATGCCTCTTGCAGAAAAGAGCTGGGCATTCGCAAAGCAAATGTTCTGCAGTTTTCTCGCAGTAGCGGCACTTATCACTCTCTCAGTGGTTCCCCAGAGGGCTGTGTTCCAGTGGGGAGTCCCATTACCAACTTCTAGTCTTTTTTGCCCAACTCGAGAAGCTGTTTAGCTTTATTTGGCGATAGGCACACTAGTCTTCTCGCTTGTCTTTGTCCTGGCACTTTATTCCAGTGAGATTTAAGTGGGCTTTGGAGAGTCTACAGGAGGGTTCAGGGACGGAAAAATTGTGTGCTTGCCCTTTCTTCGGCAAGGCAATCTGTTTCTTCATTGCCTTCAATGCCAGGGTGATCTGATTGTTTGCTGCCAGTAGTATCAGGGATTGTTAACAATCCCAAGTCAGCTTAGACTCACAGATGTATGATCTCAGAGCTTTCAGTGCTGCTTGGCTATCTGACAGTACTATATGTAGATTTCTGCCCTTCGTGTACCTCTTTTAAGGCATTCCTGGGCACATAATTCTATAGCATGTACTTCTGCTTGGAAGATGGTGGGGGTGTTACCAAAGGGTTTTGAGAGCCTGAAATTTGGTCCTGTAACGCCCACTCCATCCCTTTCGTCCATCTTAGATCCATCTGTGTACCACACTGATGCATTCCTTTCCAGTTGAGGTCCGTTCTCTGTGCAACTTTGGTGGCTGTTTATGACCACTTCAAACTGCATTTCGAAGTCGTACCTAACTGGCATGAAATCTGTCGCTTCAGACATGGCTTCTAGGGAAATCTGTTCCAAAATCTTTGAGTGTCCGATCAGATTTCCTGCTTTTGAGTTTTTTGTCTGGCTCAGTTTGAAGGCACTGTTTAGCTTTACCTCTGAGGGTGCAGTAGGGCACGTGAATATTGCCCCTATTATTCGCAGGCAGGCTAGCCGCTGTACTTTATGGAGCTTGACTTGTGCCGAGATTTATTGAATTTTTGGCTAATCGGGCGGTAAGACTTCGGTTCGTCTATTGGGCGTCTTTCAGTCTTAGGTATGAACGCCACTACAGCCTCTCTCCAGGTCTTCGGGATGTAGCCGAAGATAAAGCTTGCTTTTCAGGAAGGATTCTATTATTTCAAGGTCATATTGCAGTAAGGTGAGGAATATTCCGTCTTTTCCGGGCGACTTCAATGGTTCGAAACTTTTGATATCCCATTCTTTGGTTTGTGAAAATTTTCCCAGCTAGGCTTCTGCTGGCTCTGTTGGGGTTATGAATGATCCCTTTCACGTGAGTAATTTGCTGTTCAGTACGTAGACATTCAAAAAGCCTATTGGACACTAAATTTCATGAATGAATCCTCATTTTCAGGCCAACTATTCTTATTTTTCAATGTAAAATATAAAAAAAATACTAGCGATTTGTATAAAAATAATCTGACTACACCACTGGATTCGCAACATTTTCAAACATTTTAAATATAAACAAAATTTGAAAAACATGCTGTTTTATCAAACCACCAGTTCAACTTTTATCAAAATTCACAATACACCACTGTATTCAGAAAGTCTCAATATATCACTGGTCATAATTTCATCGAAATCTGTCCATAATAAAGGAATCATGAGATGATAAAATTTTAATACGGAAAAGTGCAACTTTCAAAACGAAAAATCGTACGGAAAAGTTACTTTTCCACACGCTCGTAGGAAAAATGTGTTTCTGTGCGGCAAAACTGTGCAAATAAAGTTGGCGCATCAACGTGTTGTCTTCGACGACACATTTAATGAATGGTTTTTCTTCCAACGTTTCCACACTGGTCCCAAACACTTTCATTGAAAACGTTTTATAGCGAGACAAAAAATTCAAAAATACTGTTACAGACCTGAAATTTGATGAATTAAAAGGAAAAATCTAGAAGCACTAAGTTTGGTTCTGGATCAATCGTCGATCATTCTTATTGTGTTCTATTGATTCCTTAATTTTTCTAGAACTTCATTTATATATAAAAGCAATGCATTTGTGAGATGGAGTTATTAAGTTAGTCACCTTGGATACAAGTATTTTGGTATCAGTTGCGACAGTGACGTTAGTAACAGTGACAAGTATTATATTACAGTGTTGTCAAGTGAAGTTTGAATAATAAAGGCAAGTCCACACTAGTGAACACTTATTTTTGAACCTGAAGACGCAACAATTGGTGACAGCGACGAAATAAGTGTTACTGAAGAAAGAAAAGTAAGGCAGTTTTCCAGTATTCAATGGTAAATACTCGAGCAAATCAGCAGATATCCTTGAATTTTTAAAGGAACAAGAAGCCAAACGAAAACACGAACAAGAGGTACAAGAAGCCAAACGAAAATAAAAACAAGAGGAACAAGTAGCCAAACGAAAACAAGAACAAGAGAAACAAGAAGCCAAGCGAAAACAAAAACAAGAGGAACATGAGGCGCCCAGCAGTTACAACAACAACATGTTGATCTTCTGCAACGTATTAGTCACAGTTAACAGTGCTTCCAGAATGAAATCACCGAAGTAGTACAAGAGGTCAGAGGAGAAGTCCAGGGAGTCAACAGAAGGGTCCAAGATGTCGAAAACGAACTGTCCAAGATAGATGAACGGCTGGAACGAGAGGTGAACAAGAAATTCAACGAAGAAGTGGATGGGGTCAATGAGAGGCTGAAAACGTTACACCTTCCACACAAGCGTGCACCCTCTGAGGAAATCTCCCCCACCAGCGAAAAGCCATTCCCACTGACAACTCCGATAAGGCCTACACAAGTGAAAATTTTGAATTGAATTTTCCAATATTTGATGGGCAGTCGTCGTGGTCCATGTATAGACGTCAATTTGAAGCGGCAGCAAACGCAAACGGCTGGTCCGAAGAGGAAATAGCCACTTCACTAGTGCTGTGTTTACGAGGACAAGCATTGGACATTCTTCAGAACATCCCCGAGAGTAAACAGAAGGAATATTCTAGAATCGTTGAAGCTTTGGAAATCAGATATGGACAGCAATATCTCAAAGAAGTGTTCCAATTAAAGAGTCGATATAAAAAATCCAACGAAACCCTACAGGAGTATGGAGCCGACGTAAAGCGACTTATTAATTTGGCACACCCACAAGCACCGAGAAGTTCATAGAACAAATTGGGGTGCAGACTTTCATCGATGGTTTGAGAAATACTGACATGCAGCAAGCCCTTCGACTAGGACGACTTCAAAACATAAGCGCAGCACTAATAACATCTTTGGAGTTCGAGGCCGCAAAAAACGCATCAAGAAATACGAGGCACAAGTTACGTGAACTGAATTCAACGAAGATTCTTCTACAAGCGAGGCGCTATTGAAGAAAATATTGGACTCCATAACAGCATTAAGCAACCAAGTGCCTTCTCCAGAAGACAGGAAAAGGCGCTGCTATAACTGTGGGAAAAGCGGCCATCTACAGAGGAGTTGCTGGGAGAGATTGAGATCCAGAAGTCCAAGGAGAAAAAGGTCGTCATCAGCGAGCAACGAAGATAGATCGAGATCTCCGAGCCCAGGAACAGAGCAACGTGTGCGTTTTACCAGAGGAGCCTTCAGGAGATCGACCACGCCAGAAAGAAGCCTTCAAACGTCCGAAAGAGGACTTGCTCCCAACCAGTAAAACGAGAATTAGTCGGCACTAGGGGGCTCGTGGCGACTTTCAGTGTTCAAAGCCCCAAGATCCATATAACGTTATTGAAGAAAAATGGCCAAAGTCTACTAATACAAGGCCACTTAGAAGATCGGAAATGCACCTCCACTATTGATACAGGAGCTTCGAGATCAGTCGTTCGCCCAGACCTCACACAAGAATCTGTGAAGCCGATGAAAAGGAATATGGTTTTGGAAACGGCAACGGGACAAGCCACACCTGTCATTGGGAAAACGCTTGTACACATCCAGGTGAATGTGTTTTGGGTCTGGACATCATGGAAGAGAACGACTTCATTCTTAACATTCTTAACATCAGATAGAAAATTTTGCAAAATTGGCAATGAAGGAATCATCCTGAGCAGATACAATGGGAAAATCCAACCAATTGAGATTTATGTTGACGAAGACATCCACATTCATCATCATGGCCAGAATGGATATAGAATTTGGGGATTTGAGCACCGGAATAATTGAAAATGATGAATACCGCCAAGATGGAATTTTAATTGCACGATATCTTGTGAACACAGAACATCTTATTCATGTCAGGGTTGCCAATACTTCGGAAAATAAAGTCCACCTGAAGAAAAAGGACCAATTGAGATTCTGCAAACCTGTCACTCGAGTTATCAATTGTGAAAACCACACTCAGGTACTGCGAAGAAATACCACTAACACCAATCAGAGAAGAATAGACAAAATGATGGAATCTACGGAACATTTAACTCTGGAGAAAAAGCAGAAGGCCAAAGAGTTTCTTCATAGCCATCGTAACATTTTCTCGACAGAGACTTCGACGGGACGTACTAATCTAGTTTAATATCGCATCAACACCTGCGATGCCCGACCAATCCGACAGGCTCCGAGGAGACTAAGGTTTGCCAAACAGAGAGAGGTAGCAGACATGATACACAACATGATGGAGAATGACATAGTTGAAGAAACCACAAGCCTATGGTCCTCACGAGGTAGTATTGGTAACTAAAAAGGATAGATCAACCCAATTTTGCGTGGAATATCGTCGACTGAATGACGTAACGATGAAGGATCGCTACCCATTACCAAGAATCGATGATACACTAAACACATTATCCGGTTCCAAATGGTTTTCAACGTTGGACCTGAAAAGCGGGTATTGGCAAATGGAAGTTCATCCTGACGATAGAAGAAACAGCGTTCTCTACCTGTCAAGGGCTGTACCAATTCAAAGTTCTTCCCTTCGGATTATGTAATGCTCCCGCCACCTTTGAGAGACTTATGGCACTAGTATTGAGAGGTTTAACATGGAAAATTTTTCTAGTCTACTTGGATGATGTCATAGTAATGGGAAGGACTTTGACGAACATTTGAATGAATTGGAAGAAGTATTTTTCAGGTTAGAAAATGCTAACCTGAAACTGAACCCAAAGAAGTATCATTTGTTTCAAAAAGAAGTTAATCTTTTCGGCCATGTCATCTCGGCCGAAGGAATTGAAACCGATCCTGCTAATATCGAGGCTGTTAGGAGTTGGCCAAGTCCTAGGGATAAACATGAAGTAAGAAGTTTTCTGGGGCTATGTACCTACTACAGGAAGTTTGTTCAAGACTTTGGTGAAATTGTCAACCCACTCCACCGCTTAACTGAGAACAACGTTCAGTTTGATTGGAGCCTTGATTGCCAACAGTCGTTCACTGAACTGAAAAAGAAATTGACAACTGCGCCTATTTTGGCTTATCCATGAGAACAAGGCACTTTCATTTTGGACTGTGATGCGTCTCAGCAATGCATTGGATTAGTTTTATCCCAAGAACAGGATTGCGAAGAGAAAGTAATAGCCTACTTAAGTAAAACTCTGGGCAAAGCCGAAAAGAATCACTGTGTCACAAGAAAGGAGCTTCTATCGATAATCAAAGCCATTGAACATTTCCATACCTTTCTCTATGGTAGATGTTTTCTCGTAAGAACTGATCACAGTGCTTTGCAGTGGATAATGAACTTCAAGAAACCTGAGGGTCGGGTTGCGAGATGGCTAGAGAGACTTCAACAATACGACTTCAAAGTTATTCATCGCAGTGGCAGGAAACATAGAAATGCAGACACATTATCAAGACGACCATGATTGGAACAGCATTGCCGATATTGCCAGAAACTTGAAAACAAAGAAGTCAATTTTGACAATGATGAACATTCCAAGGAAATTCTGTAAGTTACCACCGTGAGAGTCGAGTCTGAAGAATCTGATCTATGGACCACAGAAGATATGAGAAAGAATGAGAAGAAAGACAACAATTTAAAGTTAGTCCTAGGCTGGCTGAAAAATGGAGTTAGACCTGAGTGGCAGGAGGTATACAAGTTTGGTGCAGTTGCTAAGGGATACTGGGCTCAATGGGATTACCTATGTCTTCGTGATGGCCTATTGCATCGCAAATGGGAGAGTCCAGATGGAACAACTGTGGTGTACCAACTGGTCCTGCCGAATGCACTTACTTAAGATGTGCTCGAGCAACTTCATAGTACTCGTGCAGGTGGACACTTCGGAATCAAGAGGATCCTTGCTAGAATTCGAGAACGATTCTAAGATGTGACCTATGTTCTTCGAAGAAGGGACCCAAATCCAGAAGTTGATGGAAAATGGCGCAGTATCTTTCTGGCGAACCATTCGAAAGATTGGTTGACATTCTTGGGCCGTTTCCTGTTACCGAGCAGAAAAATAAATTCTCGATGGTAGCCATGGACTATTTCTCCAAGTGGCCTGAAGTTGTGCCCATTCCAAACCAGGAGGCAAAGACCGTTGCAAAGGCCTTCATAGAAAATGTAATAGCTAGACATGGAGTCCCACTAGAATTACATTCTGATCAAGGACGAAATTTATATCACAGCCCTACATCCACAATGAGATGGTATGGTTGAACGACCTAATGAAACCATCAGCCAGTACTTGTCGATGTTCATCTCCAACAATCAAAAGGATTGGGATTAGTTGGTACCACTATTTCTTCTATCCTATCAAAGTTCCATGATATATCCCTTCAATGTGATCACTGGGCGAGAAATGAAACTACCATGCGATCTGCTGTTTGGAATACCACCCAGAAGTACAGAGGACAAAGTCCTCCCAGAATATGTCCAAGAGTTGCGAGAAAGACTGGACCAAGTTCATGAATTCTGAAGACGTCGTCTTCAAATCTCCAATGATAAAATGAAAAAGAGGTTTGACAGGAAGAGTCCGGGGACTGTGTTCAAGCCAGGTGATACCATTTGGCTCTAACAACCTCAGAGGAAGAAAGGAAAATGCCCCAAGCTACAGAGAAATTGGACAGGACCTTACGTCATCACGAAGAAGATCAACGAATTGGTATACCGCATCCAGCTCAACCCAAGGAGTAAACCCAAAGTTGTTCACATCGAGAGGTTAGCCGAATACCGAGGCCACGATCCCCCAAATTGGTTCCAGAGGGACAACCAAAATGGTAATGATGTTATCCGGGATGGAATACCTGAAGGAGAAGGCAGTGTTACAGACCTGAAATTTGATGAAGACTTCTCCTCTTGTTCGAGATCGTTCGATGAATTAGATGAAAAAATCTACAAGCACTAACTTCTGTTCTGGATCAATCGTCGAACATTTTTATTGCGTTCTATTTATTTCTTCATTTTTCTAGAACTATATATATATATATAAAAGCAATGCATTTGTGAGATGAAGTAAGTTAGTTAGTTACCTTGGATACAAGTATTTTGGTATCAGAACTGTTTTGACGCAACAGTTCAATGGTATTTGTATTCGTTCCATCCAGGCAGTATCAGAAATATCTGACTTCGGTATCTTTTGTCTTCGATTCCAGTATTTGTGTTCGTCCTCCTAACGGCTACATCAGGTCTCTTAATTTTGCTGATGTGAGAATGATCGCACTCGCAAAGCACCTCGTCAATGAGTTTTTCATCGGCCAAGTTCGGGTCTCTGGTTTGGTTTCGGTAAGATAACTTCTCAATTTATTATCGGATTTCAAATAGCTTCTTCGACTTGAAAAAGAAGAAGGTAAAAAACGATTGACCGCTTTCTCCAAAGTGGATTTGATGGTATCTCTGACTTTGATTCGTACTAGAAAGTGTTCAAGCTATTCCTTGGTTCTATAGTATTAATGTTTCTACCACGTATATCGCAGTCAGTTTTGACTCATATTCTACCCCTTGAATGGTAAAGTTCTGGAACTATTATGTACATATGTGGCGACTAGTGATAGAAAGAATCTAGTCAGAAATTTATTTAAATGGGCGTGGAAATAGTCCTTCTCTTGGATATAGGATTTGCATATAGCCATATTTCCATCGAATCCAATATTGTTTGTATATCCTATCGTACAGTTGACTATTCTGTTTGAGTTTTCTGTCGATCTCCTTATGGTTGCGTTTGTATACAGGCACTACACATCGAAGATGACGAGACGATCTTTTGGCTACAGCTCGATTTGATGTTGACGAAGTGTCAGGAGTTTTTCGGGGGTAATATAACAAGACCTGGTTTATCAGCGAATAAATTTTCCAATTTCAACGAAAACGATTTTGTTTGAGAATGTATCGAGTTGAATTCGGAGATTTATGTTCTCAATGAAACCCTCGAGTTTTAAAGCTCTCGGGTTTTATTCTTTGAACATAAATCTTCGAATTTAACAAGATGAATTTTCTAAAACAAAAATGTTTGAGTGGAAATTCCAAAATTTATTCGATTTGATAAACGACGGTCGAGTTATATTTGATCGGAATATTTCCCAAATATGTCAATTAACCAATGATATTTATTCCACAAAGTACGTAATTGTATTTATTGAATTAATGAACATAATTATTCACGACAATATGTTACACGACTTGTGAAATGTGTTGCATACATTCAGGCAACTGTCAAGAAGGACCATGCAGTTTGTGTGTGAATTGACTTCTTGGTTCTCCTTATAGATGTGGACTGTATATATCATGTATTGAACGGAGTTTCCAAATTATAATAATCCTTTAGACCATGTAAAGTAGTACATTTATTCAAATTATCTCGTATTGAAATCTTACAGCAAAAATTATTTGTCAATCTGACAAGTTTCATCTAATATCATTTTTCTAAACAACCAAAAACAAAAAGAACAGAATAGTTCACGGAATCAAGTCATCAAAGATGAGCAGGACTGAACTCACGAATACAGAGTGAAAATCTTATAGGAATTATTGATTCAAACAACCTCCCCACCGACTTGATTTATTCTATCAGAACAAAATGAAAGTGGGCATAATTTTGTTATGGGTCTAGTGAAGATTCCATTTGATGTACAAATTTTCACAATACGAACCCTTTTATCCGATCCTGGGATTACCTCTATGATTCGAGCTAATCGCCATTCAAGTGGTGGAATTTTATCTTCCTTTACCAAAACTAAATCATTTACTTTTAGATTCTCACATTCCTTTATCCATTTTGGTCTATGTTGAAGTCTATTCAAATATTCTGTGGACCATCGTTTCCAAAAAAGTTCTAAAGGTCTAATTTTCTGACAATGTTTCCAAAGTTTCAATCTATTGTCCGGAATACTTGGAATATCATTTTCTGGAAAAGATAGTGCTGATTCTCCTATCAGAAAATGACTAGGTGTTAAACAGGTATAGTCATCTGGATCTGTTGAAATGGGTGAAAGAGGCCGTGAATTCAAAATGGCTTCAATCTGACAGAGTAGAGTTGTAATTTCTTCAAATTTTAAAACATTATTTCCCATAACCCGTTTAAGATGAAATTTAGTAGATTTTATTCCAGCTTCCCATAATCCTCCCCAGTGTGGACTATTGGGTGGAATAAATTTCCATTGTATTTCCCTAGTAGATAAAAATTCTTCAACAGAGTCTTTATTCCGTCGAAAAAAATCGTAAAGCTGCCTAAGTGAGTTGTTAGCACCCTGAAAAGTAGTCCCATTGTCGCTGAATATGATTTTGGGACATCCACGCCTAGCTATAAATCTTTTTAATGTTGAAAGAAATGCTTCTGTGGATAGACTAGAAACTAGTTCAAGGTGAACTGCCTTCGTTACCATACATACAAATAATGAAATGTAGGCCTTGGAAATAGTTGATTTTCGAAGGCAAGATTCTTTCACTGCTATAGGGCCACCAAAATCAACTCATACATTCATAAAAGGACGTACAATTGAAATTCTATCTGAAGGTAGAGAACCCATTATTTGTTGAGCAGAGGATGTTCTGAACCTGAAACAAGTGACACAATTTTTAACTTCCCTCTTTATTGGTCTCAAACCAAGAATAGGCCAATACCTCAACCTGAGATGAGAGAGAATAGTTTGCGGTCCTGCATGATATAAATCCAAATATTCCTGTCTATAAAGTAATTTAACTACATGATTCCTTGGGGGTAGAATCATAGGATGTTTCTGTGAAAAAGAAAGGCTGGACTGAGATAACCTTCCTCCCACGCGGAGTACACCTTTCTCATCGAGAAAAGGAGTTAATTGTGCTAGAGGACCTGATTTTATGGAAATTTTTGATTTTATATCTTCAATTTCTTTCGTGAAATGATGACCTTGAATACACCTAACTATAACATTTAGAGAGTTTTGTAATTCATCTGTGTGAAGAGGACCATTCAGTTTTCTTTTGACCCTTGAAACATTATTTACGAAACGCAGACAATAAGCTATTGTTCGTTGAAGCAGACGGAATTTCGAAAATTTCGAGAATATTTTCATCACATTCGAAAAATCAGTCGAAGAGTTGAGAGTAATCAATTTTCGTTCAGGAAGAGATTCAAAATTTATAGTGGAATCAATATTTAATTCCAAATTATATTCATTAAGGAAATCTGGCCCGTACCACCACTGTTCACAATGTATCAAAGATATTGGATTTAATCCACGTGAAATGTGATCAGCAGGATTTTGATCAGAAGATACATGCAACCACTTCGCATTAGGAGTAAGCTCTTGTATCTCTGACACTCGATTACATACAAATGTTGTCCATCTTGTTGGTACATCTTGTAACCAACATAAAACAATTTGAGAGTCACACCATAGCACGAGTTTCGAAAATTTTATTGGAAAAATTGAACATATTTTATTACATAACTTAGCCATAAGTAATGCACCACATAATTCCAGTTTTGGAAGTGTGATTATTTTTTGCGGAGCCACCCTTGATTTTGAACAAATCAATCTAAGTCACTTTATTGTTCTTAAATAAAAACTTGTCCCATAAGCTTTAGGACTGGCGTCAGAAAACCCATGTAATTCCAAATGTATTACTTCATGTGGAAGATATAATAAACGGGGAATATTAATATTATGGAGATAGAGTATCATTCCAGTCTAGTTTTCGATTCCAAATATTTTTCATTAATATTTTTCGAAGTACTATGACTGGACCTATAAAACCTAAGGGATCGAATAAGCTTGCAATGTATGAAAGTACATTCCTTTTTGAAAGAGGTCTATTTTCCTCGACAAGAAAGCTGCGAACCTTGAAAATGTCCAATGAAGGTTGCCAAGAAATGCCCAAAACCTTATTCAAATATATGTCTGCATGATTGTCTACCTCTGCTTTCGAACCTATCGCTCTTGATGAACTCTGAACCTTATTATCGGTGTGTGATTGAGTAGAATCTTGAACCTTGAGAAAGTCATTAACATTAGATACCCACTTATGTAGTTTGAAACCTGCTAAAGCCAACAAATCTATCAACTCATCACGTAGTTTCTTGACATTCTCGAGAGAATCAGCTCCTGCAAGAATGTCATCCACGTAACACTGATTCAGTAGCGCCTGTGAAGCTTGTGGATGGGAAATTGATCGATCATGTGCGAGTTGAATCAAACACCTTGTTGAAAGAAATGGAGCGCAGTTTGTACCATAAGTAACTGTTTGTAGTTCTATACACCTCAGTTCACCATCTGGATTATCGCGCCATAAAATATTTTGTAAATGTCTATGATCGGGGTATATAAGTACTTGCCTAAACATTTTGATCAAATCAGTTGTGAAAACATACCTAAAAGTTCGAAACCTGCATACAATATCAAACAAATCTGACTGAACGGTGGGACCTTTATACATAACATCATTCAATGAAAGTCCTGTTGTGGTCTTCATTGATCCATCGAACACAACTCTCAACTTTGTACTGACGTTTTCCTCCTTAAGTACACAATGATGTGGTAAAAAATATTTTTTGTTTAAATTCTTAGTTTTCATTTCCAGTTGAACATACCTAGCATGATTTAGATTTATATTCATCTATGAATGCCTTATACTGAAAGCGCAAACTTTCATTATAATACAACCTTTTTTCCAGTGAGAGAAATCTATATTTAGCCATTTCGAATGATTCGCCTAAATTCAAATTTTCAATGTCATCTTTGAGGGGTAACCTTACCATAAACCTTCCATCTTCAGTGCGCTGAGTAGTGGAAGAAAAAATATTTTCACATATTTTATCTTCAAGAGATAAAACCCTTTTAGAAGATATTTCTTCTAACTGTCAGAATTTTGGTATCAATTCGTCAATGTCAGTATGCGTGTACAATACTACACTGAGATTAGAAACGCATTCTGAAACCTGATTTTTAATTACGCCTCCTAATACCCATCCTAACTTACTATTTTGTAAAACGGGCAAATTCGTTCCTAACTTGATCAAACCTGGTTGGATCAAATCAAAATATAAATCAGCACCTATTAGTATATCTATCTTCGCTAGAACATTATATTCGTTGTCAGCAAGATCGATATTAGAAGGAATTCTAAATTGAGACGTGTCAATTTGAGCCTGAGGGAGTTCACACGTTATTTTATCCAAAACACCACAGGTTACTGAAAACCTCTCCTTATCTAAATTGAAGTACTGTGATTCCAAAACTAAAAAAAGAAAATCTTATAGGAATTATTGACTCAAACTCAGTTTATTCCCAAAAGGAACGAAGTGGGTTTATCAGTGAATAAATTTTGACAGATATGGGAAATAATGAAAAAAACCAGGCCTTTTCATGCAGTAGTTTAGGAATTGGTAGGTATTGATCCAAATTACAGGTAAGACAGTTTCTGGATCTGGTTTTATGCCTTGATTCTTCTATGAAACTGAAAAAATGTCGTTGGTTACACTTGTATGTTCATTACTAGGACTGACTCCATTGAAGGGATGTTTGGTAGCCCGACTTTCATTGCAGGTTATTGAAAGGTTCCCAATTCGTTTGCGCTTCAGTGGATTGAAAAATATCAAAGGTGCTGTAGTTGAAATTCACTGAAATTTATTTTCTATGCTACACCGGACACTTATATTTTATGTGTTTTTATAGTTATTCGAGTTGGGAGCGTGTCGTTTTGAGTGAGTGGCTGCTTGTAGAAATATTCAGAATATTCAAATCGCTCCTTATTTATGTGGTATTCATTCAGATTCAAACAGTATTATTGTACAAATAACGCGATGGCGTGGTAATTTTTCTTCGAAACAGAAATACATTATATATGAAACAATATGACTGACAGTAATGGATGAAATAGTAGCATAGGAATCACCTTGTACTAGTTTTTCATTCTTTCATTTTATTCATTTTCAAGTATATTTCATTTCATTCGACCCAGCATTCTGCGGGAGATATGTGATTGAATTTGGTTGATTTTATGAAGTTATGTTATTTTGTGAGAGTAAAAAACACCTTCAAAGAATAATTCAAATATGAACAACTCCCCGATTACCGTTTATCTTTCAAACCGCCATACCGCAAGCACACGTTATTTTCCCTATTGACCTTCAAAAAACATAAGTCTCAATCTGTTGAATGTAAATTGCATTCAAGTGCACATTTTTTATTCATAGGGTCAACTTCTGCATGCTTCTCGAATGAATATTTAAAAGGCAAAAAAATCTAATTTATTGCTATTGGCGAACCTTAATGTTTGTTATCCTAACAGGCGACCAGGAATTTACTGTGCTCTTACACATGCACCTGCTCCCAACAATGTTTATTTATGAAGTCAGCGACTGATTGGTCTTAGGTTTACAAAGTGAAAAGAAAGAAAAGAAAAGAAATTATAAATAAATTATTATGAAGTATTTGCCTCAGTAATATTTAATTTATGTTCTTATTTGTAATCCAATCGCAAATAAATTAGTATCGTTAGATTCGTCAAAATATCCTTTTTTCGGAAAGTGCTTGTCAAAAAATGATCTCCGTTTGAAAAATAATAGACACGAAAATGTAATTTTGCCAACTTGTCTTATTCATATCTATCATTCTAGTCACTAAAACTTCGCGATTGTAATATTCTGCTATCACCTGATGTCCTTAGATTAGTTTACTTTCGATCATGGCCACCTAGATTAATTACAAAAGTGACTCCAAAAAAATTAAGTAGACATAAAAGCTTTCGAAAATGTCACATTCTGATCTAGAATTGTCTCAGAAACCCAAAAATGTTACAATATACAGGGTGTTCCATTTAAAAATTTAGAACCGGAGCCATTTCCGGTGAAACCGGAAGTGACCGGAAAGTGAAAATATGTGAAAACTCTCCTCTTCACCTACCATTTACCTATACCAAATCTCATTTTGATACACCTGATGGTCTAGAAGTTATGGCTTGTCTAATAGATTCGTTGACACCCGGTATTCATATAACTCATAAAAGTGTGCTCACTAGAAATTATTTTGATCCATTTCATTTCTATAGGTACTATAGGATTAGTTGATTTATGAATAGATCCACTTATTGGATTCATCAATAGAAGGGATAAAAGTACGAGTGATAACTTCATCCGAAATAAACAAAGGAATAAAATCAATATTTTTGAATACTTCGAAGTTTCTGTTCTGATTTTGTAGTGAGTTTGAGCGATGGGTTGAACGTTAATAAAACGAGGGGCCAATTTGTCACGCGTTTGTTCTTTGTGATAAATTGTATCATCTATTATCAAAATTGGAGGTTTTTCTCGATTTTCATTAATTTTTTTCAGTCTTTTTGTTATGTATTTTTTCATTAATTTCTTCTAATTTTCTATTCATTATTTCTTTATTTTGAAAATACTTTGATATAATATCTTTTTCAGATATGTCGAATGGATCTTTTGCAAAGAGATGTCCTGAAACTCCTTCAAATAGTGTCCAGTTGCAGAATGGATATAATTATTATAATGTAATATTGAGTATTTTACTAAATTTTGTAAAGATTGTGTTGGATTTCACCTTGTCTGGCATACGTGTTCAAGTATAGATGAATGTAGTCTCGGATCTTTGGGAGTTGTAAAATGAATATATACAGTGTGTCCCACTTTAAGCAGCCACACCCTTGTATTTTCTTGACAGTACAGTGATTTTAAAAGTTATTTTTCATAACATATAGTACCCAAAAATATCTAACTTGAGGTTGATGAAATATTCGTATATCCATTTTCCACGGCTACCTACGACCAACTGAAAAGTGAAAAATTGGGAAAAACATACTAGGCATTTTTTTATCGCAAAAATAACACCAGATTCTGTTTCAGAACACCCAAAAACCCCTAGATCTAAGTGCTTTATTAATTAAAATGTACAGGGTGGCATCTGTTACTAGCAACATTATTAATTTTTATTCATCCGAAATGATCGGTTGCTTTCGACTTTTTTTGTCACAAAGGGCCTGAACGTGTTCAATTGATGCTGAGTATAAGAAATACCCAAATTTTACTTTTTCATGGCTGGCTATGACCAGTTGAAAAGTGAAAAACTGGGAAAAATACTTATACAAAAAGATTTTTTACTTCGAAACTACCATCAGATTCTGGTTCAGAACATGCTTAAATCCCCAGATCTCATTAAAATATACAGGGTGTCTTACAGACTAGCAACATTTTCAATTTGTTTTCATCCGTAATCATTGGTTGTTTTTGATTTTTTTTTCTTTAGTAACAAAGTACCTAAAATGTTCAATTACTGCTATAGAAAATAACCAAATATTACTTTTTCATGGCTTGCTATGACGAGTTGAGAGACGAAAAAATGGGGAAAATACATTAAGGATACTTTAAGCACAAACATTTCTGGATCAGAACACCCTAAAATCCCCACCTCAATACTTAAATCTAAAAATATACAGGGTATCATCTGTAGCTAGCAAATTTGATAACTTTTATTTATCCGTAATGTTGAATTGTTTCTGAATATTTCTTTTCCAATCAAGAAGCAGCCAAAATATTTAATTGATACAGTGTAAAAAAAACCAAATATTATAGTTCCATTGCTATATATGACCAGTTGAAAATTGAAAAATTGTGGTAAACATCCTTCTATTACCGAGACAACATATCCTGGTTCAGAATATACCGCAAAACCTCCAGAATTCGTTCCCCGGGTAATGAAATTATACAGGATATCATCCTGTAAATAGTAACATATCTCACTTTTTATTTATAAATCTTTTTAAGCTTGTTGAGAACCAGAATCCAATGTTACGTTTGTGCTACAAAAGTCCTTGATGTGTGTTCCGCACTTTTTCACTTTTCGACTGGTCATAGCTAGCCATGAAAAAGTAATATTTGAATATTCTCTACAACATTATTTGAACATTATTAAGTAATTAGTGATTATGGAAAAAAATCGAAAACAACTAAACATAACGGATGAATAAAAATCAATACTATGTCAATTACAGGTGACACCCTGTATATTTTAAATAATTAAGTACTGCTATTTGGGGGTTTCAGAGTGTTCTGGGAAAGAACTTAAAAAAATCCCTGGTATATTTTTCCCAATTTTTCACTTTTCAATTTGGTCGTAGGTAGCCATGAAAACGTTATATTGGAACATTCCCTTCAGCATTATTTGAATATTTTCAGGTACTTCGTGACCAAAGAAAAAAATCGAGAACTACCAAACATTGCGGATGAATAACAAATAAAAAATTTTGTTAGTTACAGATGACACCCTGTATATTTTAATGAATTATCACCAAGATTTGGGGGTTTTAGGGTGTTCTGAAACAGATCCTGGTGTTATTTTTGCGATAAAAAAATGCCTAGTATGTTTTTCCCAATTTTTCACTTTTCAATTGGTCGTAGGTAGCCGTGGAATATGGATATAGGAATATTTCATCAACCTGAGGATAGATATTTCTGGGTAATTTACGTAGTAAAAAACAAATTTTGAAATCACTTTACTGTCAAGAAAATACGAGGGCTGCTCGAAGTGGGACACACTGTATATATTATCTGTAATTTACAAAAATCTTGAAAGTTCTGATTATTGAATTCAGATTCTCCATCATATACTATTGTATGTACACCTTAATGAGGAATAAAAGTCGAAAATCCGTCAAGTATATTGATCCTATTTATTCCTGGTATTGAATACGCTTGGGCGAAATTCAAAAAAGTATCAATAATTCCAAGGAATTTCTCTTTGAAAATGGACAAAGTATCCATATGCATTCTTTCGAAAGGTTAAGTTTCTATAGAGATTGGTTGAAACTCAAATTTATTGGGTTGCCGTTCATATTTTGATTTTTGGCAGTGGTTACAGTTATTTATAAAAAAAATTACATCTTTATCCATATTGGGCCAATAATAATTTCTTTTCAATGGTTCTGAAGTTGTATTTATTCCACGATGCCCAGTTTTATAGATATGATGATAATTCATTTTGTCTATTTGTTCATTTTCTTGTTCAATATCTTTTAGAATATTCGAGTATGCAAGTATCTTTTTCAATTGGTGTCCCTTTTTATCTATTTAAAGCACGCCACAGCGTGTGCAAATCGAACTTTCAAAAAACGCGCGTTTTTCGAAGTTACCATGGATACATCAACAATTCGAGAACAGTGAAGTCTGAATGACAATGTTATGATTATTGATCTGACAGGAGTACTATGTAACGTCAAATGGAATATTACAAACAGATGCAAAACTTTTATTCAAACATTAACTAAAGGTATACTGATGTCACATCACGAATTCAACCATTATTTGTAATAATGAAACCGGTGTTTATGATTTCAAAGTGCACCAATTGAAGAACGACGAAGTATTCGTCGTCGCCGTCGTGCTCGAAAATTCGCGCGTGTTTGAAAGACCTTTTTATCCACTTATACTTAAGTCTACTGTTTCAACAATCATTTGATATTTGTGGTGATTTGAAGATTTTGCTGAATAAGGAAAAGTTAATGAATATAGAAGCTTCATCAGCTGTATGGGCTGTAGATGCATAACTTTCACATTCTTGAATAAAATCTTGAATGATTTCATCCGAATCACCTACTTCATTTATAATTGAAGTATTATCAGGTGAATTTCTGAAAAATGAACCCGCAACAACATTTTCTTTCTTTCTTTCTTTTATATAGTCAATTTTATCTTCAGTTGAGAACGAATTATCAACATCAAATTTAGATTGATACATTCCTGAGTCGTCAATTCGGTATACTTGAAGTGGTTCTATTAAATTCAAGTGAATGTCTTGAGAATTGAAATTATGAATCTCTACTATTGTCCATTTTCTACCGTTATTATGCCTCCTAGAATAAAAACGGTTTTGATTCAAATTTTTTTAGGTACAAGATAAGTGCCATTCACTGAAGTATCAATTGGAAGTTCAGTTCTAAAACTTTCAGTTCCATCTAAAGTTATGGTAAAGCTATCATATTCGGATGGGGAATATTTTAAGAATTGACTAATAATATAATTTTTATACAAATATCTTTCTTGAATATTCCAATTGAATACATCTCTCAGTTGTCTCCGTTCCATATAGGCTGGAGCAGCAAAATTTTGATTGGGGATTTCGAAATTTTGACTATCGTTTCCAGAACTGTGTTCATCGAATCGTTCTTCATTGTTTTGTGGGTCTTCAAATATATACCTATAATCTTCATTAACGAGATTCAATGGGTTTGTCTGTTCACGTGTAAATTCAAAATTATTTTCATTTTCGTGCTGAAGTTCATTAATTTGATGCATTTCCGCGGAAATAAAAGATGATTCAGATTGAGGCTTGAAAAACTGCCTTTGTTGTGTGTGGTCGGTAGCATTCACATTTCTAGTTACTGTAGACATAGGGGTTGGCTTATATTGAGGTGTTTGATTTTAGGTTTCAAAACATTGGTATTATTACTTGGTTTTCCAAACACTTGTTGATTGGTAAAAAATCTTTGAGGAACTTGACGTGTTTGAATTTGAATTGGTTGACTAGGAAAGTTACGGTTTTGATTTGAAAAAGTTGGATTTGAAAAATTCTGGTTTGAGAAACTTTTATTTTGATTGAAATTTGGTTGAGGAATATTGTGGATTCATAAAATTATTTTGCGGTGTGTAACTCTGTTTTATTTGAACAAACATTTCCGAAATTTAGCTGAGGAAGAGGCTGAAGCTGATTTCTTTTTCCATCATTTACTAAGCCCAATGAATTTTCTTCTTCAATCACATGATTCATAGCTACTTATAAATTATTTGGGTTTTTCAATCTTACTGCTGTTTAAGTCATGGAAGGTAAATAATTCAAAAAATTTATTAAAATTTATTTTTCCATACTTCCTATTCGAGCAATTTTTCCAACTGCGCTAAGAGTATTATCATTATTCATAGATGAAAAAATTAAACTTCTAAAATATTGGCATCTTATGCCAAAATCATACGCACTTTCATTTGGATTTTGTTTCAAAGAATTAAGTTTCTGTAAAAGACAAGTAAAAGATCTTTGACCTGACCTGAGAATTATTTTTTTATGAATTCAGGTTGTGGGTTAAATTGCGTTAAAGTGTCATCACAAGTAGCACAAAAATCATTCAATTCACAAGGATCACCAGAAAAATTTGGTATGATATTCAAAAAGAGTCTTAGCTGTGTGAGAAATATTCCTACTTGCGTTAAACATAAACAAAAAATAAAGAAATGAGAAATTGTTCACAATAGAATTTTTTATTTTTCAGCGTAGGGAAGAAATTGGGATGTATGGGAAATAAGGTTGTAGGGATGAGAGTGACTTACTGCTAGGTTTTCTTGGTTGGTCCTTAATTCTGAGTTGATCTGCTTTGGATCTGGTTTTCTTTCTTCTTGATCCCAAACAAATCTTGGGCTTGCTGTGTCTTGAAAGGTTGTTAGAGGTGGATATTCAGATTCTCACCTCGTTTCTCCAAGATGAATGTGCTGTCCACCGTTGTCTTTTGGAAATTCACGTTAGATTTTTTGAAGTACTATTGTATTTCCTTGTTCACTTGTTGTAGTGGGTTGGAATCTTGGGTTTTCCAAAATCCGTTTTCAACTGCGCCATTTACGTTTATGCAGGTCAGGACTCAGGAACGTAACTTATGTCCGCTCATTTCATTCGGATCAAGTTGTCATTCTTCGTTTGTATTATGGTCCTTCTTACTCCAAATGTAAACAAACTGTCCATAACGTTTCACCACCCGTCACCCCCGTCGCCCAGAAATTGTACACAAAAGGATAGTACATGTTCAGTTGAAAACAGCTATTTGTGGAGGTATAGGCAGGGCATCTCTATGTCTTTTATTACTCTGTAGTTCATATACCGTTGAATTCGAAGATGTTTTGAATATATTTTGATATAATTGAATAAATACTAGAAATCGGTATTCATGCTCTAAGAGTGGATTTTAACTCAACCAATTAACCATGTTGTTATGTAATTTTAGTTAACCAAAGTCGATTTCTGTTGTATGATGCTAAATTAACTGCCGGTTAGGCAACTGCTAAATTTTGAGTTTTTGGTTGTCAACTCTCGAATTGACGAAAGCCATTTAGAACTGGAAAGTACAAGTTCTTGTGTAAGTATTTAGGGAGCACTATAGAAGTAACTTATTGTCATCGCTTCAAAAACATATAAGTACAAGTTGAACAACAGAATATGCAGATACTGGCTCGAACTATGGGTCTTGATGACGCGCACGTAATGTTCTTGCTTGCTATGTGGATGTTGGCCGGTTCGAATCGTCGCGCCGTCACTAACCTCGTTCATATGGCATCACACGTTAAACGGTGAGGGCTGCATCTTCCCTAGCTCTCCTAAGTCTTTCGAAGACTTCTGAGGGTTGCTCGTGAGGGGACAGCCGGTTGATGGATAGCGCCGAAGAGAAGAAATCTTGATGATGATTGAAGTTGTTCTTTTTTCAAGTTTCAATATTTGAAAGAACTTCTGTTAACTAATTCGCCAGTAAAGTTGAATATATTTTTGAATTATATCAATCAATAATTTCTCATTCATTCAGACGTTTCCTAGTTTAGAGAAAACCTCGACTATGAAAAAAAAAAATATTGAAACAGTGGTCAGAACATTTAACTTATAAACTAAAAATTGGAGTGAATAATTATCAAATATTTTAAAAAATTCCTCAGGAGAAGTAAATACATTTATCAATTATTTTCAATAGATTTTTCATCTGTGGATTTTTTCAATGTGATCTAACCCTAGAACCACACCGTAGGGTCACCGTCCTTTGTTATTCATAGTCGAGACATATATTATTACCTTGGGACAAGGTGATCCTGAGATTAGAGAGACTAAAAATTGCATTTTTCCGACTTTCGAGAACGTTTTACTCAAAAACGGTGGATTTTAAAGAAAAATTTGTGAAGAATTTTTTGTAGAGAATTTTATCGAATATATCAAAGCGTCATTTGTTTTTGGAAAAAATAAATTTTTCTCGGAAAATTGTTTTACTTTTAAGCAAAATTTTCTGTTTTTCCGCTACTGAAATGCTTTGTTATCATGAAAAAATATGTGCTGAACCTGTTTTAATTGACACTATAAGAAATTCGTCTACGACGTGAGCTTCGCGAATAAAAAAAATGCCGGTTCCATGCAAGGTAAAAGAATCGGGAAATTCAGTGCCGGAAAATCCACACGAATGATTTTTTCAAGAATGTGTCTTTCGTTATTTATAGTCATATATAAATGATTTGGGACAAGGTGATCCTGAAAACATCATTATGTGATTTAATGAGAGGACACAGAAATACGAGAAAATCGCATTTTTTTTAAGTTTCGAGCACGTTTTACTCGAAAACGGTATATTTTAGAGAAAAACTTGTGAAAACTTTTTTTGTAGAGAATTTTTTGCAAAATATTACATCATTTATTTTTGGGATAAATGTATTTTTGGGATAAATGTATTTTTTGATTTCCTTCGGTTTATCGTCAATAACAATTTTCCGAATGCTTTCATGGCTTATCACTCTCGAAATTCGGATCCAGCGGGTCAAAATACATAAGAATAACTTGGGTGATCCCGTCGCACTTCATCGGCTACGAACACCCTCCCTGCCACCGGACTAAGTGCAGGATAAGGATGAACAGTATTTTCATCACTGTTTGTTGGTTGCTCTGTTCCAGATGTTTGGGACAGTAGGTGATTAGTTTAGTTGTTACACTTTTGTGAGTCGAGCGGAAGACAACACAAGAACCATTTGTTCAATTTTTCAAGCGAAGAATCATCACTGTATAGTGTATACTCACTTCTTCTGCATTCTAAAATGTGTTATATTTTTTCTTCATCTAGATATTTTATTGGGTCGAATTGCTATTGTATATCACCATGTTGATAATTCTTACATCGTTTCTGTAATGTTTTGTTGAAAATAAATGAATAATAATAATGTGAATTTTTGGATCTCGAAAACGGCTTCAACTTTTTGAATCAAATTTATTATTCAGATGGGGTATCGCTACTTCAGTTCATCTATATAGGCGTCCTTTCTAAAAAAAAGTCATTTTACTAATAATAACAATAATATGAATTTCTGGATCTCCGGAAACGGCACACTGTATATGGCCGTAGGTGAAGTATAGTACGTAATGCGTGTTGTAAAGCCATTACGCACTCGCCACTACGCGGCTGCATTCTTAATTTTTCCCTTCGTGCTTAATATGCCTTTTACAACAATTGTTACATAATATACTATTATTCTTAGTTTTCTCTGCTTTTAAAAGCAAATATTTTTCATTTACATTGTTTATGAGAACATTCGTTCACATAGTGTGTTATTTGTTATGAATGAATCACCGTGTGGATCTAGGGTTGAATTTGGTTTTTCGTGTATTCAAAAGAAGGGCGTGTTTCAGAATATTTTACAATATAATTTTTTTTTATGATTACAACAGAAATATGAATATATTCCACATCTACAGTGTGATCCATTTAAGATGAAAGCACCCTTATGAAATTTACATTTTTCAGCCGATTGGAATGATTTTTTCTTTCGTTAGGTAGACATTCAAAAAGTCCTTAAGGACACCACATTTTATGGATAAATCTCCATTTTCACGTCAATAATCTAAAAAAATTACTATCGATTTTTTTAGAAAATATATGACTACACCATTGGATTTAAAATGATTCATATATAAATTACGTTGTAATGCGTCAATCAATAAAAAAAGTCATAGGTGATTGAAATTTGAGAATTATGCCGTTTAATCAACCAACCACTCCAATTTCCAAACTTTTATCAGAACTTTGACTATACCAATGGAGTCTGGGAGTCTCGAAATATCACTATAATATCATCGAAATCTGTCGATAAGTAAAAAAAATCATGAAATGAAATGACATTTTCCTGAAAATCTTTTAGCATATTTTTCAAATTTTATTATCTTATAATTTTTTTTTTCATTTATGAATAGTTTCCGAGGGCTTTGGGGCCGCTGTCACCCCCCCTCATGCCCCAAATTACACTTGTTATTCATAATATCCGGTTGACGAAAAAGCTCTGGTAACTGATGAATTGAATGTTTAGCCGCAAAATCAAATTCTTGGCTGCGCTACTGATACTCAGTCGGGATAATTAGTTATCAAGACAATCAGTGCTTAACCTGTCGTGTTACAACTCGCCCTTATTATTCTATTTCAACACAACATGATACACCTCCACCTGAACACTGGAAATACTATAGTTTTTTTTTCCTTTTCGGAATACCAGGTAGGGTGAATCACTCAGTACAATTATTGGAGAGAAAAAAAATTCTTATGTTGCGTGGGAACACCTCTGACATTCTGATAGTGAACCGAAATATTTTCAGTTTTCAATTCAGTAGAGTGGCTTTCTTCGACGCTGGTAGCAGGTTTCAAGTGTTCTTTTCTGACGAACTTCTAGGAAAAAAATTTAACCTTTTGATATCAATTTCAGATGGTCGTATTTTTTTAAAATAATCCGCGGCATATTATCAACAGTCTTAATTTTTTTTATAGTACCAGACTTAGTTTAGGGGGCACCATGGCGCTTGTTCACTTCGGATTATAATTATTTCATTAGGTTTGTTTTGGTTTCTAAAACCTCATCGCGATCATGTGCAGTGAGCGAATTTTAACCCACAGCTCATTCTTCTTAAGGCTGATTCAGAAACAAGGGCACCCATGTTTCTGAATAGGCCATTAGAATCAATATTTTTCAAAACCAGAACTGTACTTTTCTTGCCACCACAGTTTCTGGGCATTCGTTATTAGCATACCATAAAATGAGTGGATGCAAGACAATGTATAGCAGGATATAATATTTTTGACATAATATGATGGAATCTTATCTACTGAAATTGAACTGCAATTACTAGGATGTGTAGAAAGAGGTAGGAGACAAAACAAGTTATCCGAGGGTACATAGAACATAACACTGAAATCACCGTATTATATTAAATAAAAATATCTTAACCAGGATTGAATTGAGTAAGTACTTTAAAAAAATGTCACATGTTCAATGAAATAGGCTCATATTCTTCGGAAATGTCAAGGTAAAGATTTGACTTGCCATTCTAACAAACTAACATGCTATACTATAGCCAAACAAGTGTAGTGTTCCGCTAAAATATAAACAAAGAAACTGTGAACGGTAAAAGTAGTAATCACTTCTTCAATAGGTAAAACATTTTTAATAACGATTATTCATAATGAATATTCATCAGTAAAATTCTCGTCCAGTTCTCCCATAACCATTCGTACCACTTAATTAAATTATTTTTAGTACACAGCAATTTGGCTAATTAGTTTCATTTCCAGTAAATTATCACTCTATCGCACATGATACTCAGAGAGTATTTGATAATTGATTTTTAGTTCCCAGCTTCAAACTGCTTGTCACCAAACCAGCTGATATTGATTTTCTGATTACTTTCGCAATAAAATTACGAGCAATGTACATGTGGTATGGCAATTACGCTAGTCTCTTCATCATGGATAATCATCGGCCTTAATAATATTCCATGAATATAGGAATAAGTGAAGTAGATGTGTATATTTGTTGTATATTTATATTAAATTTAAATATATATATATACACAGACGTAAATAATTCGAAAAATGAATATATACGATTATGTTTGGTGAATTATTGAATAAATATATGTACTTCAGTTTCTAGTTAATATGTTGGTTTATTTTAATGTTAGTGACATTTCTTCAACGGTAAAACCACAAGATGAATTTCTCTCTTCAACGAAATCATTATTTCAGTTAGTAGTATCACGTGAAAAACTGACATGAGACATTTGTGAGACTCTAGGTCAAGAAATTTTTTCTAATGTCAGTTTTTCCAGTAAAATTTCTAATGACAATTTAACTCATGTATGAAAAATCGCATATGCCACAGTGCACAGTCACTTCAACAGCGGCCAAAGTTAGCTGCAACTTTCACAGCGACAAATTTTCTCATTCATTAAATTGTCCGGCGTCGCGTTTTTAATAGTTGGCAGTTTTTTTCGTCTAATTGGTAGGAAACAGTTTCTCATTAAATTTTGAGTTTAAAAAAATGTATGCAATAAAGAGTGTTTTTTGGCAAGGTAAATCAAAGACAAAATATAAATACACCACAGTAATAATTACCTTCATTGAAATAGTTATTTTTAAGGAACATTTATCAACAATACAAATGTCACAATGTTTTTCGTGATTTGTTCAGTAAAAACTTTCCCAAAATCATTCATATTGTGTTAATAATACTGAACAATCATAGCTGTCATGACAGGAGTTGAAGCGACGGCCGCATTCTAGATGAAGTATGGTTTTGAGAAATTGGCATTTTTATCGCTGTCAAAATGATTCAGATGTTATACTTAAATGGGTTGCTTTCTACAGCAGTTAATTTATCCTTATCATTACGTACTTTTATCAACGTAAGTATACACATTAATTCAAAGTTTGAAACATTGATAAACGTTTATATAATACGTTAGTTGTTTATTGAAAAGGAACGTTAATTTCTTGTTGAAATATTAGTTTTATTAAACGTTAATGTCCTGATAATTTTTTTGTTATTTTCACGTATTATTCCATAGTTCGTGCAGTGATCATTTATAGTATTTTCCTGAAGCTTGATTAACGTATACCGGGTGACCACGAGGTGAGGTACGCCCCCCTTTTTTTCTATAGTTTTGAAGATTCATATTTCAAATTTGGTATGTCGCTATAGTACTTGAATAAGCATTTTTGACGCCACTACTCACCAATATTCACCACTTCTGGTTTAACTGGAAATTAAACCAACCTTTTTTTTTTCAAATGACACCCTGTTATATTTTCAATCATCCAGAAGAGCATGCAGTTTGTGATAATACTCTTCAAAATTGAAAATTGGTTGAAAAATTACGGATATACGGTTGATTGTTCAATTGAACAAAGTTGACCATGAAATTCAAACTTAAATCATCACAACTGACAAACGACATCAGAAGTGCGGTACAGTTGGAAACTGAGGTTCCCATGTAATTGCAGCTCCCATTTATTCCAACAATCATCAAAAATTTACTAAAAACGGAATAGTACCCATATAGAAATGCTCACAACTGCCATTTTTCAAATGGCAACATGTTCTTTTAACTTGATCATAATGAAAAATGATAATTATTACTCGTGTGAAAAGTTTTGGAGAATTCCGAGAATTTTGGGTGTTCTCAAAATTGGATATTCTTCAACGAAGGCGGCTATGAATATAAAAAAGCGAAACAAAAAAGCTGCACTGACTAAATAAGTAGAACAAACTATGAAATTAAGAAATTGCATGCTCTTTCGGATAATCAAAAACAAAGTACAGGGTGTCATTTGAAGAAAAAAAAATGGGGTCACTTCCGGTTTAACCAGAAATGGTGAATTGGTATTTGCGTCAAAATATACGTGGTCACCCGGTATATGCACATATGTTTACAGTTTGAAAAATGGTGTACCCTTACGTTTGGATGATACGTTAGTGGATTTTTGAATATATATATATATATACATATATATATATATATATATATATATATATAAAATCATGTATGAATATATATATATATATATGTCAATTTTCAGTTGAGATATTGGTTTAATTTAACGTTGACGTTATTATTACGTGTTATTTGTTAGTTATGGTATATTCCTAAAGTTTCGTTAACATTAGTGTGCATACTGGGTTTCAACTATTACAAGTCAAAAGAAGACACCTGTTAACCTTTTGTGATCATTTTGACCAAAGTTGAAATACCTAAAACTAGGATAGACAGGACGAGAGAAAGATAATCAAAAACTAATGAGGATTTAACCTACAATTGCAAATAGGAAGCTTGTGAATGCTTGCAGCAGAGGTTCCACATAATACTACTGGTCAAATAACCAACACATAACACAAAAAACTTCATAAATCAAGACTTTATGAGCATGTTTTCTTGGCTGCTTGTACAAAAAAGAGCTACATAACACTTTGCCCAACCACCAACACCGCATAAACACTAGAACTACGTTAGTTACCTACAACCAATGCGCTTTCCTACTGAGATTTAGAAACAATAACAACCCAGTAAAAACTGAGTAAAGGATGAAATATTGGTACAACTTTAGTATGTATTCTGATGTAATCCGTACAAAAATTTCAACAATTCCACGATAGAGGAAGTGAACTGAATATTAAAAATGTTTTATGTAAAACTATATCTCATTGGCATCGTGAAAGCACCATTGCAATGAAACTATATCTGTCAGTTCAACAGTTACAACATATTTTTTGTATTCATTTTTCAGGAAAGGAGAAGATGCTTCTCCATGTTTGAACAGTGTGATTCTCTACTGGTTTATTTATTATTCATAATCTGCAAAACTGAGTATCACGGATTTTTTTATTCTATTTTATTTCTATCAAACTGAATATAATTTTCTCTCTCTGTCTCTTTATCTCGGTGTTTTGTTTCGAATAGTTTCAGAAAAAACACTCTTTAACCTTTTTCTCTCCATCAGACGACTCTATTTGTTGAAGGTTTCCTGAACTGCATTCAGTTACCTGTATTATTCATTTCCACTTTTGCCGAAACCAGCCCAATTTCCAATTGTGTATAATATATTTATAGAGAAAACGCTTTTCCAGGGTGTGTTGTTTTTCCGTAAGTAAGCTGGGTTCGAACCGAACATGCCAGACTAGGGGACGAAGTATATTGAGTTACGCTTCTCTTATTAAATAAAACATCGAGAGGTGTCGTTTTCGAAGAATATATATCTGGAACAAGCTTTTTGTTATGTCATCTTGCGAGATATGCTTGTAACTGAGAATGCTCCGTCTCTGAGGGGATGTAATTATTTTGAATGGGGTTCTTAACATTGGACAAGTATTCAGTATATAGTGTTCGGCAAATTTGTTGTTACAAATTGAAGACATTAACATCTGATATTCCTCATAATGTTCAAATCTCCATAAAAATAATTTATATTCCTTCCAACGGAATGTTTTTTGGGTTACACTGAACCTGCCTGGATGATTTTTCTAAAAACTTAAATTAAACTCCAGTCTCTACGAATTTTTATTTATGCAAAATTATAAGTATAAAAACATTTTCTTAGCATACTTATAAAAAGATCTGGATGTGTTCCTGAATTATTAGTTATCTACACCATATTCTTTTTTGTAGACATCCCTAATTTTGCATGAAATTTAAATTCTACCGATGAAGTTTCCTCGAAAAGCATTTTGCTAATTATAAATTTCAATTGTGAAAAATCTATAAAATAAAAATTCTACTTATGATGATAAGACATTAGGAAGGTGAATGAATAATGTATATTATTTGTTTTCACCGTGTGACACCATATGCGTCCACAATCCCATAAAATTTAATTTTCTTTTATTATTATATTATTATTATATTAGAGCCAGGAGCTATCTCTCAGGTTTGCTCAATCCTATAACATATGACAACGATGGAACTCTAACGATCATAGGTAATGGTAGCCCAAGGGAAGGATAGTCGAAGGCCGAAGGGATTCCTGAATTCAAGTGTGAAATTTTGTGTAATTAAATAGACTGTTAATGAATTTGATAGAAAACTTCACATCTCACTTTTTAAGCAAACCAAAAAAATTCGTTTTTGTAGATGCCATGGCTACTCAAATATTCCCAGAAATTTTTATGCACCTGGGTACCCCGGGTACCCCTGGGTAAAATATAAGTGGAAATTTTCGTTTCAAATATTTTACAGGTGATGGTTGACATTTTGCATTTACGTACAAATGGAATTTAATTTTTCATATGAAAGGAGATAGTATTTCATATTTATGTATTTACTAAATATTTCGAACATGTCTGAAAATATTTTTTCCAGGAAAATCGCAGATTTTGCCAATTCTGAAATTTCAGAAAAAGTTCAATACACCGTTGGCCTCATAGTCGCGAGGTCGATGGTTCAAACTCCAGTGAAAGCAAGAATACTTTTGCTATTTTTTTATTAAAAATTTGAAGAAACCATATGGAAATTCTGTTTAATGTGTTTCACATATCAATACTTTCATGCATCTTTTTTGTAGCATGTATACGTATAAATAGTGCAGGTGAAACCATGGTTAGTTATTTCTTATGAATTGTTGGATATATTTTGGTGTGAAATTTTCTTACCGAATCCCCGCGTGCTTGAAATAATTGTCGGAAATTTATCCCGTACATGAATTTTTTAAGAAAAGAATTTTTCAAGAAAATTCATGTACTCGAATTACATCAACCCTAAACACGGAAAATGCCGAATTGTGTGGTTTCTCCGCAAAGATCTGTGTGTGTGTGGTTGCCTCAAGTAGTGAAGTGCGTCGGAGCTCCTGATTGAAAATATACAATTTGGTACGTCAACAGTTCTTGAAATATTTACCTGATATTATTACGAAATAACAAGTATGATACCCAAATAATCAGGTTCAACCCAATACACAATCATACACAAGATCTGTACACAAAAAAATTCGTATTACCTGCAGCCAAATCGTTTTTGTTTAACAAAATACTTTCACCTAAATAATTTCAGATCCCAAAAATACACTGAAGATGCAATTGTGTACTTAACGGATAATATCTGTCGATCTTTGGATGAAGGGGAATGTGCATTACGTATCTTCCTGGACTTAGCTAAGGCATTTGATACCGTCAATCATGAAAAACTATTGGGCGTTATGAAAGATTCGGGTATCATACCTCAACAATAGGGCAAGGTATATAAAAATTGAAAATGGTATTAGCGAATCTCGTTAGGTTATAACTTGCGTACCTCAGAAAAACTATATGTATTACCTTATCTTGCAATAAATCATACCCACCCAATATAGATCGACTCACATTAGATGAAAATAACTCCACTAACGTTGCCAAATGTGTGGAGTCCATAATAGACCTCGGAATTGAAGTTGACATTCACCTGAAATGGAACATACATATAAACAAAATAGTTAAAAAATCAAGATCAATTCTGTTTACATTCAAATACCTAAAAAACTGTCTAAAGATATGTTAACTCAACATTCATTATCACTAACTACTTAATCGAATCTCATATTCAAAAAATGCGAATTTTCACTTTCAGATTTTTTTTTTCACAATATCTATCAGATGTAGTTCGATATCCAGCGTGGCTTTAGCCGGGAAAGTAGTTGCTTTCTGTTAGATATTACAAAAAAATCACATTTTTCAGTTTTCAATTTTCATGGAGAATGTTCCCCCTTTTCAACAGGAAAAATCATGTTGGTACACCTGGTATAACAAATAATTCAAGAGAAAAAACATAGATATTGCTCAGCAATACACGTTTTGAATTGAATATATACCAGCAGTATGTATATTTCGGATCGCTTTGTGTCATGAAGTCGGCGCGCTTCTTTAATCGCAACAGAGTTGGTTAGAAGTGAGTATATGACTGCAGCATGCATATTTCAGATCGTTTTATGTCCTGAAGTCTAAGCAGATTAAGATTTTTGTGTTGTAAAATTAAGCGTGCATGGTAGCGGCCTATAGGGTAATGCGACGTTCGATGGTCTGCGTTCAGCCGTGACGTAATCGATATAGATCCAGCAACTGATTGTACTATGAAGCTCATAAACGTGTGCAGCATCGTGATGAGGTCCGTCATTTTTAACGTGCGATACCCATTGCACCGTTCAGTTTTCCGTCCGACCGTTTGTTCGGATATAAAAATTGTGTATCAGGTGTGTGATTCGAACCCACGGAAACCGGTGTACAACACCCAAGCGCCTTAGACCGTTCGGCCAAACTAACTTAGGTTATAAGCGTGTTTGTCAACTTTTGTCGTTTTCGCTGATGCGTTTGTCAGCGTTTTTCGTTTTCGCTGACGCGATTGTTCAGCGTTTTTTGTTTTTGCTGACGCGTTTGTCAGCGTTTTTCGTTTTTGCTGACACATTTGTCAGTGTGAAATCACTTTCGAAAATACATTTCCAATATAGATAATGAGTCTCTATTGGGACAGGGCACTCTAAACAGATTCCAGTTGAAATTGTCACTTTAATTACATTTCAAAATAGAATTCAGTCCATTATATTTGCTAATCAAGTTTTTACAAAAACAACATTTTTTACAATATTCGCACCACTGTGTTTCGTCCATGTTCAAACGTCAACGACATAATGGGAGCAAATATCTTTTTCGTAGTCTTCCACAACGTTTTGGCTTTTTTCACGTACTGACCTACAGAGTATACTGTGATCTTAGGCCTACATCATAACAAATTTTGTTGTATATTGATAATTCTCAATATCAGGTTCAAATTTCAAACACAAATGAACCATGGTTTCGACTGCCATGGTGTAAATATTCAAAAAATTTGAACGAAACATTTGCACTGAAATCTATAATAATACGAATGACGATTTTGTTATAATTATCAAGTGGGTAAGGCATCGCCGATGAGATAAATTATTTGAAGAGGATAGAATAAAACAAGTTTCAAGCATTGTTTTGGATAAGTTAGCGAGTTTGTGAGCTGACCACATCGTTTCATGTTAGTCGAAATATTCGCAGATACCTTGATAATTTCTTCAGTCGAGTACATACGTACTAACTCATTTGATGGTGAGTTCAAATCCGCAGATCACGTATTTCTTTTCCACACCCACACATTAACGCTTTTTGAGGTCGGTTACGTCATGTTACGGCGTAGGTACATCGTTTTACGTTGGGTTAGCTGGAAAATAATCTTACAATACCAATATTTCATAATATATCTTATATCGGGTTTTCAACAATTGGTTTTTTAAAAATTGATACTGGGGTTGAAACCACCAGTACAAACTATAGTTTGATAAACGTTCAACTTTTATGAACAGAATATAAATTACAGACTAACTCAAATTCGACACGTAGGTCGTATTAACAGTATAGGAAAGTTTTCATCTTGGGTATGGTGGTTTCATGAGAGCGTAAAGAATAACTCGTTATATGTTAAGGGAGCATTATAATTTCTCCTCTACTTCGAGAACGGAATATTGACTTGATCTGTGTGTGGTATGTCGCATTGCTACGTGGTCCGTTAATGGGTCACGGAGGGGTAACAGAAGAGGCGCACAGTGGTGCGTCTTTCTTGTTCATGTGATATCATCATATCATTGCGTTCCTTGTTGCTCGCGTAGCTTTCTGCCTAAACCCCAGGAGAAAAGTTTCCGATACTGTATAATATCAAAATATACACTGTCAGCGTCTCCACGTTGACTTGCAGATGTTCATTTGGTCCGAGAAGCAATTCAAGAAAATAACAGCTATTTTTAACCTAACCTAACCTAACCTAACCTAACCTAACATTTCAGTCCGCCAGAGACGTATCAATGATTTTTCAATGATATTCATCAACAACTACATCCCCAAAAATCAGGTTGATATTACGATAAAATTGAGTATCCACGATATATCTTCCATTTCAATTCTCGGTATTACCATCAGCAGACCCCTTTCAGGGGAAAACCATGTGAGGTGCATTGCCAAAAGTGCCATTCAAAAACTTGGTTTCCTGTTTCGTGTTAAGAAGTATTTCACTTTCCGTCAATTGATTATGATTTATATATTGAACAAATCTGACCAATAGTCAAAAGAATGAGTTTGAGAAAAAACGAAAATTGAGTTAAATCACAAACGACATGGACTCCCCAAAGCGCGTTTCATGGTGTAACTATGTTAGAGTCAAAAAAAATTCTTGTAATAGATAACTGTATATAAATAGTAGGGTCAGTTCCGAATCCATGCGTTCGTAATGATAATTCAGACCATTCAAAAAAGGCGAATATGGTTTTTCGTGTTTATCTTCGAATGACGATTCGTGCCAAGGCCATCTTTTGGAAATAGTCATATATGGAATAGTCATATATGGAATACAGCACCCAAATACACATTGAAACTCTTGAATTCTGTCTAAAAAGCGGAGATACTTCGCTTACAAGCTCGCTCACTTCTCCGGAAGTCCTCAGTATATGTTTTGAGCCGTTTCATCTGCTCCCCTATACCTCACCGCCCCAACCCCCTGGCCTTCCAGTGGTTTACAGAGGGTGCAGGGGGTGTAGGCGGTCATATGATGCAATTACATTGGGATTACATTGAGCTTTTTCGTTGTATGACTTTGGATAATGAAGAATATGATTATTTAGAGTTTTTTGTGTATGACATTCAGATAACACTGAGGTGTGAATAGACTTATTGCATGGGTACATGGTAATGATGGTCTTGATTGTAGCATACTTCATAATTGCCCATACTATGTACGAGCATCATGTGTAGGTACACCATGTCAAACTTATTACAATGGAATATTTGTACTTTCAAACATTTCAGAAATCCATCGAGTTGTGAGAACGACCACTCCTATTCATACGTTGTATACACGGTGCATAGTGGGGGGGGGGGGGGGGGATCTCCGACAATCTTTCAACTGTCTTCTCCACTCTCTGAAAATCAATATATAAAAGACATGGGAGAATCTTTTCTCCTCAGTTTCTCTCCTATAGTGAATAGTTCGCAAGTTTCAATTAATCAAAAACAAAGTAGTTCGAAGAAGTGCTAGTTGTGATTTTCAATAAGTCAGTGAGTGTTTTTTCTTTTTGAAATCTATATTTTCTCAAGTGTCTTACCATGTCTATTTCTCGAGTAGATTTGGAAAAAATCAACAGCGTGATTGATAAAAAAGTTGAAGTATTTGAACAGAGAGTCATATCAACATTTCCAATTGCTACAGCTTTTCCTATAGCCAACATGATGGTTCGGAGCACTCGATTCGGTCGATCTATTTTATTGACATTAAACGATGAAAATGAGAACAAATTTTTCAAATCATGGCTACCAAAATATATTGCTGATCAATTTAGTGATACTGATGTTAACTCTATAAATTCTTCGAATGATAAATATACAATTACATATATGGGACAGAGTGAACAAGTTTCACCAAATGCAAGAACACGGACTCTTGTAAAATTCGACTGTACCGAATAAAGTTCAGTTCAAATATTTAGCTATTCATTTTTTCCATAACGGTGAAGGCATGTTAAAGTAATCTTAAAGTAAAATATAGCTTTCGAAAGAAGGAAACATTCTAAATATATCCTCGAATTGACTCTCAATTTTTTCATGTATGTATATCATAAGTAGTATCAATACCCATGGGATATATTGACAACATTTTTATCATTGTTTCAGACTGAAGATATATCGATATGTGGATGTTGTACGCGAGCGAGCATTGGACCGCAGCAGTGGACATCAAGACAGCTGTCGAGAGACTTCAATCATATTTGAGTGCACTGAGTTGGGATTCTCTACATGCAATGAATTATGACCTAAGTGTTTGCTACAATGAAGACGAACTTCAGAGATGTGAACGAGATCAAAAGAGGTATGATGCCGGCGAGGAACTTTGTGAGAAATTCATTGAGGGAGTCTTGAACATAGATGATTTCTGTGAAGAGATGCTCAAATGCGACTTGAAGAGCTTCCTACATAACTTATCCCCATTCCTATCAGATGATATTATTGAGAAGTATCAGATCCATGATGAAAATGCTGATGGAGATATCCCTGAAAATGTAGAAAACTCAAATTGATTCATAGAAATAAAAAATATTTAACACTATGCTGTAGTTATTTACATTCAAAAATTAGTTAATAATTCAATATAAATGAAAAGAGGAAATATTCCATAATTAAAGTAATGAAAAAAAATTCTTTAATAATATATAATAATCAACTCATCTATTCCTAATTAGTTCATTTTTGGGTGTCATACTATAATGACTAGCAACGTTCTTGATAAATTTGGGAGAAAGCGTAAGTGTGGAAACACATCAAATTTACAACCACGACTTGTTCATATTAGTTTCAAGAAAACTGAAGATAATCAATACGATGTTGAACAAAGACGATTGAAAAATGTCGGTCGACCAATTGATGCAGATTACTGCGTCACAAAGGTATTTCTTGAAGACAAAATCAATGAAACTAAGCAGCTAACCCTTTCTGCTGTTCATGAATTGGTACAATTAGCGATCGATGAATTATCGCAAGAAGTGGAAAAAAGGAAAATTAACACAGATTCTATGATTGCCAACGTGTCTCGCCAAGCAAGAACGGCATTCGATGAGAAGATATCAGAAGCTAGAATATTACTTCATAGGAAATATGAAAAATTGGAACATAGACTCGACGATTTAGAACGAGAAAAAAAAAATCGTTTATCTGAATAAGCATTATTATCATAACACAAAACGAAAATGTACTTGTATTAAATTTATTGAAAATATATTCATAAATTATAAGAGTTTTTTCTTTCATGAAACCATAATAATACCCAAAACTCAATGCATTCACACATCCCGTGAATAATTATAGAATAGTGCAAGGCGTCATGCACCCCCAAACGATTTTCATCCCTTCCAAAAGCTGGCAGGTAAGTGTGCACGCATTCTGCCCCTCCATAGAACAGCGCTTCACAGATATTACATAAGAAAATAGCTTTGCCTGTTCGAATCATTCTTTAACTGAATCACCTTAGGGAATGTCGTATGCCCATAGAAATCTACCTGACTATTATGCAACAAGCCCTTCCGAACAAATAATTGAAATAAAAAACGTATTTTGAGTCTAGGGCTTTTGTCTCTGATGCATATTATTTGATTTTGTAATTTTCAAAAGTATGTCGTTTTTTTTTTAAAAAAAAGCATAGACAGTATATTTAAAAGGTCTATTTTAATTTTCGAAATGATAATAATAGTAAAAGTAAAGTATTTATTCAATTTCTCACAATGATAAAAATAGTACATAAAATATTAATAGAAAAAGAACTATGTTGTTTTTTTAGGATTCTGCTCAAGTCTCTTCTTCTGCTCTTCATGTGACATACACCAACATCTCTGGAAGTGGATTCGTTCATTAGGCCATAAATAACCTACTCTCTCGCATAGTATGGTCATACCATTACGGCATTTGGAACACCAATTATTCCAACAGTCTGCCGAGAATTGATCACATTTGATGCAACGGGGTAGCATCTCTGAATTTAATTGTTTTTTCGAACATTCGAGACATAGATTGCTACACGCCATGACATTATTCCTAGTCCAGGCACATTGGCAATTGTAGCAAATTATTGCATTGCCTACACTGTAGGGGTAAATGAAAATCTTCGGCTTCGAATCCCATGCAGCGGTGAATACCATAACTACAGCGTCTATCTACAATGTATGGAATGTATGGAAGTAGAGTTCTGAGTAGGAACTACAGCGTCTATCTACAATGTATGGAAGTAGAGTTCTGAGTAGAAACTGAATTCATGATTGAATTTTCGTCAAATATATAGTTTTCAAGTCTTGGGGTAGGAGAAGGTACCACCACTTTTTTGGAAAACATTTGGAGTAGGAATTATTACTCCCACACTTTTGAAAACGTTTAAAATGTCAATGCCAGCGCTGTAGAATTTAGTGTTTATCTCAAACTTTACTCAAGATACTTATACAAGAGTAAAATGGAAGCTAAAGTTGAAAAAATCGACCAAATAATTGCTGTCGACATAAATGGGTTTGAACCTGAAGAAAATGATGATGGTGATAGCAATGATAGTGGTATGGAGGATAACAACGCTGAAGAACAGACAGATGAAGTTGACGGGGTGAAAAGGAGATATGCTGATATGAGCATATCTCAAACTGACGATGTTGATTGTCGTGTGTGTTATACCGTAACATTTGTCGCTATAGCAACAACTCAAGACCGTTTTGAGACATTGTGCGGTATATGTTTTAGACTCTATTGTGCTAGGTATCGAAACCAAGATGCTGTGTATAGACACGTTGACACTCATACAACGTGTAATTTTGGCGACATCGAGCAATTCTATTGCAAAATATGCATGACTTCGCTTTCAATAATTCGAGCTCAGGAGGCGTGTGTTATGTGTAATAATTAATAACAGTTTTTTTGGAATGCATAGTAAAAATTGGTTGTTGCATACAGGGCGATGCGTGTGTGGGGCATCGTCTACTCTGTTATTGATATTTTAAAAAAATTTAAATTGAGATTTGTAATTGTTCTGAGATGGAACTCTCTTCGAAAAATCGAGAATAGACTTCAAACCCAAAATGAAATTAACAAATATTGAAATATTGTTCCTATATACATTTATAATTCTTCTAAGAAAAAAATCATTTGCAGACGAAATGCATAGTCTCAAAACTTATTTCCTCTTTAAAATCAGACTTTAAATTTGTGTTCATTACTAATCCCCACCTCATTCAGATAATATGAATAAATTGAGCTGGTCACCATATGACTGTATCAGTTCATTCAAAAATGTCCATGGCTGATTCTACTAGTGAGCTGGGGTGTTCTAGCCCAATGCCTGACTTGCAACCATCTTCAGACTTACCGATTCAAGTTGATGAAATCAGTTCTACTTCTGTAGACAGAGATTTGGATGAAGAATTTTTCGAATCATTTCTCGATTTCATGCAGAATCCGGAACAATTATGGGAAGATGAGCCTAATGACTCAGATCAATTAGAAATAAGTTCAGATTCTGAAAATGATGAGCCGCCAATTGAAGTATCAGATGATAGTGACAACGATTCATTTGTGTTTGAAATCCAATGAAATATCTTATAGTTAATAACAGTTTTTTTGGAATGCATAGTTAAAAGTGGTCGATGCATACAAGACGATGCGTGTGTGGGGCATCGTCTATTCTGTTATTAACATAGGATTTTGAAGATTTCAAATTAAGATTTGTAATTGTTCTTACATGAAATTCTCTTTAAAAAATCGAGAATAGACTTCAAACTCAAATGAAAGAATATGAAAAACAAATTAGCTAATAATGCTAATAATACATGCGCACATATAATATTTGTTCTGAGAAAAAGCATAGTCTCAAAATTTATTTCCTCTTGAAGACACTACATAGTCAAAACTAATTTCTTCCATCAGAAAGCGCATTTTACCCCTAATATACCGACGCTCTGAGAAAGTTGACCAACAAGGGTTTTTATGACCGTAATATATTTCGGCAATTCAACAGTTTAGAAGACATACTTTCATTTTAAAACCATAGCTCCTCGAGTTTGGTTGTGTTTGAATTTATTTGTGATTTTTGTGAATTTATCGGAAATATGGATATGCCAAGACTTGGAGTAAAGACACCGGAATTAATAAATGCAGTGAACAGCATTATGCCGGACCAAGACGTCGATGGTTTAGGAAATGTTGTAAATGCGGTAAACAGCATTATCATGGGGCAAAACATCGATGGATTAGGAAATGTCGATGAATTGACGAAGAATGCCACAGTGGAAAACGAGGCGCTGGATGGATTAGAAAACGTCGTTGAAGTATCGAAGAACATAAAAACCAAACCTTTCACCAGATCAACTAGAACAAGGATGAACAATTTTAGACGGGGACAGCAACAACAAACTTTCAAAGTTTTACGGAAGAAAAGAAATCCCAACATTATGAAACTGTTGAATGGGGCTAAAAAATGGAATCCAATGGCTAGCGCTACTTGGCCGAGACGTAATCGAAGAAAGTCTCACAGTGCAGCACCACAACCAACAAATTCTGATGGGAATATACGCGAAGTTGATGAAGCAATAGAAAATAATGCTTCGTCCACCCTTTTCAGACCTTGGCATGTGGAACAATCAGAAGGTAGAATTTCAACAGAAACGTGCCGAAGACAGATACCATCGCACTCAAGCAATGACTCTATAGATTTGCAAGAGATCGCAAATGACACAGACATGAACTGTAGAAACGTCATATCGCCTATCGCATCTCTTCATGAACAAGAACGAGATGAATCAACCGAGTGGGACCTTACGAGAGTGTTTAGAAATTTGGACAGGAATGCTGATAAAATTATTGAACATATAACAAAAAACAATAAGGAAATCGATTTTATTCAAGAACAAGCTAGGATTAAAATCAAACTTATAAAAGAACAAAATAGGATTCTATTGATGAGGATCGATAAAATCCGAGGAAATAAAAAACGATGGTTCCATGAAGTTAGAAAATTATCGCAGGAAGTCTGTGAACCAATATGAACATCAACTTTATAGGAAATTCAGCACCTTTTTATGCATTTCAGGTCTTTTTTTCAGGTGTTCTTCACTACTCTCATCAACAAAAAAAAAATCGATAAAAGTTCTCCATGGAGTATATTATATTAATTCGGAGATATACACAAGTACAGGCGGGGATATTGGGGCCTATACTGGACTTTTATCGATTTTTTTATTTAAAAAAAAAAAAATCTCAAATTTCAACTCTAAAAGTCGATTTTTTTCATAAAAATAAAATCCTAAATTTCAACTCAAAAAATTCAACTCTTTCAATCACATGAATGAGTTATATTTATAAACATTCTTTATTTTCTCAAGAAATCTTTTTCATACTGATGATGAATGAAAAATATTATCATTCAAGCAATAATAATACATATATATATATATAAACAGTTTCAAATATTCGAAAACATGTTATTAAAAATCGAAGCACTACAGAGTTGATTATTAATTTTTTCTTGGTAGCATCAAGCTAATGAACCAAGTATCGCCATCTTTTAGTCAGAAGTCAAAATAATAATGGATTCATTATTGATTTTTCGCGAGAGTTGGCTAATGCTACACCTAACACCATCATTCGATCAGAACTCAAAATACTAAGGGAATAATTATTGAATTTCTTTGATAGTTAACGAATTACATGCTTGTTCATGCAATGACGTACTCAGATTCTTTTTGTTGGTCCTGATAAGGACCTTTGGTTTTTGATGCGCGGAATTGCGGAATTATTTATAGATTCAAATCTATCGTTGCATCGGAGTCATATTCAATATCCTGAGATATATTTTCTGGGGTTACCGCAATCCATTCGCTCAATGTTGGATTCCATATAAAATGAGAATGAACAACTATATGTGTTGTTGAAATTACTGCGACTTGTATGGGTAAATTAACATTGTTTGATGTATTACAAAGATTTCTATCTATGGGATCCATTGTTGTAGAGTCAGCTTCAGACTTGGTTGCCATGGCAAGAGATTGAATGATATGAAGAATTCTATAAGGTTTTTTGCTTCTTAAATGATTTTCATTATGGTGGGGGTGGACTTCCCACTCCACAACACATAAATGAGGGATGGTTGTTTATCTATAAATATGATGTTTTCAAATGGGAAAGGCTATAACAGTTTTTGACTCGAAGTAATTCTATACACAAAAGAATAATTATTATGAATTCAATGGAGAGTAATGTGTTGGTTTCATTACCTGGTACTAGTGGTGATAATGCGGAAAATGGAATTCCAATTGATTTAATAGATGTTTCAATTGCTGATGGAATAGATGGGTTATCTAACTTCGATATGGATGAACTTGTTAGGATTGGAGAAATTTCGCAATTCGACACCAACCAGGATCAGATGTCAGAACCACCGGTGGCACTACATATCCCTGATAGCGAAACACCTCAGAACAATACTGACCAGGATCGAGCTCAGGTTCAGGAAGCGGTCATGTTGGACATTCCGAACGAGCTACCGGCGAGCAAGCGTATTCAGAAACGTCGTGTCACTATCGAGGCTCCCAACATTGCATCAACAGCTTCGAGGTCTTCAAAGAAAAAGAAGGGATGTAACGTTTTGAAAAAAGGTGCAAGTTCATCAGTGGTGACAAAGTCTATGAATAAAATTGAAGGTATACCGTTGGCATCTCTATTACCATTACAGATGTATTCGGAAATGTTGAATGAAACCAAGCGAACGACAACGAATGCTAAAAGCATAATCACTAAATGCGAGGACGTTGATCGGAAGTTAGATGAACAAATATCAAAAGTTCGTCAAATTGATGAAGATATTTCAGCTAGGGAGGCTGAAATTGTGAAATTGCGAAAGCAGAGAGATGTGCTAACAACGCGAGTTAGTAAAGAGAGGCACTATAACCAAGGTCTTCGGAAACAGGCGGAAATTGATTGTCAAAAATCCGCACATTTGCAAGAAACTGTTTCTGCTGTTTATGCAAGATGGCGGCAGGAGCTAGATGCAGCTTTTCAAGTTAATGTCGATCAATGAATATTTTGTAAATACATATGATGAAATCAAACAATAAAGTTGTAATGAATATTATATTTAGTTTTTTATAATTATTTCAATGATACAACGAAACACATTAAACTATCGCACTCTGTTTTTCCCAACTGTCAAAATGTTTTGACAAACCTAACCACCTGATTCGAATCATGTCTCCACGCTTTTTCAATATTTTTTCAATGAGATATACATCTGGATTTTTAGTTTTCTGCATTTCGGCTTCATAAAAACATCCTTTAATCGGATTCTTATTCATATCTTCAAGCATATAAGTCGGAGGGTGTGTGCTATTAATTTTCACAATTTTAAATAGTTCTGTAGTAAAATTTGCTGTATATCCCTTCTCAAAAACGTGCTTGTATTTGGATATTCGAACGATGTCATTTACTTGATACTTTGGTGAACATTTTTTCAAATATTTCTTTTTTTTTTTGATGATCAATTCTGTAGTAGATGTCACATCTTTCGGTTTCATTCCAATGGTTTGGTGTACAGTATTATTATAACTCTTTGTTACAGCCGGGAGAATATCCAACCATTTATAATTTCCATTATAGGAAAATTCTTTAAAGATCTCACTTTTGAGGGTTCGTATAAGCCGTTCGCAAATAGAACATTTCATTACACTGAATGTAGAGTAATGATTGATTCCATATTGTTTCATTAATAATGAGAAATGAGCGTTGAAGAATTCTTTCCCAGCATCTGACTGTAGATTAATTGGGGAGTATTTTGCTTCTTGTAAAATCATTTTCATCGCATCAGTTACAGCTAATCCAGTCTTGTTCTTAATCGCTTTCGTCCATGCAAATTTTGAATAACAATCAATGACTACAAGAATGTAGCGATAATTGTTGTTGATCTTGGAATGAGCTTGGAAATCGATAAGGTCGATTTGAAATAGATCTCCCACACCCTTCAATATCGTAGATCTTCTCTGGAAGTTACGTCGTGCTGGTTTGTGTAACTCATCGACCACCTGCCTTTTGATATCACCACTCATTGCAACTGTTGTGTGTTCTATTTCACCGAGTACACTATTATATCCGATGTGATTGCGTCTAATATATTATACGTTCTTCACGTAATTCCTCTAACAAAGATAAAATTTCGTTTTCATGTGCATTGTTGCCACTCAATTTAGATCCAATTAACAGTCGTAATCGACTCACTAATTCGCTGGGTTTATTCCAATATACATAATTCCCTGACTTGCTTGTCAGAACTTTCTTTAAATTTTTGACATTGAGTCCTTCACCACTCAAATTCGAACTTGTGGTAGGGACACTAGTTGATTTCAATAGCGGTCTGATGATTTTCTGATATTTATGGGACTTTTTGAATTTGATGCCATTTCTTATTTGATTTTTTTTATATATGGTTTTCGTCAAAGTGAGTATCTCAATATAAGTCCTACGAACTCGCGAGTCTGCAACTACCATAGGTTCTTTGAGGAATATCAAATTATAGAGATCCGCGTTACCAGCAAACTGATATTTTTGCATGACACCATCATGAAATATTATATTTCCATTGATGAAACGTACTTGTAGATTTCCCATTTTCAGGGCCTTCGACGAAGTATCTATACGAATGCCATATTTTAAATCATATGCAGGGTTGCCATTCTTTAAATTTTCCAAATGTCTATCCAATTCCCTTACTATATTTTGTTTGCTAAGATCACTCGTATCCAGCTCTGAAGAATTCGTCAGCGATGTAGGTGTTTCAAATAGAGTGTCGATAGCCATTTCATCATTGTCTATATCTGTCAATGTTTTATTACAATTATCAGAAAAAGATAAATCATTAGAATTGAACGAATTACTTTTTTTTATAGGTGTGCTTGTTGAGATAGCTTGCGTCATTGTGGTAGTAGGAGACGACATCATATTAGTTCCAGAAGAAAGAACATTTAGTGGTTTTGTTATAGGGTCATAGAGTTTCTCAAGCATAATCTTTTCTTCAGCATTACCACTTTTTATGTTGTTGAATTTTTTTCGTACAGATTCCGTTGCTTCAATCAGTTGTCGTTTCATATCGATTTCAGCTTTTGCACATTCATTTCTCAATGTATTCATTATCGCATGAAGTAATAACGTGTGTTATCAGGATGAAGTTCACCGAACGATTAATTATTTTTTTGAAACATCAGGGGTATATGAAATTATCGAACCCCATGCGATATCGTCCATCATGCACCATTCTATCTTTGTCTATAACAAGAAAACCAAACTGATTATTCCAACATTTTATGCACATAATCTGAAATTCCTTGAATGTTACGTCAGGTGATATGTGATCAGAGTATATGTGGTGCATATTCGTTTCATCTTGCCTAAACATGATGATAAAGTTGGCATTATCACGTACTAATTGTTTGGGTACTCGAGAATACGTCTGTGCAAGATAAAAACAATCCACTAGGGCATGCCTACCTCTCGAAAAATATGATCTTATGATATCTTGTTTTTCGCAAATTACATCGTCGAATATAATAACACTATTAGGTTTAGCGAGGCTTGGGTCCATAATATTTTCATTGTCACTAAATGTATAAAAGCCCAATCCCTTTATTGGTTTCAGTACATTGCGTAAATATTCGTACTTTGGTTGATTCAATGACTTTGAATAAAGATACACATTTTCGAATCGTAATCCTTGCTCATGCGTTAAAAGTGTAATCATTGCATTTGTTTTTCCACAATTTGATGGTCCAACTAACAATGCTCTAAGTGAAGAGGGTAATAGTGGTCCATGTCGATTAAGCTTATTTCCATTTAAACCACATCCAATGATCCTTTCATCCAAATTATCTACTCTGAATTTCACCTGCTGTTGAACAACACGCATCTTGGGCAGTCAAGCTCTTAATAACGAGAAATAATGAAATATGTCTCCAGCATGTCTACCAGCATAGGGAACAGACGTAAGCGCAGCGAGTCGAATAAAAAAAAAGGTAGTGGATTTGTGAATTCAGTAATAAATAAATTACCGATTGAACTTCATATACCCGGTTATCAATTCTGCGGGCCTGGTACTAAATTAAAAAAAAGGCTTGCTCTTAATCAAAAAGGAATTAATCCATTGGATTCTTCATGTCGTACGCATGATTTACAATATTCGAATAATGCAGATAATCTCACAGCCAGGCATATAGCAGATAAACAACTCGAATACGCTGCTTGGGATAGATTCAAAGCGAAGGATTCGAGCTTAGGAGAAAAAGCAGCTGCTCTTCTAGTTACCAACATTATGAAAGCCAAGAGACGTTTTGGAATGGGATGTGATATGAACACATCCAACAAAAAAAGGAAAAAACAAACAATGAAAAGAAAAAAGACGGTGAATAATAATGGAAAAATTGCATTTGGTTCGGGTGTTGTGAAAAAAGTTCGAGATGTACTACGAAAAGCAGGAGGCGACCGATTCATAGCAAAAGATGCTAAGAAAGCTAGTGCAGTAGCATTGCATGCGGCACGTAAATATCTGAAAGCTGCAGGTGGAAAAAAACAAATACGTACACCGCGCATCATACCGATACCGAAAGTGGGAGGAATATTACCATTGATACCAATTTTTGCTGGATTGTCGGCACTGGGTAGTTTGAGTGGTGCAGCTGCAGGCATCGCGAGAGCAATCAATTCGGTGAAGGAAAGTAGAGATGGTCTCAGGGAAGTGCAACATCATAATAGAAAGATGGAGGCTATTGCCTTAGGGAAAAGGGGTGGTGGAATGTATCTGAAACCTTACCGTAAAGGACTTGGTATCTATCTGAAACCACAAAGTTCAAAAAACTAATTGATGCCCTACCCCTTAAACCTCTCACAGACATTGAGCTTAATTTTTATGCCACAGAGATGAAGATTCCATTCTTTCGAGGAGTATTCATGAGAGATAACTTACCTGAATCTGGACCACATAATCGTGAAACAGCAATCATGAATTTGGATAGAAGCAGTGGTCGAGGAACACATTGGGTTGCGTACAAGAAAAACGGGCGAGACGTTACATATTTTGACAGTTTTGGGGATTTAGCGCCACCCTTGGAGTTGGTTCATTACTTTCGAAAAAAATCGAGAACACCAATCAAAATTGTATATAACTATGAACGTCAACAAAAATACAATACAGTTGTGTGTGGGCATTTATGCCTGAAGTTTCTCTCTCAAAAATCTATAAAAAACTTTTAAAATGGAATATACACCAGAAATGGATCGCGAGGCAATTAAGAGAATGGGGCATTCTTTGATAGCGTATTCAAGGCTACGTAGTCTATTGAAAATGAGTAAAGGACAACTTGCAGATATGCCTAAGGAAGTGATGATTTCGTGTGCAGCACATGAAATTGCATTTGTATGGGAAAAGCTTCCAAAACATCTTCAAGACGATGTTGATATTTTAAAATATCAGTATTGTTATGAACATAATTCTGATGACGTAAGGAGTGCTAGTACATCAAATTCCTATGATATTAATGATGGGCCCATACCAAGAAAAATATTTTGTTGTTACTGTACCATTGAAGATTGTAATATCGGAGCCAATAACAATGACATGGATGTCCGCAATGTTTCGACATCAAAAAAAAGGAAATTGTATCATTTATGTTGTATACCACAATAAATTGATATGATGTCATAGATAAGTGATCAGTCATGTCGCGCAAGTTTGAGTTACAAGTTGTGGGAAAAAGTGTCCTTAGCGCGGATTTTTATCCACCCATTGAATTGGATAGGAGTGTTCGTTATGGCTTGGGACTATTAGGATTCTATGGATGCAACACTATCCATAATATCACTGACAAAAACAATACACTTGGCTTTGAGATCCCTGCAAATTATATGGATGGTGCAAGATATTTTGTTGTAAAAATACCATGCGGCGCATATGAGATTGAGGAAATAAATAATTTTCTACAAAAAAAACTTGCATCTCTCTTATTTCCGAATGAAATACTCGATAGTAAATCAATGGATGAGATGTTTAGTCTTCAAGCGAACGATAATATATTTAAGTGTGTAATACAATCAAAATATTTTGTGGATTTTAGATACGAGAACTCAATAGGTCCCATGTTGGGATTCAAGAAAGAGATACTCAACAATTATAAAGCACATCAATCTACATTTCCTGTTAATATTGTACCTGTGAGACTCATTCGTTTGGAATGCAATATAATTTCCGGGTCCTATATAAATAATGAAGAGAATCACATTATTTTTTCATTTGATTTAGATGTGGAACGCGGCTATAATCTCACAAAGGAACCCCGCAACATCATTTATATGCCAATCAGTCCGGAAGGACGTCAGTTCATTGACAACATCACTGTGCGCATATTGGATCAAAAAAATAATCTCATCGATTTCGGAAGTGAGGAATCTGTAGTTGTTATATTGGAATTGAAAAAGTTATAAGTGTTGGTGTTATGGGTTTTTGTTACAACAAAGGACCTGTGCACGAGAGCAGTGCAAGAAGTCCATCGACACCGAATACTAATAAAAAGAAAGTAACGTATAGGAAAAAGGTCATTCCGAAAGTATACGTGGAACAGAAAAGTCATCAACTATCAGCAAGAGATCTAAATTTCCTGAAATCAATCGGACTCAGAATACGAGAATAAAAATGGTGTTAGAAGCTAACAATGAGAAGTTAAATATTTTCGATGAACCAGTTGTTGATCACAGTCTTATAAGCTTTCACGAGCATACGTACAAACCCTATGGATCACCATTGTTCAAGAACTCCGATGAAATCCGGATCATGATCAACAACCAAGATGTAATTCTTGACATTGCTGATAGTTTCATTTACATAGAAGGAAAATTCAATCCTAGAGAAGCGAACAAACTCTGTTACATGTCCAATAATGCTCTGGCCTTTCTCTTCGATGAAATTCGTTATGAAATGGGCGGTGAACACGTTGCAGTAGTTCGAAAACCTGGTATAACTTCCACAATGAAAAATATGATTTCATTTGGACAGACATATTTCAATTCGCTTCTCACTAGTGGATGGGGTCTTTCCGATACGAAACAGTGCATTCTCGATGAAACCAGTCATGTATTCAGTGGAAAACTTCCACTTAAATATCTGATGGGTTTCGCTGAGGATTACAAGAAGTGTATTCTGAATGCAAAACAAGAACTTATTTTGATAATAGCCCGTTCATTCAAGAATTCATATGTTGGCGAGGTCGATGCGACTTTGGAAATAACGAAGATTGAGTGGAAGATAAGACACGTTGTGGCCGAGGACAAGCAGAAACTTAAATTATTAAGTAGAATTAATAAGAGTGGGTTGAATGCAAAAGTAAAATTAGCTTATCGAATGTGGGATCTTTACGAATTACCATCATTACGTGCCACATCTTCCGATGTATGGGCAATAAAAACTACGAATATTTTGGAAACACCACGCTTCATCATAATCGGTTTTCAAAACACCAACGTATCCGAGAATGTTGCTGAAGATGTCACAAAATTCATGAGCGCTGACATGAATAACATTCGAGTTTACTTGAATTCCGAAGTGTATCCATATGAGCGTTGGAATCTAGACTTTGATAGAAAACTCTACTCGTCTGCATACTATGCATATGAAAACTTTCAACGTAGTTACTATGATAGAGATTTGAGTCAGCCTCATATGGATATTGCACAATTCAAGGACAATCCATTATTCGTCATTGATTGCTCACATCAACCGAATGCTACAAAATCGTCCACTGTGGATATTAAGTTGGAGTTTGAAACACGAAAAGCTAAATTTCCAAACAACATTAAAGTATATGCACTCATTCTACACGACGCAATACTGACCTATAATGCCTTAGATGGTTCTGTTCGTAATTCATATTAATGAAAAAGTATTATGTTAATTTTTTCTGTATTATTTTATATTGAGTTAGTGACTTATTTCTAAGTGTAGTAGTTTGGGAGTAGTTCAATAAATAAAGCATATTTTCGATTTTTTTTTTTTTATTTCTATATTTCCTGATGACATCATCTGCTGGAAATGGAAATCTTCATTTTTACTTGAAACCAATATACATAACATTTCTGAATTCAATAATGTGGTTATCAAAAATGACCTAATCAAAAACGATTTTGTATTATATTATCATAGAATAAAATACGAATTTTCCTGTTATTACTTCGATTATGGAATATAATAAATAGAGCGAGTTTGAATGATATTTGCATTATTCTATATTTCAGCATCGAGTAATGTAATAAGATGATTCAATCTATCCTCAGCATTCATATTATATTCTTTGGATAGAGATTCAACTAACATATTACATATACGAACATTTTCCGTAGGATCACATTGATAGAATTCAATGTCGCTATGTCCCCACGGAAGCGTTTGAACTGTATTAGGAATAATAAAACGTTTATCATCATTGAAAGATAGTGCCACCTTATTTCTCAATTCGGTGAACATATCGTGCGAAATGCTCCTAAACGAATTCATTTTACGTAATATGAATCCTCCATTCTCAATAATTTTTCTATAATCATCAGGTGTCAACTGATTTTTTATTACGGATTTTTTCACACCTTTAGCTCTCTTTATTTCGGTTTCCAACGATTGTACATAATAAGCTTTAGCACCTGTCCCGTAAAAGCTAATTATTGGATCGTTGGGAAATTCATCTTTGAAATTACCCAAGACTGGAGGTGTGACTGGTAAATTGAACTTGTTTTGCTCTGCATAATTTGACGTATCAAATTTGTCTATATTATTTCTGATGTAATCATAGAAGTTTTCTGTTTGTACTTTCAGAATTAGAGAGTCTGTATCTGTATATAGAAGTGATACGTTGCGTCCAAATTCTCTCTTTATACATCCATAGTAAAAATCATACATGACGACTTTGGATAATTCCAAAACACAGAATCCTAAATATAGTGGTTTATCATAGTGTATTTTTACCTTAGCCATCTGAATGGCGACGAAGTTCTCAGAGAAAATCGTACAATTTTTAAAGTTCGGACGAGCAATTAAAATTCCGGCCCCCAATTTTCTATGAATATTTTGCCAATGTGTTATCAGTCTCACATCCACCCTCTTATCCACGTTTTCCATTGTCTTTCCATAGCAACTGTTGTTCATTAGCTTATAGAAATCTTTCTCAGCTTTATTACATGATCTATTACGCATTCGAGTATTGAGATCAATATAGGGCTTCATCCAGCAAGATTGCTTGAATCTCAGTATTCTATGAGTATGCATTACAATAAGTCCATTGTTTATGGATTGTTTCAAGTTTTTGGCATGTACTATATATCTGCGTTTATCATACAAATTTGGTATCAATTTAGGAATTTTAGATTTCGAATTTGGGGGAACAATTTTTTCCACCAGAAAAGGTAAATCGCTGTGATCGTCATGCAATTCTTGAGGATAGTGTATATCAACTTCAAGAACATATCCGAATGGATCATTATCTGCCACACTCATTATATCTAAATTTGTAATTTCTTGACTGGTCAACCATTTGAAGTCACCAGTAGGCAATGCTTGCGACATACTATGACCATATAAATTTGTTGCGTCTAAATATGAGATGAATGAAGTCGGTTCATTGGGATTGTAATCGGGAAGAAATTTATTATTTGCAATGTGTTTTCTTTCACTACATTGACTTATACCTCCACGAATCCCTTTTTGGAAAAAATTAACCATGTCAATGTCGGTGAGAAGTTCCAATTCCACACCGGTATATTTCAACATAGCATCCCACGAAAGTCCCGGCGCTGAATAGTAGCTTGCTGGGTCCAACTTATACGTATTTAAACATATTCGTCTGAAATTTTCGAAAATATCACAGAGAAGTAATACATCAGATTTCAGATATAAATCCGAATATTCCCCCAAACTCTTACAATCGAATAGATTCCAAACAAGTTTGGCTCTCTGATAGTCCTCGTCGGATATATGCACCTCATTCAAGTTATCATAGAATTGATTTTTCGTTGGTATGGTTGGAACATCCAACTTATTGATATTATCAACAAAGCTATATGGAAAAACACCTTTCTGCCTCATTAAATTGAATTTATTTGATTCGGGAAAATTTTTCAACATCTCAACACACTGTTCATCACATAAATTAGCTGCCAATTTCTCCAGGGAACTGGACATGAATTTAAAACTATCTATGAATCTCATTTTCAAATAATTTTTCTTTGTTTTACCCTCTTTATTGAGATAGCTATGTGTGTAGAGATGTTTCGTAAAAGAAATGTATTTTTCCTTTGTTTGAGGTACAACATCTATCCTATCTTTTTCTGCATATAATTCTTTAATAAACATGTGACAATCATATCCGCTCATGTTATGACATATAATCGGAATGAACTTTGGAATTTTGAAGTTGAGATTGCAGACAGAATGGGTTGCAGGAAATCTTTTTTTTCCAGTGGCATGACAATGATCTCTGGCCTTAATATCACCATTTGTGAATGGTTTTTCGCAGATACCACATGTAGTTGCATTATCAAATTCTTCTTCCTCTTCCACAGTTTGTTTGTCCATTGGCTTTTTATATCTCAAATGTGTATTGTATATATTTTTCAAGTCTTCTTCGATTCGCATTACAAATACTTTAGAAGCGTCAACGCCTCTGTATGAAACGAATTTTGATAATTTATCATCGAAGGAACATTTGATCATGTATGCGAAAGAGTATGCCTCATGTTTGAATGTTCTATTAGTGTATGAAAATTCCGGGTTTGGTTCATTACCTTGAATCGGTTTCAATACAGATTCAAAATCTACATATACTACAAATGGCACCTTCAACTGCCTTTCGAAATTTTCAAATGTTAATTTATTACCGGTCACCATTTTCCCAAATTTATTAACTTTCAAATCAATACGAGGCACTGTTGTACGAACGTGATTACAATCATGCATCTGATGGCGTAATAGTAATCGCTCATTAGAAAAATATAATAAACATCCGTCACAGAAAAATTTTTTATGTTCGTGGGCGGAAATTTGACTCGACACCAATCTTGAAAGATCTCTGATCCAACAGTAATGACTATTTCCTACATCATCAGTGATGAGCAGCAAATTGACGTGTCTTGTGAGTTTCTTCTGAGAATATCGCAATGGACCAACAACATCATATTTGATTTTTTTGTTTTCTATTTTTGATTCTAAACCATAAACATTGACCGAAATATCATTCAAATGCTCAAACAATTTGATATCCCGTAATTTCACTGGAAAATTCATACCTGTCACATTCAGAACATCTGCGTAGTGGGGGTATGATGATTGTATTGATACATTATTATTAGTTGGAAATAATGCTGATGTAATAGCCCATGCGAAACAGTGTTGATCTTCATTCTTCATGTTGACTATGGCATTCTTACGCTCGATGACTACTGGAAGTTTGATGTATGAAGATCCACAGAACGGACTATACTTATTTATATTCACCTCAAGGAATAGGACTTTCTCACAACTCCAGCCTGAAACAAAATACATACACGTGTTACTTGATTATAAACATTCCAAAACACTTTTAACTACTGACCTGAATCACGTTCTTCAAACTCCGTAGTTTGGGTAATGATGTTGTCTCGGAATGTATTGAATAATACATTCAAATCAGTGGATCGATCTGCAATTCGGTTTACTGAATTGAATGATTTTATATCCGTCACTTCCTGTGTTTGAATAATATAACTTCCGAATACTTCCATATTAACTTTGATGGAATTGTGTAATTCTATAGCTTTTTCCATCAGTGCGACTACTTTTTGTTTGATCTCATTGAAGAATGGTGAGTATTCAGAATAATTATTGTCGCTACTCACTCTGTAGCTAGCTATGCGACACTTGAATGCTGATTTAATCATCTGTACACCAGATCCATAATGAACGCATGATTTTGTTCTGTGTGCAAGCGTTCTAATATGTGAATTGTATTGAGATTGAGGAATTGTTACCTCACAACATTTGCATATGTACATTGGTATAGGAAGCGCATCATCGCCAACACCATTATTCAATTTCACTCGCTTCGTTGAGGAAGGACCTCCCATTTGACAGCTCTCGCGTTGATGACGACGTAGATTGGCATTGCGCGTGAACAATTTTCCACATTCACAAGAATTCATTTTTCGATTTTTTTGATAGTTCACTCGAGGAGAAACTGAGGAGGGTAGATTCTCTTAGGCCTTTTATACGTTACTTTCAGAGAGTGGGGTTGGCTTGCGCAGTCAGTCATCTACGCGTCAGGAAGCCCACGCATGTGAAGACCGCTGAAAGATTGTCGGAGATCCCCCCCCACTATGCACCGTGTATACAACGTATGAATAGGAGTGGTCGTTCTCACAACTCGATGGATTTCTGAAATGTTTGAAAGTACAAATATTCCATTGTAATAAGTTTGACATGGTGTACCTACACATGATGCTCGTACATAGTATGGGCAATTATGAAGTATGCTACAATCAAGACCATCATTACCATGTACCTATGCAATAAGTCTATTCACACCTCAGTGTTATCTGAATGTCATACACAAAAAACTCTAAATAATCATATTCTTCATTATCCAAAGTCATACAACGAAAAAGCTCAATGTAATCCCAATGTAATTGCATCATATGACCGCCTACACCCCCTGCACCCTCTGTAAACCACTGGAAGGCCAGGGGGTTGGGGCGGTGAGGTATAGGGGAGCAGATGAAACGGCTCAAAACATATACTGTCCTCATATCTATATGTCGTCACTTTGGAGACATTTCGAACATATCAGGGCTCGTTCGTCTAACGAAATGCAAAGCAAAGAACACCAATTACCTACTTTTCCTCGTCTCCCATAATGTTCTATGATTTTCCTTTTCGTAGAAACCACAACTTCATTATTATTATTATTTTCAATTATGATTAGATGGAAATTATTAATAATCATTCGGAAGTTTCTGAAATTGAAGTGGTGGTTTAATTTAACGGCAAAATTTTTAATTCCCACATGACTTTTTTAATGATTGACGCATTGCTACATAATTTTATTGTGAGATAAAACCATTTGAATATGTCATGAATCCAATTCTCGATTTTTTTCTAGAGATTCAGGAGTTTTTTTTTCATTTTTCAAGATAGAGTATCAATTGTTCTAGTTGAGTAACATTAATTCGAAATGAAAATAAAAATTTCAAGGCCTACTTCGAATTTTTTTTTAGGTCGAAAATCCAAAAAACTTACTAGCGGTTTTTTTAGATAGAATTAGACGGCGCTACTGGATTCACGACATTCTCAAGTGATTAATGTGAAAATTACGTAGGAATGAGTATATGAATAAACAAGTTATATGGGAATGAAATTTAAATATAATAAAGGCAAGTCCATACCAGTGTACACTTATTTTTGAACCCGAAGACGCAACAATATATCAAAATTTGAGCAAAATTATCCGAAAGCCATTTTACGTACTAAATGTGCGTGGTTTCGTTAATGCCTTGGTGTAAAATACTTTTACCGGAATGATACTGATCTATAATAATGGGTCTTTGGTCTTCGTCGGGAGTTTTCGTCACATTTTGACATACAGTTAATTTGATTTCTTTTTCCGCGAAAACAAAGGAAGGAATTTTCAGTACGGGTAGTTCTAGATTATTTTGGACATGGAACGTTTCTGAAAGATCCATTTCGTTTTGATTTTTATAAAATACATAAAACTGATGTTCACTGACTACATCTGGATCATACGGTATAGCAATAATGAAATATTTTCTATCTTTAACGGATGGACTTGATAGAACAATAATTGCATCACTATAAAAATTAGTTTGTTTTCTAATATATCGGAATATGACGGAAAAAGGTAAGTATATTTTTTTTGTAGTTTTTATAAGGGTGCTCCGGTCTTAAGTGGTTCACACTGTATGATTATATACAAAAATGTTTGCTTTTTTGACAAGTTCTAACCGTTATCTGGCTGCACCCCTACGAGCAACCTCAGAAATCTTCAGAAGACTTGGGCGAGCTAAAAATGACGAGCGTCTGACTTTTTAACGTACGATCCCGAGTAGGTGTGTAAATAAAAGAATAATGGACAGCTACATTTTACGACGCATAGCGGCTGAAGGATCTGGTTGCTCTTATGGAATATAAAAGAGAAATGAGTTGCATTTATTTAATGTGAATGCGGTGAATTCAATATTGTATACCACTTTCATATGCATCCAATGCGCGCGCTGCAGGCTTACTTATGCGGTGTGACTGCACTGAGGTCATCTGAAGAATTAGATTAATGAGTACTAGATATCTGGAGATTTCAAATGTGCTGCAATGAAAATAACCATGTTTCCTTGAAATGTGTTTGGTTGGAGGTGTGTTATCCACTTCCACCAAATTCTGGTCATCATCAGCGAAATATTTTGCCATAATGCTGAAGTTTCCTTCGCAGTTTTGGCGAAGCCGGTAGCAATATAGGCCAGCCTTTCTGCACCCACAATTCCCCTTTCAATTACATTTGCAGGAAATGAGCTGCAGCACTTTGTCAGGTGCAGGGGGCTCGACACTCAAGGCGTGTGTGGAAACAGAATATTTCATTTCCCTATAACTTTTTTACTGATTGACGCATTTCACCGTAATTTACATATGAACCATTTATTTGAAAATGTCGTGAAAATAGTGTTGTACTTAGTCGGATTTTTTCTGAAAAAATCGCTAGTATTTTTTTAAATCTTTACCTCAAAAAACAAGAATAGTTGTCTCTCAAATTGGAGATTTATTCATAAAATTTGGTGTCCTAGTTGACTTTTGAAATATGTACCTAACGAAAATTATGATATATTCATTGTAATTATAATCATAATTTTTGAGTTTCTGGGTTTTCCAGCGAGCTCTAGCGGCCAAACCTTTCAACTAAAAAATAAATTTGCAGTTTGTTGTGGTAGAAAATTTGATTTTTGTATGGATGACCTCCCTCGAAAAGGGCAGGGTTTTTACTTTTTGGCAAAAAACTGAAAAAAATTTAAAAATGTTGAGGTTATTTGCGATTTTCGTTAGCAAGCCATATTCTTAGGAACTAGCAAAGTTGAAATTCAGATTTAGTATCTCGAAAAACATATGAAGCGAAAGAAAAACATATTACTTTATTTTTTTCCTAGCCAAAACAACGTATGATTGTATTTTTTATTTTTCTGTGAGTAGAGCTCACAAGAACACTGAAGGACGTCGGTCGCTGGCTGTTCGACATCATGAATGCCAATAAAAACATTTACTATTTCTACTTACTACTGAAATGAGTTATTAACTGATTTACAAAAATAAACATTTTTCACTTGCCACAGCCTTGGCCACAACAAAATACACAATTCTCACTTATACCGGTTTTTCTTCGCCTTGTGTCATATATATTTATTTGAAATAAGCTTTCCATTCTGCATGCTCGAGATGTAGAGTTGCATAACTCCCCTCTATCAGGTCAGGGCTTCAGATTCAATTTATTCAGCCAGACGGTATAAGCATCCAACGTTTTGAGGATTACTTTGACGGGAACAGAAAACTTATTGTTTTTCGTGCTCAACCCTCACTCCCTTCATTGGATTTGATCATTGGTTGTGGAATTTAATTCCGTTCAGGCAGAATCTGGCGCAATTATAAAATTTTCGAGAGGCTGTTCGTTTTGTGATTGGTAAGCGCTGTTAGTTGTTACTGTCAAGTAGCATCAGTGAAACATGGTGTACAGCAAAAGTGAGCTGAGAAAAATAAAAAAATTGAGTGAATGATACATAATTCTACAAAGGCGAAGACGGGCCACGAGCAATTTTTATTTAAAATCCTGACTTTAATCTAGGAGCTCTGATTTAAATCTGAATCTCGGGATCCCGACATTCGTATTGGGGCTACGATTTCACTGTTACGAGGGTGTTTCCACTAAGTCACTGTATGTATGATCCATAGAACTTAGTTCTTCGAGTTCTGTTGTACGATAATCAGGACGTGAATTCAGATTGGAGTTTTCGTATAAATGACTTGAATTTTGTATTTAAGGCCTTAGACCTCATTTTACTATATGTACAGAGTGACCCATTTAAAAGCGGGCCACCTGTCTAAAACTAAAAATAATACAATAAAATTTTCCTGAAATTCCACTAATTCCAAATTTTATTAGATTATAATTTTTTTATTTATGAACAGATTTTGATGAAATTCTGACCAAATGTATTTCGAAGTATTCTGATTCCAGTGATGTAGTCAGAATTTTTTTGAAAGTTCTGAAATTGAAGAGGTGGATTGATTTATTGACATAATTTTTAAATTTCATTCCCATATAACTTTTTTATTCATACGTAATTTTCACATAAATCACTTGAGAATGTCGTGAAACCAGTGGCGCCGTCTAATTCTATCTAAAAAAACCACTAGTATGTTTTTTGGATTTTTGACCTAAAAAAAATTCGAAGTAGGCCTTGAAATTTTTATTTTCATTTCGAATTTATGTTACTCAACTAGAACAATTGATACTCTAACTCTTGAAAAAAAAAACTCCTGAATCGGATAATAAATAACAGTTTTATAGAGGTGGCCCGTTTTCAAATGGGTCACTCTAGAAAAAAATCGAGAATTGGATTCATGACATATTCAAATGGTTTTATCACACAATAAAATTATGTAGCAATGCGTCAATCATCAAAAAGTCATGTGGGAATTAAGAATTTTGCCGTTAAATTAAACCACCACTTCAATTTCAGATACTTCCGAATAATTATTAATAATTTCCATCTAATCATAATTAAAATAATTATAATAATGAAGTTCTGGTTTCTACGAAAAGGAAAATCATAGAACATTATGAGAGCCGAGGGAAAGTAGGTAATTGGTGTTCTTTGCTTTGTATTACGTTAGACGAACGAGCCCTGATATGTTCGAAATGTCTCCAAAGTGACGACATATAGATATGAGGACTTCCGGAGAAGTGAGCGAGCTTGTAAGCGAAGTATCTCCGCTTTTAGGACAGAATTCAAGAGTTTCAATGTGTATTTGGGTGCTGTATTCCATATATGACTATTTCCAAAAGAATGCCTTTGCACGAACTTTTCCTGGAGCAAAAAAAATATTATCAAGCCAAGGTACATATACTTATATACAGTTCAACGTCAAAATTACCTCAGATATCACTCTCAGAATTCAATGGTGCATACGATAAATGGTCAAGTTTCTCAGATTTTTCCTTATCTCTCATTCACAGAAACGCTAGTCTCTCTGATATTTGAAAATATTTTAATCTTCAATCATGTTTGAAGGGAGAAGCGGCCAAGGTGACTAATAGCATTGTTTAAATTTAAACAATGCTAATAGCCCGGGAGGTACTGTCACTTTAGAATACGTCATAGTTTGCACGCTGATTTTTTTATCGTTGATAGATCATGTGATACTCATCACGAAATCAATCATCAGACCCTTGAGTAGCGGTGGGTTGCACAGATACAGGGTGTTGAATATGAAAAATTAAATCTATTTTTCATTCAAAACTTCCACAGTTTTGGAAATTTAACAGATTAATTCAAAGAAATATTTCCGTTCAATAAGAGCTTTATTTAAAAAAAAAAAAAATTACATTTTCAGTTGCCACCAGTGGCGTACAAAAAGGGTATATTGGTCCCTTTCCTTTTCTATTTTTTACGCCACTGGTAAAATCAGAAAAATTATTACTTTTTAATTCAATTTTAAGTAAAACATATAGATTGTTTGAACACGAAAAAATCAATCGTTTTCAAGATAATTGCGCTTTTATGAATACATACTAATAGTGAAAAAAAATGTTTTGCTGAAGTGAATTGGACAATCCAAATCACTGCTTTAGATTTATATTGATGGATATTCTGCCAAAAATATCAGTGCTATTTTCACATGAATTTTTTCACAAAGCTGTTTTCTTGCAGAAATACAGGGTGTTGAAACTGGAAAATTATAAAGCATTTTTCTCCTAACTAACACTCGGTGTATCTCACTTCTCAAGGAAACACCTCCGTATCTTCCGTAATTATTCGAGAAGAACAGTGCAAATCTCAGGATGAGTCTAAATCTTGCCTGTGGTTGATTTGAGTAAAAACGAATGCTTGTCAGGAGGATAAACTTACCCAGTTTTGCGAAAAATTACATTGAGGGACAATATACTCAGGTACAACGGATTCGGAATCAGGACAACAATATTACTACCAGTAAATTTTTTTAATTCTGAAAAACCCAGTTTGTTTCACTTTTCATGGAAACACCCCCGTATCTTCCGTAACTATTGGTGTGGAACTCTGTTCATTTCCGGATTGGTAGATGTACAAGCGATGAGTTATTAGGGGACATTATAGACCCAAAACTCTAACGGATTCGGAATCAGAATATCAATTTTACTCCCAGTACAGATTTGGCTGAAAAATGTTCAGTTCTGAAAAACCAAATTTGTCTTAATTTTCATGTAAACACCCCCTAGCGAGCACTGTATGTCACTCAGATCAACTTCAGACTCATTGCCTGTATATCCACCAATCCCAAAATTTACAGAGTTCTACTCCAATAGTTACGGAAGATGAGGGGGTGTTTCCTTGAGAAGTGAGACAAACTGGATTTTTCAGAAGTGAAAATTTTCCATCGAAAATCTGTACTGTTGTCCTGATTCCGAATCCGTTGAAATTTTGAACCCAAGTATATTACTCCACCCACCGCGGTCGCGCGAACTGACGATTGGTTCAGTAATAAGTGGTATGTGTACTATAATAGCAACTAAATTTCATCGTACACTGGAGGTAAATGCTGCAAATTACCCAATAGCCTGAAGTCTACTCAAAAATCGAAAATAAAAAAGTAATAATTAAAAGTCATTTCAAACATATTTTTGATCTGCCAAATATAATTAAAGACTCTCATGCTGGTCTTAGAGTATTTTACGATAATTTGCTCAAACATTATAGGGCTCTGAAAAATGTAATGGCTCATTTATTGTCAAAATTTGATACATCCACAAAAAAGAGTGAGAAATTCATATATCTTCAGATTTTCGAAGTAGGTATATGTTTATATAATTTTCAGAGTCAAAAATCCACTCAAAATGTCTATTGCCGCAACACCCTGCATTCTACAATTAAGCGAACGTAAATGAGCAATCGAACTAGGTGACCTTTACACCATTTTTACATAGCGTAAATGAGCGCGGGCAGAAATCAAGATCGAAAAATAGACGAAAAATGACGATGATTGATTTCAAAAATTGATGATGTTTGAATTCAAAAATTCTTAGGGGTTTCAATATTTTTTGGTGTATGTACGGAAAAAAATACCAACTGTAGGCGAGTAGCGATCATTGAACAACATAACCATACTTTCCGACAAACCTTACGATCGTTCAACTAACACCTCGTTCATACCGCGGCCCCATCAGAGCCAAAGCTTGATAACATAACCTCACTTGTCAGCTAGCCTGATTCGTGAATTTAGTCCCCGCATTGAGTGCCAGTATAAGACCTAATAATAGATCAGTCAGAGCATAGTTTTAACACGCTGAACGCATTTCGTATTAGGTACCACTCGAATTGAAAATACCACACGCTGAACGCATTTCATATCAAATACCTCTTGAATTGAAAACAACCATGTCCCATATACCGCGGCGTGTCTGGAAAAATAATTATCGAGCTTACTGCCCTGACTGTATATCACTATAGTTGAATATTTATAGAAAAAAACTAAACAAAAGTCACCGCATGCAGCTAGAGACTTGAAAATTCAGTCAAATGATTTTATCGATTTTCCATACAAGAATGAAATATCGAAAGTGCCCTCATCGATCAGCTGTGGACTAGCTAGTGGAGTGAGTAAGTGTAGCGTCATGCTTCCATTGTCAGCACAAATGTTTTCTCTTTAACAGAAGATATATGAGTCGAATCGGCAAACGTGCTTTCTCAACAATTTCAACAAGTGTTATATCCTTCGATAAAAATGATATTAATATCTGTAGTTCATACTCGCAACGAAACAGAATGGTCGGTGAGGCGTTGAATTAGAGTCAACCGGAACCAATATTCCTACTCAATCAGAGCTAGAATAATTTTCAAGTATAAAGAATGAAATTGATATAAAAATTGAAAGTCACCGATGATTTCTGCTGTTCGCATAATGAATTATTACTCAAATTTAATTCAAATCAACGGGTGGTTAGAAAAATGTTAACTTATGAAAAAACTATGTCTTCGAGTTGACCACAGTATTTTTCATCACTTGAGCTGTTCGGTATAAACACAAATTTTTGTGGTATGACTCATAACTACAATAATAAGTATACCTTTTCCTAGCGTACCTTTTTCTCTGTCCATTGCATTGGCAACACAAAAAATAATTTACCTTCCAGAGCTGAGCTTCGTCAAGAACAAACTATAAGTCTCAGTTCCTTAGGCGTACGTGACTGAATTAACAAGTTCACAAAAACAAATGACATCATATAATTCTGAGAACTAACATCAGTCGAGTTGTCTACAAGTATTGTTTTATGTTCTGTGTCAGTTCTAGCATTTTTTTTATGAAATATCATAGTCAGAAGACGAGCACTCAATTGACATCATCCAGCATTTTATCATTTCAGTTTCCAGCTTCATATTGGGAAAAAAATCTCGGTTATTAAAAAAAATTGAATTTGAACGACTAATTGAACAGTATATTTATTGATATTTTTTTCAGACTGAGTGAAAGAGGCATAAGTTTGGCCATCTTTTGATGAATAGACGAACTGGGTGATATGTTGAAAGTTGTTTTCACATCAGTTGAGTAGTACTGTTAGTCAGTAGATGGACAGTTATTGTGTGGGTTACTTCAAAGAGGGTACAGTTAAAAGCAAATATGAATTTCTAAAACATTCAAAATAGATGTTATCGTTCAAGCTAACCCTTTATGAAGCACCATGTCAAAAATCTAGCACTTTATTAAATAGTCTCAACATCCACCATGTCATTTTATCATCCCAGCTACTAATTGGGTTAATCAGTAGAAATGGGTTCATTATCATATATGTACGTCATAGTATTCTTTATTTGCTTTGATAACCTGACTCTTTGATTTAGGTACCAACGTAACGCCATTCATCGTCATTCAAACTCTGTCACCTCAATATGAATGAAAGACAGGCGGCTGCGGCAATGTTCTCGATCTCTCCAAGGCTTTTATTGTGTAAGTCACGGAATACTGCTGCAGAAGCTTGGAGTTAATGGATTCAGAGGTGCGGCACTTTCTTGGTTTAAATCATACCTATCCGAACGTCGCCACAGTGTCTTACTCAATGAGGTGGAATCCAAAGAATGTGAAATCAACTGTGGTGTCTCACAAGGATCGGTTCTGGAACCGGTTTTGTTCCTGTTGTATGTCAATGACTTGGCCAGAATGGACATCCAGGGCCAATTCACTATTTTTGCGGATGACACCACAGTCCTATGGCACAACAAAAGTATTACGGATCCACATTGTTGGGAATCAATCTTACCTTGAATATAATTATATTTTATTATTCCGGCCGAATGACCGAATTTCGGAAAAAAAATTCAGGTAACATATTATTTGACAAATGTCTGAACTTTATTTATATTATTCTCTTTTCATTTTTTTTTTGTACAAAGACTTCTGAAAAACAATAACAATAATGTAAATCTTAAAACTATGGTGAAAATCTGCAACCAGCAACATTCTCCCCCCAGTAATCGATCGAAGTTATTTGAACGATTACCTAACTCGTCTTGATTTTTCTTTACACACATTTTTCTAGTACACAAAGTCGTGAAACTGGCCTTTTAAGGATAGTTCCATTTGCCATTTCTACGTCGACGACTCTGTGATTTTTTCATCCTTCCCTGGATACAAGTGAACTACTCGTCCTTTTGGCCGAGTGTTTCTTGGGTTATGGGGATCGACGATGATAACGATGTCACCATGTTGGATACTAGGTGAGTTTTGTTACCATTTCGTCCGATTGGTCAGATAGGGTAAATATTCATGAATCCACCGGTTCCAAAACATGTCAGTAAGTTTCTGGGCTGCTCTCCATTTCGAAAGGAGATTTATATTACTCTCTTGAAGAGAAGATGTACAATGCATTGCAGCATAAGAAGGTCCGATGAGGAAATGGTTCGGCGTGTGTGGTTCAGGATCATCAGGGTCAATAGAGATGTGTGTCAGCGGTCTTGAGTTGATGATATTTTCGATTTCACAAAACTTTGTTCTCAAGACATATTCATGGGGGTATTTTTGTTTTTAAATTTCATGTAAATTTTTTTTTACTGTTTGAATGAGACGCTCCCATGCTCCCCCCATATTTGGGCTCACTGGAGGATTGAATTTCCATAAGATGTTTTTCAGGGTACAAAATGATTTGATTTCCAATTTTTGCATATCTGACATTTTGCCAAGATACTTTTCATTGATTGTCGTATTCGTAAAATCCAGTATTTCTGTCGAAGATTACTGATAACAGTTTCATGACCATGATGTTGATCTTCTTCATGGTAGATTATTCTTAGAAGTTTAACAATTTGATTACTAGGGTCTAACATTATTGGATTTTTCAAATTATCAGAATCTTCTACTAAATTATCTAGTCTACCATTCAAACGAATAATGATATTTTTGTCGAGAAAACAGGATAAATTGAACAATCTACTGCTTCTTGGAACAGTAAATTTTTTTCTCAATTGGTACAATTCTTCAGGAAAGGAATGCGATTGAGCTTTTTTACATAAAAGTGTCTCTGCTTCCAAGATTTCATCTTTGGTGAGTTCATTTATCATAGAAAAAAGTGAAGTTAATCGGTTCTTTTTTGAGTTATTATTTGAAACATCAAGTTCCTGAGACTGAAATTTTGTTGTACATTTCCCTATGAATCTTAACATCCACCCTGTGGAACGTAACAATTTTGTACATTTAGAAAAATAATTGACTGATGGTATAGGAATGATTGAGAAAACATAATCTCTTTTTTCCTCAAGGAATTGTTTTTCTGTTGCTGTATCAACAGATTTCTCTTCTGGCCATTTTTCTGGTGGTAGATAGATAGATAGATGGCATCTTAAGTAAGCTACTGTAGAATACGCTCTTTCTGATGCATCACAGAACAAATGCAATTGAATATCTGATTCTTTCCTGTCTAATGTAAAGTACATTCTAGGAATTTTAAGAATAAAAATTTTTTTAAGATCAGATAACCATAATTGCCATTTTTCATTCAAGTTTTCTGTTATTTCATCATCCCATCCAAGTTTACACCTCCAAATATCTTGGAGAAGTATTTTCCCTTGTATAATGAAATGAGATAGAAATCCTAAGGGGTCGAAAATCGACATTACTACTTTGAGAATTTCTCTTTTTGTCGGTCTTTTTATTTTATCAAAAATGTCATTGTTGATTTTGTTGAATTTAGTCTGAAATGTGAAAGTATCATCAGAAGAGTTCCAATATACTCCCAAAATTATGTCTGTATTGTTGTTGGAATTTATGTTCAAAGTTTTTTGTTCATGAGCCAATAAAGAAGGATCGATGTCTTTGAAAATTTCTAGAGAATTTGCTACCCAGTTGCAAATAGTAAATCCTCCTTTTGAGTGAACATAGATAATGTCATTGATAAGTTGTTTACCTTCTTCGACTGAATCAGCAATACCTAAATAGTCGTCCATGTAATGGTGTTCAATAATTGCTCTGGCTGCTTCTGGATAGTCTTTTTCGAATTCTCGTGCGTTGCGATTTTTCGCCTCCTGTGCTAAGCAAGGCTCACTTGAAGATCCAAAAAATACAACTTCCATTTGATACACACTTGGGTCTCTGCTTCTGTCCATCTCTCTCCATAAAAATCTTTGAGCGGCGCAATCTTCTTTTCGCACTTTCACTTGCAGAAACATTTCTTTTATGTCACCTGAGCAAATTGAGCAAAATTTTATGCAGCGAATTGTATAAATCAGGACCAGTCATCAAAAAGTCATTTAAAATATAATTTTCAGATTTTGCTGAAGCGTCAAACACTATTCGGAGTTTTGGCTTGTTGGGGTTCATGATTCCGAAGTGAGGAAGATACCACATTTTCGGGGAAGACTCATTTACTTCTTCTTCTGAAAGTTTTCTTATATATCCTTTTGTCTGGATATCATTCATTTTGTTGCAATATTCCTTACCATAAACAGGATTTTTGTCCATTTTCCGTTCTGTGCTATATAATCCTGTCAATGCCATATTCTTGCTTTCTGGAAGAATCGCCTGTTCATTTCTCCAGAGAAGACCAGTTTCCCATCTATTGCCAATTCGTCTCATTGTTTTGTCTAGAATAGCTTGCGATTTTCTATCTTCTTTTGACATGGATATTTTGGAATTTTCCGTCCCAGATAAATCAATTTTCCACTGATCTTTCACTAATTTATGAAGTAAGTCTAGATCATCTTTTTTTTTGGTGACTCACATGACAAATAAAATTAATAAGATTTGAAGAATTATTGTTTCCAAATCTAGAATCTATATTACCATGTAATACCCAACCAAGTAAGGTTTTACTTAGTGCTGGACCATTCCAGGGACCAGTGACAATTCTTCTATTAACTAATAGTGGCCAATTGTCTTGTCCAATCAGAATTTTTGGTACAGCGTTATTTATTGACACAAATTTATTATTTAAATAAGGATATTGTTTAGTAATTACCTCACAATCCACTGTCTGGCTAGGAAGTGATAACCTTTTCATTGTTCGTGCATGTCTTACTTGAAATTCCTGATTTTCTTCGTCTGATTTTATTGTGAAACTGACTAATCTAGAATCCTCCTGTTCTTTGACCTGGTTATTTGTCCACTGAATGCACAATGGATGAAGCGGTCCTTGAAGGTCTAATGAATCAGCTAAATCCTGGTCAATCCATGTCACAGTTAATGCATCATCTAGAAGTGCATAGGTTTTAATTTTGATTGTGTTGTAACTGATGATTACAGGTAAAATTTTCAGGAGAGCATTCGTATTTGTTGAAATATGACAGTTCATCTCAACTTTATCAGGTTCATCATGTATCACTTCTTCGTCAACACGATTTGTCGGTTCTGTTTCAGATTTATGTAAGAGTCGATGATGTGGTTTCCTACAATTATTTATTCCACATGATTTTTTCTTTCTACAGTTAGAAATAGTATGAAACGGAATGAGACATGAGAAACACATTTTATTTGAGGTAATAAAATCCCATCTCTTATCCTCTGAAAAAGATTTGAACGTAGGACACGTACTTAAATGGTGTTATTTTTTTTTGCAACAGATACAATTTTTCTTATCGATAGTTGTTAACGTCGTATTTTTTTACCAACATAACGCCCTGTATTAAAATTCTTGTCATTAATTGTCATGTCATGAAATTTTGGCATTTGAATCTGCCAAGCTGTCATTGACTTTTGATCTAGCCACAAATTGAAATCAATCAGTTTGAAATTTTGTAATTTCTTATCGGAAATAAACTCGGCCCACATCATTTTATAAGAGTTAGGGTGTTTATTCAATAATTCTTGCAAAAGAATCGGATTTTACAAGAGATACTGTGCATCGAGAGACTCGATAGTTCCTACAAGATTTTTGACTTCATCTGAGAAATCTATCAGCAAGTCCAATTTGTCTTCTTTCACGGTAGGAATATTTTTTACTTTCTCAAGAAGCATAAATATTATTTGTTGAGGTTGTCCAAATCTATTTTCGAAAATGTTTATTATTTTGTCTACATTTTGGGGCATACTCAATAGACTCTGGACAATTTTAAGAGCATTTCCTCTCAAGCATTTCTGGAGTTTTCTTCCTGAGAGAATCCACAAATATTTGTCGAATTACGAAATTGATAGATAAAATTTGGCAATTCCATAGGATTTCCACTGAAGGACGGCAAATCCTTTGGCATGGACTGACGTGCAAGTTAGTTTGGCAAAATGAGAATTCTATATTTGATAATAATTTTCTGGAGAATTTACATTTATTGTGACACTTGGAGAAAGTCTTACCTTATCTTTGTTTTCCACTTCACTATTTCCTCTTGCTCTTTCATTCTCATCCTTCCATGGATGAGATCCACTAATCCACCTTTCAATTCTTTGACTACTCACCGAACCACACTCTACTGACCCATAATTCGTCTCTCTCCTCTTTTTCCAATTCCTCTTCTTCAATCCTTGATAATTTCAGCTCTTCTTGTTTCAATTCCTTTTTCTTCATTGAATACTCTAACTTCGCTTGTCTTCGCTGTTCCTAGTCTTATTCCATGCACCTGTTGATGAAGCCTTACTTCCTTCCGTTTTAGTACTATGAGAACTCTGTAGCACTGGACATGATCTAACTTGGGAAGCCTTTTCTTCAATAGCTGATGTTTTAGCAGCTTTTTCTTTAATGCGTTGACTACGTCTTAAGTACGTATTTTCGGACATGATTTACCACAGAATGGTTCTGTTTGATCGAAGGACCAGATGTTGGGAGTCAATCTTACCTTGAATATAATTATATTTTATTATTCCGGCCGAATGACCAGATGTTGGGAGTCAATCTTACCTTGAATATAATTATATTTTATTATTCCGGCCGAATGACCGAATTTCGGAAAGAAAATTCAGGAAAAATATTATTTGACAAATGTCTGAACTTTATTTATATTATTCTCTTTTAATTTTTTTTTGTACAAAGACTTCTGAAAAACAATAACAATAATGTAAATCTTAAAACTATGGTGAAAATCATACATGACCATATCAGCGTGGACCTAAACAAAGTAAAGAAATGGTGTGATGCCAACCTCTTTTCATTCAACATAAGCAAAACGAACATTGTTTATTCAAATGTGATATCAATGAAATCCCATTGGAGAGTGGAACAAAATGTTTCAGAAAACAAGTTTTAAGGGTTGCATATTGATGGTAAATTAAGATTTGAAAGCCATGTCAATAAATTGTGCAGGCGGCTGGCGGCAGGCTGCTATGCTGTATAGACTACAAGCCCAGGCCAATTTTGGAGGGGTCATTTGACCCAGCATGAATTATATTCAGAATTATAGTGCCATACGAAACAACTCCTTTGCGCACTGTGCCGTCAGTTGTGAGGAGGGATTTTCCGACCAAAGATTCTTGTACGGCATTTCTCAAGATGATAAGATCACGGAAAAATAATCAAGTAGGACCTAATGCCGTACATAAAGAACGGTGCTGAGAGCCAGCAACTTTTTTTATTTTCCCCAAATTTTTGTTATGACTTCAGGTGATTTATTACTGTACGGCATTCGTATCTTTGAATTTGTATAACTAAATAGATTTATTCTTTAGCAATGCCGTACATATTTGCCGGTACAGGGGTGAGGAGCTCCGCACTTAACCTGGGGTGAGGAGCTCCGCACTTAACCTGGGGTGAGGAGCTCCGCACTTAACCTCCTAACCCTAACTAGTATAGTTTGGGTCATTTGACACAACACCAAACTCAATGAACTTAATACTATTTTATGAAAATATGTAATTTTTTGTTATGCGGTACATTTTTCGTGGAACATGTGACTGCCCTGGAAAATTTATTTTCCTCTGGAAAGGGTAATTTTAAGGTCATTTGTTTTTTTACGGCATGAATATAATTTATTAGTTAGTATGGCAATAATCAAGAAAATATCTATGCCGTACAAAAAGTATAGTGCTATACGACTGGAATTGGTATATAGTGAGTTTCAAAAATTGCACCATATGAGAAACTTTTTTATTATGCACTTGTCAGAAAATTTAATTCCTCATAAAAGTTGGTGCTTCGCGAAAAACTTATATTTGGATTATCAAAATTCTGAATATCTAACCAGTGTACAGGGCAGAACAAAAAATAGGAATTTTGATCAAGAGTAAGCTACCCTTACTTTTTAATTTTATCAAAAAAGTTTATTTACAAAAGTTGTTTAGAATCGGAAACGATATCAAGATTTGGAATCACAGCCGCCTACACAACAAAAAAATTGTTTTCTAATTTTTTATAGTTCTAGTCTCATAAAAAGTACGTATTAGTATCTCATATGCATCTTAGGCGCCTCTCTCACATTCCTACAACGATATTTCAATGCGAAATTTCATAAAATAATGAAAATATTCAATTTCTATATCTATTATTATAATTCCATTAATATTATGGAATCCTGTATTACCACCGGTCCTTGATAAGTTTACCGAATGTCAGGTTATTCGAGCGATTGGAAGTGGTCGAAAATTGGATTTAGAAATTCTCCTCATTATTTTTTTTATTCGATAGGATTATCCCAGTTTCATTTACTCAGATCGTGATTAATAGGTCCGAGATTCATGTGCCCTAAGCAGACGGAGTAAACCAAGGCTAAGATTTCTGCCGCATTACGGCACACCGGTATCTCGTCTATACTAAATGAGCGTTGTAGATGATAGCACAACACTCGTAGCGCCGCGTTATGCCTATGGACATATGCTGAGACCGCATAAGCTTGACATGCAGACAGCAAATGTATATGTATATGCTATATAAGTTTTAACTGCATGTTTGGCATGGAGTCGAGTGATGATATTAGCGACTAAAGGATCGAAAGTGAATTTATTTTGCATATGGCTTTCAAGGAGCCTAGGGAGTCAAAGCATATCAGAAATTGCTGACTGTCAGTAGGGAATTCACTGTAGAGGATAGTTTGCATAATAACATAAAGTTCTGCAGTAAAAATACTTGCAGCGGGGTGAGTATTCCCGTTTCTGTACGACAAATGCACAACCAATCCCGTTTTTCGTTTTAGATCCGTCTCTGTAAATTTTTGTGAAATTTACAAATTTTTCAATATTCTGATTATATTCCATTATCAGCTGTTCTGTATTCGACTGCGACTTATTTTGTTCTCTCTCTATTGCATAAGATTTTTATGTCCGATAAAGTCCTTGGCGGAAATTCTGGAAAATGATGTGTAATTAAGTTTTGTTCTCTAATGGGTATTGCCATAGGTCTGGTGATGACTGGCTTTGTAGAAAACTTATTGTTATAGTCGTAATGGCCCTACAATATATCAAAATTTGGATGGTGTGGTTGGGCATATATTTTCATTGCATAGTCAGACAGAAATCTGGATGTTCTGTATTCAAGTTCTGTATGCAAGAGGTTGTGCTGCCATACAGTATAGTGATAATGTCGGGCTTGTTCTGGATGAACCAGTTGACGTCGTAGGGCGGTGTTCTGAATCCTATCTAGAGTTTTCAGGCGGCTTTTCTTGGCAGACGAGTAGGTAGATTGTGCATCCATAAGCAATTCTGGAGAGGGTTAGACTTTGATAAATATTCAGCAGTACTTCTTGATCTGCGCCCCATCTTATTCCAGCTAGTGTTTTTATGACACTGAGTGATTTTTGGCATCTCACCCTGAGATCGCTCAGATGAGGGCTCCATGTAAGTTTGGAGTCGAAAGTTAAGCCTAGATATTCAGTTGAGTCCTGGAATTCTATTGGAACCTCTTTGCAGATTGAGATTTGGTACATCATGATGTTTTCTTTTTCTGCAGAAATGAATGACTTTAGTTTATGAAGTAGAGAATTTGAAACCTTTTCCTGTAGTTTCTCTGTGGAGGATATCAATGGATCTTGGATCTTTGGAGGAATGAAATATTACCAAATCATCAACGTTAATGATTTTATGAATCCCTTTCGGGATACTTTCGATTATAGAAGAGATGATTATATGCTAAATCTTCATCTGTAGTAAAATGTAAGTTTACTTGTTCTGTTTGGCTTTTTATTTCTAGAAATGTAGGATTGTAATTTTCTCCAGAGTTGTCTGAGTGATACTGGTCAGAAAAAATTTCTGCCACGTCTATGGGGTTGTTGGAGATCACTTTTTCATAATCTACCAACGTGAGGAATGCCGTGCAAGAATATTTTCAGATGAGAAAATAATTATTATCATTATTATAGTCACCACCCAAAATTGACAGTATAGTGCCTAAAATTATTTTTTTATATAGAAGCATCGTTCTGTACATGTTTCATGCCCCCGAAATGTTATACGGGCTTGTAGTATATTATAGATGCTCATGCACATTTCCGAAAAACATAATGAACAATCTTATCAACTGTAAGAAATCCTTAAATTGAAAATGTACGGCATCATTTTCTTTTTATTTTGCTTGAGAAATTAAAAAAGCATTGCTTTTCTAAAAATTACTGCTCTAATAAATAACAGTGCAATTTTTTTTTCATTCATATTTTTATTTAGTTCCATTAATTATAACCTGATATTACGTAAAACGAAAATAGTTAGCCTAAAAACCGGTTGTCGTACAGGCATTTATAACCTCTCTTTGAACAATATAAGATTGAACCCTCCAAATGTAGGTAATTTTTTATTTTATTTTTTTATTTTTTTCATGCACCAATATTTTTAGACGGCATAATTTCTGAAACTCATATTATGTGTTGAATAATAATGTGGGATCGATGCCGTACATTTTGCAATGATCTTGAAACATGCAGGTTGAAGTACGAATTTGCGTGCGGGGCTCCCCGCCCCTGTACCGGCAAATATGTACGGCATGGCCAAAAAATGAATCTATGTAGTTATACAAATTCAATTATACAAATGCCGTACAGTAATAAATCACCTGAAGTAATAACAAAAATTTGGGGAAAATAAAAAAAGTTGCTGGCTCTCAGCACCGTTCTTTTTGTACGGCATTAGGTCCTACTTGATTATTTTTCCGTGATCTTATCATCTTGAGAAATGCCGTACAAGAATCTTTGGTCGGAAAATCCCTCCTCTAGATGGAAACTTTCGTTGACCTGCGTACTCATCTGCACCGCTCACAACTGACGGCACAGTGCGCAAAGGAGTTGTTTCGTATGGCACTATAATTCTGAATATAATTCATGCTGGGTCAAATGACCCCTCTAAAATTGGCCTGGGCTTGTAGTCTAGTACGAGTTGTCTCTAATGAGCTAAATTGTGCCAATGCTAGAACGGTTTTCTACGCATTGATTGAGGCCCACCTTAGATATGATATTGCTCTTTGGGGGTTATATTCACAATATCTCTTTGATAGAGTATTTGTCTTGCAGAAAAGAGCAATCAGGTATTCATGTAAAGCCCAACATTGAAGCAGAGAATTTTAACCCTGGAATGTCTTTTCATTCTGGAGACAGTGTGTCTCATACACAAAAAATGTAAAGGTAAAGCAAAATCTACCTCAACACATAATACACGATTATCACTTCATGTCCCACTTCCAACGCCTATATCCTCCCTAACACAAAATTCACTGGTATTAAAAAGCAGAAAATTATTCAATCATCTTCCTAGCTGCACTGCACACAAAACGGTAACCACTTCAGAAAAAAAGTAAAAAATCTCTTGGTTACGAAAGTCTATTATACGTTGGATGAATCCTACCAGGACTTAACTAATCTTAAATTATATACATGAACATGAATATACTTATCTAACCCTCTATCATACTGGATAACTGGGAACTCGCTAATAGTTTTCCAAAATTTTCCTTTTTTCTCTTATTTTGTTATAAGCAAAGCGTAAATTTTACTCGCTGATTAAACTGCTTTATACATATATACATAAACTTATTTATTTATTTGTAATGTTGAATTGACTTTGCCGCACGTCTAGTATTGATGTCTTATTTTACAACTTATTTAATTTTGTCAACGAGAATTGTATTCTTCCGATATTAAAGCGTATTTTGATTTGATTTGATTTGAGTTGTAGCCCGTTCAGCAAAAAGCTCACATTGAATCTGTGGAGACTAAGGTCCTCCTGTAGCTTCATGACGATAAGCCAATGCATAGTGTCTTCTTTAAGAACATTGAATACCTTGGCTTATCCAAAAATTTGACCCACACCTTCCTCAGGTCAAGTGAGCTAAAGTCGGAGACCAAGAGATTTATAATGACCTGACGGGATGGTGTCTTCAACACCCTGGTCTACCGCAGTCACGTGATGGGTATATAGGTCAAGTTCTCAATTGAGTCGGTTGTTACTTGATGCAAATCAATAAGCATATGCATTTGATAAATTATTCGATGGGTTGATATTGTTTGGATGTACGCTTTGTACGAATCTAAACGACAAGAATAATTTGAATTCTTGGGACTGTTGAAAATGTCTTCAATTTCATGATTTGATAGTTTGCATCTACAAGCTTGACATTAACGCCAATTTTGTGGTACATACAGAGTCTCTATCAGTTTTGAAAATGACAACTTATGGTGAGCCCCAGTCAATATTATTTACTTTTGTTATTATTCCCCCGGCTTTTAAACTATCCAATTCTTTTTGACATTTTTTTGTTACTCCTCGCTATGTGGAATTTTTGCGTAGATGAAAAGAAACCTTGAAATTTTTCAATAGCCCAATCAGGTCCTCGAAAATTTCTGAATATTTTTCAATGAATTCTTCTTCTGTAGTCGGTGTGTGTTCGTCTGATTGACATTTCGTGAAAAGTTATCGATATGTTGAAGATTGATGTATAGATGTCTAATCTAATATAGTAGTTTACCTAACAAGTGCGGAAAGTGATATTTTTCCGCACGCGATTGCAGTGCTAACGCGTCGTTCGGCCAGAAATCGCGTGCGGAAAAGACACTTTACGCTCGTGTTAGGTACACTATTTTTTCTACTAGCGGAAAAAACACCCAAAAGTTAAGATAAAGAACGTTTATTATTAAATATATATTGAACTATACAACCATACTTGTAAGCTTTCTATTTTAACCTTCTGCGACGCAATATTTAAATGTCAGTATAATCCGCAAAAACTAAACAAATCTACTCTTTCAAAACTAAAATGAGTTCGGAAAAGTTAATTTTTCCGCACGCTAGTAGAAAAATTTATTTTCGTTGTTGACATAAGAAAATTGTCCACTGATATTTTTCATGAACTTCTTTCAAATGCATTAAGGATATTACACACTTTATATATGAAACTACATTTTAAATTAATCATCAAAATATGATCAGTAGCACTCGAAACTTTTTCAATTTGTGAAAATACGAACAAACATAAATTTTTCTAACCTTTTCATTACCTTCAACTTTTCAACAGTTTCTGCAGGAACTCAAATATATTGGAATTACCATGAAATTCATCCTTTCGAAGGGTTATTGTCTTCGAAACCACATATTCCTTACAGAAATATTGATTCAAAGAATTGGCAGAAATTGTGTTACATCATTCTAACAACACCTAAAGAAACGGTTTGTTTAAATTTGTTATAGTGGTTTTTCTCTTGTAAAGTTCTTGAGAGAGGCGAGTAAACTTGACGGAAAACTGATTTATGGGGTCATTGCTTGACTCCGATATTCAGTAGCTTTCATGGACGTGAAATCTATTCAGAAAATATGTTTTCAGTATTCGCATCTCGCAGATGACCTCTGTACTTTTCTCGAAGTGTTATCAGCTTCCAACACTTGTGTCACTCAGAAAAAGTTCTGAGTATGTGGTGTTCAACTAATTGACATTTGGTGAAAAGTTATCGATCTGTTGAAATTGATGTCTAGATGTCTAATCCATACACGACCTAATGTATTCGATTGAATATCGAATACAAGCTTTTGCTTATCCAAGTGCATAAAAATCATTTTTGGTGTAGGATCTAAAACAATATCTGATTTTTGTAATTTAATGTTTAGATACAAAGCTCGAAATTGAGATTCTGGTGAAAGAGTGAATCGTGCACATGAATCTACTTCAAATATTTGGGATTGAACTTCGATGAAAACGTAGCGAAGAATTTCTCATTATTCGTTTGAGTAATTTTCGAAGATAGCAGCAATCCTATCAATATCATTTTGTGGTTCATTTTCTTATCCGAGGTGATGAGTGGAATTTTTTCCTTTGCTTTTCTTGGCCAATATGGTGGAAATACATACAGATTCCACATGGCTATATTTTTGGCACGCGTTAGATTACAGTGACTTGAGATCGACTCTTCAGTCTTTAACGGGGTGGAAATCGCCGTAGGTTATACACAGATTGTTTTTTCCTAGTTCTTGATAGTCGATTTTTCCTTTTGAATTTGAACTGGTTTCTGCGCGATATTTTGTAGTAGATTTGCCTCTCGATGGATACATTTTGTTGAAACTCAACAGTGCACTGATATATAACATCTACTTGCTATCTAATTTAGTAGATTCTATTGCCAAAGCTATTTCTACAAATTTTTCAAAAAATATTTCTTTTGAATAAAGGATGCTTCCATAAATCGATGTATTCTTGACGCCTCTGATAAATTGTGCACGTAAAAATTTTTCAGAAATATTGACAAAATTTTATAATTCGCAATCTAGAGTAACACTTCTTGAATTTGCCCGGAAAACCTATCGCACCACCTCGGGTGGTCGGTGTGTACTCCAAGCTAGCACAAGACGAGATTGGTGTCTAGACAATATACAATACACGTGCTTCCATCAAGGCCTGTGGTCGTCTATCGTTTCCGACATTGAGTACTTGAGAAAAATTCCCTTGTTCTATCATCGGGCTCGAATCGACTACTGCTATGCTGAAGTTTGGAATGGCCTGCGCCTTAGACCGCCAAGCTACTGACCACCCACCATACTTTCTGGCATATCATTCTGTAGAAAGATCAGAAATGTCTTGTCACTTGGAATAAACTGGTTAGGTCTGGTGTATTTTCACTCAGCCATTTTATCAGTTGCTGTATATCCCATATCGAATTTTGGCTTACAGGTCTTTTCAACCTTATGGTTTTCAACATGTGTTTTATAACTGGGTGAGAGCTAATGTATTCTGCATTTTGTGAGTTAGCAAAAGTTGCTATCACAGATTTATGAACTGAAATAATACTATGTGACATATTCATGCTATGATGCCTCCAAAAGCATCTCGTTTACTTGGGGTGGTGGCTGACCTATCTGCCTGTCTGTCAGGTCCTCTGGTAGATCTGGAATCTCGAGAGTCAATGCGATCGCGCGGTTTAACAGGTCTGGGCACCGGAAGACTTTGAGACACTTGGGGGGAGTTATTGTGTAATTCACCCTTGCTGAATTCAAGTGCTGCAACACACGTGGTATTAGGGGAGGTGGTGGAAATATCCAGGCCAGTTCGAAATCCCATTCGACCTAATGCGTTCACAAATATAGCCTGTGAGTCTCTTGTCGATTGTGCTACATGAGTGGAAATAACTGCCGACTGGTTTGTTTCTGAAAGATCAATGACAGGGGTTCCCCACATTTTATGAATCATCGTCATTATCCTTTCTGACAAGTGCCAATCTGGCAGTGCTTTGATCCTTGAGAGGCTATCAGCAATTTAATTGTATTCTCCAGGGATGAATCTGGCCTTCAAGGTCATTTTGTTCTGATGGGCCATCTGCAAGAGTTTTTCGGTTTCTTCTAGTGAAATGAAAAATGTTGTCCTTCTTTCCTTGTTTAGATACGACACCAAGCTTTTGATATGCGATTGAACCAGTACAGATCTCTTCCTCAATACTTTGACGTTTTCTTGAATCGTTTTTCGGACTACGAACATTTCTTTTTGGTTTGTGTGCCAATTCCTTTGATTTCTCAGCCTGTATTCTCATTGGAAAATTTTGTCTAGCTGAGAGCCCCAGCTTTCGTCCGATGCGTCTGTGTTGATGAAAATATCGAGGTTTCGAATGAATATTGGAGACGACTTTAATATTGCCGTTTTCTATCATTCCGGGTTTTGAATTATTCTTTCTTTCATTTCGATTTGATTTTTCCGAGCATAAGCAAAAAGACGATGACTTTTTCTTTGTCTTCTTCGGCAGAGTAAGCGCCCTAATGAAATCACGAAGGACACAAAATTGAGCAGCTCTCCTTGGATTGACTTTGCTTGGGTCCAATTCCATTTCCTTGATTTGATAAGCCTCTCTATGGAGTTCAGCAGATTTTGCCTTCTTCTTTCTGAGCCGAATTTTATATTCTGAGTAGGTTTCCAGGTTACTTCTAGAAATTCGATTTTCTGAGTTGGTATGATGCAGGATTTTCCAAAGTTGATGTTCCTGTCTAAGTAGTGCAGCATTTCTATTGTCTCCTTTCCTTCTTCGCGTGAAAGATGCGGACATTGATTTGCTAGAGAAGGATATCGTCCAAATATACAAGGATCCTTATTCCTTTTTGCCTCAAATAGCTTGCTATCCAGTTTCTCAGGATGAAAAATATTTTTAGGGCAGTTGAGAGACCGAAAGGAAGACAAATCATATTGTATACAATTCTTTGGTTACAGAAAACTAGAAATCTTAGACGTCGTTCTTTCACTGGTGCATGGAAATATGCTTGTGACAATTCTATTTTCATGAGAAAATCGTTCTTTTGCAAGTTCGGGACTTTGAAGTGCTAAACATCTGCAACTTCTTTGTGGGGACGAATTTGTTTAGTCTTTTCAGGTTCAGGACTGGCCGACATGAGCCATCTATTTTCGGTACAGTGAATATTGTATCTGATCCTCACTATTGCTCTTTTGATGATGCCCTGTTTTTCCATAGCATCTAACTCGATACTTGATTTTTGGGATATATTTGAGCCAAATCTGCGAATGTTCAAATTGTTGAAAACAGTTGTGGGAGGCCTTTCTCTGAAAGGAATGGTGTTGCCCTTCAATATGTTTGTTAATGTTTTTGGAGCTCCAGAGTGGTCCATCGTCTCACATAATATCTAAGTTGCGCCCCCTTCGAATACATATTCTCGGAGATCGTTGTCAACGACGATTATGCTTCGCTCCCTTACACTATTGGATGATCCACTTTTCTTATGTGTTTCTGTACCGTTTTATCTCCTTTAATGTTTGACTTTTGATCTGTATGACACTTTTCGTTGACTCAATCTGACGTTTCTTAGATGATTTATTTTTCGAAAATGTATCTTGTATATGGTGTTTGCTACTGGAATAACTGAAAGCGTGCTTTTTGTACTTGAAGATTGATCGAGTTGTGTTGTCTTGGTGATTATACAATTCCCTGGTTTGGTTTTCGTCAAATGAAAAGTTTCCTAATGGTGGGATATCTCGGGACTCCATAATTTCCGCTGTTTTCTCACAAACGTATTGCAACAGGTCATTAGATACTGCTCTGAAATTTGAGCTTGAATCACCAAACTTTTTCCTCAAATCCTCTGCTAGATTTGGATTTTTTGCTGCTAATTCGTAGTACTTCTCTTGGACCGCTTTTCTCTGCATTAATAACCCATGACAAAGGATTTTAAAGGTAGCATCCATTTCAGCAAGAGTAGCTGACACAGTTCCTCTCGGGGTAATGTGTGGGAGTTGCGAATTCACCCGTAGCTGAGAAAATGAACTGCCTGCTTGTAATTTCGTCTGTGCCTCAATATATCTAATTTTGTTTCATGACGACTCGCCAAATTTCTGGCATTTCATTCCATGAACTTTAATCCCAGCTAAAGGTTACTGTATTGCCACTTCTTGTTCTCTGACCATCGGCTCAAACGAGAAGTCATTAGTATTCTTTCAGAGCAAATTGAGGAGCAGCCCACTCGGATGGGGGATTTGAGGACGCTTCTCGTTTTGAACCGTCATAACTACCTATCCTCTTCTGTGAAATAGTCCACACTAGCCTGGGCTTTGCTCAAGGAGTCCCAACATGGTCTCCATCTTGGTTTGTGGCGCTTCCAACTCCTCTCATCTTTGTCTTTTTGAGGTTTCTTCCAAGAGAGATTGTAGCATTCTTTCATAGTTGTCTCCGCAATTGCTAGTTGCATGGAAATGTTTATTGAAACATTTGGACCACCTATAGATCGATTTCTGTGTTCTTGCCCGCATCAGTAATCACGCAAGTTCTAGGTATTGCTTTGGTTGAGGGGCTGGAGTTCAGATGGCGCCCGCGGTTTAGTGAATGCTAGGCTGCGGGCGGTGTCTCAACTTCTGCCTTTACATGGAGAGTTTGCTGAATCATTTGTTGCAGATATTAGTTATTGTCTGCAGAGACCTACCCTATACTGATGAGGGCAAGAACCCAGTAATCGATCTATAGGTGGTCCAAATGTTTCAATGAACATTTCCATGCAACTAGCAATTGCGGAGACATCCTTGTAGGACTCTGCACGGAAATTCATTAGATGTAATTTAACATTCGGCGTGGTATTAGCCAGGAAAGTAGTTGTTTTCTGATGGATTTTCAACCCAATTATTCCTATTGTATAGGATTATGGCAATAAACGTCGTCCTGGTAGTGCAGGACATCTTGTTTCTCTCAGGATTATACATGTTGGATAAAAATCACTCTTGAAATACGATTGCTGTTGGTGTTATCTGCAAATATCATGAACAGATTACAAATAAATTTCTTGACGAATTTGAGGGCAGCTTAATTGCAATAGGACCAACCGAAGACGAAAGAGTTTGCTTGGGTGATTTCAATTTGGATTTATTCGAACAAGAAAATAACTGCTATTAATGTAACGAGATTATTATGCGATTTATAATAATCGAGAATGTCGCCTGTGCAACTTTGGAGATTTATATAAATTGCATAATAATCAAGTTACATTATTCAAAGCTTTATCGTATTATTGACATTGACAACGATGACGTGAAAATTAAATCAATAACCTTGGTTATGTCACGTTATTATCATTTGAGCGTGCCATTTGGTATCTATTATAAAGTAACTAAAGTATTATATTGTAACTAATCTATTATGTATTGTTATGATATTATGATGTTAATAATTTGTAATGAAGATTTAACTTAACATTAAACAACCTTCGTTATGTCACGTCATTGTCATTTGAGCGTGCCATTTGGTATCTATTATAAAGTAACTAGAATAACAGAATAACTCCATAACAACTTCACTTTTCTGAATAAAATTTGGTATGTTGTTTAAGAGCATTCAGTTTCATATTTCAAGGCAAATCATGTGTTTGTAACTCTAAACAGGGGCGTACGGCAGGTGGGTACCCCTATTCGCTCCTACCCAACTTTCACGCCACTGGATTAATATCGATTTCGTCTTCTTTTTCTTAATCCCCAATATTCCAATACAAAAAAAGAATACGTTTCATTTCACAAATATCAACGGTTTCCGAGATATTTGAAGTTGAATAAGTGGGTGCGTATGTGATATGGATACTCATTAGTGATTATTTTGTTAGTGTCTATATAAGTTTTAAATATTGGGAAAGTTTGTGAATGAAATCCCTCGTAAATCCCAACAATTTTCAAAATATTTGAATTTATACTCATTGCAAGGTATGAAATATGTTGGTTATAATGTTATAAATAGTTACCAATGTGAAATAATAAAGATTTGATACGCACGCACTTATTCAACTTCAAATATCTCGAAAACCGTTGATATTTGTGAAACGAAACGAATTCATTTTTTGTATAGGAAAAATTGGGGATTATTAAGAAAAAAAGACGAAATCGATATTAATCCAGTGGTGTGAAAGTTGAGGAGGGGCGAATAGGGGTACCCACCTGCCGTACGCCCCTGTATAGAGTTACAAACACATGATTCACCTTGAAATATGAAACTGAATGCTGTTAAGTGACATACCAAATTTCATTAAGAAAAGTTAAGCCGTTATGGATAATTCTGGAAAATATATTTTTTGTGTCACTTTCAACACCCTGTAACTCGGTTATTACTCATTTTAGGGTATATATTTATTGGAACTTTCAGCCTTAAAATGAAGTGAGGATTCTACCCTTGAAGTTTGTATCCTTTATTCTGGTACACCCTGTATATTGTAGCAAAATGTGATTTTCTTAATTAGTTTTTGAAATGTGATAAAAGTTACGTATTGTAAAAATTGTTTATAGAAATAAAATAAAATTTGATATTGATTATTTCTTTTTAAACAGGCAGGCAGATATACTTTCACTTTCTCTTCGTGACCTTCTTACCTTTTTATTTCTTTTACAGTACCTCAGCTCAGTCGGACAGTCGGTGCCCAAGAATATGCAGATCTCTCTTGCTCAGGTAGAATTTTTGGAAATAGTTTTTGAATAGGTATATTTTTGTATAATTTTGCAATATAATTGTATCAAGAGAAATAAATAAAGATGATTAAAACTGATATTGTTTTTTCAGATTGTTGGGGTTACTGATCAACATAATAATGATAACTCACTTATGTTCTACTCGTAGGTGAACAGTTCACTTGGCTTTACTGATCAACATAAATGATAACTGACCTATGTTCTACTCGTAGGTGAACAGTTCACTTGGGGTTACTGATCAACATAATAATGATAACTCACCTGTTTTAGTCATAGGTTCAATTGGCATAAGTGAGTTAGTTAATTGTTTACTTGTCCCATATAAAGAATAGCTCGAATGGTAGAGCGCGTGGGTCATTGCGGTATGCGAAGTTATGGTTTGGATGGGTGACTTACGGACGACCTCCTTTCGAGATCTATTCTCCTCGGATCGTGCTAGAAATCGCACGTTAAAATGTAAGACCTCGTTAATCCCTAGCTCGCACAAGTTTCGACTTTGTATGATCTCCTGATCGTACAAAGAAAAGACTGTTTGAGAGGTATATTAGGCAAGGAGAAATAACGAAAAAATTTTATTACCAGATTCAACTACAAATGTTATTTTGCGACAAAACTGAAGGACTTTTTTGTGTGGCTTCACCAAATTTTGAAAATGAAAAAAAAGTTGAAATACTTGAAGTACACCTCGAGGAAGAGAGAGTAATGGAAATAATGGACCGGGCCAAACTTTTTTGGAGCAATGCAATATATCCTCATTTGTGATCACTTGAAATTATCATTATGAGATACCTGTCAATTATCCTTCATGATAGACCGTCAGCTAATGAAAGATATATGGATATGGAGTAAAATGAGGGTATTTTACGAGTGGCTCCTGGGGATAACATACTGAACATTCAAATTTTCAGTAGTGTTTAGTTGTTTCCCTCGTTTTCCTAACTACAGTGCGGAACTACAGAAGGTGATTCGTTGGGTCGTTTAAGAAAAAAAGTTTCCATGAACTTATGTCCGGAGTTGCTTCTTTTCTGGAGATACAGGGTATTGAATTTTGTTTTAAAACGCCCCGTACATCAGCGAAGCAACTCCGGACATATGTTCATGGGAATTTTTTTCTTAAACGAATAATAAACCTCTGTAGTTTCGTACTGGAGTTAGGAACACAAGTAAATACTGTTCTGGAAAATCGAATTCTCGTTATGTAATCTCCAGGAGGCACTCGTAAAAATATCTTCATTTTACTCCAAATTTATATACTATCTGACAGCCTATAAGCACATGTTTAATAAAATACATTCTTGTTGATAAATACCAGTTTGATTATTAATGAAGATATTCTGAATTCAGATTGCACAAATTGTTTCCTAATTATCAATTGATTTTGAATCAAAACCAGAACTTACTTGCCTCAGATCAATACAAAATATATTTTGGCTTTCAACAAAATATTCAAATTTCAAACTAACAACTGAAAATTGTCAGTCGTAATTCTTGTTGCACTTACACATTATTACACTGGAGTTTTATCCGAATACCAAGCCACTATTTTCAACACTTCGAAACGTGTTTCAATAACCAAGTGACCATCTTCTGAAGGAGGAATGGAACTGTAATTCTTCCTGTTGGGATACAACTTTAGTGTATTCACTACTACACCAAAGTCACATATTTCGAAGCAGGAGGTGAAAAGAAAGTAAAAAAATGTATATGAAGAGTATACAGTGAGTTTCAAAAAGTTTGCACCTGGAAAACTTTTGTATTATGCATTTGGCAGAAAATTTTATTACTAATAAATTTGGTGCATTGCGGAAAACTTGTATTTGAGTTATCAAAATTCTGAATTTTCAAACGGTGTACAGGGAAGAACAAAAAATAATAATTTTTATCGAGAGTAAACTGCCTTTATTTTCGATCTTATCAAATTTCATTTACACAGCCAACTACGCAACAGAATATTTTTTTATTTTTATGGTTCTAGCCTCATAAAGAGTACTAGTATATCTTATGCACCTAAGGCGCCTCCCTCATATTCCTACGACATTGCAATGCAAAACTTGGTCTAATTTATCATTTGTATTAGAATATTGACGTTTGTTGAAAATTGTTTCCATTAGTTTTTTTGTGCAAGTTTGATATTTCACTCTCAATTTAAGTCCATAATAATTATCGATTTGATTTCAAGGAAGGAAATTATTGACTCAATCAATTAGTTATTGGTAAACAATTAAATAATACAAATCTGCAACTTTGAGATCACTTTAGTCATAAACAACGTGATATTCATTTTTCAAAACAACTTTTCTCAAAAAACTTTTTCGATAATTTTAAGAATAAGGATAGTTTACACTTGATCAAATTTCTTATTTTTTTATTTTAGTTCGAAAATATGAATAGGACATTCATAAAATCTGTTGTGGAAAATCCGCAACCAGAGAGAATTGAAAAAATCAGCCATCTGAATGAAAATGCGAATTTTCACTTTCAGACTTTTTCTTGGTTTTCACTGGAAAAATCATTAAATAAATTAGAAAACCAGAAAGAATTAAAAAAATCAGCTATCTGAATGGAAATGTGAATTTTCACTTCCAGATTTTTTCTTTTCTTTTCACAATATCTATCAGATGTAGTTCAATGTCCAGCGTGGCTTGTGCCGGGGAAGTAGTTGTTTTCTGTTAGATATTACAAATAAATCACATTTTTCAATTTTCATGGAGAATGTTCCCCTATTCTTATTTTTTGTTCTTCCCTGTATAGAGTTTGGAATTTTAAATGTACTAATGTGCTTGAATTCTCTGTCTGTCATAACCTGACTTTCTGACGGTAACCTATCCAGAAAATTGCTTTGCAATACAATATCCTCATCATTTATTCCCCCAGCAAAACACTCTGATATAAAATTGATGAATCCATGCTAGATATCAAGAATTTTAATGTATTACAATATTTATATTCAGACCAGGTGCTGGCTTGTGCCACTGGATCGGAGGGTTTTTCAATTTCAAAACAATCAATTATACATTGTACTTTGGCATATTTGGCTCTGAAAGGTATTGGTAATAGTTTCATCACAGTTTGGGCAGTTAGGAAAAAATTAGATTTTGTAATACACTAGCAATTTTTGAAACAGTCTGTACAAGAATTTGTTGAATGCGTAGAACACTCGAACCAAAATCTAATGCCAACCAGAAATTATTCATTCTGATTTTTTTCAAAGTTATGAAAACATGTTCTTTGGGAACTTTGCACTCTTCACTTATCATTTCAGTAATTTTATAGGTATTCTTTGGAACACCTATAAAAAATTTCGGGTACTTCTCAATAAGTCTAACAGTAGTTTCGAGTCTCTTTTGTTTTATCTCACTTTCATCTGTAGAAGTACTGTCTGAGGAACTAGTTATGTATTTCACTGTAGATATTGAACTTTTAGAACTTGTTGATGATGGAGAATAGGTAACGTTTTATTTTATATGTTTTTTCTGAATAACGGATCAACCATATTCTCAGCTTTAAAACACACTTTTTTTGTGTTTGTTGATACACTTCGAACTTTCACTTTACTCCTCAAGTTTACTTGAACACCTAATGAACATGTGATTTTTTCATATGAATGATGTACTCGAAATGAACCAGATGGAGAAGGTACATCAGCTTGTATCTTGGGTTTTTTCAAATCAGGAGATTCTTCATCAAAGAGTTTTTTCACAACGGCTTCCTTCGAAGTTGACGCCACTGGATGGTTCATACGTTGACGGCAATAACCCACCAAGTTATCCAATTTTCTTTTCTTTGCCGACTCACTCAAACCACTAGGCAAGTCAGTTGGTGGTGGACTTTCCAAGTATTTATGAGGTACCATCCATGTTTTAGAAAGAAAACTTTTTGCCGATGGTTTTGTAGTACATCCAATTCGCTGCATCTTTTTCTAGCTCTAAATTGTATTCTGAACACAACTGATTAATTGAAGGACTCTGATAATACTTACATCGAAGTGGCCTTCTTCTAGTTTATACTGAGATGAATTGTTTTAAAGCTTAAAAGAAATAGGCAATTTTGTGAATTTTCTGAATACAGTGATATAATTATACAGTATATGTGTCTGTATTTCATTATTCTATTATTTTATTATATTATTATTATTATGTGTATATCTATGTGTATATAAATTTAAGGTAATTATCTGCTAAGTAATATATTTTCTGTAATATTATTGCTATTATTAGCATTATTTTCAAAATAAGTAGTCCTATATTAATTTTTATTTCTTTTGTTATATTATTCTTTCTGTACTATTACATTATTATTATAATTCCACTATGTATTCACCCCTATACCCATGCTCGAGGGCAACCTTTTATGGGTTAAGTATATTTATCTCATTTTCACCCATTGTATATCATCATTACCGAAGTGAAATAAATATTATTATTATTATTATTATTATTCTCTTCAGTTAGTTTGTACGCCTGCATTTCTTGGCACATGACCAAATATTTTATTCGGAGTATCCGTCGTATTTCGACAAATCGAAACTGAACATTTTTTTGCCACCATTGTCATTGTCAAAAAAAAACGTTCGTACTACAGTGGCTGAATCGGTAAATATCTACATACAAAATAAATCGCTAGCTATTGTTGGTAAAGCAAAAAATCGTGGTATTTTGATGGATATAGAGCTGGGATTTGAAAAGTTTATAAATAGACTCCTGCAACGTGCCTCCTGTGCAATAAAAATTATTTATGGTGATAGACATTTTCTACCTTATCATGTGAATCTTCAGTACATACTCTTAATTTTCAATTATGGAGATGTTTTCATAATCCATGTTTGATTTCTCAGTATAGAAATAAAATTCAAAAAGTTCAAAACTCCTGTCTCAGATTAATAATTTTTGGTAGTCATCGCAGACAAAGGATCTCACATAAATTACAAGAAATTGGATGCTCAAACATGGAAAAAAGAAGAGTACTACACGTGGAAAAAGCCCTAAGTGAATCTTCAGTACATACTCTCAATTTTCAATTATGGAAATGTTTTTATGATCCATGTTTAACTTCTCAGTATAGAAGTAAAATTCGAAAAGTTCAAAATTCCTGTCTCAGATTAATAATTTTTAGTATTCGTCGCAGACAAAGGATCTCACATAAATTACAAGAAATTGGATGGTTGAACATGGAAAAAAGAAGAGTACTTCTTGTGGAAAAAGCCCTATGGGAATCTTCAGTACATATTCTCAGTTTTCAATTATGAAGATATTTTCATGATCCATGTTTAACTTCTCAGTATAGAAATAAAATTCAAAAAGTTCAAAATTCCTATCTCAGATTAATAATTTTCGGTATTCGTCGCAGACAAAGGATGGTTGAACATGGAAAAAAAGAAGAGTAATTCACGCTGTTTGACTATTCCACAAAATAGTTATAAATAGAAAATTACATATGGAACAGGCATTCGCACAAGTTGAATATTAGATTAAAAAATATATTGCAATACATCCCCTCATTCAAACAACTGAATTTTTGAAACTTCAAATCTAAATTCAGAGGGTATTTGTGTGAGTGAAACGAGTTTAAATATTTGATATCTTGCTCAGCATGTCATTGTTTATTCGTATTCGAATTAAATGTAACAATAATTATGAAGCACTCATAGGTTTCTGTTTAGGGTTAAGTTTAAAAACCTTTTCTGTTATGCCTAGTAGTGCAGACAATGAACTATGAACGTGATAATTTAAAATTGTGATTTTTGAATTTCTTAAACCAGTGGCGCAGTTACGATGGTATGGGGTTATATTTTTCTTTATATTTTGAATGGAGTAGGTTCTTCGATACTCGACCCAAAAATCATAACGTCCTAGTTGTCTAAAAGTGGAGGTTTCTGAGGAGAATAACTGAAGATATGTCCTGAGCAGCATATATGTAAAAGTGGTATAATGCTAATTGCAACATATCGGAAGAGTTGTCAACCATCTGAATTTTTTTGTTGTTGGGAGAATGAGAAGCATAGTACGGGTAACTCGGAATGAAACTGGCAACTGCATTAATTTATTAGTTATGTTATTTGATTGAATCGATGTCGTCGATTTATTGATATACTATTAATAGTAATAATAATGATTATATGAATACTCCCTCAAAAACACTCCTAGAGTGGACCCAAAGGCATAGCCTGTTCTGGTATTATTTGCCGTGGCGGTTCAGGGTGACTTACTGACTTTTGGTGGCGTATTCACTTTTCAGCTGCAGGAAAACCCGGAAAACCTACAGTACCACCTCGGGTGGTCGGTGTGCACTACAAGCTAGCACTAGACGAGATTCGCATCTAGACAACATACAATATACTTGCTTTCAACAAGGACTGTCGTGGTCGACTATCGATTCCGATATTGAGTACTTGAAAAAAAATCCCTCGTACCTACATCGGGCTCGAATCGACTACCGCTATGCTGAAGTTTCGAACGGCCTGCGCCTTAGATCGCCAAGCTACCGACCACCCGCCATACTTTCTTGCATATCATTCTGTCGAAAGATCAGCTGACAAACAAATCCTCACCCTCAAATTCATAACACTCCACTCAGATAAGAGTTAAGGTCGAATATAATTTTCGCGAAAAACTGAAGTTTGGTACTTACTCTCAATTTGTTTACTTTTATGTTGAAATATTTTTGAAGCTTTGATTCATATGCGGTAGTATCATTTAATCAGCATAAACAATACGCCTGCTGATGAATCAATCAGAAAAGGATACTCCAACAAAAAATACAATAAGTTAGAAGTACTTATCTTCAGTTTTCCGCAAACATTATTTCAGATGTTAACTCTTATTTGAATGGAGTTTTATGAATTTGAGGTTGGGTTTGTTTGTCAGTTGATCTGTCAGAAAAATCATATGCAAGAAAGTATTGTAGCCTATCAATGAATCCACGCCATCGTTTCGATCAAATAATATGATGAATGAAAAAATGGAGTTGTTGGCCTCATTCTGACTCACCCGTACAATGTTTCCGATTCCCCCAGCATTTAAAAATATTCAGGGGGTTGACAAATATTATGATGTTTTGTAGGAAATTAGCATTATGCGATTATTGCACATATGAAAATACTTTGCTACTAAGGACATATCTTCAGTTTTTCTTGATTATCTTGGAGACCTTCACTTTTAGGCACACAGAATGTTATAATTTTCATGTTGATTATCGATATGCCTAAATGTAGAAACATAGTGGAGTTGTTCAGCTTGCCGCGCCACTTGACATGCACCTCACCATACGGCGATAACGTATTAGTTCATTGTATACTTCATATTATGTGTAAACACATATTGGAGTTGTTCATCGCACAAATTAATTTGTGTTACAGCAGGCAGATACCTCAAAGTAGCTCCGTGATTGGTTTATTCAAGGCCACATATGATGATGACGTATGATGCAATACAAATTGAAGACTGAACGGCGAGATGAACTACTTCAATGTGTATTGCACAGGGCAAGTCTGAATGTACGGTGATATGCCAGGCGACATGCATGGCGACTGGCGCGGCGAGATGAACAATTCCACTATGTTTCTACACTTAGTGTAGAAACTATACTACTATGTGTTTACACATGTGTATACACCGAACTGATACGTCATCGCCGTATGGCGAGGTGCCTGGCGAGTGACGCGAAGGATAAAGACATGATAGAGCAGTTCAACTCGCCACGATGCCCGTCTCTCATATCGCCGTGCAATTATACTCGCATCTGTGAAAACTATTGAAACATTGCATATTGACATTTTGAAAGGCCCGTGTGTTATCAAGTCGTCCGCTAGTCATTGAAATGTTAAGTTCAAAAACATATCTATTGTGATGAGATTTGTGACGTTGATCCAATATCTCTGGATTTCGAAAAATAGCACCAATTAATTTATCTTTATACATATTGTTTTGTTAACCGATTCTTACTGCAAGGAACAGAACCAAATACTACAGATACGGTAAACTTTCACATAACCCAATAGTCCATCCTCAAAAGAGGTTGAATCAAGAAAATGTAGCCAAAGACAGATCGAGTTGCAGGCAACTGTCCCGAAAAAACAATCTATTTCATTAATGTATTCCCGGCGAGATGCAGAGCCAGTTGAGCGGCTACGTGAAAGGCTCTGATATGCTTTGTAAAATATATCGGCATAGATTTGTCCAAGAATTTTGAATCGATCAGGACCATAATTATAAATCTTGTCCGTAATCTTGCAGCTACCACCTTGAATTTATGATTTTCAACAAACAATTAATAATCTCTGGTCCCGAAAACCCTCACATACAATTTTTTTATTTAATTGAACCAAAATCACCAATCACGTCCGCCATATTCGAGCCACCATCTTGAATTTATGGTTTTTGATAAAAAATTCATAATATCTAACCCCGAAAACCCTCACATAACAATAATTTTGAATCAAATCGGAGAATATTTACAAATTTCGTCAGCCATTTTGTCTTTTTTCCTAAAAAACTAACCTGTGCGTAAAATCATCAACAGTGCGTAAAGTGAATGTTCATCACACTGATCATCAAATATAATTCGTAAGTCATCATTTAACAATTCGACGACAATTCATAACGTAAAACATTCAAATTAATGATACAATTGCTACAATTTGGCAATATAATAACTGTCAAATAAAAGAACTGTGTATGATACACTTTCGTAAAGGGCTTTTTTGTACTCGGGTTTTTGTTGAACTCGGCTGTGCGTTATTCAACAAACTTCAAGCTCATACAAAAAAGTCCTATTTTACGAACTTGTGTCATAAATAGCTATTTTAGCAGTTGTCGATATCTACAGATTTATTAAATTACTGTCATATTTGCTGTTTGTTTGAAGTTAACTTGTCAGTTTTTCAATAAATATATTTTTTTTTTCATAAAATATTACCAAAAATTATTGTGTAGGATCAATAATGTTGTATAAACCACGACAGTGAAGTGCTTTTTCAGGCCTTTTTCGTATACAATTCACTATTTTGTGACTAGCAATAAATGTTTTACTGTACATAACATGGTCAAATTAACTACTTTAGCCTACTCTACTATAATCTACTCATCGATGATCATTTCCAAATCAGAGTAATTGAAAAAAATACCATAAAGCAAAATTGAGATAACTCTGGCGATGAAAAGAAGGACGTTTCGGAATGTAATCTCGTACAGTAGAAATGGTACATATTAAATACTGAAGAGCTATTTCGTGAGAACAATATATATATTGCCCTAATATTTCGGAATTGGTTTGATATCTTTGAAGTATTTTTCATTTTTATGACTGTGATACATAACAGCACATACCTTACAAGGGAAAGAATTTGTAATAACGCTCCGTTCATGGAACTTCACACGATAAGAGATACAATATAGTAACAACAAAACTTATATTGAAATTAAGCTCATTTTGTTTTGCAAGCAAAAAAGTGGAGACATGATAAAACTTAATGACCATTAAGTTATATCAGAGCTGTAATGGCCGTTTGATTAAAGAAAAAGTTTCTGACACGGCCGTTTTTAGATTTTATATTTTCTGAAATTGAAAAAAAAAGTTAAATCAAGAACATCTAAACAAGTGAAGAATGGCAAATGCACCAGTGAATCATTGCTTTTATAAGACCATTGTCTTAAAAAAAAACAATGAATATTCAAGAATACTCGATAGTCAGGTATAATTCTATTGGGAGTGTGGACTTGCCTTTATTATTCAAACTTCACTTGACAACACTGTAATACAATACTTGTCACTGTTACTAACGTCACTGTCAAAACTGGAGTTCTGATAACAAAATAAAAACACTTGTATCCAACTAAAAAACTCCATCTGAAAAATGCATTGCTTTTATATATAAATAAAGTTCTAGAAAAATGAAGAAATCAATGGAACACAATAAGAATGTTCGATGATTGATTCAGAACAAAAGTTAGTGCTTCTAGAATTTTCCATCTAATTCATCGAACGATCTCGAACAAGAGGAGAAGTCTTCATCAAATTTCACTGCCTCCTCCACTAGGTTATTCCGTCTCGGATAACACCATCACCATTTTGGTTGTCAGTCTCGAACCAATTTGGGGGATCGTGGCCTCGGTATTCTGCTAACCTCTCGATGTGAACAACTTTGTGTTTACTCCTTGAGTTGAGCTGGATGCGGTATACCAATTCATTGATCTTCTTTATGATGACGTAGGGTTTTGTCCAATTTTTCTGTAGCTTGGGGCATTTTCCTTTCTTTCTCTGAGGTTGGTAGAGTCAAACGGCATCACCTGGCTAGAACATAGTCCCTGGAGATTTGAAGATGACGTCTGCAGAATTCATGAACTTGGTCCAGTCTTTCTTGCAACTCTTGGACATATTCTGGGAGGACTTTGTCCTCTGTACTTCTGGGTGGCATTCCAAACAGCAGATCGCATAGTAGTTTCATTTCTCGCCCAGTAATCAACATTGAAGGGGTATATCCGGTGGACTCATGCTGAAAACTTCGATAGGATAGGAGAAATACTCATCCCAATCCTTTTGATTTTTGGAGATGAACATCGACAGGTGCTGGCTGATGGTTTTATTATGTCGTTCAACCATACCATCTCATTGTGGATGTAGGGCTGTGGTACGAGTCTTCTTCACACCTAGAATGTTCAGCATTTCCTGCCGTGACTCAGACTCGAAGTTTCGTCCTTGATCAGAATGTAATGCTAGTGGGACTCCATGTCTGGCTATTACATCAGAAAATACGCCTATATATGGATGAACTTGAAAAGCAAAATCTTATATGAATACAAAATTCGATCCAAATTTTTGAGCCAATTCCGAGATTATCATAAGTAAAATCCTGTTTTTTTTTTTTTCAGAAAAAATGACTATATAGATGAACTCAAGTAGCAATACTCATATTGATGAAAAATTTGATCCAAAAAGTTGAAGCCGTTTTCGAGATCACCTTCGTCTAAATACAAACTTTGATCCTAATCATTAAGATGTTTCCTAGGTCTAGAAATTCATATTATTGATATTATCATGAGAAAAATCACGTTTCTTCAGAATACACGCTTATATAGAAGAACATACGTGGCAATACCTTACCTAAATATAAAATTTGATACAAATCGTTGAAGCAGTTCTTGGGATTCAGAAATTCGCATTATCAATATTATTATTATTATTTTCCCTTAGAGGATGTTCCAGTCAGGACTTGTCTCCGAAGCCCCGATACATCCGGAGGGCGCGCTGGATCGTTTACCCAGATAACCACTCCCCACGATTACTGGGTTCGAGAATCGCTCTGAGCAGACGCAGTGAACCAATAATGACGGCCTTCTGCATTCGTCCGGCTAAGGTTTCCGCCAGTGTGTCCATCATACTACCAAGGACCCCTATAATCAGAACCACCATTTTAACAGAATGGTTTGGATAGAGCCTGCGGAGTTCAAGAGTAAGTCTCGATATTTAGTCCGTTTCTCCTCCTCTTTTCGAACGATACTCGTTTCGTCAGGAGCCGAAAACTGCATGACGAAAATCATCTTACTTTGATAGTTGAGCAGGACTACATTAGGATTATTGGCTTGTATTTGCCTGAGGGTGGGGAATGAGTAGTTCCAATATATTCGGCACTTCTCATTCTCCACAACGGACTCAATATCCCCCGGAGCATGAGGCAACACCGGTGTCTCGTCTAGATACCGTACCAGTGTCGTAGATAGTAGAACAACACTCGCGTTATGCCTGTAGATATAGGCTGAGACGGCATATGCTGGATATGTGTCTCAGGCGCCCCACGACACGCTCTGCATCTTGTGTCGGGGATTTCTATACCCATTACGCGGCTACGGAAGATCAGGGTGTTGAAGACACCATCCTGGCAGGCCATTATGAATCCCCCGGTCTCCGACTTCAGCTCACTTGACCTGAGGAAAGCAAAGGTCAGGTTTTTGGATAGGCCAAAGTTTTTTGAAGAAGACCCCATACATTGGCTTATCCTTGTGCAGCTGCAGGAGGACCTCAGTCTCCGCAGCTTTGATGTGAGCTTTTTGCTGAACGGGTTCCAACTCGGTTACAGAGTTTGGGTTTGCTTGTTCAGTGTCGAATACGAGACCAAGTTCATCTGCTGCCTGGATTGCTGTATTGAAAAGAAATGCTCCAATCCTTGCTTTTTCATGGACTTTACAGGCTCCATCCAGCACCTTTATTATAATAATTATTATTATAATTAGTAAAATCGTATTTTCCAAAAGAGACAACTATAGATGAACTTAAAAAGCAAAACCCTATCTACATAAAAAATTTCATCCAAATCGATGAAACCGTTGCCGAAATTGAAAATATATAATTTTACAGTGAGTTTCAAAAAGTTGCACCATATGGAAAACTTGTTTATCATCCATGTGTCAGAAAATTTCATTCTTGATTTCAGAAAACTCGAATATGTGGCAAAATTGATAACAATCTTGTAAGCTATAATTTCAGCATATCACAATGGAGAATTTTGAATGGAACAGGGACGCAAACTTTCCAAACTGAATACCACTTATACTGGTTGAATCAACAGTATTCCCTTTCGCTGTAACAAATAGTTTCGACGAAGATGACCCTTCCCTCTACACATTTGCATAAAGTGGTGAATATGAGGCAAATATCTGTCTGAGAACATCCATTCGTGCAACGTTACTCAAGGAGAGCATAATTGCCAGTGCTAATTTTAATGAAACAATGAAAAATATCCTTTATTTGGTTAAAAATCCTCCTGCATACATGCATGTTTCAAAGCCTATGAATGAAGCAGTGACGAAGGCGATAAAGCTTTGGTAAATGTATTCGTTAGAAAAATCCAATATATTGAAAATAAATCCAGTATATTGAAAATAAATCCAATATATTGGATTTTTTTCAATGTAGGGTCAATCGGGGCTAAGTGATACACCTTGAAATGTTGGGACAATTTAATACACCAGAAAATTATTTATGTGCTTCATGCCAAAAACAGACAAAAAAGTAATACATGCTATTATTGTTGGTCATAACAATTACCCATTGTTGCATGGTAAGTGGACAATAAAAAAATAAATAATCAGCGGTGATTTATTTAGTCAAAAAAAATTCAGTTACTGAGTGTAAACTTTTATTCTAACTCCGCTGTCTATTGAGGAAAAAATGTTTTAATGCCCCACCTGTATTCGGGGAAGATAGTTTTATGTTTCTGTATTTGAAAACTTCAAAATAATCAACCCTATCACGAGATATATGACGTTACATATAGGAAGCTAATCTGATACAAAACAAGGGGGCTATTGTGATACAAACAACGGGGCTATTATGACACAGCTGAAGGGACAATCTTAATATTGCAAAATCTTGAGGATTGTGCATGTTATTAGTTTTTGTAACTTTCTTGGATTTGTACTTGTTTTCGGAGGACTTCAGACAACTGCAATGATAGTGACATGCATGACCAACATACTCCACCTAAAATCAGAGACTCGGTTGTAGTGAAATTTACAACAAAGAAGAGAGTGTTGCACTACGTTGGTCAAATTATTGATATCGAGGCTGGTGAACCTAAAGTGAAACTCACACGAATAAAAGAGACACATGAAGATACCACAGTTTTTTGTTAGAAAGAGCCAGAAGATGTTTCATTTATTTTAAATGAAGATGTGGAAGAAACCCTTGTTTAACCTGCTTTGGGACGGAGAGGAGAATTGATTTTCAACTCGACTATTCAATATTCGATAATTTCATCAAGAATCATTGATAAAAACGTATGAAATGTTAAAATTTTTAATTTTTGTCAATAAACTGTGCTTTAGTTATTCTTTCTCAAGGTGTTTGTGTCTTCAATATGACTGAATATGAAAATTTGAAAAAATTACTGGTATTAGATTAGCCCCAGAACTGTATAATTCCAGCCTCCTTTTACTTTCATTAACGATATTCAATGAAAAACAATGCTTCAACACCATCATCGTATCAAATTAGCCCCACCGGTGGGATTTTTATGATACACAGTTTTTATTTTTTTTTAGCATTACCAATACGAATTACATATCCCAGTATTTTTTCAAAATATCTTAATGTAGATGGTTAGGAAATGTAGTAAACAGTGTATATTTTTGTACTACATTGTACATTGTACCCTATTAGATTTATTTTCAATTTATTCGATTTTTTTAATTACCGGAGTTATTACAGCAGTGCCAGGGTTTTCATTCATAGCCAAGATGTGGAAAGTCTGGATTCTAAATTACTCACATTGTGCATATAGAATAGAATATCGTTTATTTGAATAAATATAAATTACATCACATATCACAAGGAATACATAAATAAACATAGGAGTAGTCACGGAAATATTACAAGCTAATGTAACACACTTGTGTGTAATATAACAACCATAACTGAATATAAAATGTTTTTGCTTTTGAGAAAATATATGGAAGAGTTAATTAACCATATCTTCAAAACGGTTTCAGAACCTTCAAACCTGGTACTGTTGAGTACTATAGGTGTTTCATTTGGAAAAAATTTAAAATTTGAGTATTGTCCTAAAGAATTCCATTTGAAAACAGATACTAGGATTTGAAACTGAGATTAACAATAGTGAAATTGACCAAGGAGATACCTAAAATCGAACAAGGTGAGAGTTTTTTTTTATGGCCAATAAGATTATGCTATTCGAATTCGGAGTTTCTCTTTTTGAACATAAAAATGGGGCCATTAAAAGTGTGGACCCCCCTCCAACTCCCCCAAAACTGGATTTACATAATTTTTGAAGCGAAAAAAGAATAGAGTGCCTAAAAAAATAGGTGTATGCCAATTTTCAGAAGATTCGATTCATTATTATAGTCACAGTTTTAGATAATCTTGTTTTTTCCCCTAACTCACAGGGGCTGTAACTCGGAGGGGGTGCATTTTAGGACACATGTTGATTTGAAGAAAAAGTCTTATTTTGATCCCAACAATACGCCCTTGAAATATTTACATAGAATTTTGAATCACCCTGTATAATATACTGGTCGTTTCATTTGAAAAATTAAACTCTAGTTATTCACGTTTCAATGATGCGCCCTGTTTAAATGAAAACAAGTATGAGGAATTGAAGGAGTGATTGAAAATGGAGCAATTGACAAACCGAGTGCTGCTAACTCATCCTCTATATGGGATATTCCACCTCAAAAGTTTGTATCCCTGTCTTATTCTTAATTCTGTAATAATTAGGGCTTAAAAGATTGCTGTCAATTTTGCCACGAAACCGTTTCGTTTTTCAATATTTTAAAGGGAAGTATAAATGAAATTTACCCTGGCACAGCTGTAATAACTTCAGTAATTGGATTTGAAACGAAATCCAATATATTGGAAAATAATCCAATATATTTATTTGATTGGATAAATCCAATATATTGGATTTTTTGTGAAAAATAATTTCATTTCATTTGTGTGACCCCTAGACGCTTTCGTATCATTGAAATCTGTTTATAATTAAAAAAATTATAAACTAATAAAATTTGGAAAGAATATGGTTAAGTTCAGGAAAACTTTATTTTTATATTTATAAAGGTACAGATTTCGATGAAATTCTGACCAAATGTATTTCAAAACATTCTGAATCCAGAATCAGAATTTTCAAAACTGTTCTGAAATGGAAGTGGTAGGTTTATTTATTGACATAATTTTAAAATTTCCTTATTATTATTATTAGACGCATTCCTACGTAATTTTCACATAAACCAGTTGAAAGTACCGTGAATTCAGTAGCGTCTTCAAATTTCATTTGACAAAATCGCTAGTGAGGTATTTGGATTTTTTACCTTGAAAAAATTTAAAGTAGGACTTATAATTTTTATTTTCATATCCAATTCCAATTTATGACACATACCTTGATCTATTGATGCTCTGTCTATTGAAAAAAGAAGCGATAAAAAAAAACCGTTTCGAGGGTTTCACCGATACTACCTTTTGAAATATAACGCATTGTGATTGCTTGATAGATGGCGCGGGGGGGCACAAAAACATAATTTATTTAAATGGCATGGGGGGTCGAGTGACATATCGTTGAAAAGAGAATTGAATTCTCTTTTCAACCATCTAATTTTTTTTAAATTTCGTTAATATGTTTTTTCACAATAAGCATTTGAAGTGTCAATGTAACAAAAAGAAAACAAACTATTATGACATGTAGTATTTAAATAATTAGAAGCAAAATAGTTGTCAATTAACGAAGCAGGTGTTCGAAATGGCCACCTAATACTTCTTGACAATAAAAAATTCTTTTCACAAATTCCTGCCGAACATTATTCAACATGTCTGCAGTTATACCAGCACAAACCCGTGTTATTCGTTCTGTAAGTTCTTCCAAAGAGTTGGATTGTTGCTCATACACTTTGGATTTGACGTATCCCCACAGAAAGAAGTCACAAGGTGTAAGGTCTGGTGATCGTGTTGGCCATTCGATTGGTCCACGACGTCCAATCCATCTCATAGGGTATGTTACATCCAAATACTCTCGAACTTGACGTTGGAAGTGAGGAGGGGCCCCATCTTGCTGGAAGGTGATGTGTTCCTGAAATTCGTTCTCATTTTCTTCTAATATTCCAAGTATGAGTGGTTCAACCGTATCTCTTAGTAAATCCAGGTACAAATTACCGTTTAAGTTTTCTTCCAGAAATAAGGGACCTACAATATGGTCTCCCAGAATTCCAGCCCACACATTTACTTTCTGTGGGAACTGTGTGTGACCTTCTCGAAAGATATGGGGATTTATATCACTCCAGTATCGCACATTTTGTGTATTTACATTTCAGTTAAAAAAAAGGTACTTTCATCTGAAAAACAAATATTCCTAATGTAATTGGGGTTCCTAGCTATATTTTCCTCCATAATTTCACAAAATTCCATTCTTCGGTCTGGGTCGTCTTCTGTGAGTTGGTGTAACATCACTAATTTGTATGGATGGAACTTGTGTTTCTTCAAATATTTTTTTACTGTAGCTGTTGAGACCCCAATCGTACTTGCTACACGAGAGGTACTTTGTTGCGGATTTACCACCATTTCGGCAATTATCGAAACCTTTGTCTCTTCCGGAATTGATTTTCGACCAGCTCCACCTTTCCTACGAACACTGCCAGTTCTGCTGAATTTTTCAACTAGTTCCCTCAAATATTTCCGAGTTATAGGATGTTCAAGAAATTTTTCATTAAAAATTCTCTCCGCTTCGTGGTAGTTCCGATGGGCCTCACCAAAGTTATAAATTGCTTCAATTTTTTTCTTCGAAAGGACGTATACGAACCATGATGATATCAAATATTCAAAGTAAATAATAATTATAAGTAGACAAAACTCTATACTTTTGTACTTTTATAGGTAACTAATTAATTATTGTCATTTAAACAAATCCAATAAATAGTCCTTTCGTAGTACCTGTTATTACTTTTGTCATTAAAAATAAATGAAATGGGTATAATTTCGATATCCTAATACCTAATTAAGCTTTGAAAGGAATTCAAAATGAATAATTATTAATGTTGTGAATTATCTTTATTGACCGTATTTCGTGGTATTGATTGCAATTGTGAATCACTAGAACAATTAAGGTATTTTTCTTCAAACATTATTATTTTAATACCACCCAAAATATTTTCCGTCCCATTATTTCACATCAAACCCTTCAAAAGTTATGGAGGTAAGGTAAGGAAACGAATTCAGATCCGCTCTTACTCTTGACACTTCAAATGCTTATTGTGAAAAAACGTGTCAACGAAATTTAAAAAAAAATTAGATGGTTGAAAAGAGAATCAAATTCTCTTTTCAACGATGTGTCACTCGACCCCTCATGCCATTAAAAAAAATAGGTTTTTGTGCCCCCCCGCGCCATCTATCGAGCAATCACAATGCGTTATATTTCAAAAAGTATTATCGGTGAAACCCTCGAAACAGTTTTTTTTTATCTCTCTACGGTAAACCGTTCAAAAGTTAACAGGGGGGGGGGGACTATAAAAAGCCGCACTGTATAATCAAACTCGTAATGCACATAAGTATATAACGGGGGGCAATGAGAATAGAGCCATGACTATATCTCCTTCATTCGTCAAACGATTTGGATGAAATATTGTAGATATGAGACAAATTTCGGTTTGCATACATATGAAAACAAAATAGCCACCAGCTTCGATTTTTCAATTGGAACAGCCTGTATGTTTGATGTTTTTCGGATTCTATGGCTCAAATTACATACGACAGTGTTGAGAAATTTTTATTTTACAATTTAAAATAAGCCAAGTCATCATTTTTTTTTTGTGAGCAGGTTTCATTATTATTTTGAATATCGTTCTCTAAGGATTCTAGATATCTTTGGGCCGTCGAAGACCTATCGAAAAGAATTTGTCCAATGATTCCTGTCCCTATGATTTCTACTCAGACGTTAAATTCAAATCTTTCTGGTAAATTACCTTCTCTCATCAACCTAGGATTTTTTTGAGCCCAGTTCCTGTTGAAATACCATTATTCGTAAAACTAGACACATCTGTATACGTTAGTCTCAATTCTGGGTAAATTTCACGGAGATGCTGATGCAATCAGTATTTTTCTGGCACTTTCCTTGCTGATCCTGCATTCAATTTCTGATTCTCTCACTGAGGCAGATGGAGAAAAGTTAACATATGTCATGACATTAGTTTCCGTTGATTTCTACTCAGACGTTAAATTCAAATCTTTCTGGTAAATTACCTTCTCTCATCAACCTAGGATTTTTTTGAGCCCAGTTCCTGTTGAAATACCATTATTCGTAAAACTAGACACATCTGTATACGTTAGTCTCAATTCTGGGTAAATTTCACGGAGATGCTGATGCAATCAGTATTTTTCTGGCACTTTCCTTGCTGATCCTGCATTCAATTTCTGATTCTCTCACTCAGGCAGATGGAGAAAAGTTAACATATGTCATGACATTAGTTTCCGTTCCTTCACTAACGATGAAGTTGATGTGGTTTTGATCAGCTGATTCTTTAGTAAGATTTCCATTTTCTGAAGTAGGTTCTAGGTAGATGCCGTCGTCTCAATAGATTACGAACAGCGTATACTATACTACCATAAATAGCGTTCTTTTGACCTTCTCTTTATATCAAAATCATATCGATTTGTTCGTTTCGAGAATAACGATTATTATTTTTCGTTTCGAAAGCACTTTTCACAATCAACAAAACGAGATGACAAGTAAAATTGTTATTTCAATTTTGACATAACATTGAACACCTATTGTTTTCCATGATTCCATGGCTACCTTTCGTTTAATAACACCTAACTATTCTCATTAGAATTGGGAATCATTCTAGTAATTCTCCATCGTATGTCAAGATGGTTCTTGATGGGTATCATTTGAAAAGAAAATACTTTTTCGTTAAAAATGCGTTCAAAAAATTTCAGTTCCTGCTTTCGGCTTTGTTAATTATTTTATCAATGAAATGACTATAACTATGAGTTAATAATATCAATCAGAATATATTTCAACCGGATCAAGGCCTCCTGTGCATAAAAAATTATCTCGAATGATTTTCTGTTACCACGTTTCAATAAAGAAAATGTGACAAAATATATAGGAAAACATAAAATTCAACTTGTCTCCAGTTGTGTACTACATAATATTATATGAAATGGTATTTTGTATTGTCCCCAGGAAGAACATTATGTGCGTAAGCAACTCCTATAATTGTACTAGTTTTAAGAAATATACTGTAAAATCTTATTGACAAATGAATCTTGTCTAATGTACTTAGTATAATAAATTTTCCTGCACCCATACTAGCAACAAGCCAAGTATGCTTACGACTACTTGGCTTTGATACATGCATCACAGTTTAGTTCTCCACAAACAAAATAAATTTCATATTCTCACCCTCAACCAATAGTAATAAAATTCTATCATGATAATCAGACCCGAAATTCTATCGACAACGATTAAGCCTGAAATGCTGCCTATGGTCACTACATCAATAATCATCAGCATCTATCGTGCAATTTATTATACCACGACAAAAGAAAGCACAAAAAAGACGATCACGTGAAGACCTCAACAAAACTCCACAAGTAAAGCATTGTTAGTGAATCGGTCAGCAAATGGCCATTGGCCCTTCGGTCAGACGTTCAAAAAACCTCCTTACAAAACCTAAATTACCCTACCTCTGAAACGGCTCTATTTATTTATTACCTCGCTACGCCTCAGTGCAAAAACGGACGCAAAAAGTCCAACGTCGGTTGGTGCGGTTTGAATGTTATAGGAGAAATCTCAGAAGGGTAGGATTGTCCCTTCTGTTTCATCCAAGGACTATTATTGTATTGTTCTCACGATAGACGGACACGGAGGTAGGAATCCAGTTCATTAAATCTAATGGCTGAAGTTGGAATGGTTTCTGGATGTATAATGCGATTGCAGTTTTTGTGGGAAATCTCTAGTGCTACTGAGGATAAAACTATACTGTGTGTTATTTCAACTTAAATGCATTTTCCCAAGTTGGGGGGGGGAGGCAAATGCAAGTAACTGAAAAAATATTGAAGATTAACTGAGAATATGAAATAAACTTCACCGTGCCTACCCTAATCAATTATGGTGATATTGTTTATGTTCTGGTTCTTAGAATATTGAAGGATGTAATATCATAGAAGCACCAAACGAAAAATTATTACAGGCAAAGAGACAACTCAGTCCCAAGAAAATACAGGATTGACAAAATCAAACTGTTAGCAGACGAGCTCACACGAATGGAGGATATCAGCAGCAGCATGGTGGGGAAAATTGAAATTTTAAGATAGGAAAATACAGCTGAGAATTGATAGACGTATTTCATCCCCGAATAAATTTTGTAGTGAATACGAAGATCGATAACGGAAGAAATCACGAACATGTCTTCGTAGATAAAGAAGAAGAAACAGTTAGAAGTAAGATGCATAGAATTTTGGTATTATGTGATGAAAGAGGTAGGCTTGTAGGAAACTTATTGAGTAAGGGATTTTGGCAGACATATTTTGTACAATGAATGATTGAACCAGGTGCTGAAGATGTAATACAGTTAACACGATCTTTAACAATAAAAAAAAAATATCATACAAGATGGTTTCAATGATTGTCCCAATAAAAATTACCCTTCTTCCAAAATATAGGATAACTATTCGACACAATGTCTCAATACAAACGTAATTTCGAATACAGTATCTCTTAAAGTACAACATTTGAATTTTTCATAGAAAAATTTATTGAGAGACTTAGTAAACACATTGCCAGGTTATGCAATTTTATCAAGACGAAGGCGATACGACAATAAACATACAATTACTAAAATGTTGTTAGTTTTCAAATAAGCTAGTATGATAAATAATGATAGAAAAACCAGAAACTTAGTTTACATTGCAAGACACATGAGTAAACATCTGGATAGAGATGAGGCAGGCAAGGATGTGAAAAATTTTCAGAGATAGCTGAAAAAGCCACAGAGAACAACACATAACAAATGACATTGTCCGTTTTTCTCTAACTTGAATTCGCAAAGTATACTAGCACATTATGATGAAAAAATACACTATTTTGTTTATGTTACAAAACTTTGATATTTGCAACAGTAAATTTGAATTGAGTTGTTATGTATCAAATAATAGAGTGGATGTGTTTCATATTTTATATTAATATTTATATTTATAATAATCCTAAAATAGCCGAAAAAAAAATAGATTATTTTGTTTTGACATTCGAAGATTATATACTACAAAGGATAGTTTTTAAAATCAAATGAATTTTTAAGTTAGTAGGGTGAGCTTCACCCCCAAAATCCACCCCTAATATGCACTGCGGTTTTTCTCGTTTTATCAGAAACCATCGGTTGTACAAAAAATTTTATGACTACTATAACTATTCTCCATAAATTTTTATTACAAAAAAGGTTTCTCAATTATCCACTTTATCCACATTTCAAACATGTAGTAAATAATAGAGTGGATAGTGGTTTATATTTATATTAATATTTATATTTATAATAATCCTAAAGTAGCTGACAAAACGTTAACTGATCTGTTTATCAGAAACAAATTTTTCATCTGACATTTGCAATAGTAAATTTGAATTGAGTTGTTATGTATTGAATAATAGATAGTGTTTCATATTTTATATTAATATTTATATTTATAATAATCCTAAAATAGCCGAGAAAAAAAATAGATTATTTTGTTTTGACATTCGAAGATTATATACTACAAAGGATCGTTTTTAAAATCAAATGACTTTTTAAGTCAGTAGGGAGAGCTTCACCACCAAAAGCCACCCCTAATATGCATTGCGGATTTTCTCGTTTTATCAGACACCATCGGTTGCACAAAAAATTTTGTAACTACTGAAAATATCCTCCATAATTTTTATTACAAAAAAGGTTTTCTCAATCATTCCACTTTATCCACATTTAAAGCAATAACCGACTAAAGACAGCGGTGAAAACGAGCACAGGTCGCCTTCCAAAATAATTCCCTAAAGTGGTTCAGCGTTCTAAATATCCTCGCGACAGATTTGATACTACAAAATATAGACAAAAATATATTTTTGTATAATATTTCGTTTCTGGTTTATATTTCAACCTATTTTAATTTTGCTGCTAGTTTCCACTCCACCCATGAGGTGAGGGAGCGCTTTTTTCCGAAGTAGTTTCTTTGTAGGCCTATTCCACTAAGCTTACTTTGGTCTACATGGCATCGACTACAGTTTCTACTTTGTACTTATGGGCATTTGAAAAGGGACTAGAGGACTGTAAAGGCTGAGTTCCAATGTTAGGTTTTCTTTGAATATCAATGTATCTATCGATCAATGGCAATTCTTAAATACAAAATGTTGACGAATCTCGTAATTTCGGGATCTACACTTCTGTGTAAGATATGTCATTGAAGCAGCGCGGGAGACCAATTGTTTTTACTCAAATAATTAAACTCAAATAGAGTTCCGAACATATACCGAGTGTAACAATTGTTACGAAGACGAAACAACTTACATACAGGATCTCGAAAGCGGTTGGTTGATATGAAGAAAAGTTGCACTATCCTAAGTCTTATTATATGGAGTTAACAGAAATGGGATATCTTTTTCAGATTTCAAGATATTTTGAATAAAGTTTTCGATATCTGTTTTTATTTATTTATCAAAAATTGAAGAAAATATTTTTTTGTCACTTCCCAAGGTTAACAAGATGACATTTACAGATTTTCACTAAGATGTTTCGTTTTCGAGGAACCTTCATCAATTTTTTTTAAAACGCGGACTCGTTATTTTAATTACGTGCTCAAATCCATTTTGTATTCTGAAAAACGTCATATTATATCATTTCTAGTTGTTGAATGTGCAATTTTGACAATTCTCAATAGATACAGCCAAAGTTGTTATTCAAATTGCTGGCCCTACAATCCATATCTCTGACAAATAAAAAAAAAAAATGTTAGTCCAAGGTTCGAACCCCGGTCGACAGCGGGAAGGGCAGAATGTCTAACCACTAGTGTATACGGAAAACTTTGAAATGTTAAGTTATACGTTATCTTATTAAACATATCGGCAAATCTAAAACATGTGAATAAGCGAGCGCTTCCTAAATTTTGTAATTTTGTCGTTCTAGAGCGAAAATGCTGTCAATTAACCAAAGGCTACTTTGTTATGCGCTTTTTTAACACGTTTTTTATTTATTTTAGACTTCACTCAAAATCATTCAGGAAAAACCTGCTGATCATTCGTTGCTCGAAATTCAATGAATGTAACAAAATAATTATGAGAACTTTTTTTGTAAAATATGTTATATGAAACATTTTTAGTGCAGTAAAATTTTTTGTGCAATAGTTTCTGAGAAACTGTTTTGAATATAATCTCGAAAGGTATATCAATATTTTATAATTATTTTTTCTTATTTTTCACTGTGGTTCCCTCATTCATAAAGAAAATTATATGCGAATCTTGAATATGTCTAAAACAAGTTTCCACTGATTAATATCTGATAAATTTGTGTATCATAAAATTACTTTTTTCTACAAACGTCAAAAAATAACAAGGTTCGCGCATTGACAAGAATATGTGAAGTAACACTTTTTCTCATTTTCCTTCGTTACCATGACACCGTGCGCGAAGTAATGTGCGAAATACCTCAAGTTAACTATATGGGATTTTCATATTGTAACCTATATACTCCTCAATGAAACAAAAATTCCTTCCTTCCTTCATTTCTAAATTCATGGTCCTGAATCGAAAGAAAATCCAAGAAATCAGTCTGAATGTCCAAAAATAATTAAATAAGGCTTTTTAATACTTTTCAAATTTTGATAAAGTTTTATACTACCTATTTTTTTACGTTTGTAGAAAATATTTTGTTTGCTTTTCGTGCTTTTGGTGATCGACTTTTTACAAAGGTAGCTTTTTGTGCACTAGATACAAAAATGACTATCTCATAGTTAAATTCTCAATGAAAACTAAAGATAATTAAAAAAATCAACTATCTGAATGAAAATACGACTTTTCACTTTCAGAATTTTCCACAATATCTATCAGATGTAGTCCAATGTCCAGAGAAGTAGTTGTTGTCTGTTAGATATTGTAAAAAAATTACATCTTTCATTTTTCAATGTTCATGGAGAATGTTCCCCTTTTCAACATGGGAGATTACATTTTTTTTCATTATACACGATACTTATTCAAAAAGTTCACTATGACAACAAATTTTATAAATGAGTATTCATATTAAGCGCCACCCTTTCTTGTTTTTTGAGTACAAATCTTTAAACAAATCAGTAGCGATTTTTCAGAAAAAATCTGACTCACTACTGGATTCACGATATTTTGAAACGATTTATATCAGAATAACTTCGGAATGCATTTATGAATTGGAATGTTATAAGGGAGTGAAATTTGAAAAATATGGCGTTTATTCAACCTGCCAATTTCAGAACTTTCATCAAAATTCCGACTACACCACTGGACTCAGAAGGTCTCGTAATATCACTACCACTATTAAAAAATGTACATTTTATAAGGGAGCTTCCATTTTGAATGAGTTACACTTCATAATTAAACGGATTGAAAAAACACCAATAGATTTTAAAAAGGGTAACCAGTCTCCATTAAAATTGAAAAATGTGGTTTTCTTCATAAAAATCAAAAACCAATGGATTATTTTTTGAAGAAGTTTTATTTTTATTTTTCATCTATCGAAAAAACTTCATGTTATATTCTTAGCTCAAAATATTTCAATCTATGGACATCTGCGGATTTTTCAAATTCAATATTTTCACCCCGGCCATCTCTATGTTGAAAACGCTTATCAGGACCACATAATTACATTTTCTTCCTAGAGCCATTCCTTACTAACTCGGGAAATTTTATCATGATCGAAAATACTTCGAAGTGAAAATCTCAAAACACTGGACTGAAAGAATCACTGAAGATATTTGGGAAGGTCTTAAAACAATATTAGTTATGGTAGTTGGTTTCGTAACATTTGTGTTTCACGATAATGACTAGATAATTTCTACAAAAACCGATTTTACACAAGGGAACCAGAAGAATCAGAAGAGTAGTAGTATTCATTTATCAAGGGTACGATAACAGATATATAAACAAGATAATGAAAACGAAATTAAAAATAAACGACTGAAATATTGGATCACCTAGATATTTACTACATCTTACATGATTATCTACGCAACAAATAAACTGCATTACTTAATCTGGGTCATAAAAATGGAGAATCTTTACAGAATGTTGTGTTGCTCAACAGACTATTACACTTAAAATTTCATACTACCACTCGTGTATGTGCCATTCCGTCTCGAGTAGAACAGAATGCTCAGAATGCTGTAGAGCGTGGAGCAGTACTCACTGAAATTCTACTTCACAATTCAGACGGCTTTGTTTTATCGCGCACAAACATACACTTCAGTTTATGTCCACCGGCAGATAAAACATTGCTTCAATTTCCTTTTCTTTCTCGACCGAATGTATATATCGCGACAGCACACGAAGAGAAATTTTGGTTAACCAGGTGTGATAGAAATACAGAAATAATTACGCAGAGCTTTGTCTGGACGTTTTCTTAGATCATTCGAATGGAATATTCTGAAAAGTTTTAACAGTGACAGAAGTAAGAAGTTTAGATTTACCGACCAATTATCAACATGTCCAAAAGGAATGTAAAATCAGAGCAGATTGATTAAATATATTATTATCATTGAAGAAATAAGCAACAAGGAACCAAAAAAAATTTACGGGAATGAAGAAGTGATTGTATAATGAGTATAAAGCGGATAAAACTTAAAAAAAAATGTAATTCAATGAATGGCCTTACCTTCAGGAAGTTCAATACAAATATGAACATTTGTTTTTCAATATATAACACCTTTTACTATATTCTAGGATGCCGATCATTCCACAACACGTTCAAAGAGCGCTCAGCACTCCTGGTAAGTTTTCCAGTGGTACAGTTAAACCAGCCTACCGTTGTTAGACGTGAAAACTTGCTGCGCAATTGTCTGACTACGGATTATAGTCCATAATATATTCAGTGATAAGAGACCAACATGAACGCACGAGAAATTTAAAACCTATCGGTAGATTGGTTTTACTCTACCATTAGCCCATATCAGTCAACTATTTGAAGTTCTTTTAGAGCGCAATATTGGGTTCACTACTTTGTTTCAACATACTTTTTAGAAGGTGGGAAGGTTATATTATATAATACACATTGTGGTTTCCCATATACCGTATGGTGAATCGTTCTAAGAACGAAAGAACTGGGGCAATTGGGGCATTTTGGGACAGGCTCCCCCCAATCGGCTTTGAAATGATTTTATGACTGTTTGATTAATGGCCTTCGAATTTATATTACTTACTTCTGTGTGGTAAGAAATACTGCAGAATATTGATAAGAGGAAATATCTCTTTAAAAGATTTAGAAAACATACTGCTAGAGGTAGTTGGGAATCGATTCTAATAGGGGCTAAGACTATACCTTCAAGCTTCGACACTAGTTGAAGTCGTTTTGCCTTGCTTGGATTCACTCTTCCCAGAAATAGGAGCCTTAGCAAGAAGATCGAAAGAAATATCAGAAGTATTTCCTCAGATTGTTTCTATGAAAAGGCTTTTTGATGATTCAGCAGAGCCTAACTGCATATTTGATTCTGGAAAATCACGATTAAAATTTGAAGTATTTTGCCTTGTTTGGATTCGCTCTCCCCAGATATAAGAGCCTCAGTAACAACAACGTAAGAAATATTAAAATTATTTCCTCACATTGTTTCTCCAAAAGACTTCAGTGATGGAGCAAAAAACTTATCCTAGAGATTAAACTAAGAATGATCTGGCCAATGGATTACAAATATACCACTAACTGATGAAAGACAATGTCTTAAAGTTTGTGGGTGATTTCAATTCTGCCTTAGATATCCCCAACACCATATACAAAGAAGGACTGAAGAATATGCTAACTCAGATTTGTTCAAGATAACTGACTGTACTTCCAGTGTCAGTGCAACAGGAAAAACGAGCATCCAGCAAAATGTCCCTTATCAAGAAAAGGCTTAGGTCAACCATAGGTAAAGATATAGTCTCAACCATCTCATGATGGTCAGTAGTGAACGTGAAAATTATCAAAGATTCTTCTAGACTAAAATCTAGAAGGGCTGAACTGTAAAATAGTTACATTGTCGTTATTTCTTTACTACTGTTTATTATAAAATTAATAAACCTGAGCCTATTATTATACGAGAACTCGCTTTTAATTTGATGTTCCCCAATTGAAAAAGTGTATAGCGATGATTGTAGGGGGGCGGACTGTACCGTGAGTAAGAAACCTCACTGAATGTAGAGGCCCCGACTAAGTGTTGCTCATATATATACAGCTTGACAAATCTAGTAAGGAATAAAAATCTGATGAGTTGGTGATCCAATAAATATTTATGTCGGAGGTTACTTGGGATTGGGATCAGTATATGTTGAGGAAACAAAACATTTTTTCTTGTCGACGATAATTTAATTAAATTCATCCTCAGGCCTCTGTAACAATGGTTTCTCATAAAATTGTTTTTTTACAACTTGCCACGATGTATTATAAATTGCGATTATTTCAGAAAGTTTCGGAAGTACTCACCAAAAGTAGTTATTTTCGTGTTAACATTCTTAAAATTTAAAAAAAACATAGCTAGACGTGTTAGATACAAAACGAAAATCCACGGGCACAATGAATAATACATATATTCCTTTAACGAAACAAGCTGAACACTGAGTTAAAAATCGAAGATTAGGAAGAAATTTTAAAGTAAAAAAAACAGGATAAATAAAATATTTTTCTTTTACAACCAAAAATCGAAATTAAAATTACAACTCTCTCAATTTATAATATATACTGAGCTTTTCTGCTACCACACATCGATAGGCTTGCGATTTCATATTCTTTGCTAGATTTGCCAAGCTGTAAATAAATTGCATTTCTCTTTGTATTGAATGTTGAAATGGTAATTATCATCAAATATGGTTCACTAATATTTTGTGAACATCTTGTATTGTTATATATGTATGCCATGTTAATGTCATTATGTCAGTTGTGATGTTTTGTTATAAAAAATACAAATAAATATATAACTCCTTTTCGAAAATTAGTTGAAGTCTTCGTCTGGAAATACACATCAATAATATATTACTTGAATATTGCGCTGCGTCAACAGGTTATGGGTCCAGTCTAAAACTCTGCGGGAGTTGCAGATTCTGTAGATGTTGTAGAGAAACGCATTTTCAAAAGTCCTCATTGAATGAATATAAGGGTTGGTATAGTTGGGGATCATTTGATTGGACCTTTCTTTTTGCCTGGTCGACTTACTGGTTACTTACAGGCATATTTTGCAACACGAATTGCCTTTATTACTTGAAGGTTCACCTCTTTTGCTCAGAAAAATCTGAGCATGATGGCACCTCAACCCATTTTTCTGTTTTGGCATAACAAAATTCAATTGAAGTGTTTGAGAACAAGTGTATAGGATGGGGGGGACCTCAGTTATGGCCGCCTAGGTCCACCTATAAGTGGAGGTAAATAGTCGCCACGAATAATCGAACGTTATGAGGATGAAAGTTTGGAATCTTTTTTGGACTCAAAATTTTCTTCTTGGATGAAATGAATGACAAGTTTTGTCGATGCTTCTAGTTCTTCTGCAGTCAGGAATTTTTATATCCAGCATTTAGCTTCTTGCAATTATTTACAAAACGTTCAATCCAGGCTATCATATTGACAATCTTGCTGAATTTCAAGGAATACTTATAGTACCATGCATAATCTTTAGGCACAGACAAGAAAAAAACGCAATCAATTCGCAATCAATTTATTCCTCATTACAAGCGGAATTCTGATTAGGCCATTGTGAAACTGGATCAAGTAACCATCTAGGACCCTCCCACCATCTTCCATCAGCTAGGGATTTTGCTAAACAGCCTCGTGATGAAAGCTCCGCTGGATTAATTCGACTTGGAACATGGTACCAACCTAGAGATTTGGAATAACGTTGTATTTCTTCAACGCGATTCCAGATGAATGGTTTTCAATGGTCTTCTCTTTCAATCTATGACAGAACAGTTGAGGAATCTGGCCAAAAAAAATTGAAGATTGTCTTTAAACTTCATCTGAAAATTATAAAATATTCTCACTTCATTGTTGCAGCCAAAATTTTGAGGTGAGTTATACTCAACCTTCTAACAGTTTCTACTCTAGATTTCGCTTCAATCAGTCTTAAAAACACCAGTATCCATTTCTATTCTTAGAAAAATGCAACATGCATACGCATCCGCAATTGCACTACAAAAAATATCGAACTTCTCCTTCAATTTCTTCGTCCCAACCCAAATTCGAAGACCGAGCCTTTTGAAGTAACATTTTGGTATCAGTACCACTGGACATGAAAAACCAATAGGATCGAATAGTTGATGCGCTGCATACAAATTGTTTCGGTTGGTTAATAGTCGTATATCTATTCTGTCAAACCATTCTAAAGATAGTTCCAATGAATCCAATTTTCGATTCCAAATAATTGCTTTCTGAATCAACTCCAGTAATTTCACTTGCTAATATAATTGGCTTTCTTAAAAATTTACAGCACGTTACTCCAAATACAACATGTGAATGGTAAAAACTTTCAAGTTTCCAACTTCGTCGTACCACAATAACTTCAAAAAAATTTCTATCGCTTTCTTGTAGTCTTACCTGAAGAAATGCCTTTCCTATCCATGCGGAAACGTACAATCAACGATGGAATCAATTCAATTATATTGTTGTCCTTTTCAATGCACTGATTCAAAGATAGTTGGTTCTTTTCTCTCGACAGAGCATCGAAAAGTGGACGTACGGGTGTTGTAGTACTACTGGGTTTGTACTCTGGGTAATGAGGTAAAAAAAATTACCCGATTGAGATGATGTTTCCAATGGTTCATTCTCTGGCAAACATTCGTTCACCCCTTCAGTTAACCAATCATCAAAGACTTCATCGTAGGTGTTGTTTGAATTATCCTTCCTCAATTTTTGTAAAGTATCAACTAGTCTTCTCTAAGATAAATCGAAATTGGATGATGAATGAGGGTGACCTTCAATCCAAAGAATGCTTACACCATTTCTGGTAATTTTTTCGTTGGACTGTGAAAACTGCTCCATAACAAGCTTTTTTTGATATTGTTGTGATTTAGTTTTTCCTCGATCTTGAATACCAACAACATTTATTCCATAAGTCCGTTATTAAAACATCTTTAGAAAATCGTGAAGTTACTAGCAAGGATGTCTTAGCTGAATAATCTGGTATCAGTTTTCCCATAAGTGTCCAATCTAGTAATGTATAAACTGCTACTAATACACAGTTCATATACTGTTTATGTCCAAAAAATTGTTTTCCTTCTATATCAGCTCCTACCAAAACATCAATTGGGTCATCTGCAGTGTGAGTAATTTCTATCCCTCTTTGTTTCAGTTCGTACAACCAAGATCCTTTTTTCACTGGAGTCACAATATGGTTGGTCTAGGACTGTAGCAGTATTCCTCAGTAAGGCTGTAAAGACGAATTTTACAGCATGTATGACAACAGTTTCAGTTTGGGTTTCTCCAAAAAGTGAATGGACTATTTGTTCTCCTCGGATTGGAGTCTAGCCTATTAGACTACAAGCCCAGCCCAATTTTGGAGGGGTCATTTGACCCAACATGAATTATATTCAGAATTATAGTGCCATACTCCTTTGCGCACTGTGCCGTCAGTTGAGAGCGGTTCAGATGAGTACGCAGGTCAGCAAAACTGTCCATCCAGAGGAGGGAATTTTCGACCAAAGATTCTTGTACGGCATTTCTCAAGATGACAAGATCACTAAAAAATAATCAAGTAGGACCTAATGCCGTACAAAAAGAACGGTGCAGAGAGCCAGCAATTTTTTTTATTTTCCCCAAATTTTTGTTACGACTTCAGGTGATTTATTACTGTAAGGCATTTGTATAATTGAATTTGTATAACTACATAGATTAATTTTTTAGCAATGCCGTACATATTTACCGGTACAGGAGCGGGGAGCCCCGCACGCAAATTTGTACTCCAACCTGTATGTTTCAAGATCATTGCAAAATGTACGGCATCGATCCCACAATATTATTCAACACATAATATCAGTTACAGAAATAATGCTGTCTAAAAATGTTGGTGCATAAAAAAATGAAAAAAAAAATAAAAAATTACCTACATTTGGGGGGTTGAATCTTTTATTGTTCAAAAAGAGGTTATAAATGCCTGTACGACAACCAGTTTTTAGGCTAACTATTTTCGTTTTACGTAATATCAGGTTATAATTAATGGAACTTAATAAAAATATGAATGAAAAAAAAAATTGCATTGTTATTTATTAGAGAAGCAATTTATAGAAAAGCATTGCTTTTTTAATTTCTCAAGCATCCCAAAACAAAAAGAAAATGATGCCGTACATTTTCAATTTAAGGATTTCTCACAGTTCATTATATTTTTAGGAAATGTAAGCATCTTTATTAATATACTACAAGCCCGTATAACATTTCGGGGGCATGAAACATGTACAGAACGATGCTGCTATATGAAAACATAATTTTAGGCACTATGCCGTCAATTTTGGGTGGTGACTATAATAAGGATAATAATAATTTTCTCATCTGAAAATGTGCTTCTCTGACAAAATATTCTTGCACGGTATTCCTCACGTTGGTAGATTATGAAAAAGTGATCTCCAACAAACCCATAAACGTGGCCGAAATTTTTTCTGACCAGTATCACTCTGACAACTCTGGAGAAAATTACAATCTTACATTTCTAGAAATAAAAACCCAAACAGAACAAGTAAACTTACATTTCACTACAGATGAAAACCTAGCATATAATCATCTCTTCTATAATCGGAAGTATTCTGAAAGGGATTCATGAAATCATTAACGTTGATGATTTGGTAATATTTCATTCCTCCAAATCCATCAACGAAACTGACAAATTCTGCAAAGATCCATTGATATCCTCCACAGAGAAACTACAGGAAAAGGTTTCAAATTCTCTACTTCTAAAACTGAAGCCATTCATTACTGCAGAAAAAGAAAACATCATGATGTACCAAATCTCAATCTGCAAGAAGTTCCAATAGAATTCCAGGACTCGATTGAATGTCTAGGCTTAACTTTCGACTCCAAACTCACATGGAGCCCTCATCTGAGCGATCTCAGGGTGAGATGCCAAAAATCACTCAGTGTAATGAAAATACTAGCTGGAATAAGATAGGGCGCAGATGAAGAAGTACTGCTGAATATTTATTCAGCAGTACTACAGAATTGCTTATGGATGCACAATCTACTTGTCTGCCAAGAAAATCCGCCTGAAAACTCTAGATAGGATTCAGAACACCGCCCTACGACTGGCAACTGGTTCATCCAGAACAAGCCCGACATTGTCACTAAACTGTATGGCAGCACATCCTCCACTTGAATACAGAACATCCAGACTTCTGTCTGACTATGCAATGAAAATATATGCCCAACCACACCATCCAAATTTTGATATATTATAGGGCCATGACGACTATTTCCGCCAAGGACTTTATCGGACATAAAAATCTTATGCAATAGAGAGAGAACAAAACAAATCGGAGTCGAATACAGAACAGCTGATAATGGAATATAATCAGAATATTCAAATATTTGTAAATTTCACAAAAAATTACACAGACGGATCTAAAACAAAAAACGGGATTGGTTGTGCATTTGTCGTACAGAAAAGAGAATATTCATGGGCACTCCACCCCCTGCAAGTATTTTTACTGCAGAACTTTACGCTCTCTTGCAAGCTATCCTCTACTGTGAATTCGCTACTGACAGTCAGCAATTTCTGATATGCTTTGACTTCCTGAGCTCCTTGAAAGCCATACAAAATAAATTCACATTCGATCCTTTAGTTGCTAATATCATCACTCGACTCCATGCCAAACATGCAGTCAAAACTATAGCATATACATATACATTTGCTGTCTGCGAGTCAAGCTTATGCGGTCTCAGCCTATGTTCACAGGCATAACGCGGCGCTACGAGTGTTGTACTATCATCTACAACGCTCATTTGGTATAGACGAGATACCGGTGTGCCATAATGCGGCAGAAATCTTAGCCTTGGTTTACTCGGTCTGCTTAGGGCACATGAATCTCGGACCTAGTAATCACTCACCCCCACGATCTGGGTAAATGTAGAGCGTAAATTGTATATTTTCATTTTTTTATGAATAAAGTGATCGTAAAAACAGAACTAATATAATTTAATCGTTTACCAATAATTAAGTGATTTATTCAATAATTTCCTTTCAACAAATCACACTGATAGTTATTATACTAACAATTTTAAAAAAACGTCGATATTTTAATACAAATGATAAATTGTACCAAATTTCGCATTGAAAATATCGTTGTAGGAATGTGAGAGAGGCGCCTAAGATGCATATAAGATACTAATACGTACTTTTTATGAGACTAGAACTATAAAAAATTAGGAAACAATTTTTTTGTTGTTTAGGTGGCTGTGATTCCAAATCTTGATATTGTTTCCGATCCTAAACAATTTTTGTAAATAATTTTTTTGATAATATTAAAAATTAATGGTAGCTTACTCTTGATCAAAATTCCTATTTTTTGTTCTCCCCTGTACACCGGTTAGAAATTCAGAATTTTGATAACTCAAATATGAGTTTTTCGCGAAGCACCAACTTTTATGAGGAATAAAATTTTCTGACAAGTGCATAATAAAAAAGTTTCCCATATGGTGCAAATTTTTGAAATTCACTATATACCAATTCCAGTCGTATGGCACTATTCTTTTTGTACGGCATAGAGTTTTTTTGCCATACTAACTAATAAATTATATTCATGCCGTAAAAAAACGAATGGCCGTAAAATTACCCTTTCCAGAGGGAAATGAATTTTCTAGGGCAGTACAAGAATCTTTGGTCGAAAAATCTCTCCTCTGGATGGAAAGTTTCGCTGACCTGCGTACTCATCTGCACCGCTCACAACTGACGGCACAGTGCGCAAAGGAGTTGTTTCGTATGACACTATATATAATTCTGAATATAATTCATGCTGGGTCAAATGACCTGTTCAAAATTGGCCTGGGCTTGTAGTCTAATGTCTTCAACAATTCTCCCTGTGATGTACGACTTATGGGAACCAGTGTCAAAAATAAGTCTCACTCGACGTGAATCCTTTTCTTCAACAACAACAGTTTTTAGAAAATTTTGGGTTTTCTTTCTCAGATTTTTATCATCAGAATTTAATGACTCTATATCGTTTTTAGGACACATAATACTACTATGTCTATCTTGGCAGCTTTCCCAAAACGACATCGACAACCACATGCACATGAGTGGTACTTCAACAATTTCAAAATGGCCCATGAGAATAATACCAGAATAAAAAATAATTGTAACTTCCCAATTCACAAGAAGAGTATTTTCGGGGGTAATACCATGAGTGGTCGCAATACTATCGATAATTCTGTCAGAAATCAACGAGATCAAATTGCTTGGTAACACCACGAGTCCCGTAGGGACGAGTTACCTCAAAGCAATTTGATCGAGTTAAAGATTTCTGACAGAATTATCGATTGTATTGTGGGCACGAGTCGTATTTATTGAGATAATTTCACGAACCAACCAAGTTATTATTTGAAATTTGATCGAGTAAACAAAGTGAATTCTTCAATAGTTGCAACTAATGAATAATAAACATGAAGTCTGTCAACCTGACGTTTATGTCATATTAGATTACAAGATGTATCATTGCTGTTTATATTTGTGGTTGACTTGACGACGTGGTCTTTCCGGATCGGAAAGAAAGGAAGCGAAAGGAAGCGTGTACTTTCGCGAAATCCCATTCTGATTGGTCCTCATATCGCAGGAGACGCGACTTTCATATAATGAGTGAAATTGTCGAGACAAGTCCACAGTGCAACTGTTATAATGTATTGAAAAGTCTTTCAAAATAACTTTTAGTCGACAAGTATCTGTTTATTATTACAGTTTCCCCGAGTGTCAATATTCAGGGGAATATATATTATAAATGAACAATATAACAATATATTGCATGCCCTCATCAATAAATAAACAAAGAAAGAAATTCAAAGATCTAATCGGCGAGGTGCTCGGATCGTTTTAGTACTTCTTCGGTATTTCTGGAACTCATCCATGTCTGGTTCTGCCTCCGTTTCACAGAAACTTTTTGCTGCTTCTGTATTCACTTCATTTTTCCAAGTATCGCTGAATAATGAAGAATTGAGGTAAGAACTGGCATCACCTCAAAAGCTTTTTACCGCTGCCACCATGTTACAATGTATTGAATGTGTGAATTTTTTTATTAATAAATTTTGACAAATATTGATATGCCTAATCGCTTCTCCATCAAAAGAAACTCCCAAAGACGTTGTACAAGGCCGTTCAACTTTTAGTGTTTGGCGGGAAATTTAAAAAATTTTAAAAATTATTCCTCAAAATACACTTGTTTGAGAGAATATAGAAAAAAGTTATTCGAAAAAGATTTTCAGAATGACATTTCATAGCTATGTCAACATTTTTGAAAAAGATCTGAGATAAAAAAATAAAACTAGATTTTTTGCTACAAAAAAAATCTTTTTGGAAAAGTACATTTCTGGCGAAGAAAAGCAATTCCTATTTTATTTATAAAATTTTGAAATGTGTGAATTTGCCATGTGTTCAGCTGCTTAATCAGAGGTCTCTGGAATATCTTAAGGACATTTCAATCTAGACACTGTTTATTATTGATGAAGGACCAAGTAACTACACAAATTTATAATGTATTAAATTTTTTACATAACAAAAACCGACAATCAACAAAATATCGTAGGTATGTATGATTCCAAAAATTTGCCAAAAATCATTTTAGTTTTTGTTCCAATGAAAAATTAAAATTATAATCTTGTAGATACATGGTTCTTCATTATAAATGACCAGTATCTGAATTATAATGTCCTGCAGATATTTCAGTGATCAGTGACCTCTTATGAAGCAGGTTAACACATGACAAATTCACAAATTTCAAATTTTTAAATTGCTACAATTTTTAAAATAAAAAAAAAAAATTAAAATACAAATATTTTGCACGAAATACAAAGTTTCTTCCTTCAAGTATATTGAAGCGTGCACACAGCTTGACAATTTCACTTAAAATAGGAATAGCTTGCGAATCTTTACAAAAACATATTTAGAATATTAGTTGGTTGGTATACTAATGAGTTTCTTCGTCAAAAATGTACTTTTCCAAATAGATTTTTTTGGGACCAAAATTCGATTTTAATTTTTTTATCTCAGATCTACTTAAACATTTGCACATAGCTATGAGATGTCATTCTGAACATATTTTCTGAAATTTTCTTTTCGATATTTTTTCAAAAAAGTGTATTTTGAGAATTAATTTTTTTTCCCGAAGACACGGAAAGATGGACGGCATTGATGCAGAAGTGATTGCACATCGATATTTGTCAAAATTTATTAATAAAAAAAAATTCCGTATGATGCGTACTCTCTGCCGGTCACTGTATGTGACTGTATTAAGAAACTGAAGACCGCTTGACAAATCCACTGTACTGGTAGTGTTAATTGAGAGAATCGCTTTGAAAATCATTGGCTACGTAGGGTGCTATCAGATAAGTTTAGATTATAAGTGAGTGATTGCCCCTAAGGATTCTCTTTCACTCAATAAGCCCTTGTAAACAGTCAAGGTGAAGTCACACGAATAGTACTCGCTGTGGGGTTAATTCATTCTAAAAATATCCTTATCATAATCTCCACTACAGTCACATTTGGCCCATGAATATAATTGTTTGGTGATGTGACCCATTCATACTGAATATCCTGTGTTGACACTGTGCCCAACTAATTTCTCAATATATTATAATAAGTAGGGCACATGACTATATCTCTGTTCTAATCCAAGTAACCCATTTTCAGAGTTGAAAATGAAAAAAAAAAAACTCTACATATTATATATCATTTTTACATTACTATATCTGTTGCTTATCATTTCAGCAAGATAGTGCATCTCATTAGAGTGGTTTCAGATTTTTCACTAGCGATAAATCCGTGGCGCTCCGGAAAATTAAACCCCTTATTTCAACCATATCGAAAGCTATATTCTATTGTTCCACTGAGCTTCTTGGTAAGTTACGGACGTGAAATATCTATCACACATTCACTGCTCAATTCCCCTAAATTTCGCCACTAACAAAAGTCCCAAAAATATGCCGGAGAGTTTCAAATAAATGAAACGAAAAATTTCGACAAAGTCGAATTTGTTAGCTCTCCACACTGTCCCACAAAAAAGAAAATTTGAGGAGAATGTCTGTCAGAAAACAACTACTTTCTCCTACGAACATTGAATTACATTGTCAATTGCAATAAAAATTGAATATTATCCCCCATTGGTCGGGAATAAGCAGACATTACATGTTTCACGGTTTATTTCTCACTTATCAATGCAAGAATAGGTGCACAAATTATCCTTAAATTCTCCACCTTGTGGAATAGTGTGTAGAGATGGGGAATTTGATGACTTTTTTTGTTTCATCTATTTGAAACTCTCCGCCACACTTTCCGGTTTTTGTTCTATTTCATGCATTAACTCTTCCCGGAGTCTCTGTTACCGAGGAGGGTTTTCCTGTTTTTGAGTTTTGGATAATATCGTTCATTGGGTGAGTCAGGACAACTCAGATGTTGTCCGACGTATTCTTGCATTCATAAGTGGGAATTGAACTGTAAAACATGTCATGTTGATATAGCGTCAACAAGATATTCGTAGCTTCACAAAGTATTGCTCGCTCATTTTGAAGCGAAATCAAAAGTTCTTCCAAGCGGACTAGTTATTTGAAAGTCAGGTCAACGATAATAACACTAATATCAGCATCAAGAAAAAGACCAAAAATTCAAGTTGATGATACAATTGCTACAATTTTTCAAAATAATGATAACAGTCGTCGAAGAAACTTTTCATACGTATGCCTCAAAATACTCCGAAAACGGTACCTGTACAAAACACTTTGCACACGGATATGTCATATTGGCGCATGCGTCTCTCATCAACTCTCCTACCAACGTCAAAATTCTGCAATGTTTCAAGTTCCATAGTAACCGTCACGACTCTTTTGTTTAAAAAAGATTTTTTCAAAGAAAAATAAGATTTATGGACATTTTAATTGCAGTCGTTTACAAACAGTTTATGAAAAACTCATTTGAAAACCTCTTCTCACACTCGCTCGATTTGAATACCTCGCCTTGTTCAACTAGGCTGCGCTTCATTCAATAAACTTCACGCTCATACAAAAAAGTCCTAGTTGACGAACTTATCAATAATATCTAACTTATCATCAAAACATTTTTCATATCAATGATCACAGGATTTTGAAGAGATGTTCAGCATAGATTGGGAAGAAGTTGTAATATTTTTGTGTTCATATATATTCCCTCAACATATGAATATTTTTTAAATATCTAACTAAGTAACTTTGAAAAAATCATTTCTTCAATTTCTCATGAGCATCAATAAATTGTATGGCACCCATTTTTCTCAATTTATTTCAAAGCTTAATGAAGCTCATTAGTGGTTTCTCCCTAAAAGCTCTCCGTTTGCATGTTCAACTAATTTTATCAACGACTGAATCAACAAATCTTAGTTCAAAAAGAAACCAGAGGTCACAAATGAAAAGACCGGGGGTTGGTAAACGGAAAACAATAAGTTTTCTGCCCTTGTCAAAGTAATGCTCGAAACGATGGAAGCTCACGGCTCATACCGACTGGCTGAATAAATTGAATCCTAAGCCGTGAACTGATAGGGGGAAGTTATGCCACTATTCATTCCAACCATGCAGAACAGAAAGCTTATTTGAAATAAATATAATATGACTGGAGGTGAAGGAAAACCGGTATTTCGTATTTTGCAGGAGCGCAGAGAAGATGGTTGAGCGCATCGTCAGGAACATGTTTACTATTCATTGAATTTATTGAAATATTATTATGAACTATTGATAGATATTTATATATCAAGTGAGTGAAAAAAAAACATTTCACGAGATACTACAAATGGAATATATTTCTACAAATGTGGAAAAAAGCACCAATTGTTAATTGCAAATGTGAAACCAAATTGGAATATTTGTTGTTGATAACGATCGAATGACTGGTTCATTGACAGAAACATTTCTAAAATTTTCTTTCAAAATAATCGAACAATACTCTGTGAAGCCACGACTACCTTTTCGTTATTTCGTTTCCATAAATACGACGACATTTTGTTTACATTTTGAATGTCGAAATGCCGATCTTATTTGCACCAGGATGAATATGAGAGTTCTCATCGATACTACTGAGGATATGGAAATCGTTGGTTCAGATTCATTCGGTAATACATCCAAAATTTCCTTGTATGCGATAGCTTCAACGTAATTAGGTACATTTTGGGTACCTACCAGAATCACTTCTTTTGCTTTTGCTGTAGATTTTGGGGGAAATGAGTAAACAAAATCTGAATTCATCAGACCGAATACAATCGTGACAATTTGGCAACTAACGGATAGATCCTGACAGTATCTCCGCTACCGACTACCCGGCCACATATTCACAACTCATTCGAGACTCGTTTCATGCAATTTAATACAAATGTAGCTATTGCCATATGCCCGTACTACTTGTAATGCGTTATATTAAATGAACGAAGATTTCAACGCAATTACGAAGACACTTGTCTTCATCACTTTCCATTTCTATTTATGATAATTCCATAGTTATAACGAATTTGTTATCTCATTAATAATTATTATGAAAGTCAGTTAGGTTCCGAAGGCCGAATTGCTACTAATACCTTGTATTTCATTGCATGATTGTATTGCAGGAATCTAACGATACCAAGTTTGATGCTGTTATCTCCAAAGCCTACGGAGATATCGCCCACCATTTTATCCATAAGCCCAATGAGTGAGAGAGGGAAACTTTTTCTCATGGTTCTCTAAATTCTCTCTCACACTCATTGAGCTTATGAATGAATTAATAGACGATATCTCCGTAGTCTTTGGAGATAACAGCATCAAATATGGTATTGTTGACTTCCTTATGAACATCCCTATGATCGATCATGCAATAACATACGGGGTGTCTAATTAAAATAAAAATTACTTTTAAGTTGCTGCGCTTTTTTGAGAACTCTGTATGAATGAAACTTAAAACATAAAAGAGATTGAATGAAACCCTAGAACTTATGTGTTCAACATTTTCTTGTAAAATGTAAAATAAAGAAGTTATGGGGGAGGGCGACGGACCTTTTGTCCTCACTGTATATATACTACGAGCTATAAGGATTGGGATAGAATTTTATATTTAAATGAGGTTTTCGCTGTTCAAGTTGATATGCATGGCGTTTTTTCCTGAAAATACGCGATTTTACACTTTTTTTTCATTTCGAATAAAAAAACTCGAATTTTTGGCGAAAACGCATTATATGCTCTTTCTTTATATTAGATATTAATCCAGTACGATTGGGTTTTGAGAGAAGAATCGATTGTAGCACCACCAAACTTGGTATGCTAGTAGTTGAAACCATGATATACACGAAAAAAAATTGTTTAACAAAATTCCAGGGGTGGGACATTTTTTTTTTTTTTTTTTGTTTAAAAATAATCAAATAGATTTTTGCTGCAGTCTTGGAAAGGATATGATTTATCGGAAAAACAACTCAACAGGGTGAATAACATTTTAACTTTCCACAAAAATTCTTTTTAGTAATTTCTCATGAAATGCGCTCGTTTTCTCAGAAAACGTGATTGAACGCTGACATCAAATTTCAGATTAACCCTTACTCGCCGCTGAAAGTTCTGGCGGAGCCAAATATTTGTTTGGTCATAACTCTGCTAAGAATGATCAGGTAAGGAAAAGGAAAAGTTCATATCATTTCTGAAGACTCCTACCTTCTCATGCAAATAATAATATGGGAGTATTTGAGTACCTAAAATGTGTTTTGTCGCAATTCACGGAGATGTTTGCGGATGATCCCAAAAACATGAATAATTTAGTGAATATGGAATTATTATACTGAAGCAGCAACCCATAACCTCTTTGGACTATATGCAACAATCTCAATAGTGTAACAGGTCCCACTTATACATTTATATTTATATACAAAAAACTTTTACTCCTGCCTCATTTTCAACACACTCATAAAATCGACATTCTCTTCACTAAATGTTGAAAATAATCGCTTATTCATATCCTGCATACAGGGTGTAAATTTGAAAACTTCCAATGCGAATATCTCGCGAAATGAAAAAGTTAGAAAAACGCCATTTGGCACAAAGGCTAACGAGTTAGTGGAAACTAAAACCACCATAATTCAGTGAAGGCACGAGTCACCCCTTGGATGCGACACCCCAACTGCAAAATGTCAAATGGCACTACCTCTTTTGTAATACCTCAAATGGAAGGTCTCATTTAGTAGTATTCCCCTGTACAAGAATTTTCATTTTCATCCAACACTGGGTGGCACAAAAACATTATTTCGAATAAATATATTGTATTGTGTGGAAATGATAGTTTATTTGATCAGATGTTCAAAATGCAGTCCATTCAGTTCTAAACAATAGAACAATCGATTTTCAAATTCCATTCTTGTTATTGAGAGGATATTTCATTTCATTAGATGGTCAGTGGTCACCATGTATTCCAGTTTGTTGTAAACAATAAACAAAATCATGTTGTAGTATTCCTTCAGAATGAATAAAAAGTACTCGAAAAAGTAGCATTGTTTTTATCGAGTTCGTACCTACCTATCAATGTTGGTAAAAATTTAGTCCCTTGTGAAAGGTTTTAGTGCTTTTACTGTAAAGTCAGAAAGCCGTCGAATTGAAATTATCTCAAACGGATTGCGAACTGTTATCTTCTGTTCATCATGGTTTACAGTTTGCCGGAAAGAACTCAGATGGTGTTTATCTATGGTTTTGAAAATTGTTGTGCCTTAAGAACTGCTGCAGCATTTAACGAAAGAAACCCCGGAAAAAATGTAAGTCATACAACTGATTCTTAAATTTGAAGAAACAGGATCAGTGGCAAACAAAAAGAGAAACAATCCAAGAGTACTTAATGAAGTGGCACAAGTGGAAGTTTTAGGACATTTGCTATGAATCCTACAATGTCTCTACGCCAAGGTTCAGCGATAACAGAAATTTTTTATCGAGCTATCCGTCGGGTACTCACACTTCATAAGTTTCACCCATACAAAATGCACATTCTTCAGGAGTTGCGGTAGGACGACCCTGATCGAAGAATACAATTTTGCGAGACCATGACCGAAATGTTACGTATTAATAATAATAATAATAATAATAATATAAGATTTTATTGACAGTCTTATTCACTCAGTACATTAATTGGTAATGGTCATAACACTGACAAAAGGCAGAGTTAGCGCTTTGCCTGTTAACATAGTTAACAGGTGTACACTCTCTTACACTCAACCTATGAAAAAAATAAAAATGTTTTTACTATTATAACTGAATAACGAATAATTAACTATGTCATGTTAAATTTAGAATGCTTTTAACATTAAACTTTTAGTAGGAAACAAAACTAATTCAATATCATTACATACTGATTTCATTTAAATGTAGTTTTTTTTTCAACAGTTTTTTGAATATTTTTATATTTACACTTTTTACCGACTCAGGAATCCTATTGTACAGGCGAGCAATCACATAGCTGAAAGAGGACTGGTATGATGTAGTTCTGTGCTGAGGGATGTCAAGCTTGACTCTGTGTCGCAAATTCAAATTATGCACATCAGTTCGATAAGTTATTTTATTGTAGAGGTACGGTGGTTTTTTAGAGTTAATGACATTGTGGAAAAGCGTGCATGAGTGGAGAATGCGTCGTTGGTGCATGTTCAACCAGCCTGAGCGTTTAATGTATTCAGATATATGATCCCGGCGTCTGAGACCGTAAATAAGGCGTATACAGGAGTTTTGAAGAACTTGAAGGCGTCTGCTGTCCTCAGATGTAATTGACGGCCCATAAACGGCATCACCATAGTTGGTATGGGAGAGAATGAGAGATTCTGATAAAATTATTTTACTCTTTTGACTTAACAAGTGTCTCTTCGAAAAGATTAATTTGAGATTACAGTATGCCCTTCTTAAAATCAGTGATACATGTTTGTTGTATCTCAGATCAGTGTCCATTATGACTCCCAAGTTTTTTGCTGTATCTGTTAGAGGAAGAGGTTCATTAGCGACTGAGATATTAATATTTCTGGAACATCTTGACCGAGCTGCTTTTCCGCCAAATAACATCAGTTTTGATTTTGAAGGGTTCAGTGATAGACAAAATTTATTAGATGTTTCCAGATGTTCCCCCCTTGCTAAAAAAAATTTGTTTTACCGACGAATCCAGTTTTTTTTTTGAATGGTTCAGTGAACAAATACAACTGTAGGTAGTGGAGTGACGAAAATCCGCATGTCTTCAGGGAAAGACACACGCAGTATTCAAAAAAATTAAATATCTGGGCGGGAATTTCAGGTGACACAGTGATTGGGCCATTATTTATTAATGGCAATCTCAATGGCGATACTCATTTCGAAATTTAAACACCACCATTCAACCTTTAACTGAAACCGAAGTAGAAAATCAGTTGGACATTGACGGAAATAGGAACCTGAATGAAGATTTAATACATTTTCAGCACGATGGAGCACCACCCCATCACGTTTTGCCAGTCAGGCAATTTTTGAATGATGCTTTTCCAGGTCAGTGGATTTAACAGAAAGGTTCAATCGAATGGCCAGCAAGATCTCCCGATCTAACACCCCCCGATTTTTTCTCTGGGACCATTTGAAATCCGTCGTATTTAAAACACAACCTACTTCAATAGAAGATCTTCGACAACGCATTATTGCAGAATGCAGATCTATTCCAAGAGATGTGTTACAAAATGTTATAGTGGCATTTGAACATCGATTATACTATTGCTCTGATCAAATAAAATATCCTTTTAACACAATACATTTTATTTTATTCGACTTAGTTTTTCTTACAACCTGTAGTGGGTGGAAAAAAAAATGGCTTGTACAGGTGAATACTACTGACTGAGACCGTTCATTTCAGGTATCACAAAAGAGGTAGTGCCATTTGACATTTTAAAGTTGGGGTGTATCGCGCCGACGGGGTGACTCATCCCTTCACTGAAATATGGTGGTTCTAGTTCCCCCTAACTCTTAAGCATTTGTGCCAAACGGCGTTTTTCTACCTTTTTTATTTCGCGAGATATTCGCATTAAAAGTTTTCAAATTCACACCCTTTATATATATGTAAAACACTATTGTGAAGTGCAAACCTCAAGCTTGAATTCACATACTTCATTTTTCATGTAGGATGTGTATGAGCGATTATTTTCAACATTATTTACTGAAGAAATTTCCGGGATTATGGGTGAGTTGAAAACTGAGGCAGGAGTAAAACCCAGTTGTTTCTTTGGCATGTATAAGTGAGACTTGTCTTAGTAGCCTCAAATCGTTGTATATGGTCCAAAGAGGGTACTGTTTCCTGCTCTAGTATAATTATTTCAAATCAACTAAAATATCCATGACTTTCGGATCCTCCAAAAATATAGTAGAAGGGTTATGTGAAGTCGGACAAAACAAGTTTTGGGTACTCAGAAACTCACATGTTATATTTGCATGATGAAGTAGAAGTCTTCAGGAACGATATGCACTTTTTCTTTCCTTCCAACAATAATTTTTAGCAAAGTTATGACAAATCTAATTTTCGGCCTTGCCTGAACTTACAGTGGCGGATTAGCGCGAGCATGAAATGTGACGTCGGCGTTAAACCACGTTTCCTGAGAAAACAAGCGTAAATTATCTCTCAACCTACCGAAATCGTTTTTTGACAAATCTTATATTTTCTGAAATAAAAACAAAAAAAATATATTTTTTTAAATGAAAAATTTTTTAGGTTCTATTCCTGATTTTTTGGTAATTTTTTTTTCTAATAATACATGATGTCGATATGTCATGTGCCGAGTTTCAGAGTACTACAATTCATACTTTGTAACTAAAAATAGTACTTTATTTTTATTTACTTGCTCATTTAATACAGCAATGCCTGTGAGCTGCTCAGATTGGTACGGAAGGTCGTGGGTATCGTTATCTGCAGTATAAAAGATAGATCCTTTGACAAATATTTACAGAGAAAGAGATAAAAGATACTAGGTAAGCATGGGCACCAGGTTCTTTTTTTTTTATTAAATGAAAATACCAAAAACACGGATTTGTCAAAAGATAATCTTTGTGCTTCTCAACAGTAAAAAGCCAGAATTTCAGAAAATACTATATTCACAAAATTACATAAACTTATCGTCTTTCTCTTATGATTGGAGAAACATGTATGCATATACAAAATACAATTTTAAGAAAGAGAAAAAAAAATACAAGCTAGTTTTACTAGAGTCGATTCGCCTTACAAAGATTAGGTGGTTTGTGGTTAGTTTACATTTTATGATCAGTCGTTGCGATGAGTGGAAAGACTTACTCCAGAGCGCTACTTCAACGTTGGACGTAGGTGCCTTTAGGTGGTTTGTCGTTCGTTTACATTTTATGATCAGTCGTTGCGATGAGTGGAAAGACTTACTCCAGAGCGCTACTTCAACGTTGGACGTAGGTGCCTTTAGGGGTGTCTCAAGACAATGGCTACTCTACTAGCTGGATAGGATATGTAGTCGGTCTGGGATCTTTCCTGTAGCTCAGATACTTGGACGCTGAGGTATACGCTGTGAAAAAGTAAACAAAACCAGTACCTTGTGACAGATTTGAGTCACATGACTCGTGATATGGGCGAAATCGAGAACAAGTCTAGTCTCAGATTTTCTTAGGCATAAAAAAAATTATTTGAAATTTTCTCAATTAAATATTTCAAGGATACAATTTAAAGAAAGAATTTAAATTTACAATTTATACATATTGGTATTAGAAAGGAAATATTGAGGTTTGCTGATTTGAACAATGTTTCTAAGAAGCAATTTAAATAAAGAATATAATGAAGCTTAAATTTAGAATCTTCTCAAGCAATGGTAGAGAGGAGTCCAGTCTCAAACGAGCACAAGAAAAATAAATTTATGAAATTATTGCTTTCTCAAAATTTTTTTTTTAAATTTAATAATCACTTACTAATGTTCAACTGACATGTAAGAAAAATCGTAAGAAAAATCATAAGAAAATATTCATCTCCCTCTTAAGAAAAAGTAGATACAGAGATACAGATAGAGAGAGAGTATTGAAATAATCCTTGATGTGATGCAGTATCACGAAGTAACTTGATTGTGTAACAACGACTGGAAGTGAAAGGTTGTCATGTAGAGAGGTTTCAAAACATATAGGGTTTCTTTCGACTATTGGCCAGGTCCCTCCATCCAAACCTGGGCAGTGATGTGGAAGAGATCGAGCCAAGAGTTCAAAGAATCATGAGCGAGTTTAGCTTCCACAGATTCAATAAAAATATAAATTTAAAGCTTTTAAACTCACCCATGAATCCTGTTCTCCTAGATACAAGGCCAGTCTTTCCTGCAGATCACTATCCAAATTCAGGAGGAGTACCTTTAGCTTCTCGTTTGCTGCTCGCACCTAGGCTTGCCTTCTAAGCAGATTGATATTTTCTGGCACTCCAAAAAAAACTTGGTATCACTGAAAACCATTCAGCACGAACAGAAACAGGTCTGATTTGATATTTCAACGTTTTAGAGATAGAATTTACAGAAATTATTGCCACATGTGAGTCATCAATTTTTGAGGTTAGAAAGAATTCATTTATGACATTTCAGGACCGACTCGTCGAAAGAGGGTACGAAATGTTATTCGAATAAGATTGAATTGTAATATTTATTTTCAAAATTTGAAGATGTTAGTACAGATAATTAATGGTGACGCACATGAGGCCATCTTGTTTTCGTGAAGCGAGAAGATCAAAAATACATTTTGGAAATTTAGAAAAATATGCCAAAAGAATGCCGATATGTATATCGATTCGATTATTGAATCAATCAGAAATTGATTATATTAATCATTTAAATATGTATACGACCTTTCATTTCCTCGTTGTGGAAAATTTATCTTTCCGGAAGGGAAAATCAAAAAGCAACTGACTCTTCGAGTGCTCAATTCAGAAAGGGGCGAAGAAGGAAGAAGTCTTTTCAAAGAAGGAAGTCGCTCTCTCTCTCACTCTGTCTATGTTCAGTGTTACCAATCACTAAACAATTAAATAAATTGGAACATCTCAATAACATGTGATACCAACATGAAATAAAAAAATGAAAAGTAACAAAATGTTTTACATTTCGTTACACCCTCCTTTAACTCCGGTAAAAAAAAAAAAGTTTATTAAAAAATTTTTTTTTTTTTTTTTTTCTTTTTTTTTTTAATTACAAAGAGAAAGATATCAAAAATCAAATCTGTAAATTGTAGCATTTACATAGCTGAAATTTTCTATAATAAGACAGGTATATTGCTAATTACCAATATCCTGGAACTAAAACTTGTAAGTTATAGCACTTACAGAGCTGAAGCTTCCAACTCCCTGTATTTCACAGTTCTGGAGTGAAGATACAAAAAGGGTCCAGCTACTGACTATTCCCCAAGGCAAAATCCGGCGCAGCCGAAGCCCTCCCAGACAATCTGGCAAAGATGCCCTCATCGCTGCAGGATGTTGATTGCGGCGCCGGTGAGTGAACATCTTCAACCACTCGCCTCCAGATTACCCGAGACAACCACCACCAACCAGAATTCAACCACAAGGAACCATCACCAACTATACCCTTGGTGAAACAAAAAAAAAAAAATGAATTATGAAAACAACAAAAAAAATAAGTCCAGTTGTCACCTCAACTGGGGTGAACTATAGCGCCACCAACTGAAATAGTGAAAACGCTTCACTAATAACAACAATGCAAAAGTTCGGGATACTCCCATCCCTGGCACTGTGAACAAGTCCTCAGATGCAACAGATCAGTGGAGCTCAGGAGAAACACAGTAGCCGTACCCAGCCGCCATTTAAGGCCTTGCTATGCTCACCCGTAGGCGCACCGCTAGCCCAAGTAAGACCCCCCAATGCTCTCCCTTCCAAAGATCCCGCTAGTAAACCAGCTGTCGCATCTGAGCTGAGCTCACACCCCACCAAAGTGAGTCCCTAAAACAAAAAAAGTTTAAAGTTAACCATCCTTTTTTTTAGAACAAGAAAAGGGTAAAAAACTTCCAGAATAACTCCTTCATTGGAGTGTCTATTGCGGGATATGAAGTAAAATTTAGGATAAGGGATTTAATTACAAAAATTCAGCCCTACGTTGGGCTACGTTGGGCGCCAAATTTGTGTAACTAAAAATAGTACTTTATTTTTATTTACTTGCTCATTTAATACAGCAATGCCTGTGAGCTGCTCAGATTGGTACGGAAGGTCGTGGGTATCGTTATCTGCAGTATAAAAGATAGATCCTTTGACAAATATTTACAGAGAAAGAGATAAAAGATACTAGGTAAGCATGGGCACCAGGTTCTTTTTTTTTTATTAAATGAAAATACCAAAAACACGGATTTGTCAAAAGATAATCTTTGTGCTTCTCAACAGTAAAAAGCCAGAATTTCAGAAAATACTATATTCACAAAATTACATAAACTTATCGTCTTTCTCTTATGATTGGAGAAACATGTATGCATATACAAAATACAATTTTAAGAAAGAGAAAAAAAAATACAAGCTAGTTTTACTAGAGTCGATTCGCCTTACAAAGATTAGGTGGTTTGTGGTTAGTTTACATTTTATGATCAGTCGTTGCGATGAGTGGAAAGACTTACTCCAGAGCGCTACTTCAACGTTGGACGTAGGTGCCTTTAGGTGGTTTGTCGTTCGTTTACATTTTATGATCAGTCGTTGCGATGAGTGGAAAGACTTACTCCAGAGCGCTACTTCAACGTTGGACGTAGGTGCCTTTAGGGGTGTCTCAAGACAATGGCTACTCTACTAGCTGGATAGGATATGTAGTCGGTCTGGGATCTTTCCTGTAGCTCAGATACTTGGACGCTGAGGTATACGCTGTGAAAAAGTAAACAAAACCAGTACCTTGTGACAGATTTGAGTCACATGACTCGTGATATGGGCGAAATCGAGAACAAGTCTAGTCTCAGATTTTCTTAGGCATAAAAAAAATTATTTGAAATTTTCTCAATTAAATATTTCAAGGATACAATTTAAAGAAAGAATTTAAATTTACAATTTATACATATTGGTATTAGAAAGGAAATATTGAGGTTTGCTGATTTGAACAATGTTTCTAAGAAGCAATTTAAATAAAGAATATAATGAAGCTTAAATTTAGAATCTTCTCAAGCAATGGTAGAGAGGAGTCCAGTCTCAAACGAGCACAAGAAAAATAAATTTATGAAATTATTGCTTTCTCAAAATTTTTTTTTTAAATTTAATAATCACTTACTAATGTTCAACTGACATGTAAGAAAAATCGTAAGAAAAATCATAAGAAAATATTCATCTCCCTCTTAAGAAAAAGTAGATACAGAGATACAGATAGAGAGAGAGTATTGAAATAATCCTTGATGTGATGCAGTATCACGAAGTAACTTGATTGTGTAACAACGACTGGAAGTGAAAGGTTGTCATGTAGAGAGGTTTCAAAACATATAGGGTTTCTTTCGACTATTGGCCAGGTCCCTCCATCCAAACCTGGGCAGTGATGTGGAAGAGATCGAGCCAAGAGTTCAAAGAATCATGAGCGAGTTTAGCTTCCACAGATTCAATAAAAATATAAATTTAAAGCTTTTAAACTCACCCATGAATCCTGTTCTCCTAGATACAAGGCCAGTCTTTCCTGCAGATCACTATCCAAATTCAGGAGGAGTACCTTTAGCTTCTCGTTTGCTGCTCGCACCTAGGCTTGCCTTCTAAGCAGATTGATATTTTCTGGCACTCCAAAAAAAACTTGGTATCACTGAAAACCATTCAGCACGAACAGAAACAGGTCTGATTTGATATTTCAACGTTTTAGAGATAGAATTTACAGAAATTATTGCCACATGTGAGTCATCAATTTTTGAGGTTAGAAAGAATTCATTTATGACATTTCAGGACCGACTCGTCGAAAGAGGGTACGAAATGTTATTCGAATAAGATTGAATTGTAATATTTATTTTCAAAATTTGAAGATGTTAGTACAGATAATTAATGGTGACGCACATGAGGCCATCTTGTTTTCGTGAAGCGAGAAGATCAAAAATACATTTTGGAAATTTAGAAAAATATGCCAAAAGAATGCCGATATGTATATCGATTCGATTATTGAATCAATCAGAAATTGATTATATTAATCATTTAAATATGTATACGACCTTTCATTTCCTCGTTGTGGAAAATTTATCTTTCCGGAAGGGAAAATCAAAAAGCAACTGACTCTTCGAGTGCTCAATTCAGAAAGGGGCGAAGAAGGAAGAAGTCTTTTCAAAGAAGGAAGTCGCTCTCTCTCTCACTCTGTCTATGTTCAGTGTTACCAATCACTAAACAATTAAATAAATTGGAACATCTCAATAACATGTGATACCAACATGAAATAAAAAAATGAAAAGTAACAAAATGTTTTACATTTCGTTACACCTTCACTTTTTGCTGGAGTTTGTCCGTCGCTACTGGATTATATGCATTGGAAACCCACTATCCCCAATGGAATAGTCCTTACACATTATGGTATAGTTTGTTTTTCGGTTGTGCTACTTTTACAATCGCTATTCGAATAATTCCAGTATGTTATTATGTATGTAAGATTGCAAAAGTAGCCAAACTTGGTGGCCCAGATACTGAATATCAATGGTATTTGAGATATATCTGGGTAATTGGTTGCCATAGAAAACGAGAACTGGCTTTATGAAAGGATATTTGTTAACGATAGTCGTCGCCGACCGAAGTTTTTACAATTTTCACTCCCATATACACCTACAACGTGGGCTAATTGTGGCAAATAACTGTTGAAAAAAAAACTACTCCCCTGGCTAATACCATGACGGTTATTGAATTATATCCAACACATACTTGTCCAATGTATCTCATTACGGGGAAAACAATTGCGAGTGCTCCCTGTAACCAAATAGCAGAATTTTGTTTTGATTTGGCTAGGGGGACCACCTGCAGACTAGTTTCGAGGTTTTTGCCACGTCATCAGTACAGGGTTGGTCACTACAGACAGCTTTTAAGCCATCTGTCCTCCGTCACCAACCGATGTTTTTTATTTTCAAGTGGCTGTATGTTGATTTGAGAAGTTTTTTTCCTTTGTGTTTGTGTTTATTTGTGAAGGTCTTTGAGTGACGCATTTTTTTTTGAAGGATTTTGTGATTTCAGGCAATATATTCTGCCATTTGTAGGTGTCATTCAAACTGAAATATTTGTACCATCTCTCTTTCAACGTGCGTATTATTCTTTCACATATCGCAGCCTTCATGATTCTGTACGTTTCGTTGTGATTCATTTCATGTTTTTTCATCAACCCTTGAGATATGCTGTAGTAGAATTCCGTTCATTGAATGGTTTATAGATTTTTTGGACACCGTTTGAACGGTGAACGGTGAACGGTGAATGGTGGAAGGTTGTAGGTGGACGGTGGACGGTGGACGGTGGACGGTGGACGGTGGACGGTGGACGGTGGACGGTGGACGGTGGACGGTGGACGGTGGACGGTGGACGGTGGACGGTGGACGGTGGACGGTGGACGGTGGACGGTGGACGGTGGACGGTGGACGGTGGACGGTGGACGGTGGACGGTGGACGGTGGACGGTGGACGGTGGACGGTGGACGGTGGACGGTGGACGGTGGACGGTGGACGGTGGACGGTGGACGGTGGACGGTGGACGGTGGACGGTGGACGGTGGACGGTGGACGGTGGACGGTGGACGGTGGACGGTGGACGGTGGACGGTGGACGGTGGACGGTGGACGGTGGGCGGTGGACGGTGGACGGTGGACGGTGGACGGTGGACGGTGGACGGTGGACGGTGGACGGTGGACGGTGGACGGTGGACGGTGGACGGTGGACGGTGGACGGTGGACGGTGGACGGTGAACGGCGAACGGTGAACGGTGAAAGGTGAACGTTAAACGGTGGACGGTGAACGATGAACGGTAAAAGGTGAACGGTGGACGGTGAACGATGAACCGTGAACGGTGAACGGTGAACAATGAACGATGAACGATGAACGATGAACGATGAACGGTGAACGGTGAACCGTGAACGGTGAACGATGAACGGTGAACGGTGAACGGTGAACGGTGAACAGTGAACGGTGAACGGTGAACGGTGAACTGAACAATAATTGCTGTTATGACAGAAATTAAAGGAACGGCCTCTTAGTGGACGAAGTCTAGTTTTGAGGAACAGGCATTTTCATGACGATAAAAAAGTTGCATCTTTTTTATCGCTGTCAAAATGACTCACACGTCAAATTTAAGTGGGTCCCTTTCTACAGGAGGTGATTTATCGCTGGTAAAAATTGAAAAATGAACAATCAAGTGAAAAATAAGAGAATGGTTTTTTATTTTGCGAAAAATATTCCAAAAACTGTTTTTGAGATATCCAAAATCCAAAAATCCATAGAAAGCAGAAAATTCTTGAAATTTCTTGAAAAAAAGTCTAACAATACGGAACTATAACGACAATATTTTTCAATTTGAATGTGACAATTGAGATAAAAACAAGTGTGGCCATTGCAGGCGCGTCGTCCGAATCAAAACATGATAAAAAAATATTTTTTGTACAACTGTCAGAGAAACTTGTCATTTCTACATCTCTATTGATGCCTAAATGTTTACTATTTTTCACTGCCAAAATAATTCACAAAATAATAATGCAATATTACTTTTGGGAATGATTTATTTTTAAAAGAGTCATTCATTAATTGATCATCCATCATAAAACAATTTCATTTATCCGATGAAATATTAAAGGAATAAAAATTTGTTGGTACTATCCAATCACATAATTGTATAAAAATCAACAGAAAATTTTTACCCCCAAATTTGTAATAAACTATTCTTTTATAAATAATAGCTAAAGCTATTACTGAAAAGATTAATAAACGATCCCTGTCGGAAAAGTTGAGAAATTTTGATTTTTGACCATTAATATTAATAATCTAATTTATTCAATAATAAAAAAAATTAATCAAACAATCATATGTCAACTTCAATTGTTTGATTATTTGTCAAAAACGGATATATTGCAACTTAATAAGATTTTTGGAGATCTTCTCCAGGGAATCCAATATTTCATGAAAATAATGATTTTCAAAAAAACATCGCTTCGATAAACAAACTTCGATAAACAAATTTTCATTTCTCAAAAACGTACTGTGGATAATTATTATCCACTGCTTTTTCTTGCTACATATTGATATTAGTAAACCATTTTTTCAAATCAATATATCACGTTTTTTCATATCATGATTTCTTTTTATTTACTTTACATTTGTTTTTAAACAATAATCATTTTTCATTAATTTTTGCGCTTTATCTTTTTAAATAAAAAAATACTGAGAACAAAAAGAAAATGACAAGTCCAAATTAGCAATAATTTCAAAACCATTCACCTGGTTGTTATTAGTATTTTTTTTTTCAGTATTGAAAGGAATATAGCGCTAAAATCCATTTGTTTATATAACAAATTATTTATTCAATAAACAAATGAAAACTGAATTAAAAATATCTCAATATGAGGGAACGTTTTAATATCAATATTTAGCAACAGAAACCAACTGTAAACAGCAATTGCGTTGTTTTGTAAAACTTTCCGTTTTTCCTTGAAGAACTTAATTTTTGTCAAGCATTAGATTACCATTTTTTTATTTTTACCAACAATTTATTTTATCAGCACAATGAATATAGATTTCAGCTATAAGGAAACAAGATAATGAGAATAATTGAAAAAAAAATATGATTGAATAATTTATTTATTTATTTTTCAATGCCTTAACATGAGCATTATTTGATGAAAAAATGGAATATAAAATTTCAAAATTTTTCCAAATGGGATCTTCTCTATATTCTTTCAAAAATAGCTCTAAGAAGTAAAAAATATTCTGGTTTTCAGTTTAGAAATAATCGTTTTTTTTTTGTTGAGGTAAATAAAGAGTTTGGTTAACATTCATTGTTGACAGATTATTGTTTATCTATGTGTGATTTTAGCATTTTTTATTTCTTCAAATTCATATTTAAAATAATTTTAGTTCAATAATAAATTTTTCATAATAATGCTTCAGCTTCGGTGGACGCGCGTGCACGTGCCACTACCCGTTTTTATCCTAATTTTCACCTCTAAATTGACAATATTCCACAGGCTATCAGTGATCGGTTTTTTGCTGTCAGGTTGGTAATAAATTTTGTTTTGAATGTTGGAAACACTGATTCAATTCGTAATTATGTTATCTGTCACCTGATTATTTAAATTTTTAATATTTGGAAATTCAAAAATAAAATGAAAATTTGATTGAATCGGATATACCTATATCCATTGCCTTACACATTTTTCTCATAGATCGTGAGATCTACGAGTAGAAAATGTAGACATTTTATTATCAGACTTTTAGGAAAGTGCATTTTCCATTCGATACACCTACAACGTGGGCTGATTGTGGCAAATAACTGTTAAAAAAAACTACTCCCCTGGCTAATACCATGACGGTTATTGAATTATATCCAACACATACTTGTCCAATGTATCTCATTACGGGGAAAACAATTGCGAGTGCTCCCTGTAACCAAATAGCAGAATTTTGTTTTGATTCGGCTAGGGGGACCACCTGCAGGACTAGTTTCGAGGTTTTTGCCACGTCATCAGTACAGGGTTGGTCACTACAGACAGCTTTTAAGCCATCTGTCCTCCGTCACCAACCGATGTTTTTTATTTTCAAGTGGCTGTATGTTGATTTGAGAAGTTTTTTTCCTTTGTGTTTGTGTTTATTTGTGAAGGTCTTTGAGTGACGCATTTTTTTTTGAAGGATTTTGTAATTTCAGGCAATATATTCTGCCATTTGTAGGTGTCATTCAAACTGAAATATTTGTACCATCTCTCTTTCAACGTGCGTATTATTCTTTCACATATCGCAGCCTTCATGATTCTGTACGTATCGTTGTGATTCATTTCATGTTTTTTCATCAACCCTTGAGATATGCTGTAGTAGAATTCCGTTCATTGAATGGTTTATAGATTTTTTGGACACCGTTTGAACGGTGAACGGTGAATGGTGGAAGGTTGTAGGTGGACGGTGGACGGTGGACGGTGGACGGTGGACGGTGGACGGTGGACGGTGGACGGTAGACGGTGGACGGTGGACGGTGGACGGTGGACGGTGGACGGTGGACGGTGGACGGTGGACGGTGGACGGTGGACGGTGGACGGTGGACGGTGGACGGTGGACGGTGGACGGTGGACGGTGGACGGTGGACGGTGGACGGTGGACGGTGGACGGTGGACGGTGGACGGTGGACGGTGGACGGTGGACGGTGGACGGTGGACGGTGGACGGTGGACGGTGGACGGTGAACGGTGGACGGTGGACGGTGAACGGCGAACGGCGAACGGTGAACGGTGAAAGGTGAACGTTAAACGGTGGACGGTGAACGATGAACGGTAAAAGGTGAACGGTGGACGGTGAACGGTGAACGATGAACGGTGAACGGTGAACGGTGAACGATGAACGATGAACGATGAACGATGAACGATGAACGATGAACGATGAACGGTGAACGGTGAACCGTGAACGGTGAACGATGAACGGTGAACGGTGAACGGTGAACGGTGAACGGTGAACAGTGAACGGTGAACGGTGAACGGTGAACTGAACAATAATTGCTGTTATGACAGAAATTAAAGGAACGGCCTCTTAGTGGACGAAGTCTAGTTTTGAGGAACAGGCATTTTCATGACGATAAAAAAGTTGCATCTTTTTTATCGCTGTCAAAATGACTCACACGTCAAATTTAAGTGGGTCCCTTTCTACAGGAGGTGATTTATCGCTGGTAAAAATTGAAAAATGAACAATCAAGTGAAAAATAAGAGAATGGTTTTTTATTTTGCGAAAAATATTCCAAAAACTGTTTTTGAGATATCCAAAATCCAAAAATCCATAGAAAGCAGAAAATTCTTGAAATTTCTTGAAAAAAAGTCTAACAATACGGAACTATAACGACAATATTTTTCAATTTGAATGTGACAATTGAGATAAAAACAAGTGTGGCCATTGCAGGCGCGTCGTCCGAATCAAAACATGATAAAAAAATATTTTTTGTACAACTGTCAGAGAAACTTGTCATTTCTACATCTCTATTGATGCCTAAATGTTTACTATTTTTCACTGCCAAAATAATTCACAAAATAATAATGCAATATTACTTTTGGGAATGATTTATTTTTAAAAGAGTCATTCATTAATTGATCATCCATCATAAAACAATTTCATTTATCCGATGAAATATTAAAGGAATAAAAATTTGTTGGTACTATCCAATCACATAATTGTATAAAAATCAACAGAAAATTTTTACCCCCAAATTTGTAATAAACTATTCTTTTATAAATAATAGCTAAAGCTATTACTGAAAAGATTAATAAACGATCCCTGTCGGAAAAGTTGAGAAATTTTGATTTTTGACCATTAATATTAATAATCTAATTTATTCAATAATAAAAAAAATTAATCAAACAATCATATGTCAACTTCAATTGTTTGATTATTTGTCAAAAACGGATATATTGCAACTTAATAAGATTTTTGGAGATCTTCTCCAGGGAATCCAATATTTCATGAAAATAATGATTTTCAAAAAAACATCGCTTCGATAAACAAATTTTCATTTCTCAAAAACGTACTGTGGATAATTATTATCCACTGCTTTTTCTTGCTACATATTGATATTAGTAAACCATTTTTTCAAATCAATATATCACGTTTTTTCATATCATGATTTCTTTTTATTTACTTTACATTTGTTTTTAAACAATAATCATTTTTCATTAATTTTTGCGCTTTATCTTTTTAAATAAAAAAATACTGAGAACAAAAAGAAAATGACAAGTCCAAATTAGCAATAATTTCAAAACCATTCACCTGGTTGTTATTAGTATTTTTTTTTTCAGTATTGAAAGGAATATAGCGCTAAAATCCATTTGTTTATATAACAAATTATTTATTCAATAAACAAATGAAAACTGAATTAAAAATATCTCAATATGAGGGAACGTTTTAATATCAATATTTAGCAACAGAAACCAACTGTAAACAGCAATTGCGTTGTTTTGTAAAACTTTCCGTTTTTCCTTGAAGAACTTAATTTTTGTCAAGCATTAGATTACCATTTTTTTATTTTTACCAACAATTTATTTTATCAGCACAATGAATATAGATTTCAGCTATAAGGAAACAAGATAATGAGAATAATTGAAAAAAAAATATGATTGAATAATTTATTTATTTATTTTTCAATGCCTTAACATGAGCATTATTTGATGAAAAAATGGAATATAAAATTTCAAAATTTTTCCAAATGGGATCTTCTCTATATTCTTTCAAAAATAGCTCTAAGAAGTAAAAAATATTCTGGTTTTCAGTTTAGAAATAATCGTTTTTTTTTTTGTTGAGGTAAATAAAGAGTTTGGTTAACATTCATTGTTGACAGATTATTGTTTATCTATGTGTGATTTTAGCATTTTTTATTTCTTCAAATTCATATTTAAAATAATTTTAGTTCAATAATAAATTTTTCATAATAATGCTTCAGCTTCGGTGGACGCGCGTGCACGTGCCACTACCCGTTTTTATCCTAATTTTCACCTCTAAATTGACAATATTCCACAGGCTATCAGTGATCGGTTTTTTGCTGTCAGGTTGGTAATAAATTTTGTTTTGAATGTTGGAAACACTGATTCAATTCGTAATTATGTTATCTGTCACCTGATTATTTAAATTTTTAATATTTGGAAATTCAAAAATAAAATGAAAATTTGATTGAATCGGATATACCTATATCCATTGCCTTACACATTTTTCTCATAGATCGTGAGATCTACGAGTAGAAAATGTAGACATTTTATTATCAGACTTTTAGGAAAGTGCATTTTCCATTCGATACACCTACAACGTGGGCTGATTGTGGCAAATAACTGTTAAAAAAAACTACTCCCCTGGCTAATACCATGACGGTTATTGAATTATATCCAACACATACTTGTCCAATGTATCTCATTACGGGGAAAACAATTGCGAGTGCTCCCTGTAACCAAATAGCAGAATTTTGTTTTGATTCGGCTAGGGGGACCACCTGCAGACTAGTTTCGAGGTTTTTGCCACGTCATCAGTACAGGGTTGGTCACTACAGACAGCTTTTAAGCCATCTGTCCTCCGTCACCAACCGATGTTTTTTATTTTCAAGTGGCTGTATGTTGATTTGAGAAGTTTTTTTCCTTTGTGTTTGTGTTTATTTGTGAAGGTCTTTGAGTGACGCATTTTTTTTTGAAGGATTTTGTAATTTCAGGCAATATATTCTGCCATTTGTAGGTGTCATTCAAACTGAAATATTTGTACCATCTCTCTTTCAACGTGCGTATTATTCTTTCACATATCGCAGCCTTCATGATTCTGTACGTATCGTTGTGATTCATTTCATGTTTTTTCATCAACCCTTGAGATATGCTGTAGTAGAATTCCGTTCATTGAATGGTTTATAGATTTTTTGGACACCGTTTGAACGGTGAACGGTGAATGGTGGAAGGTTGTAGGTGGACGGTGGACGGTGGACGGTGGACGGTGGACGGTGGACGGTGGACGGTGGACGGTGGACGGTAGACGGTGGACGGTGGACGGTGGACGGTGGACGGTGGACGGTGGACGGTGGACGGTGGACGGTGGACGGTGGACGGTGGACGGTGGACGGTGGACGGTGGACGGTGGACGGTGGACGGTGGACGGTGGACGGTGGACGGTGGACGGTGGACGGTGGACGGTGGACGGTGGACGGTGGACGGTGGACGGTGGACGGTGGACGGTGGACGGTGGACGGTGGACGGTGGACGGTGGACGGTGGACGGTGGACGGTGGACGGTGGACGGTGGACGGTGGACGGTGGACGGTGGACGGTGGACGGTGGACGGTGGACGGTGGACGGTGGACGGTGGACGGTGGACGGTGGACGGTGGACGGTGGACGGTGGACGGTGGACGGTGGACGGTGGACGGTGGACGGTGGACGGTGGACGGTGGACGGTGGACGGTGGACGGTGGACGGTGGACGGTGGACGGTGGACGGTGAACGGTGGACGGTGGACGGTGAACGGCGAACGGCGAACGGTGAACGGTGAAAGGTGAACGTTAAACGGTGGACGGTGAACGATGAACGGTAAAAGGTGAACGGTGGACGGTGAACGGTGAACGATGAACGGTGAACGGTGAACGGTGAACGATGAACGATGAACGATGAACGATGAACGATGAACGATGAACGATGAACGATGAACGATGAACGATGAACGGTGAACCGTGAACGGTGAACGATGAACGGTGAACGGTGGACGGTGGACGGTGAACAGTGAACAGTGAACGGTGAACGGTGAACGGTGAACTGAACAATCATTGCTGTTATGACAGAAATTAAAGGAACGGCCTCTTAGTGGACGAAGTCTAGTTTTGAAGAACAGGCATTTTCATTACGATAAAAAAGTTGCATCTTTCTTATCGCTGTCAAAATGACTCACACGTCAAATTTAAGTGGGTCCCTTTCTACAGGAGGTGATTTATCGCTGGTAAAAATTGAAAAATGAACAATCAAGTGAAAAATAAGAGAATGGTTTTTTATTTTGCAAAAAATATTCCAAAAACTGTTTTTGAGATATCCAAAATCCAAAAATCCATAGAAAGCAGAAAATTCTTGAAATTTCTTGAAAAAAAGTCTAACAATACGGAACTATAACGACAATATTTTTCAATTTGAATGTGACAATTGGGATAAAAACAAGTGTGGCCATTGCAGGCGCGTCGTCCGAATCAAAACATGATAAAAAAAATATTTTTTGTACAACTGTCAGAGAAACTTGTCATTTCTACATCTCTATTGATGCCTAAATGTTTACTATTTTTCACTGCCAAAATAATTCACAAAATAATAATGCAATATTACTTTTAGGAATGATTTATTTTTAAAAGAGTCATTCATTAATTGATCATCCATCATAAAACAATTTCATTTATCCGATGAAATATTAAAGGAATAAAAATTTGTTGGTACTATCTAATCACATAATTGTATAAAAATCAACAGAAAATTTTTACCCCCAAATTTGTAATAAACTATTCTTTTATAAATAATAGCTAAAGCTATTACTGAAAAGATTAATAAACGATCCCTGTCGGAAAAGTTGGGAAATTTTGATTTTTGACCATTAATATTAATAATCTAATTTATTCAATAATAAAAAAAATTAATCAAACAATCATATGTCAACTTCAATTGTTTGATTAATTGTCAAAAACGGATATATTGCAACTTAATAAGATTTTTGGAGATCTTCTCCAGGGAATCCAATATTTCATGAAAATAATGATTTTCAAAAAAACATCGCTTCGATAAACAAATTTTCATTTCTCAAAAACGTACTGTGGATAATTATTATCCACTGCTTTTTCTTGCTACATATTGATATTAGTAAACCATTTTTTCAAATCAATATATCACGTTTTTTCATATCATGATTTCTTTTTATTTACTTTACATTTGTTTTTAAACAATAATCATTTTTCATTAATTTTTGCGCTTTATCTTTTTAAATAAAAAAATACTGAGAACAAAAAGAAAATGACAAGTCCAAATTAGCAATAATTTCAAAACCATTCACCTGGTTGTTATTAGTATTTTTTTTCAGTATTGAAAGGAATATAGCGCTAAAATCCATTTGTTTATATAACAAATTATTTATTCAATAAACAAATGAAAACTGAATTAAAAATATCTCAATATGAGGGAACGTTTTAATATCAATATTTAGCAACAGAAACCAACTGTAAACAGCAATTGCGTTGTTTTGTAAAACTTTCCGTTTTTCCTTGAAGAACATAATTTTTGTCAAGCATTAGATTACCATTTTTTTATTTTTACCAACAATTTATTTTATCAGCACAATGAATATAGATTTCAGCTATAAGGAAACAAGATAATGAGAATAATTGAAAAAAAAAATATGATTGAATAATTTATTTATTTATTTTTCAATGCCTTAACATGAGCATTATTTGATGAAAAAATGGAATATAAAATTTCAAAATTTTTCCAAATGGGATCTTCTCTATATTCTTTCAAAAATAGCTCCAAGAAGTAAAAAATATTCTGGTTTTCAGTTCAGAAATAATCGTTTTTTTTTTGTTGAGGTAAATAAAGAGTTTGGTTAACATTCATTGTTGACAGATTATTGTTTATCTATGTGTGATTTTAGCATTTTTTATTTCTTCAAATTCATATTTAAAATAATTTTAGTTCAATAATAAATTTTTCATAATACTGCTTCAGCTTCGGTGGACGCGCGTGCACGTGCCACTACCCGTTTTTATCCTAATTTTCACCTCTAAATTGACAATATTCCACAGGCTATCAGTGATCGGTTTTTTGCTGTCAGGTTGGTAATAAATTTTGTTTTGAATGTTGAAAACACTGATTCAATTCGTAATTATGTTATCTGTCACCTGATTATTTAAATTTTTAATATTTGGAAATTCAAAAATAAAATGAAAATTTGATTGAATCGGATATACCTATATCCATTGCCTTACACATTTTTCTCATAGATCGTGAGATCTACGAGTAGAAAATGTAGACATTTTATTATCAGACTTTTAGGAAAGTGCATTTTCCATTCGATCTGATGATTCTTAGCTATGGATAAGTCTTTGATGATCACACTTACAGAAGTTTTGACCAAATATCCCTCAATGATTGTTTGTCCTCTTTTGTATTTCATGACAGATCTATTAAACTATTTCAGTGTAGAAGAACACATCCATCTATCTGACGACCGTCATAAGATTTGAGTTGATTCTGACTATACCTTGGCCAAAGACAGAATAGACTGGTACAAATTTGACGACAGTTAAGTAAATAGAATGTCTTTCGAATTGGACATTTTGAGGCCCCTGGAGACACCATAAATCCTATTTTACGGTAGAGCAGATCTAAACAATTCGACAGACCAGTTTTTATTCAACTGATTCCAACTCTTCAGATGATGTGGTGTAGCAAATTTTTTCAGGTTTCCCTGCATCTGTTAAAGCAAATGCGCCACCAAATCCATCTAAGCCGCCTCCTTGTGCAGTTTAATTCTTTTTTATAATCATTTACATTGATTACAAACAGACACTGTCTAATAATATGTAAAAGTTGGAGTAATGAAAACAAATATGTACAGCTGTTAGCCTTCAGATACGTACATATATGATATATTAATAAACGTCAAAAATCACTTATATTAGGAATAGTAGGAAGGCATTAGAAATATTCATGAAATGAATTTCGCATGTTCTCAATAAATTGTTAACACTGGTTAATTGTTTATGGTGCTGCTCACATTTTAAATTTTGAAGGTGCCATTTCTCGTATTATTGTTGTAATCAATATTTCAATAAATTCCCAACAAAATTCATGCCTCATAACTCAAAAATATGCATTATGGAAATAAAAAATAAGTTTTTCAGTTCACTAAGTATTGTTTTCTGTGCAACAAGATGTATAATAACTATAACATTTCCTCTTTTGCCATTTGTAGGTGAAATGGATTAATATTCATGCTTTTATCACTTCAGTTTGTTAATTGTTTACTACAGAGCAGAGACAAAAATATGCATCTTGATTTGCATCACGATATCGAGTGGTCTCTACAATCACTTAATGACGACATCAACTCAAATCTCACATCCTGTTGTAAAAATATATATATTAAACAAGTAATGATAATACTCTCGACTGAGAAAATATATTCTGTTGTTTGCAATCGGAAACAAAAGGAAGAGAAGTGACTGTAGACGTAATACGCGCTAATTTGTGAATAAGCGAAAATTGACAAACGTATTGTTTATTCCACGTCACTGCTTTTTCGAATCAGGCATGTTTCTCTTCATAAGACTACATACACATTCCGTGTTTTGAACCTCACTACCAAATATTTTTGGTAAGAGCCACTATGCACTTTTCTTTGGTGAACAATTCACCACTTTTTCACTTCTCTCTTGCTGGTATTTCCCTTTAAATTATTGTATTGAGAACAGCTAGCATATTTATAAATACTGGGAATTTCAAATGTGTTTGTAGCTTGAGAACTGAAATCTGTAGCCATAAAAAGGAATTTTCGTAATCACTGATGCTGTGAGTATTCTTATATCTACCCTTTTGTAGCATTACAATTATTGGTGTCTGTAGTGAATAGGCTACCGTAAATAAATTTTGAAACACCTTAATAGCTGAGGTCAGCCGACCGACATCGACAGTTGGAAAGCATTTATAGATCATTCGCTGGTTTTCTGAACAGCATGGGGGGCACGACAAAAGCATGTACGTAGTACAAATATAAGATAGGACTTCCAGACATTTCAGAAATCTGGTAAGCATCTGAAACCTCGATTTTCAGAAATAAATGTAGGGGAGAATGGGGAGGGTTGAGCCACTTTTTTTCAGCGACCTGGTTTTCTGTCGTGTTTTAGTAATCGCATAAAGTTTTTTACATAGTAATTAACTATTGGTTTTAGTTTTTTAACACAATACCAAGATTATTTAAAAAATTGTTATTTAAGCAATAAATAATGGAATAAAGTACCACATGCACTTGTCTCAAACCTCCTTTATGAAGGGAGGCTTGAGACAAGTAAAGGGAGGTTTGAGGCAAGCGTAGGGAGGCTTGAGACAAGAGTAGTAACGATAAAGTCTCGAGTTAAAATCAAATTTATTAAAGACAGTTAGCAATTGTTTAACCCTTCAACCCTGCAATGATAATAATTAACAAAAAAAATGCACAGACGTACTTGAAAAAAATAAAAGAATACAGCAGTCATCAAAATATTTGCCGAAAAACCTAGAATAAATTTTCATATTTGGAAAAATCGACTGGAAAAGAAAGGGTCCTATGTGTTCTTGCTGTTCCTCCTGTAAAGGAAGGGTTTGGTAACTTAACCAGATCGTCCCTAGGTGCACAACATTCATCGGCAATATCGGGAAAAATAATATTAGATTCCTGGAGGCTTCAGTCTCATGCATAATAAGTCGTATTCGTTGCCATTAATATTTGTGACCTTAGCAACATAATGTCGGAAAGTCTTTTTGGTGGGAAATCGTACAAGAACATGGTCATCCTTACAAACTTCTTGATTCATAAAGCTTTCTTCAGCATTTTCTTTTTCAATCTGATCCTCAATATCGGTTAACTCATCAGAACTCGAAAAATTGAAAGAATCGTTAGATTGTTCAGATTACTCCATGACTATCTCAATCTTCTTTTGTTTAACGGGCACCTGTTTTTCATCTTCTATCAACAATTTTTTTTTTAGTCTTTCCACCCTTTCTTCCTTTTTTTATTTTGCTCTTCCTTTTTTTTGTTCTCTCCTCAAATTCTTTTTCTATTAGGGCTTTTTCGGGAGTGTCCGTTAAAATACGTGTTTTCTCACATTTCCTTCCAGCTTTCTTTTTACGTGGAAGAGCTTTCGGAAATGGCCTTATAACTTCAGGGCTTACAAGTGCATTTGGATTATTTTGGGAAGTACTAGGGACAACTAGTAAATTTTCTGTAGGATGTAGAGCTTCAGATGGATCTGGCCGGTCTGTAATTTCCGAACTGGTAAAATCACTATCTGAAAATACAGCTGGATTGTATGGACAAATACCAGTATGTGAAAATCCACCTACTATATTGGCCGGCGTGAAAGCGCGAACGTAATCACTTGCCACAAGTTCAGGTATTTCTTTTAAGGATATCAGCTGTGCAGGATTGTTGACCATCCAGTTATCTCCCGCTTCATTATAAAACCTTTCAAAAGGCCCGAAAACATTGGTGTCCAAGGGCAGTAACTTATGGCTAGTATGAGGTGGAATGGTCAGTAGCATTACCCCATTTTCTTTACAAATGTTCAGCCCCTTTGGGGAAATATGGCTATCATGGTTGTCTAGTATCAGCAGACACTTGTGATTCTCGTTGACTCGAGAATAGTTGATAAAGTGCTGTAAATATTTTTTTAAATTCTCGTGGATCATCCAACCTGATGGATTAACAGCAGTATCGGCACCAATGGGAAGTCCTCTTGTCATATAATCCTGGATCCTAGCCCTCGGAAAAATTAAAAAGAGAGGAATAGTGTTACCAGACGCACTTATAGTGCATAGAACTGTTACCAGTGATCCTCTTTCACACGATGTTGCCTTTGACACCTGCTTCTGCGATCAGGTGTAATCTGTTCCCTTGTCATGATGGTTTTTAAATTGTCAAAAAATAGCTGCACGGTATATTTATTAAATGCAGTGGCACGTCCTACACTCGTGGCTTCTGGTGTCCTAAGTGATGAGTTACCATGTCTTGACATAAAACCTCTTAGCCAATCACGCGTTGCTCCTCTGTTTTTCTCCCAAGCTGCTGAAATTTTTTTGTTATTTTCAGTTGCAAAGATGTAAGCAAACTTTCTTACTGCGATTGGAGTAAGTCCATAATGTAAGTCAGCGCATTTGAGCAGATATTGAACTAGCAAATATTCTTCTTGATCAGTAAAAATTTGCGAAGAATTAAAGTTTGCTACAAACGATACGATTTCGTTTGATTTAAATTTATGCACGTATTCGTTCTATCAATATTAAATTTTTTGGCGACTGTGCGGATTTTACCATTAGTACTACATATTTCCCGTACTGCAGTTTCCAAAATTTCAGGATCAGTAGGCACTCGGCCTTTCGATTTCCACTTAAAAGGCATCTGCAAAAAAAATTATTATTGTAGATGCTGCAGTGAAAATTTTAGTAGAAGAAACTAAAGATTAAACTACGTTGACCAATACTTTTTTACTTGAAAAAGAAAGAAAACAAAACTGGAAACGAAGTGCAGGTATTTTCAAACCATGATGGGAGGTTTGATCCGTGTCTCAAACCTCCCACATGAAACCTGTTCATCCCTCCCCTCGTACCAGTAGCCACAACATATTACGATTTTCAAGTTGAAACATAACCTAACAAATAATTTAATACATGAAAGTATGTTAAATTATTATGTTATTCGTGTAATTCATTCATATATTTCCAAATATAATAATGTGAATAAAGAATCCTTATACAGTTTGTTTAAAAACTTACATTGTTTAGCCTCAAAAGCAACCTTTCACTATAACTTTCGTAAACGACTTGGATTTGTTGTCAAACTTAGATAGCGTGAAAGAAGCAATGACTAAGCATCCACTAAACGGAAAAGTAAATTCATTCAAGGATACGTTACCAATGAAACATTTATGTCTCAAACCTCGCTCTGGCTTAACCCTTCCCAGTCTCCCCTATTTGAATCAAAGTTTGATTTGGAATATTCAAAACAGAATATTGTTTATACTGGTACAAGATCCGACACCCAGTCATTCTCAAATATTTTAATATTTATGTTATAATTTATAGTATAAATTTAAATTGAAAAAAATATTAATTTGACACTTGAAGTTTGAAACTTGAACTTGTAGTGCTGACTTATGTCACCAGTCAGTTCAACAATATTCAGTATTTTGAACATTTAAAAATAAAATTTAATATCAACGTGACAACAAAAAAAACCATCACCGATAGCCTGTGGAATATTGTCAATTGAAATCAAAAATGTTTTTGGTACAGTTCCGGGAGGTGCAACTTTTTTTAGGAACTTTTCTGTTCTTTGAAAATCTTTATTAAAATTTTGGATATTTTGGCAGCAACATTTTAACTTTTTATTTTTTTCGATGAATAGCACTCGTGAACCAGACTACCATCACGAAAAAATAATACGATACTTCAGCTACAAATTATATATTTATTTGACATCTTGATTCCATTCAATACGTACGGGATTCTTCTCCAAACATATCAAACGTAATCGCTCTCTGACTTAAATTTGTCTCGCCTGAAGATATCGCTACCAAGCCTCATACTGACACCACTTCCCAATAAATTGTAAGTTTAATGTTACTTGAAATTCCGAGTCGTTGGAAAAGCTTGTCAAGAATTAAATTAAAATGTTCAAAGTTCAGTAAATTATGGTAGTGAGCCATAATAAAAGCGACAGAATGGTGATCTCTTCAACCTTCACATGATATATCCTAACTTAAGTTGATTACTTGGATTATTACTGGTTATAACATCCTTGTGATGTATAACTCCTCAGTTGATAGTATGGTGTTTTGCCTAACACCTTCATAAACGTACGAAATGATTACTACATCACCTTAATATCGCGAAAATGGAAATAGACCAAAATGCCATGCTCAGATTAATGAGGTGTTGGAAAAAATCATTCATGTATGTGTTGATATAGAAGTATAACCAAAAAGAAAACGGTATTTTTGGTCACAGGCGACAATATTGAAAGAGAGAAAATGAAAGGAAACTGTTAACCCTGATCTACATGGAGATTCATTCATAACAAAGACTACACTGTGGGGTCCTATTTTACCCCATACGCGAGCGAATCTCAAAAATGAAGCTCAATTCTCGAAACATTGAACGTTCATGTTCTCACAATGTGAATGAGAAAATTTTTACCTTTCAAAGTATACAAACTAAGAAAGAATTAATTGAATGGATATGTATTTTCAGGTACCTCAGTAACATAAAATGAACCAACTATATTACATGTGTTAAATAAATACCATCGACACTTGGCAACTTTTTGTAATCTTGAAATATGCCATAGCAATGAATGTGCTTCCTTTCTTAAAAAAAAAAACAAGCCATTTTTTAAGAAATTTTCACTGGGGGTGCACTGGATGTTCATGAGTAATTTTGTCTATAGTATGAATCCAAACGTATCGTTGCGCCTGATTGGCCATGACTTCACCAGGAAGAAGCACTCAACACTGTCATCAAATTTTGCTTCAATATAAAACGGATTATAGAATAAATTGTGAAAGGAAGAAAAATAACAAAAATGTGTCAAATATAGACCGCCGGTTTCGCAAGCCTACCTCTCTCTGGGCCACTATATACGGCTTCAAATCTTTGAATCAATCTATTTGAATATACGAATGGACGGAGGATCCAACTGCAACCGATAGCGGCCGAAGAACTACGAGCGTCGCTAATGCCACGTGAACCTGTCTTCTGTGAGTTATGTGTTCAGTGTGTTTTATACCATTCTAAGTTTCATTTACGAACAGCAACATGGATATACGAAAGTTCTTTTCTAAGAGAGTAGTGGAGGCGACCAAAAGTGATGTTCCAATAACAACCGCATACAATATACAGAATGCAGTTATTGTTCCTTCTGAAACTGAACCAGAAATACAAAGAAGAAAGTTCTGGAGTAGCAAGAAATGTAGCTGTTTGTATTGCCTCAGGAGTTTGAGCAGATGGTGTGCAAAGGCTAGAATGGATTATTGGCCATATTGTTTCGAATGTCCACGCTGCTGCCGTAAATGCGAAAAAGGCGGAAGAATTATTGAAACAGCAAACCCTTGGGTTAAAACTTTGAAGAAGCATAGAGCAACGGTTGTACATGATTTGATTGCCTTATGCATTGACGTTCACAACGATTTATTGCTCGCACTGCGCACTGCGCTCACATCGCCAGCCAGTTCATTAGCAGCAATGCGTGCTTAATCAATACAAACCAAACTGAATGATTCAAATTAAAGAGACGACGTCGTTTATGCGGAAATGCTTCACGTTATTGGAGATACAGAGAAGAAGAAACTCCATACCGAGTTCAAATCGGCTCTTCGCATATCTCTTCAGATTGATAGAAGTGTAGACCGTGCTAATCAAGACATGAAGTACGTGATTGCAAAGTATGTTAGCAAGGATGAACCTACAGTAGATCGCAGTCGTTTCATAGGAGTATGTCAGCCATAATCGAAAGGTGCAAAAGGATTGCTCGAGACGACTGTCAACACTTGTAAAAATTCTTTTGTTTCACAACCGAATTATTAGTTGGGGTTACACCTGATGGGGAAGCTGCCAATACTGGAAGAGACGATGGCATTTGGAAATTGTTAAAGGACTATCTAGGACACAGACTACTTACTATGTGGTGTTATTGTCATCGATCTGACCTAGCAATGGAATCAGCCTTAGATTTGGTACCTGAAATAAAATTGTGGATGAGCAATCTAACAGGAACTACGAGTTATTTTCGAACCTCTCCTGCAAAACTAAAGAGAATGCAACAGATGTTTCCCGAATATCGGTCATTCCCACCTCATTTTGAAGTGCGATTTGCCCTGGGTGCATCAGAGTTTGGCAAGAATTGGATAAAAACAGATTAACAGCAGTAGGTAAGTTTGGGTGTCACGGGAAACAACACAACACATTATAAACAGTATAAAAAATACAAACATGCACAGAAAAATCACAGTAAATTGTCAATCAAAGAATTTTAAAACTATTAAAATATTATTTAAAATATTTAATATCAATAAAAATATTTTATTTGGAATATTTTCTTTCACTTTGATCTAAAATTTTTAGCCAAGTTTTATAATAAATTTTTCTTGAAAAATTTATATAAATTTTGTTGAAATGGCCACCACGCACGTAGTTGGTTTTATGCTTATAGAAAAAAGTCACTTCACAATGATATTCAAAACTGACAAATAATCGTTCAAGTTTATTTTTGTTGCAGAACTCTCACTTCATAACCAAGATGTTTAGCAGGAAAAATGTCTAGAAATCTTATTACCATCTGTATGTAAATAAGATTTCGCACTCATACCAATTTCTTTCAGTTAACCTTTCAAGTGGTCGCTTACAAATCTAACTTGTAGTCAGAACACTCTTCTTCCAGCAGCAAGGAAATGCCAAAACAGGAACGGGTTTCAGCCAAATAAAACGAGAGAATTTCAGGGTAATACAATTCTCCCGAAATGCTAGCAAGTTGAGTTTCCAGAAATTCTGGCTGAAGATTCGCTGATTTTTTTGAAGACTGCTTCCAGAAACCAAAACGGATTTAATCGGAGTTGAAACTGTTTATTTGCTTTCGTAAAGACAAATAAAAACGGGATTTGTTTCTGGTTTCTGGTTTCTGGAAAATTAAGTGTGATAAAAAAAAGCCGCTTATGCGGTGATAGAAGACAGCAGTTGAGTGCGACAAACCATTTTTTGACGCAGTCACCGATTTAGCTGGTCCAGATAAAAAGGTAGACTAAAATATTTTTAACTATATTTTAAAACAGAAAGATACAATTATACAAGAACTCAGAGAGAAAATCAGTATTTTATATGATCACATTGAACTACTGAACCGGGGTATACACTCAAGTACAGTAGAATCTCCAGCTGAACAAAAACTGCCAGAGATTTTAGCGAGTAAAAAGTCAACAACACAGAACTTACCAGATTCCAACAAAACGGAGATTCCAAAAAAAACTCCTACTCATCCAAACAATAACAAATAGAAAAACCCCGTGGTTAAGTGAGAAGGGATTTCTCGCCGATAAAAGAAAATGAACTGTCTAAATGTGTTTCAGAGGAACAAACAAAAATAAAATTAAATGAGTATATACACTTGAATGATAATACCGAACCTAGGGCAAGTAACAGAAACAAAAATTAGCGTCAACAACGATTGGTTATTGTTGGTTATAACTCAAATGTTGATGTCGAGGAAGTTCCGAAACTTGTATCACTACACGTGTATAGATTGGATTAAAGCACTATCGCTAGTTCTTTCTCAACATTGCTTAAGAAACATTTTCCGAAGGTAATTTGTGAAAGCCTAACACCAAAGTATCCAGACCTGTATACTTCGTATAAAGTTACTATTTTTGCAATTAACTTCAAGACTGCAATGGATCCTAATGTTTGGCCACAGGGGGCATGCGTGAGTCGTTTTTTAGATCTAACGAGGAGGTCACAAATGAAGACATAATATTTCATCCATTTTTGTTTTTGGCCAATGTCCAGTGTATCTATCAGACTAAAATAGACAGTATTCTTTTAGATATACAGGATTTTAATATTAAGGTATTGTGTTTGACAAAGACGTGGTCTTCCGACTGTTCGTTAAAGTCTTACTACTTACATGGCTTTAATTTGACAAGTTACTTCAATAGAACTAAGATGCATGCTATTGATTTAAATTTTTCGGAGTATTGTCTGGAGCAGGATTTTGAAATATGTGGTATATCATGTACACTGAACCATCGACCTTCAATTATATTACGTATTTACAGAACTCTTTCTCCTAAAGGGGATCCAGATGTATTCCTGGAAAAATTGTATGACTTTCTTGAAATTCTTCATAAACCAAATACCAACTTCATTGTGACAGGGGATTTTAATATGGATTCATCAGTGAATTCAGGATATTTTAAAAAAATTATCCAGTATGATGAACTGCTTCAACATGAAGTCACTTGTAAAATGGCCAACCAGAATATCATCTGGAGGTAGGTCCTCAATAATTGACCATATATTCAGTAACAATTTTGATGACGGAGTGTGCCTTATATCCGATAATTGTTTTTCCTGCCATCGATCGATCCTACTTGACTCCGGACTTCCGATAGATGAGTCAAAGTCAATAAACACATTCAAGCGTAATTTTTTCGAGAATACAATAACCTCATTCGAGCTCGATATCAGTAACGAGAACTGGGAGTGTTTTTTTACCATAAAAATGTGAATTGTGCCTTTCAATATTTTTTAAATATTTTCTTGTTCTATTTTGAAAAACATTTTCCCAAAGTTAAACAATACATCATCGAACTAATCAACCTAATTGCAAATGGGTCACTGACAATATTAAGACTTCCAGCAGAAGATTAACTATTTGCCGTGCTTAACACAAAATTGAAAAATAAATTTTCCTCAGGTTTTGATGAGGTACCTCATGTGTTAGTTAAACGTGTTCTTATACACCTTATGGCACCACTTGTCCACCTCATTAATTTATCATTTGCAAATGGAATATTTCCAGAAGCCTTGAAAATTGGTAAAATTAAACCCGTATATAAAAAAGGCGACCAACATGGCTTTGTACAAAATAAATCAACCACAACCTCAATGCACTCCTATGTTCTTAAAGTTATTAAGTGCGTTGATGCTGGCGAGTGCCCTGTTGGGGTATTTTGTGACCTCAGCAGGGCATTCGACTCTATTAGTCACGATATTTTATTGGGCAAACTGTCTCGGTACGGAATCCGTGGTGTCACTCATGAATGGATAAAAATTTTTTAGAGTAAACGTAGTAACCATGTCACTATTGGTAACCATCAATCATCGTGTAGTGAATATTCTGAAATAGGTGTTCCTCAGTCCTGGGACCTACCTTATTTTTACTCTATATCAACGATATTGTGAAGATTTGTAATGGAATTATTGTTTACGCTGATGACACATCAGTCATTGTATCAGATAAGGATGAAAAATGTTTACGTCAGAAATGTAATAATATTTCCTATGATATGATATGATTCGCTTTCGTAATAGACAAAAAGAAGTAAGTGACATTGATTTCGGTGACTCACAATCAGTAGATGGGACCGCTCGATTTCTTGGTTTATATATAAATGGACATATTTCCTGAAAATTGAATTCTCTTCCCTATCAATTCCGTAATTTGAGAACAGTTCTGTCTAATGATCAATTGTTGATGCTCTATTATGCTCAAGTAGACTCCAGACATCGATATGGCATCTGCCTTTGGGGAAGGTCTTCGAGAGCAAATGATGTATTTGTTGCTCAAAAGAGAATACTCCGAGTAATGTTTGGTTTACCGTCTCGACAAAGTTGTGGTGGTGTATTCAAAACTTGTAAAATTTTGACGCTACCATCACTGTTTATCTTTGAAGTTTGTGTTTATGTATTTAGTCATTATAACAGCTTTTCGACCAGATCTAGCATTCATAATCATGACACAAGAATAAAAAATCAGCTGAATATACCTTTTTCTAGGGTCCAAATACCTGAAAATTGTCCTAATTCACTAGGTTCTCTATTATTTAATTGATTACCAGACCATGTAAGAAATAGTCGAACTTTAATACGTTGTAAACAATGTCTTAAACAATTTCTAATTGAAAGAATTATAAAGTCGATCAGGCACTATAACAGTATTTGTAAATCAACTGTGTTCTGTTTGTTATAATTAACTGAATGTTATTACAAATGTTTATTTCTATTTTTAACTTAGATTTAGCGACTACTCCTATACAATATCTGTATCGTCTTTCCGTAGAATGAATTATTATTATTATTATTATGACGAGGCAACAATTTTGAAATTATTCCACATGCGGTCCCCCTGTCCAAATTAAAACAAAATTATACAATTTGGTTACAGGGAGCACTTGCAACTGTTAAATCTTCAATGAACTACATTGCACAAATATCTGTTAGTCATGATTCTATATCCTTCGTGGTATTAGCCAGGGCATTAGTTTTTTTCTGACATTTATTCGCCACAATGAGCCTACCTTGTTGGTGCACATGGGAGTAAAAAAGGTGAAACATCGGTCGGCACGCATATCGATATAAAAAAACTCTGAGGTTTCTGTTCAAATATTTGTATCTATGAAATATTTCCACAATATTAAGGAGAACAAAATTTTGTACTATGATTAATGTAAATCATCTCACGAAATAATATATTGTAATATATTGAAATACTACAGATGTGAAATTACGATATATACATATAATATATAAAAGTTTGTATTAAACTATGTCCTCAAATGCATCCCCTTGCAAATACGGGATGTCAAAAGTAAGAAAAAAAATAGATTGATTATTTTTTCTCCAAAACTCCTTGATGAATAAATATCAAACTTGATACACTAACTTTGATGAAACGAAAGAACACTCTTTTGTCTTATTTCCACTAGATTTTTAATGTTACGACCGGTTTCGGGTTTTATCCCATTATCAAGTATAAAAAGACAAAAGAGTGTTCTTTCGTTTCATAAAAGTGATCATGAATTTCCACAAAATAAACAAGTCATCAATCACACAAATTTGATACACTAAGCCATGATTATCAACGTGATAATTTGATGTTTTGATTTTTAATTTTTGTGAATCACTGGCGTACTTACGATGATATGTCATAACATTCCAGGAGCCTAAAAGTGGCAGGTTTCTGAGATAATTGAGAAAAATTTAAAATATTCTGAATAGCAACGTAAATTCATATGTGTAATAATCGCATAATGCGAATTCCTTGCAACATATCAGAATATTTTTTAACCGCCTGAACATTTTTTAATTTGGAAGAATCGGACAACTCTAGACAACAATTTAATTTTTTTTCGTAGTTTTTTGACACCCTGTATCTCAGAAGGGATGCATTTTATGACATACTTCGATAGAAACTTTTCACCTCGAAATAGGGTGAGAAATCTGTAGTCGGAGTTTGTTGGTCTTATTCTGACTCACCCTGTATATATATATATATATATATATATATATATATATATATATATATATATATATATATATATATATCGCCAGCTATCACAGTGAGGACACACCGTTGACTCAACGTTGTGAGGACCACTGGAAGGAGTGGTGCTAGACGTTTGTCATGGCCTTATCTGTTCTCATTGAGAGTGGGGGAAACTGAGAATCACCAATATACAGTTGAAATAGTCAAGATTTCAGATTTGATTTTCACGAGTATATCGGAACAAAGTGAGGACCGTACTTCCATGATATCATTTTGAGGTCCGTTTATTCATTCACTTGTTCCTACCAAACTGAGGTCTCTGTAAACTGTATATTACTATTATGCGTAGAAAGTGAGGACCACTAAATGTTGCCACGTTTACATATTTCTCTTCGCACATGATCGGCTCAACTATATTTCAATATTTTTCCAATTTGGAGGGTTGTTGAAGGGTAGTTTTCGATTCACAAGGCGTATTCAGCAGGTATAAAATAATTCGTTTCTGTAAAAAAAAACGGGTATTTAAACTGTTTCAAGATTTTTCCACTCCGGAGGGTTGTTGAGGAGTAGTTTTTGGTACACAATTTATTTCACCATATAGAACGTATTCAGCAGGTATATAAAACTAATTTCTGTCAAAATATCTCCAGCAACAGGTATTTCAACTGGTTCAAGATTTTTCTATTTCGTAGGGATGTTGATGGGTTGTATTTGTTTCACAAATAATTTCACCCCGTAGAAAGTATACAGCAGGTATAGAATAATTAATTTCTGTCAAAAAATCCCCAGCATCGGGTATTTCCACAGTTTAAGGATTTTTCTAATTTGTAGGGTTGTTGAGGAGTAGTTTTTGGTTCACAAATTTTTTCACGCCATAGACCGTACTCAGCACTTGTAGAATAATTCATTTATGTCAAAAAATCTCGAGCAACGGGTATATCAACCGTTTCAAATTTTTTTACTTCGGAGGGTTGTTCAGGGGTAGTTCTTGGTTCACCAATCATTTCACTCCATAGAATGTAATCAGTAGGTGTAGAATGTTTCAAGATTTTTCCAATTCGCAGGGTTGTTGAGGGGTAGTTTTTGTCCCAAAATTTTTTTCACCCTATAGAATGTATTCAGCAGGTGTAGAATAATTCATTTCTGACAAAAAATCTTCAGCATCAAGAATTTCAACTGTTTCAAGATTTTTCTACTTCGGAAGGCTGTTGAGGGGTAGTTTTTGGTACACAAATTATGTAACCCTATAGAACGTATTCAGCAGAAATATAGTAATTCATTTCTGTCAAAAAATCTCCAACAACGGGTATTTAACTGTTTCAAGATTTTTTTATTTCGAAGGGATGTTGAGGGGTAGTTTTTGTTTCACAAATAATTTCACCCCGTAAAACGTATTGGGCGGGTATAGAATAATTCATTTCTGTCAAAAAATCTCCAGGAACGCGTATTTCAACTGTTTCAATATTTTTCTAATTTGGAGGGTTGTTGAGGGGTAGTTTTTAGTTCACAAATTATTTCAATTTCCATACCGTATTTAGCTGGTGTAGAATAATTCATTCCTGCCAAAAAATCTCGAGCTAGGGGTATTTCAACTGTTTCAACTTCGAAGGGTTGTTGAGGGGTAGTTTTTGTCACACAATTTTCTTCACCTTATAGAATGTATTCAGCAGGAGTAGAATGATTCATTTCTGTCAAAAAATCTCCAGCAACGGATATTTCAACTGTTTCAAGATTTTTTTACTTTGGAGGGTTGTTGAGGGGTAGTTTTTGGTACACAAATTATTTCACCCCATAAAATGTATTCAGCAGGAATGGAGTAATTTATTTCTGTCAAAAAATCTCCAGCAACGGGAATTCCAACTGTTTCAAGATTTTTCAAATTTGGAGGGCTGTTAAGGGGTAGTTATTGGTACACAAATTATTTCACCCTATAGAACGTATTCAGTAGGTTAAGAATAATTCATTACTGTCAAACAATCTCCAGCAACGGGTATTTCAACTCTTTCAAGATTTTTTTACTTAGGAGGGATGTTGAGGGGTAGTTTCAGCTTCACAAATCATTTTACCCCATAAAACGTATTCAGCAGCTATATAATAATTAATTTCTGGCAAAAAATCTCTATCATCGGGTATTTCAACTATTTCAAGATTTTTCTACTCCGGAGGGTTGTTCAGGGGTAGTTTTTGATGAACAAATTATTTCACCCTATAGAACGTATTCAGCAGGTTCAGAATAATTCATTACTGTCAAAAAATCCCCAGGAACGCGTATTTCAACTGTTTGGAGTTTTTCTAGATATTTCGACTTTGGAGGTTTATTGAGGAGTAGTATTTACTTCACAATTTTTTTCACTGTATAGACCATATTCAACAGGTGTAGACTAATTAATTTCTGTCAAAAAATCTCGAGCAACGGGTATTTCACCTGTTTCAATATTTTTCTAATTTGGAGGGTTGTTGAGGGGTAGTTTTCAGTTCACAAATTATTTTACTCTCCATACCGTATTTGGCTGGTGTACAATAATTCATTTCTGCCAAAAAATCTCGAGCTAGGGGTATTTCAACTGTTTCAAGGTTTTTCTACTTCGAAGGGTTGTTGAGGGGTAGTTTTTGTCACACAATTTTTTTCACCCCATAAAATGTATTCAGCAGGATTAGAATGATTCATTTCTGTCAAAAAATCTCCAGCAACGGATATTTCAACTGTTTCAAGATTTTTTTACTTTGGAGGGTTGTTGAGGTGTAGTTTTTGGTACACAAATTATTTCACCCCATAAAATGTATTCAGCAGGAATGGAGTAATTTATTTCTGTCAAAAAATCTCCAGCAACGGGAATTCCAACTGTTTCAAGATTTTTTAAATTCGGAGGGCTGTTAAGGGGTAATTATTGGTACACAAATTATTTCACCCTATAGAACGTATTCAGTAGGTTAAGAATAATTCATTACTGTCAAACAATCTCCAGCAACGGGTATTTCAACTCTTTCAAGATTTTTTTACTTAGGAGGGATTTTGAGGGGTAGTTTCAGCTTCACAAATCATTTTACCCATAAAACGTATTCAGCAGCTATAGAATAATTAATTTCTGGCAAAAAATCTCTATCATCGGGTATTTCAACTATTTCAAGATTTGTCTACTCCAGAGGGTTGTTCAGGGGTAGTTTTTGATGAACAAATTATTTCACCCTATAGAACGTATTCAGCAGGTTTAGAATAATTCATTACTGTCAAAAAATCCCCAGGAACGCGTATTTCAACTGTTTGGAGTTTTTCTAGATATTTCGACTTTGGAGGTTTATTGAGGAGTAGTTTTTAGTTCACAATTTTTTTCACTGTATAGACCATATTCAACAGGTGTAGACTAATTCATTTCAACAGGCAGAGTAACAGATATGTGTTACTCTGCCTGTTGAAACTTTCTTAAATCATTTCTGTTTATGGTACCTCTTGGTTTTGGGATACCCTTTTGTCGCTTTGGGGAGTGTGAAGGTTCTCATTAGACCTATCTCATGATCCTGAGCATGGAATTGGTTTCACATATTACCAAGGGACTGTATCTTAAGCCTGGTTCTGTGCACTTCGGGTGGAGGTTCTCATTAGACCTTTTCCCGGTTTGTCATATTTCCTTGGGTTTGGATGAACAGAACTATAAATAGATTTACAGATCAATTTGACTAATTGGTCATTCAACAATTTTCAAAACATAGATCAGTGTTTCCAGAAGTTCATGTTCGAAGCCAATTGTCATTGTCAACTTTTGACACAATGTCAATTTCATTCATATTTCATTTAGTTTGACAGTATACTAAGTTCAGCAGACATGTGTTACTCTGCCTGTTGCAACTTTTATCCAACTCAATCCTGGAATAAGGATTTTTTAAAATGTTAATCATATGATGTCCCGTTTTAAATTTTTACATGGTCCTATGGACACATGATATTTTTATGGTATGGCTCTTGTACACCTGACGAGTAATTTTTCAATTTTTCAAAATACACATTATCAAAATTTCTTAAATTAATTTCAATGTCACTTACTTACAGGTACGCACTGATGATGACTTAGTCGAAAGCGCTTTGCTATGATTTTATAAATAAATTTCTGCACGAAATACAAACCTTTTTTTCATCCAATTACATTGGAACGTGCACACAGCTTGACAATTTTCACTTAATTCATTTCTGTCAAAAAATCTCGAGCAACGGGTATTTCACCTGTTTCAATATTTTTCTAATTTGGAGGGTTGTTGAGGGGTAGTTTTCAGTTCACAAATTATTTCACTCTCCATATCGTATTTGGCTGGTGTAGAATAATTCATTTCTGCCAAAAAATCTCGAGCTAGGGGTATTTCAACTGTTTCAAGATTTTTCTACTTGGAAGGGTTGTTGAGGGTTAGTTTTTGTCACACAATTTTTTTCACGCTATAAAATGTATTCAGCAGGAGTAGAATGATTCATTTCTGTCAAAAAATCTCCAGCAACGGGAATTCCAACTGTTTCAAGATTTTTCAAATTCGGAGGGCTGTTAAGGGGTAGTTATTGGTACACAAATTATTTCACCCTATAGAACGTATTCAGTAGGTTTAGAATAATTCATTACTGTCAAAAAATCTTCAGCAACGGGTATTTCAACTTTTCAAGATTTTTCTACTTCGGAGGGATGTTGAGGGGTAGTTTTGGCTTTACAAATCATTTTACCCCATAAAACGTATTCGGCAGGTATAGAATAATTAATTTCTGGCAAAAAATCCAAAGAATAGATTCCTGTCGAAAAACCTTGAGCATCGGTTATTTGAAAATACCATAAGCTAAAATAAAACCATTGCTGCTTTCACACCCGTCCCAATAAACATCAATGATCAGCGTGCCACGATATGTTGCCACATTTTCGGACCTCACTCAGTGCTTACCGTATAATCCCACAAGGGTTGATAATATACACGTATAGAAAATATACGTGCTCAGCAGCGCCTTCAACTGGCGAATCGTCAAACTAAAATATACGATTTTTTCTATCTTTCTACCAAAGTGAGGTCCACCTATTTCATGCGATATTTCAACTACTTAACAGTAGTAAACTCACGAAAAGGAACGAAACACTACATCTGTCTCACTCCGAACGATTTGAAGGTTAATCACTGAACTTGTGCAGAGGATGACCCTCCGCACGGAACAGCAAAAACGTTGTGAGGTCCGTATACGGACCTCACTTTGACATAGTCCTCACAACTTCCGTAGTTTTCGCACAATCGGACCTCACTTTAATACGCTGGGAGAATATATATATTGTGATGATAGATCACCAACGATAATTAGTGTGTAACAATTTTATGCAGTGTAGAGCCCTCTAATGATCATCACATATAGGGGATTGTCATTTGAAATTTAAAAGTGGAAGTAGACAATAGGAAAAGGGGATGAGAGTACCGTCAGCTATTTCAGTTCTCCATACCTTGCCTCAAAACGTTTTTTTACTGTCAACTATCTGTCCTGAAATATGTCCACTAGCATTTTTTGAATAGGATACACTGTATATTATCGCAGATATTGTAAGGAACTATTATTCCACACATTACGTAACTTCACGTTTCAGTTAACGTATGTTTCCTGAACTACTCTCTAGTGTATTTCATCCATTAGCCCTTCAGGAGTCTCAAAATATCATTAATCTCTGTAGTGATCCCTTATGTAGATTAATTATAACACCGTTCTCTGGCGGAATCAATCCTTTGAGAACAAACCAAATTGTTCATTAAATTTTGTAATAGGTAATATACCATGTATCAGCTCAATCGCTGGCAGCATTGTGTGACAAGTTCGTGTGTACTTACTGAAACGTTCCAAGCGTACTTACAGAAGCTTATTTTGAAACAAACTAAGCGAATGGGTTTATGGGAACTAGAGATTCAAGCAGAGAAGAGAATAGCAGATGAAAAGTTGGTACGATATCGTCTAAAGGTAATTATTTTTATAAATACTCGTTATAAATTTTAAAAAGGTCTTGCATATTTCTTATGGAAAATTGTTTACCATGAATTCAGCTGAATTTTTGATATATTGTAATTCTTGTGCTGGCAAATCTCAATTTTCGAAATGGATGTTTTTCTATTTTTTGGGTATTTGCTCATCAAGAGAGAGCTCTCATTTCTGGTTGGGATGGAACTTGAGTGCTTGGCACCAGAACTATACTGACAAATAGTCTCTATTTTATAGTAGGCACCGTCATCTATAATTTTGAATATATTTTTAAGAAAGGTCAAAATAATTGACTCAGAAAATACAGGGTATATTAAAAAAATATATTTCGGGAGATATTGAATTCTAAAATTTCCAAAATTTTTTCGGTCACTGATCAGAGGTCTAAATCATGCGCAAACCGCGCTGGAACACTGCCAGCGGGCAGACACGCGAAATATCTCACCGAGTTCGACGTCTTTCCCAAGAAATGTGCTGATTATGCTGCCGCAGCAGTATCGCCTTACCAACGAGATGTTAACATAATTCTTTCTGTTAGAATCAGTTGTAGTTGAGCACTCGTACAATTCACATTTATTTTCATGTATCTCAGTTTAGTTGTTTTACGAGTTTTGTAATAAAAATAAAATTTTTAAAAAAGGACTTGAGCATTCCAAAAAGTTATTTGGCGCAGTCGATATAAGGATTATCCGGAGTTCCGCGTATCGAACGTGAACTTTTCGTTTCTACGATTGACTGGATATTTCGAACCTTGGTGATTCGTCGTGTGGAGGTGTTGTATTGGCGGCTCTTCGAATATCAAGAAACCGGATCTATCGCAGATACCAATTCCAACCCATCATCAGCGAGACATCGGAATTTGGGACACAAATTGCCCAAATTCACGGAGAGGACTTACACAGTGAAGACAAAAATAGCAGATCTGTTGGTCATCTTCATAGTTAGGCAGGAGATGCTCATAGTCGCTTTTATATTTATGTGAGTACAATTTTATGGAAAAATTATTGATTAGTTTTGAAAATTTGAATATTAGCAATCCTTTAGCTGACTCTCTTTCCCAATTACCTTTTTCAAATACGAATTCTACACCCATCATGACAACCCCAACCTTCAAACCAGAGTACCTACAGTGTGTCCCCGAATTCGATGGAAATCCCAACGAATTGAATAGATATATTTCAACAAGTGAATCTTTAATCGCACATTTTTTTGATAAAGTAAACACAACTAATTTCCAAAATACCTTTTTATTAAATTCCATTATCTCTAAATTGAAAGGCAATGCTAAATTAGTAATAAATATTCAAAATATCGCTTCATGGGACGAACTAAAGTCCACATTGATTCGAAATTTTGCAGATCAAAGGGATGAAGCCCGTCTCAACAGAGATTTAGTAATGCTGAGACAAGCTCCCAATGAAAAACCCCAACAATTTTTCGACAAATGTCTGAATATTCTCAATCTTTTATGCAGTTACGCCGATGTACACGAAAGTACGGCAGAGGCAAAAACTCTAAAACGAAACCTTTACCAAGATCTAGCATTGAAAACATTTTTAGCAGGGCTAAAAGAGCCCCTAGGTACAACTATACGCTGTATGAAACCATGCAGTTTGAGTGAAGCTTTACAATTTGTCACTAGAGAAGACAATATACAATATTTTCAGAGTTTCTCTAATAGAACCTACCCAAAAGCTCAATCACCACAAATTCAGAGGTTTCAAATAGCACAACAAAGACCTAATAATGTACAGTATTCACCTTTTAATTCTCAAACACAAAACAGTCAATTTAGACAAAACACATTTCCTTCGCGACCGATCAACATCCAAACAAGACCGATCAATCAACCACAACGATTTTTTACGAACGCCCAAGTTTTCAAACAGCCTGAAAACAAAAATGTGTTCAAACCTAACCCTAACCAGACCTTTCCTAAACCAACACCTATGAGCGTCACAACTAGAAATACTGCAAATTTTGCTAGACCCTCAACTTCATATCAACATCAAAATCAGCCATTTAGGCCCACGCCTATGAGTGTTTCAACAAAAAATACCAATAATTTTGAGAAACCCCAAAGAAATTTTATATCGGAAGAACTATTCAATACTGAAATTGATCAAGACAATGTCAATCATTATCAAACAGATCAATTACCCAATCAAGTAAATATCGATCAGTATTATTTCGAAAACAGTGATCAAAATTTTGAGAGATTCGAAGAAATACAAGATGTTGATGTGAACGCTGAAAATTTTTTAGAAATGCCTCAAGAACACGACAATACATAGAACCTCAAATAATTTCTTTCAATACTACTGATTCAAGCGAGCTATCTTATATTATATTTCCTGAATTCAATGTAAAAATTTTGATAGATTCTGGATCAACAAAATCGTTCATCGACCCAGAAATAGCTTTTAAATTCTTCCCAGATCTTGTAAAGAGTGAACCTTTTATAGTGTCTACAGTTTTTCAAAAATCAGCGCATAAATTCAGTGCTTTGATACCTGCTTCAAAAATTTTCAAATTGCCTGAAAACAAATACCTCAAATTTTATCTTTTTAAATTTCATAATGTGTTCGATGGGCTTATCGGGCTCGATAACTTGAAATATTTACAAGCTAATATTGATTTTAACGAAGGATATTTAGTAACTCCGCAAACTAAAATTCAACTTCTGTTTCAACCAACGAAAAAAGAGCTCAATCTCATTACCGTGAACCCTAGAACCCAACAAGTTATCAAAATCAGAACCTCTATACCAAATGGAGAAATTATAATTCCCCACCAAAAAATTCACAATTGTGAGATACCCGAAAGTCTCACTATTGCAAAAAATGGTGAAGCTTTCACAACAATATTGAATAACACTACTACACGAGTGACCCTAGACTTCTCAAAACCAATATTAGTTGAAAAATTTGATAGAGAAGAGATTCAGAGTTTTGATTTGAATTGTATTGATGACAGTCCACAACAAAATTTTGACCTCCAAAATATTAGAACCGATCATCTCAATGATGAAGAAAGGATGTCAATACTTAATCTTTGCAATGAATATTCCGATATATTTTACCATGAGGATATGCCTCTAACCTTCACCAATAGGATAAAACATCAAATAAGGACAACTGATGAAATTCCCGTTTATTCTAGACCATATCGATATCCCTTTATTTATAGAGAAGAAGTCGAAAAGCAAATACAAAAAATGTTAGATTCCAAAATAATTCAGCCTAGTAGCTCACCTTGGTCCTCCCCAATTTGGGTTGTGCCAAAGAAGCTGGACGCTTCTGGTAAGCAGAAATGGCGAGTGGTTATCGATTATAGGCAATTAAATAATAAAACAGTGGACGATAAGTACCCTTTGCCCAACATAACTGACCTGTTGGACAAGCTTGGTAGGTGCCAATATTTTTCAACTCTCGATTTGGCGAGTGGCTTCCACCAAATTGAGATGGCCAAGGAAGATATAGAAAAAACAGCATTTACTACCGAGAATGGGCACTACGAATTCTTGCGAATGCCGTTCGGGCTGAAAAACGCTCCGGCATCGTTCCAAAGAGTGATGGACAATATCCTCAGAGGTATCCAAAACGAGCAATGTCTCGTGTACCTCGACGATATCATTATATTTTCTACATCTCTCCAGGAACATATTGAACGTCTGAGGAACGTATTTCAGAGGCTCAGAGAATCGAACTTCAAAATCCAAATGGATAAATCTGAGTTCCTGAGAAAGGAGGTTGCCTACCTAGGTCATGTAGTAACTCCTCAAGGGGTAAAACCCAACCCAGACAAGATCAAAGCCATCAAACAGTTTCCCATACCGAAAACACCAAAACAGATAAAAGGATTCCTAGGCCTTCTAGGCTACTATCGCAAATTCATCAATAATTTTGCGAAAATAACCAAACCTATGACCAAATGCTTGAAAAAAGGTGCCAAAATAACCCACGATCAAGAGTTCATTACTTGTTTCGAAACTTGTAAGAATTTATTGATAAATGAACCAATCTTGCAGTATCCCGACCTATCAAAACCGTTTAACTTGACAACAGATGCGAGTAATGTAGCCTTAGGCGCTATACTCTCACAAGGGCCTATTGGGAGCGACTTACCAATAGCGTATGCATCCCGCACCCTCAATGAGACCGAACAGAAATACTCTGTCATAGAAAAAGAACTCCTTTCTATAGTGTGGTCAACTAAATACTTTAGACCCTATTTATACGGCAGGAGGTTCAACATTATTACCGATCACAAACCATTACAATGGCTTTTTTCGCTGAAAGATCCCAGCTCAAAGTTAACCCGCTGGCGCATAAAACTAGACGAATATGACTACAATATTATCTACAAGAAAGGAACGCTGAATACTAACGCAGACGCCCTTTCTAGAATTGAAATACACACCAAAGAAACAGACCCTTTTTGGAATCAAATAGACGAAATTTTAAGAGAGACGGACCACTACAACAAAAATCAAAAAACCCTATTCCAAAACCCCAACAATCCCAATCATGATAACTCTTCAGTAGATCTCTACACTGAAACTATCCTGTTACCACCGGAAGAATCAGAAAACACCAGAAATGACGAAGACAACGTTTCGACCCAAGTTCAGCCAGAACCAGGACCTTCCAGAACCTTTCTAGAAACTATCCATTTACCACCAGAAGAATCAGAAAACGTAGAAAATACAGAAAATACAGAAAACACCTGTAATGACGAAGACAACTTTTCGACCCAAGTTCAACCAGATCCAGAACTTTCCAGAAACACTGAACCCTCAAATGACCTAGAACAACCACAAACAACTGACCATACTGAGAGAGAACACCAAGACGACCCCAACAGAAATATGGATGACAATGACCAGACTATTCAATCCAATGCTGAAGATAATCCAATTTTTGAAATACCAATAATAGAAACAGCAGTTAACTATGGATTGAATCAAATAATAATCAGTTCGGTATTGCATTCACCTTGTAAACCAAGAATCAAAATTCTTTTCGGAAAAAAGAAACGTATCCTCGTTCAATTTTCAAAAAACAACTTCGAAAAAGATGTTATTGATTTTGTAAAAAGTTACATTAATCCTGAAACTCAATATTACCTGTATTTCGAAAACCCCGAACTCTACGAAACTTTCTCAATAGTCCTTCAACAATACTTCAAATTCTCTTCTTTAAAACTGAAGAAGTTTACGAAAAAACTCATTGACGTTACTAACGATACTGACAAAGAAGAAACCATAAAAAATTACCACGAAGGAAAGACCAACCACAGAGGAATAGACGAAACACTTCAACGCATTAAAGAAAAATATTACTGGCCATTTATGAAAAATTCGATACAAACCTTCATAAACGATTGTGAAGTTTGCCAACAAAGTAAATACGAACGACACCCTGTAAACATCAAAATGAATGTCACTCCCACTTCCACGAAACCTTTTAAAATCATACATATGGATACCTTTACCATAGAACAAAATAAATTCTTGACCATTATTGATAGTTTTTCGAAATATGCTCAGGCATATCACCTCAACTCTTTATCAAGTACAGAGATAGTCGATCATCTGATCCAGTTCTTCTCACATCACGGTGTCCCCGAGCAAATTATCGTCGACAACGGCACTGAATTTAAAAATTCTGTAATCACGGAATTACTCGGCCTGCATAAAATCAAAATACACTTTTGTTCACCAAATCACCCCCAATCGAATGGAGCTATTGAACGTTTCCACTCGACTATAATTGAACATGTAAGAATTCTCAACACCAGAGGTTTCCTGAAAACTCCGGTTAAAATGAAAATGGTGTACGCGATCCTCGCCTACAATCATTCGTTACACTCTGTAACGAATCGCAAACCGATTGACGTTATTAATGGTCATATCAGCAGCAATGACCCATTTAATTTGGAAATTGAAAAAATTTTAATCAATGACTATATAAACGATCATAAAGAAAAATCTAAATTGATCTACTCTAAAATTAACGAAGATTTAATGAAAGAAAAAGAAAAACGCATCGAAAATGTCAATAAGACTCGTGACGATCCCGAAATATATCAACCAAATCAAAAAGTATTTCAGAAAATCCGTAAAAGGCAAAAAACCGCTAATAAGTTCAAGAAATCCACCAAACTAAAGTCAGTAAATATTCAGCAAAAAACGGTAGCTACTAATAATCAAGAAAAAATCCACATGGATAATTTGAAACGTCCCCTGAAAAAGACTTTCATATTCAATAATTGACTATCGATTCATATTTTTTCAGCTCACCAGGCATCTTCGGATCGCCGGAGGTAAAAATTAGAAATTTAGATGCGAACCCTGGTATAACCCCACTCAAACTAGGGACAGCAAAAATTCAAGAAAGCTCCTACAAACTAATTCACTACTATGATCTACAACCCATACTTTCAGAGGTAAATTTGTTAGATAACCAGGCTCAAAAATTATTACTAACGATAAATAAAAATGCACTGTACCTAAATGACTCCTCAAATTATGTCAAAATCCTGAATTTCGCAAAAGAAAAAGTGGCATACAAATTAACCGAAGTTTTACCCCATCCCAATAGAATCAAACGCGGCCTAATAGATGGATTGGGATCAATTTTCAAAGCTATCTCGGGAAATCTAGATGCAAATGATGGAGAACGATATGAAAAACTGATCGAACAGCTGGAAAACAATCAAAAAGAATTAGCATTGAATATCAAAATGAGAAATTCCCTCTCTATTGAAGTAATCAATAAATTTAATAACACCGTTCAGAAAATAAGCCACAACGAAAAACTAATTGAATCCAAAATGAACCAAATTGCTAAAATTATTGAAGGTCAAGTATATCGAGAAAACTCAATGTATATAAAAAATGTTTTTATTGAAATAATTAGCTTGTATGAAATGATTTTCTCAATAATGCAAGACATTGAAAACTCTATTATGTTTTCGAGATTAGGGATGATGCACCCTAGTATAATGAAAACTTCTGAATTTTTCTCCGAACTTGTGTACTTACAAAACAAACTCAATAAAAACCAGCTACCTCTAGAGGTTACCCCAGAAAATGTACTTCTATTGGAGAAAATTGTGAAAATAGAAAGCTATACACTCAATAACAGAATTATATATATTTTGAATATACCAATCACTTTTCCATTCGAATTCGATTTATTCCACTTGTATTCCACTCCTATTCCTGAAAAGAGTCAATTCAAGGTTATCGTATCAAAAAACAAATTTTTGGCAATCAATAAATTGTACTACGCATATTCGAACGACCGCTGCAAGAAAGTTATGCCTCAATCATACCTGTGTGATGAAATGAAACCCCAAGAACTTCGAGAAGAGAACCCCTGTGAAGTCCAACTTCTGAGCCTGAAAAACACCTCTACATGTCAGCAAACGTACGTTCTTGTGAATCACCCTATATTCCAAAGACTTGGAGAATCCAACCAATGGGTAACCATGCTGCCAGAGGAAGAAAAAATAAAAATAAGCTGCTACAACCAAGAAGAAATCGTATTAATCAAGGGTACAAACCTATTCGAGATTCCAGTGGGATGCCAAATAACTACATCGTTCTGCAACATCAGTAACCAGGAACATTTCACCCATCCAGGACAAGCAATATTATTTCCAAAAATCGATACCAATGAATACGAAATGCCTAAAGTGAACCTCAAGATTTCTTTAGAAGACATAGAATTGGATGATCTACAAAATATTAAGAGGATGATAGCTGATAATCAACCGAACTTGTCCTTCGGCGTAATGTCACATACCCCTAGCATATGGACAATGCTTTTGTATGGACTTGGAATTATATTGATTGGGTTTATCGGATACAAGAGAACCAGATCAAGATGGTGCAACAACAAGAAGAAAGAAAACGAGCAACCACCACTAAACCTTGCAGATGTTCAAATCCCTCGCTAACCCTGTGGATTTGAATCTTCGAGGGGAGGAAATATCTCACCGAGTTCGACGTCTTTCCCAAGAAATGTGCTGATTATGCTGCCGCAGCAGTATCGCCTTACCAACGAGATGTTAACATAATTCTTTCTGTTAGAATCAGTTGTAGTTGAGCACTCGTACAATTCACATTTATTTTCATGTATCTCAGTTTAGTTGTTTTACGAGTTTTGTAATAAAAATAAAATTTTTAAAAAAGGACTTGAGCATTCCAAAAAGTTATTTCGCGGTAACCTGGAGAATCAAACCAGTGCCTCCCAAACAAATGTAACTGAAAGGATACCGCACACTTTAATAGGGAAAGTGGTCCCCTGTCGAATCAGCTGAATTTTTAATATGTTGTAGTCGTAGTTATTCCAAACAAAAAGTCCAATGGGCACAACTTTTTCTTTAGGCTAGTTTTGGAGCTAGAGGCCCTTGAAAACCTTCATTTGTTCTACATTGCTTTACAATACAAAACGTTATTTTTGATAATCATCAGTATTCTGATTAATCAAGATGTAAAAATTCATTATTATGAAATACTTTTTCAAGTATTGTTCTTTGGAGTTGTTACATTTGGTCAATTATACAGTGTGTTCCAGCTACTTACAATTTCTAAAGTTCAGTAATTCGAAAATGGTTACAAATCGCCTTAGGGATCTACAATCAAAAACTCTGTATGAATTTTATTCTACGCCGTTTTCTACATCACAAAGTTGAAAACTATACCGAGTGTTCGTTTTAAAAGAAAGCGATAGTTAAATTCGAAAAGTTCCGTATTGAAAAATATTTTTTGACAATCCTGTATAATTTGAAGGCATGAGAAAGAACAAGAAATATTAAAAATATGTCAATAAAATAGCCGTAGAAATTTTTTTTTCTGAATCTATCATTGTAACGTCAGGGATTTTTATATTTGCGAATAGACTTATTTCGATTCAGAGACAAATAATAGTAGTACAGAGGTGAGTGAAGCCAACGCAGAGTTATAACTAATATTTCATTTTAATTTAATGCGTTCCGCCATCCAACCCTATTTTTTTCGTATTGCCCTGTATATGAGGCAATAAATTCTTGTTCTGGATCCTGCTGTCTGGTTAACTTTCGTTTTTATTTCGATATCACAACAGTATTCGGGAAATTGAACTTTGACGCATTATGAAAATATTATAGTTGAGATCCGTTTTGAAAACTGTTCAATCATTTTCATGAATAGGGTACTGAATAATATGAAAACATTGCATGCCTTCACTACAGAAAAAAAACAAAAATGTTTCCATTGAGCAATGTTTTGATTTTTTGTGACTTCATGTCAATGTGAAGTTGAATATGGCGTATAATTTTGCAGTGAGATTCAAATGTTAAGAGTGTGAATACAATGGAGGACGAAGAAACCGATGAAATTAATAAACCCCAATCTCATGAACAAGATAAAAGGCAGGATTTGAGGAAATTGTTATTAGAATTTGACGACAGTATTGATATTCCAGGTCTATGGAGAATGAGAGTATAATTTCGTCATCAAAATACTATTAAATAACAACTGTGAATCAACTACAATGTCAGTTTTTTTGATCGTATCAATATGTTCCAAAAGTAAATTATTATTAGGGTTAATTCGACGATGCTTCATTAGCGTCAACGATACTAGGTTCGAAAGGTACGTTAAATGTAACATATAATATATTGCGTTATAGCCAATCATTGTCTCCATATTATACTCATGCTAAATGTGTGAATGGAGGCTCAGTTGACCCGCCAGGAGGAGTTTCTCCATCATGCTCCTGGAGCATCAATAATATAATCGAATATAAATTAATTAGATATATTTTTATAACATCCTCCTTGAGTTTCATCATCAACTAGAACTACTAGTTTGTTCATACCAGATGGAACACACTGTATAATTGACCATCTATAATGACACCAACGAGAAATACTTCTGATACTATCTTATATTGATGAATGTTCAGATCTTGATTACTCAGAATAGTAAAAATTATTCAGGGTTACTTTTTTTGTTGTTTAACAATAGAGAAAAGATTTGAATTTTCAACGCACTCTAGCGTCAAAACTAGCCTATAGAAAAAGTTATGCCCCTTGGACTTTTTGTTTGGAATGACTTGGACTACAACATATCAAAAATTCAGCCGATTCGACAGAGGGCCACTTTCCCTATAAAAGTGTGCGGTGTCCAATTTAAACAATTTTTGAATGATCCCAACACGAAAACTCTTGGTATTTATTGTTACATTATGTTCAATATAACAACCCATTTTCTCAACCGCTCCAATTTCGGAAACCACTTGTATGTGATGATCAATATGTTTATGACTAGGATCAGCTAGTTGTAAAGAGGGTCGCCAAGGTAATTATAATCGTATTACTCTAGAATGATATAACAATATCACTTTGTTATGTCACTTTTTTCTCTCAAATCTCGATAACCTGGCAATGGGTTACCAAGTCTTTTTCCTCAGAATTGCTCCAAATTCCTCTTCCACAACCAAACGAGTCCGTGAAAATATCCGCAACTTTGATACCTGATAGAATGTGTAAACTTCAATTTAACTCCTTAAAAAAATCAAATATTTTCAAGATTTCTGTGGTAACTATTGAAAGCTGTATCTATAGTTTGTTTTTAAAACTTGAACCATTCTATCTAGAAAGTACTACCAGTTATGGAAGATGCAGATATTTTCACGGATTTGTTTGGCTGTGAGATGCCAAAATTCATTACGAGGAATTCTGAGGAAAATGATTCGACAACTCATTATAAGATTGGTTCAACAGTGACTTCAATTGTTATCGCTGTTCCTCGTTATCATCATTTCAGATTAAGTCTTTCACCCAAACTGATGTCAATTGCATTCAAAAATATATTACAAAATATCTATATGGAAATATTCCTAATATCAGTAAGGAGACTGAAAAAAGCATCTGACTCCTTTGCCAGGATGTTGGAATTGAGAAAATTTTCAGTTTCTGTGAGCTCATTTGAAATACTTATTGTGATATAATTATTAAGACACCACCTGTATTAACCTCAAATCGAATTATTTGGATTCTCTTTGGTTATTGGCATCTCAGTTTGCCAAAGTTTTGTTGGTAAACCTAAACCTCAAATCTAGAGCAGTAAAAGCGATCTCGTGGCATTGGTATATGATATAACGTTACACGCCGAACAACTTACCTTATGCTCAGACATTCACAGCGAGTTACGCCCTCCGATTTCCATTAAGGAGTCGTAAATTAAGGTGTTACTCCAAATGGGTATACAAAACTAACATGACAGGCCTAAATGAATTATTGTAGGATCAGAATGATATATTGATACATCTAGAATATATCCAACGAGAATATACTATTGTTTTAGTGGCCGATTTGAGTGTATTTATGACTGGAATTATTGCATTCCCATAACATGGATATTAAAACAAAAATTGTCATAGTCGTATTGCATTAAAAAATCTCAAGTAATGGTTCTCGCACGAGATAATATACAGTGCGGCTTTTAATAGTCCCACCCCCTGTTAACTTCTAAACGTTTCGACCTATAAACATAATAAAATCTATTTTGAAGTTTTACCGATACTTCTTTTTCAGATTAAAGACATAGTGAGTGCTCAAAAGGGGGCGCGGGGGGCACATCTCCTTGAAGTTTTTAAATGGCATGGAGGGTCAAGTGTTACATCGTTGGAAACATAAATCAATTCTCTTTTCAACCATCTGAATATTATCGAATTTCGTGAAAAGATTTTTCCAAATTTGAGGTTTTTGTCTTTCGGAATTTTCAAGTTGATCTGCATCGTCATCTTTCGAGTACTTGCAATGCATATTTTCTCAAAAAGTAGTATCAGAATACCCTTAAAAATATTTTCGGTCCCATTGTTCTACATCAAACCGGTCAATTTCATCAAGGTATGAGTACCATTCAGATACTTTATTTCGAACACGAATCAAAGAAAATATATCAACGAAATAAAAGAAAATAGATGATTGAAAAGGTAATTTAATTAATTTTTCAACGATGTGACACTTGTCCACCCATGCAATTTAAAAATTTAGAGGGAATGTGCCCCTCGCGGGTACCCATTGCAATCAATGACCATTTCTTTAATTTCCAAAAGAAGTATTATTGAAACTCTCCGAACATTTTTTTTTCCATGTTTTTACGTGAAACCGTCCAACAGTTAACAGAGATGGGTACTTTTAAAAGCTGCACTGTTTAACCTAAGATAAAGAAATTAATTCAACAGAGCCATCATACGTTTTTGCAAGACATGGAATAAATAAAAACTTTAGGCGATCTCAAATACTATTAACAAAAAATTTTCAGAGGGAGTGGAAAAAATGTCCGACATGCTGAGCTGTAGAAATTATACGAGAAGAACGTGAAGAAACTAAAACCAAGACAAGGGAAATTTTGATCAGAAGTTTGACAACAAGGATCATAGAACTGAATCGAAAATTGAAGAGTTTTCAATTGTAATAATGCCCCAAAATGAAGAGTGAAAATCTTCTTGACCATATCGATGATGTCGTAGGAAAGGTAATTTTAAATGTATTATCACTATTTTCGAATAGATCTGAACCAAGTATTATTAGTAGCAATACTTCAAAATTTTCGGGTTATACATCCATAACTTGTTGCATAATCACAAAAATTGTCAGTTCAACAATTAATTCTGACACGATTTGTTATTGTGCAATTGAGTAAAACAAAACATCGGACGGCAATCGCTACTTAAATAAATATTTGGGCAGTTCTTTGTGATTAAAACAAGGCAAAATTAAAACAATCATTCATATTGAACTAATTGTTTTAGACCGTAAGTGTGATATAATTTGGTGGAATCGTTTTATCGAGAGGTACAAAGAAATGCCAAAATATACAGATTATCCCATTCATTATTTTGAATCCGATGTCACGTGATCGAGAAAAAAAGCTCACTGGGTAAAATAATATCAGAAAAAGCTGCACCAATTTCGAGTTCTAAAATATTCCCTGGCCAAAACCTCGTGGGCCACCCTGTATTTATTTGATTTTTCAATGAAAACTAGATATAATTGAAAAAATCAACTACCTGAATGAAAATTTGAATTTTCACAATATCTATCAGATGTAGTCCAATGTCCAGCGTGGCTTTAGCTGGATAAGTAGTTGTTTCTTCTGACAAATATTTCAAAAAAATCATTTTCAATTTCAATAGAAAATTTTTCCCCTTTTCAACATGAATACCTCCCAAGAGTTTATCTTGAACGATGGAAAATGGCGACTAAAGTTTGTCTTTCAGCCGCAGATGATTCCACAACTAATTTTATGATAATCCTGTTCATATTTCCAAACAAAAATCAAAATGCCATATCCATGGCAGGTTTATGTCAAATAATAACTTAAGTTTGTCTTTCAGCCGCAAATGATACCACAACTAATTTTATGATCATCCTGTTCATATTTTCAAACAAAAATCAAAATGCCATTTCCATGGCAGGTTTTTGACAAAATTCTGAAAGACCATAATTACTACACTGGTGCATTTCGCAGATATACGCATACGCAGTGTAACTTTGCCTACAAAAAGTCTTCCGTGGTGCCGATCGTTTCCCATAATTTATCAGCCATCTTATTATTCGAGATATAGCAAAGAGGGAACGAGTCAGCTTGTTGTCTGCGAACAAAAAAAATACATATTTTTTACTCAGTATGACGCAACACAGACATCAAGTTCAGATTCATTCATTCCTTTCGTTTTATGGGCATAAGTTTGGACCATTTGGACTTTGACAGTGCGCGATTTGGAAATATCCAAACGCGAATATGCGCATCTGCTGGCTGCCCAGTACGAATTACTCAACAGCGGCTACTTATTCAATTTCAAATAGTGCCATACACAGCCAACTCAAGAAAGAGGTTATAAAACCAAAAACTGTAAGGCAGCTATATTTTTTAAAGAACAAGAAAGAAACCTAGAAGATCACATGTTAAAATGCATTAAACTATTTTATGAACTGAATATAGTGATGGTAAGGTAAGAGTTTTTGGAAAGCAGCCAATTGGTTGATATTTAAAAATATTCAAATATCGACCAATGGGAGCCGGATTTGCAATTAACATGAACTTAGTAGCACTAAAATTTCCAGAAGTAAATGAGTTGAAGCATGATTTTAACGGAAAATTGCAAATAGCAGGAAAATGATTTTATCAATAGAATAACATCCTGATAAAAAGGAAGCAAAAAGTTCTCCAACATCTTGGAAGCCTTGCAAACAAAATACAAAATTCCTACTGGCGAATTGCAACGAGAAGTGACACCTGATGCGCAAATAGCATCAACCTGCAAAGAATCCCTAATTCGCAGATAGCATCGGACATGACCGGTAGGTACGAGAGATTTCTACGAGGGTTTGTGAGGGATTATCACTATTATTATAACCATTATTATTGAAGGTTCTATAATAACAAGTACTCGTATGAAAGGTAATTAAGAAGGAAAACAACAAATACAGGAAAATAGCGGGCAGGTGAAAAAAACTTAAAATGACGTTTGTACCATAACTAGTTAATTCTGAGGTCTTTAGTTTGACGAGTTCCTGTAAACTACTAGTAATGAACTGAGCTGACTTTGAAGTCCGAATTTTATTACTCCGACTTCAAAGTAGGAAATTCCGACTTGGAAGTCGTAATTTTGGAGTTTCAACTCGATATTTCAGTTCTTTTGCTTTATACAAGTCACACATTGTTAATCTTCTTCAGTGTGACGAAAGTTATTTTTGTTTACTGAGTATTAACAATCTAATTGAACTATAGTCGTTTCGACGTAGGCTTATTATGGCAAATACTTGTCATAAAACAACTACCCCGTTGGCTAATACCACGACAGGTATTGCATTATATCTGACAGATACAATGCGCAATTACAATATTTGCACAATTACAATATATGCACCATTAAAAGTGCTCCATGTAACCAACATGTAACCAAGTTCAAGAATTTTTGCCAGAGAGTATCAAATAAATGAAATAGTAAAAAGGACAATATCGAAATACCCTTCTCTCCGAATATTTCCACCATGTGGAAAATATGAGTCACACATTTGACAGAAAATAACTACTTCCCTGGCTAATATTACAACGGATACTGAACTACATCACGACAGATATTTGTGAAACGATCCTTCAAGAAGACCCAATAGAACACTGTCAGCTGACAGACATGGCGGTCTTGGGGGGACATAAAAGCATTTGAGATTTGATGAATTAATTATCACAATGATGCAAAGAATGTTTTCCTAGGAAATCACTTTTCGCAGAAAATTGATCAGAAAGATTCACGTGGCCTTATGGAAAATGGGTCCCATGGGTTTGTTTTTGTTCATTTTGGTTTGTTTGTCCCCCTATGACATCGTTCTGCAACTGTCATATTACGTCACTGACAGTGCTCTATTGCGAATGCTTATTCTATTCAAACAGTAGAAATATTTGGGAGAAGAGTACTTCGACGTTTTTTATTGTTTAAAAAAATTGTTGTTTAAAATTGTTTTTTCCGTTAACCTGCTGTCGTCCCCTTACGAACGGCAGCCCTCAAAAGTGAAACTTGTGCGAGCCAAGGATTAACGAGGTTTTACCTTTTAAATTGCGATTCCTTACACTTATTGTACTACTTCATTTATTTGATACTCTCTGGCAAAAGTTCTTGAACTCTGCTCACTTCCTGGAGTCTTTGCTGCCGAGAAGTGATTTTTGGTTTTTCCCGCGTGTGGCGCTGTGACTGACTTCACTATAAATCGCTGCTTTATTTGTGAGAAAATATTAGTTTAACAGAGGATTATAATTTATAGGGCTGGGGCAGGACGACTCTAATGTTGTTTGACTTACCCTCACATTGACGAGAGGCAAGAACCTCGAAACGCGTCTGCAAGTGGTCTTCTTGTAAGAACGTTGCCAAAATATCTGTCAGATATAGTTCAACGTCCACCGTGGTATTATTCTGGAAAGTAGTTGTTTTTTGATAGATATTTGCCTTATATTGGAAATATTTGGAGAGAAGGTAACTTCGACATTGTCGATTTTACTATTTTATTTATTTGATACTCTCCGTCAAAAATTTTTGAAATCTGTTCACTTCCTGGACTCTCTACTACCGGGAGAGTGCTTTTCGGATTATCTCCGCGGGTGGCGCTGCGACTAATTCAACTGTAAGTCGCTAGCTTCGTTTATGAGGAAATATTAGTTTTACAGTTGATTATAATAATTCATTGGGCTGGAGCAGGACGACTCTAATGTTTTCCGACAGGTTGTCTTTCCCAGCCAAACGAAGGATAATCTACTGTTTAATAGGCATTGCACAAATATCTGTCAGTTGTAGTTCAATGTCCGTCGTGGTATGAACCGGGTAATTAGTTGTTTTGTGTCAGACGTTTGCCTAATATTTTTCACATGGTGGAAATATTTGAAATATTCTGCTAGGTTATATCGAGTTCTTGTAATTGTGACCTCTGCAATGATGAATGTTGAACAAGAATCTGTTAGATTTAATGCAATACCCGTCGTGGTATTAGCCAAGAAAGTGGTTGTTTTATGGCAGGTATTTTTCATATATAATAAGCCAACGTCGGTGTATTTGAGATTGAGAAGGATGAAACATCGAGACTATGGTTAATAAACAATCTCCCAAAAACTCTGAGCTTTGCGCTCCTATATAAATCTCTCAACCCGGAGATTTGGAGTGCTTCTTACTCTGCCCACAAGGTGGAACAGACTAGACCCAGCATCATCGCGCGAGGCTAGAGCAGCCAAATAGTCCGAATGATGAGTTGATTCGAATAGGGAACAGACGGCTTCAGAGCTGTCTGTGTTGACCTACCCGCATCTCGAAACTCATCTGCATGTGGTGTCTGAATCGAAACAAAATTCTGCTTGTTTGTTGCAGGAAGCACTTGTAATTTTCTCCTCTGCAATGATGAACATTGCATGAGTATCTGTTAGATATGATGCAATACCCGTCTTTGTATTAGCCAGGGGAGTAGTTGTTCTATTGAGACAGGTATTTGCTATAATGAGCCTGCATCAGTGCAATTTAGAGTAAAAAAGTGTAACATCAGTAGAAAAGACTATCGTTCAATTAGATTGTTGATGTCAGAATTTCCGACTTTTAAGTCGGAAAAATAAAATTCCGACCCTAAAGTAGGAACTTCCGAGTTTGAAGTGGAAATAGTCGGAATTTCCGAGTTTTAAGTCGAAATTTCCGACTTTGAAGTCGGAAAAATAAAATTTCGAACTTAAAGTCGGAAATTCTGTGTTTGAAGTCGGAAAAATAAAAAAACTATGTGGTCTGTGGATGCTTTCGTACATTTCAGTTTTCCCTTAATTATGCGCAATTACCCCTCTCTCTTCTATCCATATGCAAAATAATATTATATTTATGAGAGAAAAAAAGTTCAATAATGTGAAAGAAAAAGATACGCCATCCTTTCTCGAAAGCTCGAAAAAAGTTAACGATTTATTTCGAATACATATAAATCAATTGAATAAAGCTTTTCAGCAATGCGAATGTTCCTCACTACGTTAAAACTATCCAAAAACTTTTTCCGAAATAACTCATGTTTCTCGTGAAATGAAGTAATACAAAACCTCTTCACCATTTTATCAGACTGACGAAATTCGAAGAAGTTTATATTGGAATTGAATATTCGATAAGGCGCGCGAACCTATTTCTTAAATGAGGTTTTGAATTGAGTTGTTGAACAAATTAGATGTTGTGTTTTCTTGGTCAATTAATTTTCTTTCTCTGCAGGAATACGGTGCATGTGTGTATAACGGATGTGAAAGAAAAGCCAAACAATGAACTTCAAAATGTGTTATTGATGATTAAATGATCATAACTGAATAAAATTATTATGGAAACAGAACTGGAGATACGCAAAAAATAACACAAGTTTGAATACTTTTGAGTACTCAATTATTTCTCAAAAAAATATTGATGATGGGAGAGCAATATATTGCCGAAACACAGGGAGACATTGACAAAGAGTGAGAAATGCGAGAAAACGAAGTATGTATTGAGAGTAAGATTAAATAACTGTGAGAGCGTGTGAGAGTGAGAGAACTAGATAGTGAAAAAGAAAGAAGTTGAGAAGTTGGTGGGAAAAAGTGGAATGAACTGACCGTTGAAAATGAAAAGGGATTAGACCGCGTGAAATATTGGCTAGGTAAGAACATTTCAACCGTAAACAAATATGAGACCATATTCATAACTGAGCAATAATTATACCGGTTTATCCTACATCAATGAAATTTATTTTCATACCAAAGTATATTACACCCCTTCTGCAGCATAGGAGGTATTTTACCAATCTGAAAATTGAGAATCATCTACAAATGTCTAGTAGAATCTATGTTATCATACCGATTAACAATATAAGGAGGACTATATGAGAATCAATTAAGTGGCACCAAGTTGTACCAAAACACATTTCAAATATATTTTTGGAAAGAAAACTTGGATGAACTCTCTATACTAGCGTTTGCAATGGAAACAAAAGGATTATAGGTACATGATGAATTCAGACAAATTTATGTACAAAAATCCACTATTATACATACCAATGACTTACCAATACAAAACAAGAACACAAAACACAGCACCTATACAAGTTCTTAAACCCTACAGTATCATTCTTTCAAAGCTTAATTTTATACAAAAGACCAAAACTTGTCAATTTTGTACCAGTTGAAATGAAAGAGTATAATAGTTTGGAATTGTTCATAAAAGAATAGAAAATGGGAGAATAGGGATGTACGGTTCTGAGCAATCGACTTTGCGTATGCCAATGATGAAATGTATTTACTAATATGATCACAGTTTTTTAGTTCCTGAGATTTCAGTCAAAAGAATGAAATGCTACATAACATAATGAAAAAACAATTAAAATAGTATCGGTAATTATTGAACCTACCTAAAACCAGATACACTTTGCTCGTTGACAGTGAAATGTCAGAGATTCACCACAAGGCTTTCAGAATGACGATCTTGACAGAACTGTTCACAACTTCAAAACAAGTACGTCTTTTTCAGATTGACATGCCAAAAAGACAAAAAAAGTAATAAATGAAATGAAGTAATGAATGAATATTTCATTAAGAATAGTACCAGAAGTGGAAATCACTAAACCAAACACGTACTTGCTGGAGGACTTGGAAGGGCGACCAATCAGCGGCACTTTCTACGAACAGGAATGACAAAAAACGAATATTTCCGATGTCCATCTAGTGGCTGGTTTTCAACAGCACGTACGTAAAATAGATCATTTTTCCGTTAAATTGGGAGCTTTTCGTCCCTCTCCGGCTAGCTGCAACACATTTCAAACAGTGAACCAGCGATACGAGAGTCAGTCCATCATCATGCTTGGTGGAGTGCATTTTGAGTCTAACGATCCGATGTCCGATTACGAGTCGATGTCTCTGTGACTGGTGTCTGCAGAGAACGATACTTTGACACCATCAGCATCAGCAGAGTGGAGAGAAAGTGTTGCTGATTTGGAACGTGTTTGTGACATGTTTAGGGACGCCATCAGGAAGGAACGATTCCGCGTGTGCAGCGCCACCTAGGAGTTCCAAAACACGCACATTTTGTCTGTGCAATGCGGAATGAGTTTTGCATGAAATTTCTTGCCTGCAGTAAGACTTGTGGCACAATCCTACACCATCTTCTTCAGCCTGTCTTTCAGCATGTTTGAATTCGTGGTGGCCATTAATTGGCTTCACACTAGCTGAGCTGATCCGAATGTGACCGACAAGACCGTCCAAATCGATCTCGATTGGAGCGATGTCATGGATTTTGAACTACACACTTATGGAGAGAGTGTCACAGTGCGAGTTTCCAAAGATAATGACACCTACTTTTTTACTTGAAGGAACTTGAAATTCAGGAAAGCCTGCATTTGGATGCCAAATTGTTCGCGGAAAGATTTGAATATTGATATTGATTGAATATGAACTTTCGTCAATATTTTCTTGATAAATTAACTAGTGCCAAAGTTCTTACTAGAAGCAATGATTTGACAATTAGCGAGGATATAAATTTGTGTACCTACTATATCATCCAAAGATGATAAACATGTATGTTTCCGAGAATATCTATTTTATTAATGAAACAGAGGTGGCATTTTTATTTCAGTATGCATAGAGAGAGGCAGCAGTACGAGGCAAGACTCGAGATGCTCCGAAGCTGGACTTCGTCATTTTCACCGAGGGAATTGGCCAGAGCTGGTTTCACGTACACCGACACGAATGACGTTGTCTTGTGTCGTGTGTGTGGTGTTGAAGGCTTCCAATGGCAGCCAAATGACAATCCACTGGCTGACCATACCGAATGGAAACCAAATTGTGAATTTGTTCGTAATTATCGCCACAGCAACAACAATCAGACATCAGTGGTGGCGGTAGAACCGACAGATGGCGTTGATATACCTCCATAACGAAGGCCGATGAAAGATGACACTTCACCGACAGTGGGCGCTGAGATAGTAATGCGACGAGTGATAGATGACAGCAACCTGATAGTTGACACTAAGCCCATAGCTGATGGTAGTGCAGAATCACCACAGAACACTACAATGATATGTCGTGTTTGTTTTATGTCTGTGTTGTTTCTACCTTGTAGACACTCGGTGTGCTGCTCACGATGTGCAGGTCTGCTCGACACATGCGCAGTATGTAGAGCACCATGTGTAATTTATTAAATATATATATATATATATATATATATATAAACAGAAGAGGAAAATTTAATGGACACGCCCTCTATTATATGCATAAGCAACCGTAGACACGTGTTTCGAGCTTGCTCAAGGCTCTCATCAGTACGGTGAAAACAAGTGTAAAGATGTGCAACACTTGATTGCAGGTGAAACAACAAACAAACGGAGTCAACAATAGGAAGCCAATCGCACATTTGTGGTTTCAGTCGAAACAACTCGCGTTTGCAAGGAATGAATCGACGTCACCACGGAGGCAACTATAGCTACCTACGTGAACATCCGGGTCCAAGGAATAAAGTAAGAAAAAGATGTGCTTTCGAGGGGAACAGTAATAAACAGAAGAGGAAAATTTAATGGACACGCCCTCTATTATATGCATAAGCAACCGTAGACACGTGTTTCGAGCTTGCTCAAGGATCTCATCAGTACGGTGAAAACAAGTGTAAAGATGTGCAACAACAACCAAGTGTAAAGATGGGCAACACTTGATTGCATATATATATATATATATATATATATATATATATATATATATAACTTAACAGATTTCTGATGTAATTATGTAATTTTTGAAATGTTATTTCGGAGGTCATTTCTTGGAGATAGGAAAAGAGGTGAGGGGTTCGTAATTTTTTGATGATCTTCCTAATAATATCAGAAATAAACAAAAGTTGATATCGTAAAAATCTGCTATGTTTAAATATCTCGTGAACAAAATAAGACAATAAACTTCTGATGCAAACGCATCGTTTGTTCTATTTCGCAACACGTTGCCTTCTTTCTATTCAACCAACTCACTACCTTTCACCGTTTCCAAAATACTCATTATCATTTCTTAAATGATCGATCGAATTTTCCATCCCCTATGGTAACAGTCTCAAATCAACCACCATAATCTGAACTAGTTCATATAACTTGCGGCATCGTCAGAACTTTACGATAATAAGTAAATATCGGTAAAAAAATATATTTATTTTTAATGAAAATTTGCTTGCATTAAGTACTTTTTGAGAATTCGGAAATGAAAAGGAATATGAGAGAAAGCGACTCATGTATGAAATATTTTATCAAACTTTTTTTATCCATTGCAAATATTGAAAAAATTGCAATTTGGCTTGATATGTTATGCCTCAACTGTTTGGGTTACTGAGTTGAAAGGGGTGAAATGTTAATGAAAAAATAAGTATTCAAAGTGTCCAGTTAATTACGGAAAGAAATCAAACACTGACTAGCTCAATGTGCGTTGGGGTGAGTAAGATGGCAATGAATAATCTTTCTAGTAACTCCTGATATAGTTTAATCGAAATAATAGTTAGTGCTTATATTTTAGACATCAACGGTGAACTAGATGTATAAAGAATTACCTGAAGGGCTAATCATATATTATTACAGATTTTAAAATGTTGGAGATCAATTCTGTCAAATTATCTGCAGATTTAAATCTACATGTAACGTTATGAATCTTATTCAATATATACCCTCTTGTGAGGTTGTGAAGCAGTGTATGTTCAGAACAAAACAATGATATATTATAACATATGAACAGTGTTCGTTTAAACGATAATAGTATTGAGTTACCGCCAAATAGGTACGTTTGAAAGAAAATAATATTTGATATATTGATAAGCTTGAGGCTCTTCTGTGGTGGCAGAAAGGATGGCCAACTCCAATAGAATATTTAAGTATGGGTATCTCTTACCGGAACATCCTAACTCTTACTACTTGCTTGAGTTACAGGGGGTCTACAACTACCCTCTTAGCGTGGTATATGGATCAGCTCCAGTATAAAATATATTCAAAGAGGTTAAGGATCTTTGATATCACTGTATCACACATATTTCCATTGAGGAGACATGAGGAAGATGCGGTGAGAATAGAAGCCCTGTAATAAAAGTTATTTATAGTGACAAGTTCACTGGAGTCCTGAATTAGGTTTCGATTACTTAGTTTGTTTCATCTACCTACTCGAGAGGTTTTATGGGCTTGAAAGAATTGGCTGACGGGTAATTCCTGAAATATAATCCCCTATTTGAGGGTATTTCTCATTTTCGTCCAACTGTTCCCAAATTCGTCAATACGAAATTAATTGCACCCTTCACATGGATTATGGACATCAAGTGGAATTTCAGTCGCAACCACGCCAACGACTTCTTTTTGTAGAATTGCACGAGGATCACTTGCCTCGTACTTTGCCAGCCCGGAAATTGTGCTCTAAATGTCATCAAAAACAGCGGGAAACGTCCCAAGAGAAATAAGCAGGATTTCAATTAAAATTCGCAGTAAACACATTATGAATGTGAGGTAAATCATTGAAAGTAAATCTAACACTCTGACGAGAAACAACCGACGAGTATTACACAATCTCGTTATTCGTTATGTTGAAAGTTTCGAATCGTCAGGAGCAGATCTACCAGCTGACGTGCTTCAAAATGTGTCATACAAACAAATGCTATAAAGCAAAAGTGTTGTCAACTACACCTTCTTTTTGGGGCACAAGTTATGTGAAACTATGTAAATGTGAGGATAACGCTAAATTCACAATAATTTGATGAATTTAAAGTGGTTTCAGAATGAATTTTGAGAGACTACTAAAAAGTAACCAGCTATTTAACTACAAACGCTGTTGCTTCAGCATCGCTAAAATACGGCCACAACCACTTGAGCGAATCGATGGCTGGACGTTTTCTGATATCGTTTGATTTTAAGAGTGAAAAAGAAGGCACCAATAGCAATGAAACATTATTAGAATATGCAACATGAAAGATTTCATGATAAAGATAGGTCTTATAGGTCCCTAAATGAAATTCAAATGCAGATTCATAGAAAATAGGCTATAATCGCTGGTATACAGGGTGAGATACCTTGAACATAACTGATACGACATCAGGAATTATTTTCTATGAAAATAACACGTAACAATTCTCCTCAACTCTCAAGAGATTTAGCCGTAAATCTCTTCTGGGTTATGTTCTTGAGACGTACAAAAAAAGAAACTATATCCAACTATTAAAACTCACAAACTTTCAAAACCCTTGGTTGCAAGTAAGGTTTGAAACGCATAACAACAAATCGCCTCGAGTTTGTTATTCCAGCAAATAAAATTTTTGCAAGGCAACGCATGACAACAAATTGCCTCGAGTTTGTTGTTCTTACAAGCATTAAAAAAAACAACGAGGCTTGAAACGCATGACAACACATCGCTTCAAGTTTGTTGTTCTAGCAAACATTAACAAAACAAAAAAAAAACAGTTCAACGACATTTAAAACCCTTGGTCCCAAGTAAGGCTTGAAACGCATGACAACAAATCGCCTCGAGTTGTTGTTCTCGAAAGCAATAAAAAAACACAAGGCTTGAAACGCACGACAAAAAATCACCTCGAGTTTGTTGTTCTCGCAAGCAATAAAAAAAAAACAAATAGACTTGACAACAAAATGCCTCAAGTTTGTTGTTCTAGCAAACATTAACATTAACAACAAAAACACACCTAGCTATTACTAACTTCTATCGAACCAGTCGAGAATTCAACTAACAATAGCACACTCGAGAGATACACTTATACCGAGGGTACTTACAAGAAGTTCTTCCAGAAGTACTACCTTGAACAGAACAGGTAGGTTTTTGTTATGGGCCTGAAACCAAACTAGTACCTACATAAGAAAACCAAATGCTCTTTCGGCCACTCACAACAGAATACTGATGGGCGGTACTAACACAAGGGTATTCACTACAGGAGGCATCAGAAATAATGAACTCCAATGACCTCCCTGTAATATCAACTACAAATCAAACAGTGATGTTACTGCCATCAAACTGAAAAAATATTCACACATAAAGACACCAAATATTTTTCCAGCCACTGGCTGGAACCATACCAAGTCCAAATCGCTTTAGGCATACCATTTGTCTTTGATTGGATTTTTTCCAGACTCTGTGGAATTTTTAGCACGATTGTTTGGAGTGGTTTTGATGGAGTGTCCAAAGTGCACTCCAGACCTGGAAAGGATATCAGGCACGACGTGCTCTTTGCCTTTGCGGTGTATCATTACAAAATTGAATTGTTGAAAGTGGTCAGTCCAGCGGGCAAGACGACCCGAGGGTTCCTTCAATTTGTGAAGCCATGTCAAACTGTGATGGCCGCGACCACCTGAAACGTGTAGTCTTCCAAATAGGGGCGGAGCTTCTCAACAGAAAATAAAACAGCAAGACATTCGTTCTCAACCGTACTATAATTTTTTCCTTGTTTTGTCAACGATCTACTCACATAACAAATTACGTGCTCACCGTCTTTGAATTTCTACGATAAAACGCCCACAATACCATACGCAGGGCAGGTCAAAACAGGGGCGAATACCAAAGCATTTTTAATACATTGAAAAGATTTTTGGCACTCGTCTGTCCAGATTCACTTTTTGAAAGATGTGCAGTTATTGGGGCGACAAGGGTAGAACAATCTGCTATGAAATGACGATACCACGATGCAATCCCAATCAATCGTCCAAAATCGAAAGTCCTCCAACTCCTTGAATGAGACAATGAAAAATAATATCAGCTACAAATACCAATCCTCACACAATAGATGAAGGAAAAAAATAAAAATATTAGTAGACTGCAGTAAATATTCTACCTCTCATTCCGCTGTCCCTGTATATGATGTAGATGAATCTAGGAAAAAAGCCCAATTGAAAAAAACGCAAAGAAAACAAACGCACAGAAAAAAGCTCAATGTTGCATAAGCCCACAAGAAATATCTACACGTGATATCGTTGGAAGCATTCTGAGACACAATCAGCTGATTTTAGGAGTGAAGGAGAAGGTACTAATAGCAATGAAACATTATGACAATATGCAACATGAAAGATTACATGATACAGGTAGGTCTCATAGGTTCCTAAGTGAAATTTAAAAGCAGATTTATTGAAAATAGGCTATTATTGCTGGTGTACAGGGTGAGATACCTTGAGCATAACTTATACGACATCAGGAATTATTTTCTATGAAAATAAAACGTAACAATTTCAATCAGTTCAGTCTTCTTGCCACCTTGGAGACTGGCAAATCATCGGATTTCCAAAGCTCGGTTTTTCAATGTATATCAGTTCTCTGAATTACAGGATTCTCCGTTATGGGTGAACCAGAAGAAAAAGGTCTTCGAGAAAATTTCCAAAGTGCTTCATTTCTGCGGTGACCACATTCTCAAATTCCATTCTATTTTCATTTCAACTGCTTTCCTGCACACACTTCAGAGCAAAACAAAACATTCCTCATATCTTAATTTGTTCCTTCAGTGAACTCACATGTAATATTTAGTAATTCCATATTCCTCATTAGCATTTTTATTGTCTTTGACTCTCTCTGTCTATTTCAGTACTGTTCAATATTAGTCTTTATTTTATTTCTATTGATTTCATTATCTCCTACATACCTGTATTTCAAAGTGATTATGGATACAACAAATTTAAAAAACTTCAACAACCTAATTCTGTTTCCATACAGTACATCATGACGTTAGGTTTCATTCTGAAATAATGATGACATCTCACAAATATGATGAATAAGAGCATGTCTAATTGATATTACGTTATATTAACGCTGTTTGGTAGACATTTCAAAGGAAATTTCTCTGTTTCACGCTTGTTTAGTGTAATTAGATATATGCTGGTAACAAGACTTGGTATTCTCCAACTATGTGTTTGATCGACTGGAGAAGTTAGATGTTTCATTGTTCGAAGCACTAATTTCTGATACTAATTCCATCAAAGGCATCCTCCCAAAGTTTCGTTTATCTAATTATCATGTTTCCCACTTTCAAAGTTACGATGAATTTGATTGAAGTGTGACCCTTTTTGGATTACGAATATTTATACAACAATTCGAAAAACTTGAATAACTGATGTTGGTATTTTGGAAACACAAATATTCTTCAGTAACATGAATAATAATAATAATAATAAAATATAGTTTTCTACTCTCCTTGTCGACAAATTGAATAAAGTTAAAAATTATTGAATTGAAAAATATAGAAAAATATAGATTTAAGTTTTAAACTTACTACTCAGATAAATAAACATACCGACTAGTCCAGTAACCTAGTTCATCCTATGTTGCATCAAATGATTGTAGTAGTTGTGACAGAGCTGACAAATCCAAATTTTCGACCACGGCAACCCCATGGATCACTTTTGAATATTCCAAAAAATATAAAATTTTTGTACTTTTTTTGGTTGCCAATTCTAACCATGGAGGAGCATGTTTTTGACAAAGACTCTAGTAGTATGTCTATACAACTACGGTGTCAAACGGCGGGAGTGAAAGTGCGTTCATCACCCTCGCCTCCGAGTTCTTGGGGTTGGGAGTGGTTCTGCAGGGAAGGAGTGTTTTTACTTCCGTCGTTTGACGCCGTAGTTGTATAGAATTGGGTAATTGGAATCGGCGTCCGCCGTTTAGTCGCGCTCGATTTGAAGACGCTGGCACTGGTGAGACTCCGGCGGTTGACGACGCCAATAAAGCGGTGAGCTGGTATTGCGCGCGATTAGCGGCGGGATATCAAAGAAAAGTTGGTCATGTTTTTCGTTGGGTTTGTTTACGTAAGCGGAGTGCAATAAAAGATGAGTATTGCGTCAGGCGGAGTACACGTGTGATTGAGACGTAATCCGTGAAAAAATGTAGTCAAGAGCGTGAAAACCATAACGGAAACGAATATGTTGGTGCCGTGTTCAATTTAATTGAAGGTTATTCGGCTGACTTGAAACAGAAAACATTTCTCGGAATCAAATGAGAGACGCAATACTGCGAGATGTCTTAAGGTTATTCGTGTGTCACGTAGCTTTATCGAGTAAAATGAACAAATGACTTCCAAGAATTTGGTTCCTCTTCGTCATGTGGTGTGTCTTTGTCATGTCAAGAATCGAAATAAAATGCAAAATGGAGTAAAAAAACATTTATGATTTGCTCGAAATTTATACATCAGTACCACGGAATATAATAATAATAGCCGTCCTCTACCCGCACAGGCAATGCCTTTGGGTGCACTCTATGAGTGTTAATGAGGAAGAATTATTATTATTATTAAAAATGATATGAGTATTTTCATTTTCATTAGCAATTGCGTCTCTTTTTCTAATTGAGGTCAGGAACTTGTAGAATGACTCGCCGAATTGGTATAACAGCGCAAAACAAAGAATTGAGACAGGAACTTGTCATGGTCGTCAACATCTGTATTCGGGGCACAGTAGACGTCATTTGAGCGGTCGTCACCTCTGTCGGCGATGCTAGTAGCATCACACGAGTGTCTTCGGAAATGTTATTGTGAAAGACTTTTTTCAGTTTGTATGCATCAGCATTTGGTGAAATTTCGGCCTTTAGCACGGCAAATATCCATCGTTCATGAGATCTTGCGATGCCTCGTAAAATTACATAGCCTGTCAACAGGACAGTAGTTTGGAGTACACTGATAAACATTGCGCCTGTCACATGAATATATGAGAAAATACGCACATATTTGCTCCCCTTCAGTCAGGGATGAAATTAGGGGTGCACTATTCATACGAGAATGTACACTGTAGAAATCAAAAATCGACGTGTCTCGGCGATTTTCCTAACAAAAGTCCCGTAACGAGTTAGATAGGGGGGTAACACTTATGATGCGCACTTATATACTTTCGAAAGCGCTTGAAAGCCCGTATTTTGCGCTCATATTCAGCCACTTAACACCTTAACATTTTTAGATTGTCTAGATGACGCTGTTCAAAGTGTCTGGGGGAGGACAGCTCGAACGGTAGAGCGCGTGGGTCATCGATATCAAAGCCAAGCAACGTGATGCGAAGTTATGGAATTTTACCAATTAATCGCTGCTGCTGCCTGCGGGTGGTTTACTACCATATCAGTTGATTCGAGACCCATGACCACACCGTAAAGCATTGTCTTAACGCGTCAATTTCGCTGGATGCTGCGGTGGTATGATGGAGGCACAACGGAGACTTTCTCAAATACTGAAACAGACACTGTGCTGTTGGTGGTGGCCGGCATATTGACTACATGGGGTTTTTTTGGAGGTGAATGTGTCCACATTCCTCATAAGGAAATCATATTTGTGGCTTTGACATAGACCAAGTTGGCATCTGCGATGGGCTAGGGTACTTTTGCGAGGGACTCCGCCAAGTCGATACACCCGGCGGAATATGGCACTTTCCAATCTTCCACAGGGACGTTCCAAATAATAATAACTTTCAGCAATAGTAAGTGTAAGTATATCTGAATAGTTCCTCGACAACAGTATCTCCAGCGAGTTCGTTGACTGAATAGGCGAGCAGCCTAATTTTCGTTGTCGTCGAGCTCGTCTACATCGTGGATATTGACATTGACATCTACCGTTATTTCAGGCATATTTTCGCAAGACTGGTCATTGAATGTTCCGCAGACGAGTGAACACTGTAAAGCTGCTTTCCTGCTGCTGCAAGCATTTCGGCTACCCTTCTTGCAACTGCAAGAAATCATAATCAGTAGGTTTGAGTGGGCTTCTTCCCTTGACATCATCTTTCGAGGAAGGCCTTGGGCTGTAGCAACCCATGCCATCCCGCTGGTCAACTAGGAAGAGGGACAGCATCATAAGGAGCACAGCATCAAGATCATCTCAACAGACAGAGTTATTGTATCAAATCACTTATGATATTAGGTTCACACAAATCTTCATAAGGTTCCAATTCATTAGGTGTCAATAACATGCTCCTTCATGGTCAAAATGGAACAAAACCAAGAAAGTGCAACAATTTAACAGTTTTTGGAATATTAAAAAGTGATCGGGGGCTGCAGAGGTCAAAAACTTGGATTTTGCATCTCAGTCAATTCTTTCGAATTTGAAACAATATTCTGTCAAGATAAAAACGTCAAAAACTTAGGAGGAAAAATAGGCAATTTATTTGCCTGAGGCACTTATTTCACAACAACAACATTTGATTTATTTATGAGTATATTCATCATAATAATTTATTATTCTGTAATTTTGTTTATGTCAACTTACTATTATTAGGTTCAATAAGCAAGATTATGTGAACTGACTGATCGAATAAATCATCAGGTGAGAATTATAGTGTTCTATATCCCTGTATTACAGTTTCGAGATAACCAAATTCCAAAGTTTGAGATTTTGCCGTCAGTGTGGACAAATCTGTAACAATGAACTGTCCGTATGCTTTTGTGATGCAGAAATCTGGCTATTTAGGTATAGGAACATGATATATCAATTCGAAGGGAATTTTCATCTTTCAGGATATTTCATAATATACAGGATGTTCCATTTAAAAAAAACGCACTTTCAACCCTTTTCGTATCAGTAAGATCATGAATTTTGAACGACCCTGTATAACGCAGAACAAACTTCTCTATACAGAATCATGATTAACTAAACATGATCTTGATGAACTAAACACAAAATTGCAACTTCCTAAGAATCCAAATACCGCAGAAATAAACATTCAATTCGAGCTATGTTTTGGATAAAAAATATGGAAAATAACCAATATCTCAAAAACCGTTAGAGATAGGGATAGGGAGTATGAGGCAGAAATAATCAGAAAGGAATGACAAGTTCAAAAATGTGGTAATATACAGGGTGGCCCATTTGAAATAACAAAGATGGTGCTACTTTCTGGTACGCTGCATTGCTGAAAATTTTAGATCGATAGACCAAGAGCAACTACTTGAGAAACCAAATTTTCAGAATGATCCTATGTCCCGTTCTCCGTAAACGTCTAAGGTACCATCGACCGTGACCCACCCTGTATATAACTCATTATTGATGAAAAATGTAAATAGAACACTATAATAATTCTCAGCTGACTAAATAATACCAAGTGTGCTTGTTTTATGAGAAGGCTACTGAATTGGGACATCTTGAATTTCTACCCTGGAATCTGAAGTAAAGCTGAGTGGAAAAAAATATATGGTCAAATTAGGTTGACATCATAAATTATTAAACAGGGAAAGGTGTATAACGTGATTGTAGGCGAGTAGAAACAATTTTGTAATCTGGTCAGTGTGGTCTGCAGAATTATTCGACCCTTCCGCCACTTCAAAGCTACTTTGCTTCTTTTTGAGGTAGGTCCATACTCAACCATAAATTTTAGAAGAGGAAGAGAAATATTTCAACAGTAAAACAGTTTACAAATTGACAAAGCGATGGAAGGAAACAGGAAAGCAAGAAATTGCATTAAATATTGAGGTAACACACTTCAAACGAATTATATGAATTGTGTTCTTGATTCTCAGGATTGTTGAATTCATTTTGGTATACCGTGTGTTCGCGGAAGGTAACTCGTCCTCATAACCTTTTTGCTTCTCCAGATATTGAATGAAGTCAGGAGGATCTAAACCTGCATTTTTGACAGGTGACTTAGCATCATGCAATTTCTGGTTTCACCGGAAGTGAGAAAAACTTTTGATTTTCCATTTCGAAATTAATTTTGTGAATTAGATGGCTACCCAGATTACACAGGACATCCTATGGATATCCATTTTATGTCCAATTCAGGTCGGAATATCATTGGTTCTGCAATGGATATTCATGGGATATCCCTCAGAGTAATAAAAGACATAGAGATGCCCTGCCTGTACCTACACAAATACCTGTTTTGAAGTGAACATGAACTATTTTTTCCTATATAATTTGTAGGCAAAGGGGTGACGGGTGGTGATATGTTATGGCCAGTTTGTTTACATTTAGAGTAAGAAGGGTCCTAATACAAACAAAGAACGAAAACTTGATCCGAATGAAATGAGCGGGCATACACGAAACTACTCGAATGAATACGGATTCAACATGTATAAGGCCCTCGCTTGTAAACAAACAAAGTTATGTTGACTTCAAGACAAGGATGGAGAAGGCATCTCTACGGGAGGTCTTTTATTACTGTGAGGGATATCTATCAAAGGATACGAAATGAATATCCTTCATCAGATATCTTATGGATATACATAAGATATCCTCAGTAATTATGCATGTGATTAAATTGCAAGACAGATTTTGATATTATCAATTTCTGAGTTTCTTCCATGCTCTTACACGGATTTGATGAACACTCTCAATTTTCGTTTTTCGACTGGATTTTAAATGGATATCCATAAGATATCCGTCCTATAGATGGCCATAAGATGTCCAAAGTAAATATTGATAAGTTTGAATTGCAAGATTCATTTTTATAGTTTCAATTCTCAATTTTCTCTCATTTTCGTACATATGAATTGAATTTTTTGAGAACATCCTATTTTTCGTTTTCTTACTGGATTTGAAATAGATATCCAATAGATATCCGTCGATGGCTTTGAAATTGATAAAATACCCGAAGCATATATAGTATAGTAAGGTTTGGTTTTCATCAACTCCTAAAATTTTTTCATGCTCGTATATTCAGATTGAATTTGAAAAAAATTCACATTGATATCCGATATTCGACGCCGGATATGAAATCGATAGCTTTCAGAGAATATCAAGGGTCAGTTTGAGTTCTTTTCATACTTGTACATTTGGATCCTAAGGTGTTGGGCGTCCGCGTGCAAAGACTCAATGTGCCGCCCCTCAATTTTTTTTCCATACTGTAATACTGTAATGAATATACACTTTGACACCGTCTAACAAAATTATCTCAATATTATTTCAACAATTTATGTCAAACTGTTGATGCAAATTTATATTTTACAATCGTCTCATCACTGCGCATGCAATTATATATAATCATCGTATGATTACAAAATAACCCAGTATTTTCCTAGAGAATCCTTGAATATCGAACCGGTGACATCATTCGTCACAATTTATAACTGGAGTGTTTAAGAATTTCACTGCTCGCGAACGCTCTTGTCTACGAGTTAGATGCATTCCGTTTGATTTAATTGTTTCGTCGGTTACGAGTTCCAGAGTCGGCTCAGGATCGCCATAATACTCACCGTTGATGTTATAAACTCATCCACCTGTATAACAGTGAAAAGTAAAACATTGATAAAAATGCAAATAATATTATTGAGAAGTTTTCAAAAATTTTGGAATTTATCGAAGAGTTATCCCTATAGTGTTGCTAGAGAAGTATACCATTGTTTTTCTTTTGCTTAGAAAAAGTGCGGAGTTATGGGTTATTCACCCCATTGTTATTAAAAAAGTTACAGTAAATCATATATTAATGATTCGTAGCGCTCTTGAAGGTCTGGGTAAACATGTAAACCTCAAAAAAACGCGCAGAAACAGCCTGTACAAAATTGTATGGATTCATAAATGTAATCAAGAGCTTTTATTATTTATTAACAGGATTCAGTAAACAGTATATGAGATGATCAAATGAATAAAATAAAAGTTTACTACTAATACTCAGCACAGATACTACTCTATACAGTTCTGGTTCAAACAAAAATCAACGGCAACACCTCTTTATTCATTTTCAATTATCTTTATTGTGTTACCAGTATTATTGTACGGTGAATCAAAATTCAATAAACATATCGAAATGAGTATAATTTCAGTCATTCCGAAATATAATCAAGAGATCTTTATTTATTTACTGGGGTTAGGGAACAGTACATGGAATGATCAAATGAATAAAATAAAAGTTTAATACTCAGCACCGATAATATTTCATACAGTTCTTATTCAAACCAAAATCAAAGGCAACACCTTCTTACTAATTTTCAATATTTACTAACAATTATCTAGTATATAAGTATTTTGGTATATTGAATCAAAATTGAAGGAACATATTGAAATGGGAATGATTTTATTTGAAGTAGCAAAAAAATACCGCATTCCTTTAACAGATACCACAAAAATAAAATTTGTTTTGACCATCAATCTGCGAGCCGCGTGCCAACCATTTTGGTCTCCCGCGTGCGGTGCACGCGCTGCACACCTGCTAGGATCGGCCCTGGAAATAATTATGATAATTCAGCCCCCGCTACAGAATCCGGACCGAATTCTAACGAGTTTGACTCTTCAGACAATGAATCTAAATTCGATTTCGATACAAAAAATACTAGAGACTTTGTTGAAATAAAAGATTTTAGTAATGATAACATTTAGAGTTGACATCTTTATTACATATTTTGAAACCTTTTCATGAGGAATTACCTTTGGATTGATCGCGGGCAGTTGGAAGTACGAATATACGCTAGTTGCTCAACTTTTCAGTGCAAGTTAGCACGGAGTAATATAAATGCATATATCTCATTTCAGGCGACAGACAGTCCTCTCAGTTTTCCATAAAATCGTGAAGAGTTTGGTGCAGCAATCATTTATGCAGTTACGTCAACTTTGTTTTTACTTATAATTTCTCCAGTCAGTGCAGTGCAGTCAAACATTTCACAAAAAACATTTTCCATAATCATGTGAGAAATATCAATAATAAGCATATTAATAATTATACTATCATTGAAAGAATGTGATTGCATGTACTGTGATTGCAAAAATACCCTAGAATGAGTAGTTGTTCATGATTTTTTTTTAGAAGCAGCCGTCCTCAGTGAATTAGCGGAGAATAGGAAAACTGCTGAGGAAGCCATTAAAACTTGGTTGGGAAGAGCCAAAGAAAGGCATTTGTCAAACTTAAAGAAAAATTATATGTTGCAGGATGAGGATGAAGCTGAAGATATAAATTGTGTTTTACTCTGTTCTTGAATTCATTATCTATTTTTTTTTATACGATTCCCTTTTTTTCCGAACGATTTTTTTCTTTTGGTATTTTCTCATGTGCTCACTTTATGTCTTGTTTTCATAGAATAATACTCTGTGTCAACTGTTTTCTTAATTTATTCCAAATATGTGTTTGTTTATTAATTTTTGTAGTTTTTTTAATTCGAAGGAGATATTGTTTAATTTCATTAAAAAAATTGTAAAATGCTCCTTTTCATTTCACTGAACTGATGAGAAACAATTATAAATATATAAGCAAATCAAATTTGAAATAATTGAACATGAAAAAAGGGTATAAAATTATGTGTTTTAAACTATTCTATAATAGATACCGATTTTAAGTTTGGATACATTATGGATATCCTTGAAAGATATCTCAGGGTTACAAAATAATACAAATAATAATTCAAAAAAATCGTAACAAATACCGCTGACAACTGTTTCAGCACATCCTCGGAGCAAGTTATGAACTAGCTTTTCTCCGGAACATCATCTTCTTAGATTGTGGAAGGTCACAAACCCAAAAAATCTTGTTAAGAATCAGATTTCTTTCACAAAATCAAACTTTCAATCAATATCATTAACATTATTCCCAATTAATAACGTACACAATAGTTACCTAATTTACTAATGCAGAAGCGAGGTGAGAAGTCAAGTCGACAAGTAATTTTATTTTCAATAAAGCTGAATCATTTGTGTATATCACATGTTACTGAATTTATCTGAATTTTCTGTTAATCTCAGAAAATGGTTCATTTTGAGGGAGATCTTAAGTAATCTCTTCCAGTTTCTTCAACGAAAATGTGTTTATAACCTAATAGTGTGCGGTATAAAATTATTCATAATCAAATGTACAATGTTAATATTTGAAGAAATAAGTATATAACACAATTTTTAAATTGAATTGTACATAGCAGAAACATTTCGCCTGAAAACAATATTCTCCAAAAGTTTTTCGATTTGAATTAGTGATTTGATAATATTATATATATATATATAATAATATATAATATAATATATAATATAATATAATATAATATAATATATATAATAATATAATATATATATATAATAATATATATATATAAATATTATAATTAAACGAACTTCACCCTACATCAAATGCGAGATCGTTTTTTATTTTTTGATATTATTTAGGACCATTAGGTTGTTATTAATACAAGTTTCCATCATTCCCCACCCCTTGCTCCGTCCGCCATCTTGAAAAAATTGTCAGAAATCGGCATCTTCTTCAGTTTTTCATTAAATTAAATTTTCCAGATTTTTTTTTCTAGAACCAAGCCTATTTGAGCTACGAGAAGGCGAAAAAGAGCAAAAATTGTCGATTTCGCAAATTTTTCACTTTCGCTCCACTTTCCATCGCAAAAAAGGAGAAAGACTTGACCTTAGCAAAAAGTTCATTGGATGAAAGTTGTAGATAATTTAATTTCCTTTGAAATTCATGTATCAAAAATAAATAAAGGGCAACTTTTCTAATGAATGTGATTGATGAATGTAATTTGTTCTTTCCCATCTATTCAAATTTTTACCAAAAATGTCTCAAATATTATTTAGATGAACTGCTATGATCAAAAAATTAGCAGAAAGGAAATTACAATAGTGGTAGAGCTCCTGACGGCTCACTGCCATCTTAACAAGCACCTCAACATTATAGGTATCACGGATGATGCTGAATGCAGGTGGTACTTGGAGGATGAGGAGACATCCTCACGTAATTCCAAGCAGTGGAAGCAATACGATGTTCCCGTCGTTCTGAACGGAGAGTGTGAGAAGAGTATCGGTTAGAAGGCTTGCTTCTTTCGCTCGCGAAATAAACTACCTTCAAAATTGAATCAGTTCCCAGAAGCGGTAGGTGCATAACGGACCCGAATGAGAGGCCTACATGCTTATGGTGTAGATGAAACATTTCAGAAAAAAGATATATACAGTGAGGACCAAAAGTCCGTCGCCCCCCCTGTAACTTCTTCATTTTCGATATTACAAAAAAATGTTAAATACATAAGTTGTAGGGTTTCATTCGATCTCTTTAATGGTTCAAGTTTCATTCATACAGAGTGTCTCAAAAAAGCACGGTGACTTAGAAGTTAATTTTTTTTAAATGGGACACCCTGTATTTCATTGCATTATTACATTCTTCGTTGAATTCTGAACAAGTTTGATAAATGGTTTTCTATCAAAAAAGTTAATAGTTTTGGACTTATGATCACTTGTAAATAATTATTTCGACTACTTTTGCGCCAGTTCAATGAGAAAATCGTAACAAATGGATCACAATGTATTCCACTTTCCTATCCTAACTTTTTGAAAGCTATCCAATGTTGCAAACTGCTGATGGCACCATGTGTAACTTACCTCGTCGTACCATTTTACAATTGTTAGAGTTGTTGAATCTCACGAAAAACTAGTACAAATGAAGTTGAAACATTTTATTAACAAATAAGGTAGTCCATAAATACAGATCAAGAATCATTAAAAACTGAAGAGATATTCTAATTTATAACTAAAAACGGTGAGTTTTTATGTATTTCAAAAGATGTTCGACATGTCCACCATGCATTTCTTGACACATAAATAGTCGGATTGTAAACTCTTCCCTAACATTAATCAAGGTTTGAGGTGTTATTTCTGAACACACTTCAATAATTCGACGGCGCAGTTCATCTAACGACCCACAAACTGTCTTAAAAACTACGGATTCCACATAGCCCCAGAGAAAGAAATCAAGCGGTGAGAGGTCCGGTGAGCGAGCTGGCCACTCTGTTGTACCTCGACGTCCAATCCACCTACCTGGATACCTTTCATCTAAGTAATTTCTCACCTCCCGAAAATAGTGTGGTGGCGCTCCATCTTGCTGAAATGTTACATCCAAGTAAAATTCATGTGGGTTTTGCGCAACGATCTCATCGATACTGGGACTTATTGTGTCTTGCAGCATTTTGAGGTATCTGGGACAATTTAAATTTTCTTCCAAGAATATGGAACCTACAATGTGGTTACCTAAAATACCAGCCCAAACATTAATTTTCTGGGGAAATTGAGTATGCCCCTCGCGGAATTCATGGGGATTCTCATCACTTCAATATCTACAATTCTGGGTATTCACATTTCCATTTAGGTAAAAAGTGCTTTCATCACTAAAGCAGATGTGTTGCAAATAAAGTCGATTTGCAACAATTCTTTCTGCCATGGTCTCGCAAAATTCAAGTCGCCGGTCTGGATCATCTTCAACCAATTGGTGCAAAATTTTTATTTTGTAAGGATGGAATTTATTTTGTTTTAAAACCCTCTTTACTGATGTTTTAGAAACATCACATGTCTCAGCTACTTGCTTAGTTGATTGTTGTGGGTTATTTACCATTTCAGCTAGTACTTGAATTTCAACATCTTCCGTAATTATTTTCTCCCAGATCTCGGAGCATCTTTCACGGTGCCAGTTTGGTTAAATTTTGCCACCAATTCCTGCAGATATTTTCGACACATCGGACGTTCTGGAAACCGTTCATTGAAAATGCTAATAGCAGCGTGGTAATTTCGGTTAGCTTCACCAAATATGATAACGGCTTCAACTTTGTCTGCAACTGAACGAGCCATATTAATCAACAAGAGAAATTGAAAACCGTTTGAAACAAAATTTTGAAAACCTACAAAATGTCAATGACATTTGGCAAAAACAGATAAGAGTTTTTTTTCGTTGTCATGGATAAAATAAACGCGCCTAGCGTGCATAGCCTACCTCATTAATTTATTCGTGAACTGGTGCAAAAGTAGTCGAAATAATTATTTACAAGTGTTCATAAGTCCAAAACTATTAATTTTTTTGATAGAAAACCATTAATCAAACTTGTTCAGAATTCACCGTAGAATGTAATAATGCAATGAAATACAGGGTGTCCCATTTAAAAAAATTAACTTCTAAGTCACCGTGCTTTTTTGAGACACTCTGTATGAATGAAACTCAAACCATTAAAGAGATCGAATGAAACCCTACAACTTATGTATTTAACATTTTTTTGTAATATGTAAAATAAAGAAGTTACAGGGGGAGCGACGAACTTTTGGTCCTCACTGTGTATATATGTGTGTTCCAAAGTACATTGTTAGAAAAAATACGGAGTGTCCCATAATGATGATAACATAAAAAAACGTCATTGAAGAAAAAATATGGCGGCATACCATACAAGGTGTCCCAAAACCAAACTCCACAAAAAATCATATACAGAGTGTTACAAAATAAATCTTTGGAGAAAAAATTCATGAAGTCATACTACCGAGTGTCCCCCAAGATGTGTAAAACATATACAAGGTGTTCCAAGATAGGTTGAAGGAAAAAGCACATAAATGGTGTCCGATAATTATCATTACAGAAAAAACATACCAGGTGATCACGAGGTGAGGTACGCCCTTCAATTTTTCTATAGTTCTGAAGATAGAGATTTCAAATTTGGTATGTCGCTATAGTAGTTGAATACGCATTTTTTGACGCCACCACTGAAATTTCACCACTTCCCAAAACTCAAAACTTTTTTTTTTGAAATGACACTTCGTGAATTTTTTTTATTATACGGAAGAATACGCAATTTGTGATAAAACTGTTCTTCAAAATTAAAAATCGGTTGAAAAATGGCGGGGATACAGTTGATTGTTCAATCGAACAAAGTTGGCCATGAAATTCAAACTTAAATAATCGCAACTGACAAGTGACTGCAGAAGTTACTAGAGGAAGGTTCAAAGTGCGATACAGTTGAAAACTAAAGTTCTCATGTAATTGCAGCTCCCATATATTCCAACAATTATCAATAATTACCTAAAAACAGCAGTAAGTAAATAAGTAGAACAAACTGTGACTTCATTAAAATAAAAGGAGCTTTTGTGTTTTGCTTCCTCAATTATGTTCTAAGCCGCCTACGTTGAAGAATATTCAATTTCTGGAACACTCGTAAAACCTGTTTGTATCTTCGTTTCCTTCAGGAATTCTCCAAAACATTTCACACGAGTGAACTGATAATTGAAAATTTTTCATCATGACAAAGTGAAAAGTAGATGTCACCATTTGAGAAATAGCAGTTGTGGGCATTTCTTTACGGGTAGTATTCCGTTTTTAAGTAATTTTTGACAATTGTTGGAATATATGGGAGCTGCAATAACATGAGAACCTCAGTTTTCAAGTGTATCGCAGTTTTAAATTTCCTCTGGTAACTTCTGCTGTCTTCTGTCAGTTGTGATTATTTAACTTTGAATATCATGACCAACTTTGTTCGATTGAACAATCAACTGTATCTCTGCCATTTTCCAACCAATTTTCAATTTTGAGAAACAATGTTGTCACAAATCACGTGCTCTTTTGGATAATGAGAACAATTTAATAGGGAGTCATTAAAAAAAACATTTGGGTTCACTTTCTGTTAAACCAGAAGTGGAGAATTTTCAGTAGAGGCGTCAAAATACGCGCATTCGAGTACTATAGCGACATACTAAATTTGAAATCTGTATCTTCAAAACTATAGACAAATTAGAGGGCGCTCCCCACCTCGTGGTCACCCGGTACACATAGTGTTTCAGAATAGATCGATTAGGAACGAAACACATACGGAGTGTCCCAAAATAATCATGACAGGAAAAACATAAACAGTGTGTTTGAAAGTAAATGTTTTAAGAAAAAACATACAGGGTGTTCCAAGGTGCTTCAAACATAGAGGGTGGTGCGAAGTACATCGTGTAAGGGTCTTTAGCCCCTCAAAATAAGAAACTTATATCGCTAGATGGAAGTGTGTGTTCGAACTATTGAATTAATTCAAACTCCGCCCATTTCCTTTTCCTATTCGCTTTCGTGGTATTCTGAAAATTTGCACGAGCATTTCAGATTGAATATTGCGCTCCAGTCACAGATTAAATCAAGAATCGAGAATTGAAAGCAAAATAGAAAAAATTAAAATCTGTAGAAGATGAAGCGTTAAAAATAGTAGGTATATTTGATTGACGGGCGGAAACTATTAAAAAAGATGCTTTGAATGAGAATTTTGGGAAGAAAAGTGTACCGCAAAAAGATATGCCGATGGTCTCGTCTAGAATATTGGATAAAAGCTAATGACAGGCATTCAGCATAAATATACAGTGCTGGCGTATGAAGTCTTTACCGTATATTATTTTTTGAAGGTTTTTCTTTAAATCATATTGGAACACAATTCACTTTTTTGGGGTACTTGTTCATAATTCCGGTGATGATGCACTATAATATTTTTTCAGAGAATTTGTGATTATGGTCCCATTCAATTCAAAATTTGTATGAGAAAGTTTTCAGGGGTGGAGATTAGGAATTGTTTATCAAAATTATTGAAATCAAGATGGCGGACGAGATTTGTGATTATGGTCAGATTAGATTCAAAATTCGTATATGGGAGATTGTGAAACTTTTCTCCTTTTTTTAATTATCGCTTTCAAGATGACGGTTCCAAAATGGCGGACGAGTTTTGTGATTATGGTCCGATTCGACTGCTAATTTATTGGTTTTTCACATTTTTCATAATTGAGTAAGTATGCATTACTTCGTTCATATAAAAAATTCAAGATATTGGACGATATTTGTGATTAAGGTCTGATTTCATTCAAAATTTGTATGTTGGGGTTTTTGAGCTCGGTGTTTTCAATATTTTGTTAAAATTAATGAATTCAAGATGACGGCTCAAAGGCGGACAAGTTTTGTGATTATGGTCCGATTCGATACATCATTGGTATTTAGGTGTTTTTGGGATCGAATATCATTTTTTTTTAACGGTGAATTCAGAATGGCGGCTTCAAGATGAAGTAAGTACCCATTTTTTGATACGTTGTCCGATTCTGTTCCAAACATCAAAACTTGTATTCAGGGATTTTCAATGACTATGATTTTCCTGTAAAATTTTCTGTCAAGTTTGAGCCCTGTAATCCATTAATCGATTCTATGAATACAATATTGTTATTTAGGGAAATTCAAGCAGGATATACCTATGTGTTTTGTGATCTGTGGTTGTATTTTATTCGAAATTACTATTTAGATGTTTTTGAAAATGTATGAATTGATTCAAAATGTTTCGGAAATAAGAACAGGGTGTTCAGAAAATCAGATGTAGAATCATGTATAATAAAAATTTGACAAATCAAGTATCTGAATGAAAATGCTAATTGCTAAAGAATTCCATCTTGGACTTTTCGGGGTAGATAAGATTTTTTTCTCAAAATTAATTCACACTGGCAAAATAATTTTTTAAATTATCAGAAACAATATTAAAAATAGTGATCAATAAAATATCATCGAAATTTTTTTGAAAACCATTTGATTTAATTAATTTCAACCACTTCCAAATTTGACATAAACGTGTACATATGCACACATACACACAGAAACATAGTAATTGTGAAAATAATAATATTTCGAAGATCCATTCGATCAGTGAATTTTTTTTTCAATCCTGGAGTACATCCATGAATATTTGCATCATCTGTAGAGTTTATATACAAATGAGTTTGAGAAAACATTTTCGACCAAGTTAAATGGAATGTACTTTCATTCAATGTTATAACTGGGAGTTGTATATTATAGCACAACAAAAACGTTTAGGTGCAGGGAATATTTCCAGTAATCTGAAATCCGACTCTGTCAAAACTATGATCCCTCTCTTCACGTTTCACGTTATCAGCCGTTGAGAGGAGCAACATGAGGTGTCTAAAGAAATTCATTTCTGTTTCGGAATCGAAAATTGTGAAGGGATAATTAATTTTCACGTTCGTAAAATTAGATATTTCTCAATTCGAATGGAATAATGCAAGGAAATCCAATTCGCGAGAACAACGCTTTTTTGTAGACTGATTTACAAATAAACGGAATTTGTTAAGAGGAAAATTGGAATGGCGTTGAACTAAGTAAATGATAGACTTCGATAATACAATAAAAGATCATAAAAATATTCGTTCATTTTGATGCTGGCAATGATCAAAAATGCACAGAAATGGGAGGAAATATCCTTTCCATTCATTTGATACTTTCGAAATATTTTTTTTGTTATTTTTATCTGTATAAACTCATGAATGCCTTCATCAACCAGAAAAAAAATTGTTTCCGGCTCCTTTTTCTTCAGGGATGAAGACCCTCAAGAAAAAAATATCAAACTGCCGTACAGGGTACCCCAAATTAATCGTAAAAATCAACCAATCATAGACCGACTATGTCAAAACTTATGGAGTATAGAATAAAACATGATATCATACAAGGATGTCCCAGAATTATTTATTGCAAAAGCATGACGGCTACTTCTCGAATATAATTAAGTGAATAGCACAAGAATTACCCCAGCATGCTAAAAATTTATGAATTGTTTTCGCTGGTGTTGAGAGTTCAAGAAATTGATATTATTTTTGTTGTGCGTTAATGTCAAAAAGTTAATATAAATATAATTCATTTTACTATTTAAGAAAACAAAACTTTACATTAGCAATTCCAACAGTCCAGTTGTAATATTTTCAAAATAATGATTTACTCTCTTTTTCACTATCTACGCATGGAAGTCCATGAATACATTGTCTCAATAGCAAATAGATTCAGTTCAAATATAGAATATAGACAGTGGACACAGTGTGCTTTCCTGCCGCAATTTTTTTGAGTTTTTCTTGCAATCACCTATTTTACTTTCGAGTTAAACTTTTTTCTCTTCTCGTATCACACCTGGGATTAGGGGCCTGCTGTATGTAGCATTGAATGAATAATTACATGAATAAATATAGTTGAGTGAAATAAATCATGCCATTAGTATCATGGGTGAAATACCTACTTTGTTACGGAAAACGGCCCCATTGTGTCACACAGGAGTAAAAACGAATGTGTAGCATAAAAGCTCATTGTTCCCAACCACCTTAGTAATAAATACGATGGATCAACGGATCACAAGGTGAATCAGATCCCGACAGGGGTTAACGACAAACCATACTTCGAGAATGAATGATTGCGAAGGATATTGATTTTCTCTCTTCAATTCTGAGGATTGTTCACAAACGTATAGGGTGATTAACGTCGATATAATGCTTTGGATACTTCGAACTCGACCAACACAACTAGCAGCCTCCTCAATATGCTAGTATGTTATATCAGTTTGAAAATCATGAATATATGTGTTCTTGAATGTTATGAGTTTTCTGATCACTTATTAGTATATCATAATTTTTGAACTGAAAGACTTGAAATACAACCCAAACTATTTAATTTCAGATACTTTAGAAATTCTTTCATCGATGGATTCTGATACTGATTTGAAAAGATCCAATTTTCGAAACATTTACATAATAGTTCGGGAGGCAGCGTTACATTTTGGATAGCCATGAAAACAAGCGTCAGCCCTCAGAGTAGTGCTGGACCTAAGGGAAAATTTTAATTATGAAAAAAAAATCTCAAATTAAATTCGGGTCGATTGAAAATTCTTAAAAGAAGTCAGCTGAAAAGATAATGGTGGATTATACGTTGGCTGCTCATACAGTGAAATATGAAGAAATTTCTTTATTATTAGTTTTTCAACAAAAAATTCCGGATAAAAGTTTGTGCTTTTCGAAATCTGAACATCAATATAATATAGCAGAACACATGTGATATACAAGGCGTATTGTAAAACTTGATATTGAGTCAGAAGTAAACTATTTTTACTTTGGGAATATCGAAAAATGTTATTCAAAAATTTATCCAGTATTGAATAATGCATTAAGATTTGAAGACACTGCCATCTGAGTGATGTTTTTTCAAACGACATCATGTATAAAAATCTTCTTATATTACAAACTGCGCAACTATTAGGTTAACTATGGTGATTTTTCTGTTGAACTGAAGTAAACTTCAAAATTGTTGGTGCAAAGTTATTTTTAATTTTTATTAACACCTAAACTTGCTCAAAATAATACAGTATCGTAACAAGGAAGTAATTTCAAACAACATCGAGTGTTGAAAAAATCAAATTTAATTAATTTATTGATAAACTTCTTGTTTATTGGAAGTATGGAGACATGTAGGCGATCAAAAATAATCAAAAGGAAAACTCGAGATTCAGCCGAACCCCCTACGTGAATAGGGATAATTTCTGCCTTTCCATTAATAGAAAGAACATGTCATTATGTGTAGTACCTACTACGTAAAAACTAATTTCATGCAGACTAAATATAGAATTTTGACAAGCTGCTAAATAAATATGTAATTAGTGAGAGCGGTGGGCGTTATAGAGTTGGGTTTATACAGAACGTAAAATAAAATAAGGAATAAAATTATGTAAGAAATAAAATACTATCTTTTTAGTTCGAAAATATGAATAGGAAATTCATAAAATCTTTCGTGGAATCATCTGCGACTGAAAGACAAACTTTAGTCGCTATTTTCCATCGTTCAAGATAACCTCTTGGGAGGTATTCATGTTGAAAAGGGGAACATTCTCCATGAAAATTGAAAAATGAAAAATGTGACTTATTTGTAATATTTAACAGAAAACAGAGAAGCGAACCTTGCTTCAATGAAATGAACGATTTCTGTGAGTGATATTTTTTAATAACATTCTCCTTATCTAATTTATTTAATGATTTGTTCAAGGAAAACTAGAAAGAATTAAAAAAGTCAGCTATCTGAATGAAAATGCAAATTTTCACTTTCAGATTTTTTCTTTCCTTTTCAGTTAGAGTCTTTTCACAATATCTATCAGATGTAGTTCAATGTCCAGCGTGGCTTGTGCCGGGGAAGTAGTTGTTTTCTGTTAAATATTACAAATAAGTCACATTTTTCATTTTTCAATTTTCATGGAGAATGTTCCCCTTTTCAAAATACTATCATTTTCAAAGATAAACCATAACAAGTTCAAACAAAAATAAAATATAAAAATACAAATTTTGATTGGCAGCTTCATATTGATAGTTTCAAAATTGCAGAATTGAGCTGTAGACATACTCAACTGAATACATTTCACTATCAATAGTAGGTACATATGTTTTATAATGATTCATTAGATGTTGATAACAATTATGGCTGCACTCCTCATCAGTTTCTACAATTTCGTGGAACAAATCAAGTATGAAAACTCTATGTTTCAAAGCAACATATAAATTATATAATCTTCAAATAAACTGCAGTAAAACGTTCAAGTCTAAAAAACTTTCTCAACCGAATAGAATCCTATAAAATTGTAAGTCAAAAAATGATCTATGAAAATTGGTCCAATTGTTCATCAAATGCAAGAATTCACGCCAGAAAATGAAAAAAGATTAGATGCTGCGAACTAATGGTATCCCCACCTAGAGTCACTACGCATTCCCTCCACTGATGCTTCGTCGCAGAATCGTAGCACGATGAGAAAACTCCCCAGTACGGATTTTCCGCTAGTGGGACGGTTTCGCATGAAAATTCTGTAATTCGCGCATATGACAATTGTCGGCACGAATATCGAATTGATTTGTTTTTCCATAATGATAATTGAATCTATGTTATTTGATACAACCTGTATCACACCATAAGCAACACCTCCTCTATGCACTTTCTGTTCTTGTGAAGTGTTGTTCTGGCATAACTTTCAGAACGTTAGTGTTGTTTTTTTTCACACAATAATTAACAATTCATAATTCTGTGAAAACTCTGAATCTTCATTTTGATAGCGAATTCATATAACATCTGGATTATTTAGGCAAGTTTGAGATTTTGTTTACCAGAATAATTTTATAATATGTACTTACTTGGTGATTAAATTGTTCTACTCCGGTTTCGAAAGAATGGGACAGTATATATTTGTTTTCTTCTTCAGAATATCACAGGAAATGAAATGAAAATAAGAAGAGCCCCAATAAATTATTTTAAGAAACTTTCCTAATAATCGAAATCATGCAAGTTCAACAAAACTATATTTTCAAATCCGCATGAAATCACACGCAGGGTATTTGAACGAAACAAACAGCAACAAATCATTTGAACTTTATATAAAATACAATTTCTTAATAGTTTTTAAGGGCACTTTTCGAAAGTTGTGATAATGATATAGTATTCAACTATATTTAAAGAGATTCCAGTCTTGTTTGACGAAATGAAACGTGTCAATTTTCAAGTTAAACAATTTTGCATATTTTAGGTAAATAGTCCAGGGAACAGTCGCTTCGTCATAATAATATAAGCAAATTGTTTGTAAATTGAGTTTTTCCGAAGGTGGTATGTTTCAAAACAACACTATTCACTTGGTGGAAATAGACACAAATTGGAATTTCTATTGAATGGGGAAATTGCCAAATAATAACTACATAACGTTTATAATTTTCCGAATAACAAATGATAACTCATATTACATGTATGAAATAACTGATTTTTCAACTGAAATACGATTAGAACTGTGCCATCACATGGAAGACAGTCCGTAGTTGAATTTTGTTATGTTTTGGACTAGCAACTACTGTCATTTATTAATTTGTTATAAACATTTAAACACAAAATAAAAATTGTAGTTGAAAAGGGAAACTTTCTCCATGAAAATTGAAAAATTCGAGAGAAGCGAACCTTGCTTCAATGAAATGAACGATTTCTGTGAGTGATATTTTTTCAATAACATTCTCCTTATCTAATTTATTTAATGATTTTATCAATGAAAACTAGAAAGAATTAAAAAAATCAGTTATCTGAATGAAAATGCGAAATTTCACTTTCAGATTTTTTCTTTCCTTTTCAGTTAGAGTCTCTTCACAATATCTATCAGATGTAGTTCAATGTCCAGCGTGGCTTGTGCCGGAGAAGTAGTTGTTTTCTGTTAGATATTACCAATAAATCACATTTTTCAATTTTCATGGAGAATGTTCCCCTTTTCAACATGAATGAATACCTCCCAAGAGGTTATCTTGAACGATGGAAAATGGCGACTAAAGTTTGTCTTTCAGTCGCAGATGGTTCCACAACAGATTTTATGAATGTCCTATTCATATTTTCGAACTAAAATCAAAAATTGTAGTGTTCTGCTTATAAAGCTATTGTAGAGAATTGAAATACGAACAAAATAAGATTTTTTAGGACCCTATCGGAACATATTAGTACCAGAGAAAAACTCAAAATCCCGGAATATTTGCGATTTTTTTGAAATAATCAATTTTCACCCTTTTTCAATTTATACGGTTGACCCTTTCCACGAAACTAGTATGATTCACTAGTTATATATGTACTTCATTTGTGCGCAAAAACAGGCGCTGTCGGACTTGCAGTTTTGGCACAATTGCATTTTAATTTTTTTGCATTATCTTGCAGCGTGCCTGGATGCTCTAGTAATTTCAATTTCTCAAACAAATTTTGAAAGTGAAAGTATAGTACTACAGAACGAATATCCCTATTTCTCGCGACAATACAAAAAAAATGGGTGAAAAAATAATACAAACATGTATGAGTGAAAACGGCTGAGCCCTTCTATGCTGTCGAGTAGTAGGAGAGGCCGGGAAATGAGAATCCTCTACTGGACAAACCTGTTTAGTCTTTCAATTACATTCATGCGATCTCCATCTACGTGGATATCTAAGTCATAGTGTTAGTTCGTACATTATTCATATGCAAATGCAATAGTGATATACAGCGTGACTCACGGTCGATGGTAGGTTAGACGTTTCTGGTAAACGCAACGCAGGATTCTGAAAATTTCACATCTTACATTTCCTCACCTGTTCTATCGATATAAACTATTTTCAGCATTGCGACGTTGCCACTTTTATCAAAAAGTTCTGGCAACTTAATTTTTTCAAATAGTATATACCCCAAATATTAAAAAAAAAAAAATTAATACTTTTTTTTGATAATGTCCTATAACTTTTTCTATCGGTTTTCGAGATAAAAAATAATTTGCGTTATATATGGTCGAAAACAGCCCTAATTGAACTTAAGTAGATCAGTACTCGCATTCATGACAAACTTGAAATATTCAATTAATACCAAGAAATGGTCTACATATCGTACAGGGCGTGCTAAAGTTACTATTATTTCCGTTATACATAAAAGTGATCAAAATTTCATTGTTTCAATGAAACACCCTGTATATTACTCGAAAAATTGAAAGATGATGAAAAATTCTTCAATATGACATGTCATGTCCCTATAAAATTTTCCTAATAAAGCCGTTTTTGTGTAAAAACAAATATTTTTGAAAAAATAATTCATTTTGGGGTGTTATACCTACATAAGGTTAGTTGGTTCTGGTTAGATCATACGAAACTTATTGGGTTTTCCTGATGTTATACCTACGTAAGGTTATTTCGTTCTAGTTAGATCAAATAAAATTTATTTTGAGCTACTATGCCTACTTAAGGTTAGTTCGTTTTGGTGAGATCAGACAAAATTTATTGAGTTTTTGGGACGCTTTGCCTACGTGAGGTTAGTTCGGTCTGGTTAGATCAGATAAAATTCATAGAGGGACTCTATTCCTATGTGAGGTTAGTTCGTTCTAGTTAGATCAGACGAAATCTATTCGCCTACGTAAGGTTAGTTCGTTTTGGTTAGATCAGACAAAATGTATTTGAGGTTAGTTCGTTCTGGTTAGATCAGACAAAATGTATTACGTTTCAGAACGCTTTGCCTACATAAGGTTAGTAAGCCAAACGACAGGTGACTGAAACTACTCTTACAATTGAAATAAATATAAGCGAGTATCACCCAAACAACCCCCGATGTCAGATACAATTCAATCTCTTTGTTTGGGTAAGTAGTTGTTCAGAATGTTGACCAATCAAACGCCGTCATCTTCTTTCTAACAACAATGAGATTTGCTAAGACACCCTGTATATATTTTTCTCTGAATGATAAATTTGTGAGACGTCCCTATACAATAAAATATGATGTACGCTGACCAATCAGACCATCTTTTTTTCCCCTAACTGAACAATCTATTCACAAACATCATTATTATCATCATCAAATTTTAAGAATCGAAATACATCTATTATTATTCTTATATTATAATCGCGTGCATAAATCCTTCGCGCTGTTTAAACAACATTTCAATCTGTATCTATGAGGAGGTTCATAGCCTCGTGTGTTAACGTGCGCTCCCTAATCCATAGAGGGCCGGTTCGGCTCACTTCGATCCATCAACATAATCACGTTTTTTCCATTATTTTGCATGCGTCAAATATTGATTTCACTACTTGGCGCACTCTACTGGCAAAAGCTGATCTACACGGCGGATCTACATCGATTTTGTCACGGCTGACCGTAGAGCAGCAACGCGTGACCTTGAAAGAAACAAAAAAACTCCCAAATTGGTCTAAAGACATTTTCCCACAAGCAAAGTGGTGGAACTGTCATAGCCTATACATATACTTACCAAAAACTCATCTAAATTGATTGTCGATAGATCATGTTCAGTGTTCACCGAATGTTCACCAACAGGAATTCCATCTAATAGTTCATCATTCATTAGTAATGGTTCCAAGTTTTCACTCGATTGACGAATCACAATATTTGAATTTTGAAATAATAATTGAATTCATTATTAATATGTTTTAACGAAGTGGAGCTTTAGTGTAGGTATAGCGAAATGAATTCGAAAAATTGTAAGCTCAAATTGCAATAACTTCAACTTATAGAAAAACTGAAGATGTATTCAAGACCATCCTCTATAGTGTAGATTATAGTTGTGTGGGTAGTTTTTTAGTCAAAAAGAGTGGTGTTTCAACTGCGCTATCAATTCTATATAGGTGAAAAAAATGACACTCCTCAATCAAATATTTTAGACCAATCAGATATATTTTGTGCGGGACAATTATATCCGGCCATCGTTGGGATTCCGCCTCAAAAACCTGTATAATAATAATAATCACTGATATATTTCGTAAACTTAGTTACCTCAGAGAATTTTCTGACAAAAGGGCCATTCTTATTGCTTGGAGGGCCATAAAATGTAATGACATAAACACACAATTTGAGTTACAAGACCATTCCACCATATATCACTTCTATTTTGACATGGTGAATATGTAGGTGGATTAGAAATGTCGTTACAGGTGGCCTATGCTTTTGTGAGAGATGCGATCTTTCATCCAGATAAATGTCTTCTGTGAAAATCAACAAGGTTTATTCAGACAAGTCCAAATTACAAAAACAAATCATAATTATGATTTTTATCATATCCCCCTATAACTCACTAATATCTGCGATTAATAATAATATTTGACTCTATAGAACATAATATACTATGGCACAAACATTATCGGCCAGGGATCAGATCTAAATACATAAGAATTTATGAAAAACATATAATATGACAAAGCAAATATGAGAATAAAGTCTAACAACCAGTTATAAAAAAAATTGAAATCACTACAGGTGTATCAAGGTGAATACTAAGACCAATGTTAAATACCATTTTCATTTCAGATATATCGACATAGTTTCATCGAAAATGGGATCTATGAAATTAGCTGTCAAAACTGCGATAGTGTATATTATGGCCAAACCAAAAGATCTACGAATGTTCGTTTCCGTGAACATTTGGCACATGCTAAATATTCACGAGAAAATAAATCGAGTGTTGCGGATCATTTATTAGAAACTCATCACAAAATTAATATCCAAAATTTAAAATTAATAAAACCTGTTGATGATTACAGAAAATCAGATTACTATGAGAGTATCGCTATTCGAAAAAGGGGCTCGAAACCCTTGCTCAATAATGATAATGGTCCATTAAATTCCAAACTATTTGACTTGATACCAGTAAAGGAATAATTAAGTGCCTATGGTGTATTGTTTATTGGGTGGGCTATACCTACCCATCAGGTAGGGTACCTTCCAGTACACAGATTAACCCATGGTAATTAATTATTTGATATAAAAAAGACTGGTATGCCTATTTACAGTTAGTTTAGTAATCCTACTGATGAAGGTAACTTTGTTATCGAAATGCGCATCTAGGAATTAAATTACTTGTGTGGTGAAGGGGTAAAATACTTTTTGTTCTCATCGACATAGTTTCAGGAAAAAAAAAAGATTGTAAAGGCGTGAAACATCATCAACGGCACAGATGACCTAGTCATTAGGTACTATTAGCGATTCACAAAGTGGTCTACAGAAAAGTTTGAATGTGCTAGAAGAGTATTGTCGTGTCAACTGCTTGACAGTTAATACCGCACATGGTACAATCTCACTTTGCTCTTTTCAGCATGTATTGGCAAAAACTTTCGTAGAAAATAGTCTGACTCGACTACCCCCAATGTCGGGGTATTCGGTATTCGGTATTTGGGTAAACTCTACTTGTATGAGGGAGGCTGTGTCTGCTTTTTGTATACCGTTGTTCATTTATTCATAACATTTTTACGTCTCTAGTGCTGCTATGAGGTCCGCCCCTGAAATAGGATTCCTTCCTTAATTTGGAGATTCTTCATATTTTTCTAGGGATTTATTCTTGTATGCAGGTCCAAACACCGCTTCATGACTTCCTTTGAAAATTGTGTGGCGAATAATTGTATCCACCCATCGTTGGGATTTCGTCTTCTAGTTACCCTAGAGAATTTTCTGTCAAGAGAATATTCTTATTGAATAGAAGGGCCATAAAATGTGTTAGCATACAGGGTGTAATCTAACCTCTTGCACTCCCGTGAAGGACGGGTGTATAATGAAAAATTCGGAAAAAAATCAAAATACGGAAAAACTTGAAAATCGCTGTTCGAACTTACATAGTTTTTTCCATCCAGCAGTTCCAGTATTATTGCGGCTCTGCTCCAATCAGCTGACGTTCGGCGGACAGTGGTTCTCAAAATTTCGTCATAAAATGGCATTCTACACCCGTCCTTCCCGGGATTGCAAGATATCTATCTTGACATTGTGAATATGTAGGTGGATACACAGGTGGCCTATACTTTTTAGAGACATGAGCGTTCCTCAGACGCATTCTGGTATCTAGCAATGGTTTGGAAATTTCAAAAGAATCAGGTGCATATAAAAAAAATAACATGCTTTCAATAAATATTTCTCGTGTGAAAATCAACAAGGTTTATTCAGGCAAGTTCGAATTACAGAAACAGTTCATTAGATATCCCAGTGAAATTAATACATTTGTTTGAAAGTGTTCGATAATGTCCCTTCATTCAATATAATATAATACAAATAAAATATATTTATTCAAGACAAAAATACGAAAACTTATATACAATTCGATCGGGGAATGAATATAGAGAGATAGATAAGTGCAAAGCACTTGTATTGTAGTTGAAATTATTTGAAGAATGTGGTTGGTATATGTCAAATTATACCAAAATAAAAATTAAAACTATGTATTAGATTATGTACATTCGATTTTTTTGAATGAAAATAGATAGAGTCGTTGAAAATCATTCAATTTGGCAATTCAAATTAAAACACAATATATTAATCAAAAAAATATTTGAAAGACTAGAAGATTTTTTCACTATCCAGTGAAAATACAGTATATATTTTTTTTGTGCATTAACATCATCAGTTGGTAATATGGATGAAACAGAAAAATCACTACGAACATTATATGGAAAATCATCGTGAAGTCAAAGTAGACCCTCAAGAGTCACCCTGCACGTGGGCCTCTCGACGTACATGCACAATTATTGCTGATCATGGTCTAAGAGCCGAAGAGACGTCGACCTTCACCGTTCCGGTTAACGGATAAAACAAACTTCTTATGAAGTTTTTAGGATAGAGGAAAACGCCTGAAATGGGTTGCCCTATCAAAATGTGGTCGAGACTATATACAGTGAGTTTCAAAAATTTGCACCATATCGAAAACTTTTTTATTATCGTTTTTTCTGAAAATTTAATTCCTCATAAAAATTATTTCCAAACGGTGTACAGAGGGAACAAAAAGTAGAAATTCTATTTTTCTTTCCCCCTGTACACTGTTTGTAAATTTGAAGTTTTGAAAACTCTCATGCAAGTATTATGCAATGCCCTAAGTTTTATGACGAATAAAATTTTCTGACAAACCGATAATAAAAAAGTTTTCTACATGGTGCAAATTTTTGAAACTGTATACAGGGTATATCTTGACGAGTTAACGCGATCTATATATAGAAAACTAAAAGTAGGGCGAACTAATGAAGAATTCAACTAAAATATTTTCGTTGATGTGACTTTTCCGGTTTCAGCGGAAGTGATGTCATCTTTGTTATTTTTAATGGCACACCCTGTATTTCACCTCATTTTTGAATTCTCCTCATGAGTTCAATTCTAACTCATATATAATATCCTATACCCAAAATGAACCGTTTTTGAGTTATTCGAAATTTTTTAGGAAAAATGACAGATGCAGCCTTTCGAACATACGTCATTTTTCTGTAAATTAACATTTACAAAAATATGCAGTGAGTGAATCGTGAATACTGAAGGTTGAACGGATCACGCACCATTTTCACATCCACTGAATAATCCACAGGGTGCGCAAAAATTTGGGTCCAATAAGTAAATGCGAAAAATAAAAAATCTTAACTTTTTCAAATGGGAACCCCCTTTTTTTCCCACAAGGTTCAATTCTAATATGAAAATAAGCCCTAGTTACATTACACTTCCCCATACCCAAAACTTATAATCTTGGAGATATTCCGCAATAGAAGTTATTTTCACGCGAGGATTTACTTTTTGCCTGATTTTCATTGAATATGCCATGAAAAAAATAATCTCATATTCAATATAAAAATCATGATTAGAATAAACAACAATTTCAAATTTAGTGTCAATGATAAACAAGAACGTGTGACAAACTTGTAAACCTCTTTTTTTTTATTGCAATAAATGTTCAAATACGTTGCCTTCAACTTCTAAGCATTTCTCACTTCTCCGTATGACGTCTCCTACAGCTCGTCTTATCATGTCAGGTGGAATAGAGTTGAAAGTAGTACGAACTCTCTGCTGAAAATCTTCTTTTGTAGTTGGCGTATGAGAATACACCTCGTTCTTTATATAACCCCAAATGAAAAAATCCTTTGGGGTTAAATCGGGCGAACGCGGTGGCCATAGTTGAGGACCGTCGGTTCCAAACCATTGGTCATAAAAAGTTTCATTCAGATACATCTCCACCATTTGATGATTATGTGGAGGTGCTCCATCATGTTGACACCAAATTTTTCTATGGTCAGCGAGTGTCAGTCGTTCCAAATGATCCGTATCGAGATTATTCAAAATATCTAGGTATCGTTCACCTGAAAATAAAATTACCTGTAGGTTTGTTATGTATTTTCTACATGCCATGAATGCTTATTACATAGCTACCGGGATAGAACTTTCCCGAGTGATGTGGTTAATTTTTTTTTTTATTTAGTAAAACAATACAATTGCCATACTTTTCAACTAACCATTTAAATTTTCGTCATAAAAGTGAACCATCACTATGGCGTTGTCTTTTACAGCGCAGTAAACATTGACATTCCAACGGTCTTGAACTTTATGTGGATTTATATCGCTCCAGTAGTGAGAATTTCGCTTGTTGAATATCCCATTTTTGGTAAATTTCGCTTCATTGCTCCATATAATATTTCCTAAAAATTGGTCGTTTTCTTGATTCTTCATAATGATGAACTCCGCAAAGTTCACTCTTCTCTCATAATCGGATAGCTTCAGGCCATGAGAATACGGATGCCATTTTTGTTTTGCTAATATTCTCTGCATGAACATTTTATTCAATCCCAAATCTCGTGTCGCATCTTTCAAAGATGCTTCTGGAAAAGCTGTGAAGTACGCAAGCACTGTAATTGAATTATCTACATTGTCCACCACAGTTTCAGTTTCAATTATTTTCCTCTTGAATGATCCAAAGTTCGTGAGATTGGAGATTAATCTTCTGATAATATCTGGAGATGGTTTCGGTTTTACTAGATACCTTGTAGCATAAGTATCACATGTTCTTGTTCAAACCTTATCACATTTCACATTTGCCATAAATCACCAATAAATTAACGAAATCATGATTATTATAACCAACACGAGCCATATTGTACCATTTGAAAGCACGAATATGACAATAAAAAACTTCATTTCATTTGTTACCAAAGATTGTGTTGAAAGCCTACTAGAAATATCAACATTTCAGGCAAGTATGCAGAATTAGGTACTATAATGGAATATCCCCAAAATTATAAGTTTTGGGTATAGGGAAGTGTATTGTAACTAGGGCTTATTTTCATAATAGAATTGAACCTTGAAGGAAAAAAAGGGGGTTCCCATTTGATAAAGTTGAGATTTTTTATTTTTCTCATTCACTTATTGGACCCACATTTTTGCGCACCCTGTGGATTATTCAGTGGATGTGAAAATGGTGCGTGATCCGTCCAACCTTCAGTATTCACGATTCACCAACTGTATATTTTTCAAAATGTCAATTTTACATAAAAATGACGTATGTGTTCGAGAGGCTGCATCTGCCCCTTTTTCTAAAAAAAAATCGAATAACTCAAAAATGGTTCATTTTGGGTATAGGGTATGATACAAGAGTTAGAATTGAAATCATGGGGAAAATTCCAAAATGAGGTGAAATACAGGAATACATGAACGGAGAGGTAAAAAACGACATTTATTGATATAACGTACCACATTTTTTTCAGTGTAGTTACGATAAATTGACATATTTTACACTTCCGCGCTATTGCGGGAAAGCGATTTTTCCTACACTAGTGTGGGATAGTGACACCTTCAAAATTAAAATGCGTCCCGGGAAAGTGTGTAAAAACGCACGGTCGTTAAAAAAAATATTTCTATGGATCTTCCGGAAAAAACACCTTGTTTTTAATTAAATATTATAATGAATGATTATAAATATTATTTCCCATTTGTTTTCCAAATATAGATAGGCCAAAGTACAGTTTTTGATTTGTCACCTGATTTGTGAATAGGGGCAACATGAGCTATTTTCTACAATTTACGGAATGTAGATGCTAGTGATAGATTGTGAATAATTGTAAGGGATTTACTCAGGTGCATTACGCAATTTTTTACGAATATTGTGTTGAATAGATTAAATACTTGATGTAGGTGCACATCGGGTCCAAATAACGTACCTGCAGGTACTTCATATCCTTCCTATTTGTGCCAGAAGAAAAAGAAACTTATTTAGTGACATTCATTTATTCAAAAAGAAATTGAAACAGTGAAAATGATTCATGCTGTGCTATTCTTCCATGTATTGTTTGCCCTCCAGGGTCTTGCATATTGAATAATTCTTCTTTCTTCCCATTTTAGAACATGATGAATCCCTGAAATATATGCAATTATATAAATTTGATCGAATAAATGAGAATGTGTGGATCATTATACAAGAATGCTGAATAATTTTTCTGTCCTAATGATACTTGTTGCAGAATATAATTAGGAAAATTATAAATCGGGCTTGATTTGCACTCACTGCAGCATATTGTAGATACAGAAGTACGGAAATAAAGAGACTCGATATACGTGAACACGTATTTCAGAGGAATTGTTATTGAGTCTAGCTGCTGCAGGCATATCGAGATGATGCTCACAATTTTTTCATCTAAAATATACTGGGGTGAAAATGGAGAAGAAAATTCGTTTTTACCACTTTTTCCTGGACCACGTGGTTAATAAATTCAATCAAAAGTATAAACTTTCACTCATTTTGTTTCAACAGGGAAAATTTATGATATACATAAGCATTGCAGGAGATTGGAAACATTACCGTACAACGCATGGAGTATGGTTCCATGAGCATACTGGCTCAAGAACTGCTGGAGGGAGTGAGTATTCCGAAAGGATGACGCCAGTAGGTACCTGGAATAACGTACCTTGCTGAACAAGTGAAGGAATTGTTCAGGTTTAGTTCTATTCCAGGTTTCTTGTAAAAAGACCATCAATTCTTACATACAAATTCAATTAAAGCTCATAATAAAGAAAATAGTGTATGATGAGCTACTCCATAAGTCAATGAATGTGGATATGTATAACTTTGAGATGAAATCTACTTCATATGAATCATGTATATGATAACGAGGGGGAAACCGCTCAGAATATTGTGTACACTAGTTCTCAAAAATTGTAAATAATTCCTCTAATACCCAAGTAATTTCCGAGTAATACCCAGTAATTCCCGAGTAATACACCCTAAGTAATGCTAGTTAATTCCCGTCAGAAAAGTAATAAAAATATAAAATCGTGTTTTAATGTTAGGTTTGTTGTCAATAGCAAGTCGGATGACCTTTTTTTTGTTTTTTTTTTTCATTGCGGATTTCCGCTACTGCTCTTCAATTTTTCATTCAATCCCAATTCCCATGTTTTGACGACATTTTTTTTTTCACTTCACCGATTATTATTGTGCGGTAATTGTTCTATTACTTTCGAATAATTCCTGTAATAACCATGTAATGCTCCAGTAATGCCCAATCTTTCTCCTAAATAATTCCTCTAATACCCGAGTAATACACCAGTAATACCCAATAATTTTCAAGTAATGCTACTAATTCCCAACTAATACCCGAGTAATGCCCCTAATTCCCGACTAATAACCGAGTAATGCCTTAGCTCCTGGGCAACTCACATTACATTTGTTATTTACACCAAGCATGTTGTAGCCTATTGATTCCGATATACTCCAGAAAAAAATCTATTTCACTAAGGTCTCGAATCTCAGTCCTAGAATCAAAAGTTTCGATGGCGGAACATCTAACCATTGACTAGCCATCCTGACAGACTAATGCCAATAAAATATAAATGGAAGAATGAATCCTATATAAAGAATTCAATCAAATCAATTCCGGGAGAATTATGAATTGTCATTCGGTTAAATTGTATTTATACAGAGGTTGTTTCCTCTTCTTAGGAATATCGGAAGGTACTAGTTTTGGGCATATTAATGTGTTACGCATTCTTGGGAAACTCATATAGAATACTTACCTCTGGATCAGCATTGTAAAGACATTTCATCATTCCCCAAATTTTATCATGTGGTTTGATACTGTCTGAAAAAAAAATTGTATCATGTATATCCAAATATCAAGCAGAGTTTGTTGATGTATAAACTATCCCATATAAAAAAATATTTATAAGCGAATATAGTAATGAGCCTTATCATTATTTGGTACGCCCATGAGAATATTAAGGATATTGCTACCATGAACGTTCATACGTTGGTTGTTCAAGACTCACCCAATTTTATTGTATTCATTATTTTGCTTGTTTGGGTCAATTTGTATACTCCGTGTACAGTTTTCAATGACTCAAAATATTATGAAATTGAAAAAAATAGGAAATGAGTAAGTTTTACACTGCTTATGAAGGGATGTTGTAATTTTGAGACTATAATATTCTCGTGAAAATCGTTATTGCAGGTAAAACTGAAAACATCATTGATTTTTTGAACCGTATTATTGTCGCAAAAATATCGAAATTTCAGGTAAGACTGAAATATCTGCTTCTTCATCGCTACTGTTGAATCAGCACTTTGTAAAGAATCCATATAATGATACCTGAGAACAGACGAAGTGTTTTTTATTCATGTTTTTCCTTGACACTTTCTAGTGAGGAGATCGAGAGCTCTCCGAAAATCTGCACAAACTTGATCAATTTGAAATCGTTGAATCTCGTCCTTGAAAGTCAAATTGGAATTATGAGATGAGAATGAAAGAAATATAAGGGAAGTGCTGAAGCCAAAGCGTCCCTACAAAATATGAATTTTTCTCTCTTGTTATTTTGTGACCTCACTGGTTAATGTATCTTGGATTTGGTTGGGAAAAGGGCAGAAATACCTAAAACCACTATGATTATTTTGCCGACGTTTCGACTCTTATAAAGTCATCCTCGGAGCACTACAAAAGGGATTATGATTGTTATTCTAAGTAAATAGTATGAAAACCTTTACAATTAGAATAAATGATTGAAAGCACCGTATGTGTATAAAATACAAGCACATTTAGAGAATGTTTGTTAAAACTTCAAATTGAAATGAAAATTAAATAATTAATTGAAAGTACGACATGAGTTAATAAAATACGAACACATTTAAACAAATAATTAGGTCAATTTATGTGAAAATAACAATTTAACTGGCATGAAACAAAAAATTTAAAACGAGTTTTGTAGAAAATAACATGGTACTGACAGGAAAAGTAGGTTCCTAGTCGTTATAAAATGATGGTATTAAAGGGAAACTTAGGTTTATATCTTCTCAGACAAATACTCGGTGGTGAGTGTTGGTTTCTGTATAAAATTGTTTAGTTCAGATCCGAAAGTTTTTTCTTTTTTGGACGGATTCATGATTTACTTCAGAGAGGGTCTGGGTAGGTCCATAGGCGTGCACATTTTATCGTTATTGTGGTGTTTTAAATTTATTTATCAAGTCTTAATATGAGTTTGGTACATATTGAGTATCATTTTTTATGTTTGTATTATTTTTATATTTTATCATGTTCCTCTCATATATATTCCTTTTTCTGTAGTTCTTTTGTTTTCCAATAATTTTTGTCTTATCGAAATCGAATTTGTATAATTTCTTTTTGAATGTTCACACCTTTTTTTATTTGTTGTTTTTATAAGATTTTCGGGATTTATGCTCTGTTCGTGTTAAGCTATTCTAGTTTTCAGATATTGTCCTGCCTGCCCTATATACACTTTACATCATTCTGCTCAAGGAATTTTATAGACTATGCCACTTTCTAGTTTTTTAGAGTTATTTATTTCATTTTGGTGAAATAATTTTGAACGGTATTTTAATTTTTGAATGCTCAAAAGGTGCGTCATTGAATATATTCTTTAACTTTTCTGAAAGGCTTGAAATGTAACGATGTCATCTACATAGCGTTCGAAAAACGGTAGTTTAAAATAAGGTACATCTTTAATGGAACTATTTTGAAGTTCAGACATGACGTTATCTGCACAGACTGGTGCAGGTTGCTGAATGGTCAAAGGGAAGGAAGGGACGGGACATATTCTTGAATCACCCAATATCATTTTAATAATAATCTTGATTGTGCACTTCAACTCGAATACATTGTGAATAGCGAGTCACCTCATAACTTGAAAATTTGAAATTGTTTTAAAAAAAGAAAATAAATGAGTTTTAAACTGACATAAAATGTATATCCTAATTTTCGTAATTCGAACTGGAACATTACAGTGAATCATCGATAGTTGTAAGACTGTAATATGGATGAATTAGTTTTGGCATGGTAATATTAAATTCTGTTAATGAAATTCACATATTTTCAGTAGAGACTAACAGCCGCATGCATGGTCATCCGCCAGAGGTACGCGGTCTGCAATATAATTTGTGGAGAGTCGCCGCGCTCGCGAATGACAATGCATGCGGCCGTTAGTTTTATCACCGGATACATAAATATGTATCTCCATAGAAATTTAGAAATGCTGAAGGAACTTACCAGATTCTTTCGCTGTTTTGGCGCAACCCAAATAGGTTTTCACTCCTTCAGTCAGTTTTTTTGGCATATATTCTTTCAATGAATTTGTGTTCAGAGTATAATCAGGGCTCATCTGAAAAATTGATGTCATTTATAAAAGTAATTGGAATGATTGAATAGTGGGGAAAACTGCTTCACCTTGGAACGATTATAAAAAATTATGGTTTAACTGTTGATTGGGACAATATTTAAAATACATTTTCTACTGGATTGATGACCTATTTTTTAAGGTACATTAGATGTGAGAGAAATTTTACAACAATCTATGCTAAAAGTTTTTCCAAAATATTTGTCATTAGGTTTAAAGTGTTCCAAGGTACAAGGTGGTCTTCTACTTTGGAACATACGTAATGTAGGTACTGTTATGACTTTTTTGACAGCGCGCGCTACTTGCAGTATATTATTTATAGTTATCATCTCCACTTCTTTATACTTTTTAGATTCTCTTAAAAGTATTACAAGGCTAACGTGACTTTCGTTGCATAGCTATAGGAAATTTTCTTATCGGGATCAGTAGAGCCTTTTTTAGGGAATCAGGATTGACAGGATTTTTTTCAACTTCTTCACTAGGCGATAAAATTGGAGAAATTCCGAAAAAAAAAATCATTCTTTATGAATGTTTCAAGGTACAAGATATATACCGATGTTACGAGGTACAAGAGGGTGCAACATAATAAAAAATGGATGCCTCTGAGGCGAAGCTAAGATAACAAAGAAAATGAACAGTGTATTTTCACTCACCCTTGAACACTTTTACACTCAAGAATTTTTGATAACGTTAAATTTTTTATACACATGAAACATGAATTCACAACTGAAGGTCAAGCAAGTAAAAATTGTAACCTGATTTTGAGTTGATAGATGACGACATATTTCATAATTGCGTTTCAAATTTCACCATGCTCTAGGTACAACAGTTTCCCCTAACTTAAAAAGATATTATTCCATTCATATTACTTCTGAAATAGCCGAATAGAAAAAATGAATTATAAAGTTTTGGTATTTGGAGATTAGACTGAACAGGGAAAGAGCTTTCGAAATCAAAAGAGTTCTTGATTTAGTAGGGTGAGCTTCACCCCCTAAATATCACCTTTACTACGCATTGCGATGGTTTTTCTCGTTTTTCTCAGAAACCATTGGTCGCACAGAAAATTTTATACCTACCTACTTAAAAAGTTCCAAATAATATTTTGTACCAAAAATCTTTGTCTACTAATTCAATTTCATCTAATGCATTTCGATCAATAACCGAGTGAAAAAGGGAGAGAAACGAACACAGGTCGAATTCGGAAGTATAGTAGTTTTTCAGTTTTTAAAATATACACGCGACAGATATAACACTGCGAAATATAGACAGATAAATGTTTTTGTGTAATGTTCTGTTTCGGTTTTTATAATATTTTAACCAATTTTATGTTTGCTGCTCTGTCAAACACCACCCATGAGGTAGAGCTATCGGCGCTTTTTTTGTTACTGATGGTGGTTTTCCTCATAGACCTATTCCACTAAGCTTATTTTGGTCCCTATGTCATCGTCTACAGTTTCTGAAATGTACCTGGTATTCATTCAACTTTGCCCACGACAGGTTCCGCATCTCGTTTGCAGTTGCAAATTATTATTGATGAAATTGTAGCCAAGGCGGGCGCTTCTGTTGTATATTATATGGGTCTTGTTAATTTTCTTTCATTTCCATAGGTCGGGTTTTAAAAATTGTTTTCGTCATATTTCTAACGTTCGTCGAAAACGTTAGTGCGCTGCAGCTAATGTGGGAGGCAATTCTTGAAAAAAGTACTGTGCTTGACCAACTAACTTATTAAAATAAACGTATCTTTGCTCGCTAAGGCTACCTTCGTATACTGGAAGTTCGAACAGATCCAGTACAAAAATTTCTTCGGATTTTTCGTTGCTTCAGGGGTTGACTAACAACAAAACTTCGATTTTCTTAGATATTATGGTGGAAGTTCGAACAATCTGGACATCAGCATCATCTACTGCAATTCACGTGGCGATTTTATCGCTACTCAAGTATAAAGCAAGCTGCGAGATGAGTCATTTCTTATTTTGAATATTGCCCTGAAATCAACTTTTTCGTTTGACCAATAAAGTATTGCTATTAAAAACTCTCACGACTTGAACGCTCCAGCAATGACGCTAGAGGCATTTTGTGCTTGTACTCTTTGTTTTCGAAGTAACCATCCAAAACCACAGTAATGACCATAGCGCTTTCGAATAAAGTTGGTATATGCAGTATGAACATCCAAAAAGGTATCTTTTTGTGGTTACTCGTGACATTTAGTCGCAAAAGTCAATTATCACAAAAGAATATTTACGGATTGAAACAAATTTAAGATGATAGGTGTCACACACTTGTAATAATTCTGTATTTACTACGAATATACATTAAATTATTAAAAAAATAAGCTACCTTTCTCACTTGCACCGCACTGTTTGGAACCTTTGGTGTTTAAATAAATATACTATAGTTTTATCCCATCACCAAACCGCTATTCTTCACACCTCGACACTTGTTTCATTCACCAAAAGATCATCTTCAAGAGAAAAATTAAACGTTATCTTTAAGGTGATCACTTGGTGATTGAAACACGTGTCGAGTTGTGAAAAATAGCGGTTTGGTGTTGGGATAAAACTCCAGTATACTGTTGCGTCTTCGGGTTCAAAAATAAGTGTACACGGGTATGAACTCGCCTTTATTATTCCAACTTCACTTGACAACACTGTGATACAAGTCACTGTCAAAATAATTGTATCCAAGGTAACTCAGAGTAACTTCCTAACTAACTTTCTTCATCTAACAAATGCATCGCTTTTATATACAAATAAAGTTCTAGAAAACTTAAGAAATCAATAGAACACAAATAGAATGTTCGACGATTGATCCAGAACAAAAGTTAGTGCTTCTAGATTTTTCCATCTAATTCATCGAAGGATCTCGAACAATTCGAGAAGTCTTTATCAAATTTCAGGTCTGTAACACTGCCTCCTCCTTTAGGTTATTCCGTCCCGGATAACACCATCACCATTTTGGCTGTTCCTCTGGAACCAATTTGGGGAATCGTGGCCTCGGTATTCTGCTAACCTCTCGATGTGAACAACTTTGGGTTTACTCCTTGGGTTGAGCTGGATGCGGTATACCAAGTCGTTGATCTTCTTTATGATGACATAGGGTCCTGTCCAATTTCTCTGTAGCTTGGGGCATTTTCCTTTCTTTCTCTGAGGTTGGTATAACCAAACGGCATCACCTGGCTCGAACATAGTCCCTGGACTCTTCCTGTCGAACCTCTTTTTCATTTTATCACTGGAGATTTGAAGACGACGTCTGCAGAATTCATGAACTTGGTCCAGTCTTTCTCGCAACTCTTGGACATATTCTGGTAGGACTTTGTCCTCTGTACTTCTGGGTGGCATTCCATACAACAGATCGCATGGTAGTTTCATTTCTCGCCCAGTGATCAACATTGAAGGAGTATATCCGGTGGACTCATGCTGGGAACTTCGAAAGGATAGGAGAAATAGTGGTACCAACTCATCCCAATCCTTTTGATTTTTGGAGATGAACATCGACAGGTACTGACTGATGGTTTTATTATGTCGTTCAACCATACCATCTGATTGTGGATGTAGGGCTGTGGTACGAGTCTTCTTCACACCTAGAATGTTCATCATTTCCTGCCATAATTCAGATTCGAAGTTTCGTCCTTGATCAGAATGTAATTCTAGTGGGACTCCATGTCTGGCTATTACATTTTCTATGAAGGCCTTTGCAACGGTCTTTGCCTCCTGGTTTGGAATGGGCACAACTTCAGGCCACTTGGAGAAATAGTCCATGGCTACCATCAAGTATTTATTTCCTTGCTCGGTAACAGGAAACGGCCCAAGAATGTCAACTGCTACTCTTTCGAATGGTTCACCAGAAAGATACTGAGCCATTTTCCCTCGACTTCTAGTTTTGGGTCCCTTCTTTGAAGAGCATAGGTCACATCTTCTGCACCATTCTTCTACATCACGACGACAATTCACCCAATAGAATCGTTCTCGAATTCTAGCAAGGGTCCTCTTGATTCCGAAGTGTCCACCTGCACGACTACTATGAAGTTGCTCGAGCACATCTTTAGTAAGTGCTTTCGGCAGGACCAGTTGGTACACCACAGTTGCTCCATCTGGGCTCTCCCATTTGCGATGCAATAGGCCATCACGAAGACATAGGGAGTCCCATTGAGCCCAATATCCCTTGGCAACTGCACCAAACTTGGATACTTCCTGCCACTCAGGTCTAACTCCATTTTTTAGCCAGCTTAGAACTAACTTTAAATTGTTGTCTTTCTTCTGATTCTTCCTCATATCTTCTGTGGTCCATAAATCAGATTCTTCAGACTCGACTCTTACGGTGGTAACTTGCAGAATTTCCTTGCAATGTTCATCATTGTAAAAATTGACTTCTTTGTTTTCGAGTTTCTGGCAATATCGGCATTGCTGTTCCAAGCATGGACGTCTTGATAATGTGTCTGCATTTCTGTGTTTCCTGCCTCTGCGATGAATAACTCTGAAGTCGTATTGTTGGAGTCTCTCTAGCCATCTCACAATCTGACCCTCAGGTTTCTTGAAGTTCATTATCCACTGCAAAGCGCTGTGATCAGTTCTTACGAGAAAACGTCTGCCATAGAGGAAGGTATGGAAATGTTCAATGGCTTTGATTATCGATAGAAGCTCCTTTCTTGTAACGCAGTAATTCTTTTCGGCTTTGCCTAGAGTTTTACTAAAGTAGGCTATTACTTTCTCTTCGCCATCCTGTTCTTGGGATAAAACTGATCCAATGCCTTGCTGAGACGCATCACAGTCCAAAATGAAAGTGCCTTGTTCTCGTGGGTAAGCCAAAATAGGCGCAGTTGTCAATTTCTTCTTCAGTTCAGCGAACGACTGTTGGCAATCAGGGCTCCAATCAAACTGAACGTTGTTCTCAGTTAAGCGGTGGAGTGGCTTGGCAATTTTACCAAAGTCTTGAACAAACTTCCTGTAGTAGGTACATAGTCCCAGAAAACTTCTTACTTCATGATTATCCCTAGGACGTGGCCAACTCCTAACAGCCTCGATTTTAGCAGGATCGGTCTTGATTCCTTCGGCCGAGATGACATGGCCTAAAAAATTGACTTCTTTTTGAAATAAATAACACTTCTTTGGATTCAGTTGCAGGTTAGCATTTTCTAACCTCAAAAATACTTCTTCCAAATTATTCAGGTGTTCGTCAAATGTCCTTCCCATTACTATGACGTCATCCAAGTAGACTAGACAAATTTTCCATGTCAAACCTCTCAATACTAGTTCCATAAGTCTCTCAAAGGTGGCGGGAGCATTGCATAATCCGAACGGAAGAACTTTGAATTGGTACAGCCCTTGTCCGGTAGAGAACGCTGTTTTTCCTCTATCATCAGGATGAACTTCCACTTGCCAATACCCGCTTTTCAGGTCCAACGTTGAAAACCATTTGGAACCGGATAATGTGTTTAGTGTATCATCAATTCTTGGCAATGGGTAGCTATCCTTCATCGTTACGTCATTCAATCGACGATAGTCCACGCAGAATCGGGTTGATCCATCCTTTTTAGTTACCAATACTACCGGTGAGGACCATGGGCTTGTGGTTTCTTCAATTATGTCATCCTCCATCATGTTGTTTATCATGTCTGCTACCTCTCTCTGTTTGGCAAACGGTAATCTCCTCGGAGCCTGTCGGATTGGTCGGGCATCGCCGGTGTTGATGCGATGTTGAACTAGACTGGTACGTCCCGTCGAAGTCTCTGTCGAGAAAATGTTACGATGGCTATCAAGAAACTCTTTGGCCTTCTGTTTTTCTTCCATAGTTAAATGTTCCGTGGATTCCATCATTTTGTCTATTGTTCTCTGATCGGTGTTAGTGGTATTTCTTCGCAGTACCTGAGTGTGGTTTTCACAATTGATAACTCGAGTGACAGGTTTGCAGAATCCCAATTGGTCGTTTTTCTTCAGAAGGACTTTATTTTCCGAAGTATTGGCAACCCTGACAGGAATTAGTTGTTCTGTGTTCACAAGACATCGGGCAATTAAAATTCCATCTTGGCGGTATTCATCATTTTCAATTATTCCAGTGCTCAAATCTCCAGGTTCTTTATCCATTCTGGCCATGATGATGGTTTCGGAGTTTTTCGGAATGTGGATGTCTTCGTCAACATAAATCTTAATTGGTCGGATTTTCTCATTGTATCTGCTCAGGAAGATTTCTTCATTGCCAATCCGCAAAATTTTCTGTCTGATGTTAAGGATGAAGTCGTTTTTCTCCATGATGTCCAGACCCAAAACACATTCATCCCTTATTTCCGCAACCAACATAGAATGTTCCATGGTAATAGGTCCTATCTGGATGTGTACAAGTGTTTCCCCAATGACTGGTGCGGTTTGTCCCGTTGCCGTTTCCAAAACCATATTCCTTTTCATCGGCTTCACAGATTCTTGTATGAGGTCTGGGCGAACGACTGATCTCGAAGCTCCTGTATCAATAGTGAAGGTGCATTTCCGATCTTCTAAATAGCCTTGTATTAGTAGACTTTGATCATTTTTCTTCAATGTCGATATATGGATCTTGGGGCTTTGAACACTGAAAGTCGCCACGCGCCCCCTAGTGCCGACTAATTCTCGTTTTTCCTGGATGGGAGCAAGTCCTCTTTCAGATGTTTGAGGTCTCCTTTCTGGCGTGGTCGATCTCCTGAAGGCTCCTCTGGTATATCGCCCACGTTGCTCTGTTCCTGGGCTCGGAGATCTCGATCTATCCTCGTGGCTATCTGATGACCTCTTTCTTCTTGGACTTCTGGATCTCGATCTCTCCCAGCAACTCCTCTGTAGATGGCCGCTTTTCCCACAGTTATAGCAGCGCCTCTTCCTGTCTTCTGGGGAATGCACTTGGTTGCTTAATGCTGTTATGGAGTCCAATATTTTCTTCAATAGCGCCTCGCTTGTAGGAGAATCCTCGTTGAATTTAACTTCACGTAACTTGGGCCTCGTATTTCTTGATGCGTTTTTCGCGGCCTCGAACTCCAAAGATGCTATTAGTGCTGCGCTTATGGTTTGAAGTCGTCCTAGTCGAAGGGCTTGCTGCATGTCAGTATCTCTCAAACCATCGATGAAAGTCTGCACCCCAATTTGTTCTATGAACTCCTTCGGTGCTTGTGGGTATGCCAAATTAATGAGTCGCTCTACGTCGGCTCCATACTCCTGTAGGGTTTCGTTGGATTTTTGGTATCGACTCTTTATTTGGCTCTGAAATACTTGTTTGAGATATTGCTGTCCATATCTGATTTCCAAAGCTTCAACGATTCTAGAATATTGCTTCTGATTACTCTCGGGGATGTTCTGAAGGATGTCCAATGCTTGTCCTTGTAAACACAGGACTAGAGAGGTGGCCATTTCTTCCTCGGACCAGCCATTTGCGTTTGCTGCCGCTTCAAACTGACGTCTATACATGGACCACGAGGATTGTCCATCAAATGTTGGAGGCTTCAAAATTTTCACTTGTGTAGGCCTTATCGGAGTTGTCAGTGAGGATGGCCTTTCGCTGGTGGGGGAGATTTCCTCAGATGATGCACGCTTGTGTGGAAGGTGTAACGTTTCCAGCCTCTCCTTGATCCTATCCACTTCTTCGTTGAATTTCTTGTTCACCTCTCGTGCCACACGTTCATCTATTTTGGACAGTTCATTTTCGACGTCTTGGACCCTTCTGTTGACTCCCTGGACTCCGCCTCTGACTTCTTGAACTTCACCTTTGACCTCTTGAACTTCACCTTTGACCTCCTGGACTTCACCTTTGACCTCCTGGACTTTTCCTCTGACCTCTTGTACTTCTTCAGTGATTTCATTCTGGAAGCACTGTTGACTGTGACTAATACGTTGCAGAAGATCAACATGTTGTTGTAACTGCTGGACTAACCGCGCCTCCTGTTCCTCTTGTTCTCGTTTTCGTTTGGCTTCTTGTTCCTCTTGTTCTTGTTTTCGTTTGGCTTCTTGTTCCTCTTGTTCTTGTTTTCGTTTGGCTTCTTGTTCCCTTAAAAACTCAAGGATATCTGCTGATGTCGCCATCTCGTCGTAATTATTTGCTCGAGTATTCACCATCTAATACTGGAAAACTGCCTTACTTTTCTTTCTTCAGTAACACTTATTCCGCCGCTGTCACCAATTGTTGCGTCTTCGGGTTCAAAAATAAGTGTACACGGGTATGAACTCGCCTTTATTATTCCAACTTCACTTGACAACACTGTGATACAAGTCACTGTCAAAATAATTGTATCCAAGGTAACTCAGAGTAACTTCCTAACTAACTTTCTTCATCTAACAAATGCATCGCTTTTATATACAAATAGAGTTCTAGAAAACTTAAGAAATCAATAGAACACAAATAGAATGTTCGACGATTGATCCAGAACAAAAGTTAGTGCTTCTAGATTTTTCCATCTAATTCATCGAAGGATCTCGAACAATTCGAGAAGTCTTTATCAAATTTCAGGTCTGTAACAATACCTTTCTTACCCTTACAACAATCAAATATGGTTTTAACATCTAAACGTGTTTGTTTCATTAAATTGAACTCACGTTTAATTTGTATAGTCAGATGAATAAAACTTCTACGCTGAAAGGAACCCCTAACGTCGATCGCTCGTTGCTCGAAATTTATTACATGAAACAAAATGAACATTAAATACTTTTTTGTATAAAATTTAATAGGGAAAAATTTTAATGGATATAAAATTTTCTGTGAGACCAAGGGTTCCTGAGAAAAACCACCGCAATGTTGGTTAGGGGTGGTTTTTGGGGTTGACTTTCACACTTTTTGAAAAGTCCACTTTCTTATAATCTCAATATATCAGAACTTTATGATTTGTTTGTTCTAATTTTGCTAATATCAGTGGACTATATCGAAATTCAGACAATCTGATATCGCCAGAGAGTTCTCAATCAAGTTTCAAGATTCAAAGTCATCTTTGTAACACTTCAGAGTTAGTTAGAAGGACAAAATTAACAAAAGTAAACAGATAAAATGGCTTAGGCTATCGCGCCTGAAGGTTTCACTATAACTATTTTTTATCTTTGATATTTCAACGATGACTCAAGCTTTTCTATTCGGCTTCATGTAGCCTTGCTTATTCATTACAGTTTCTTGGTTCGTACCTATACTTGCATTGTTAGTTGATAACATGATTTTTTTTTAGTTCTCTTTTCTCTACCATTTTTAAGAATGGGATTCCAGATCCTGTTGAGGTTCATAGTGTCTTTTATTTTATTGAAATTTTTGGTGTACTTGTGGATCTTTGTTGCTTTCCGTACAAGTCAACTATCATACCCCCGGTCGTAGGCAAGAAGTTGAGTGTCTTCAAAAAGTTCCGGTTCCGATTTATACTTAACCGTCATGATATGCGATATACCACCGCAGCTGATAGTGTGTCTTTTTTGTCTTTTGTGATCTAATGCTTTGTTGAATTTTCTTGGTCGGCTTGTAAATTGTTTTTATTGTGGGTTGCACAGGAGTTTTACGATTCTGTCACTAACTATATAGGGATATAAGGTAGGCATGAATGTGTAACGTTTGAGGCTCCTCCCTATTTTGACTTATGGAAGTCTTCGGTTTCATGGACTTGTTAATTTCACGTACACTATATCCATCCAATCTCAAACCCACTTGAAGATGTTTCAATTATTTTTGTAGATACTTCATTTTAAATATACTTTGAGCACGTTTCGTCAGTGTGGAGATAATTTCTCGCTTTCGACTCAGATGGTGCGATTCTATTATGCTTGAAGATACCTTATCATATTTTGAGGAATACATCTGAGTAATTTTCACTTGTCCTGTACAGTTTCCACGGGAACTTAACGTCAGAGTGTTAAGCATTCAGGTGGTTTAGAAAAAGGTTGTCTGTCCCTTTCATGTCTCCAAATGACAAAGGTGTCCTCCAGGTATCGTATCCACATGGTCCATTTTAAATCGAAAGCGTCAATTGCCTTCTTCTCAAACTGTTTCATGAAAAAGTTGGCTAGGATTGTGCTGAGTGGAATTTCCCTTTCCAAGTTATCTTTTATGAATTTCTCCCTCAAATAATCTTCCATTAGGAAGTTGGTAAATGAATACACAACCTCGAAGCCGACATGAATATCATGTGGCTCTGAGTCATGTTCTTAATTTAATTTATCACACAAAATCTCCCAAACACATATAAACGATTCAAATTTTGAAAGTGTTCGATAAAGCATAAACGCCTGCTTGTTCTTCACTTTCTTATTGGAAAATTCTACTTCATGAAACCAGAGTTTGTGTTTCACAAGACATATGAAACACTTAGAATTTGAGTTTGTTCGTTGGAGTATAAATAGATATCAACAAGATGATACGAATACTACTCCTTCACTTCCTGTTCAAAAAAAATATTCTTTCTGAAAATAATAGTGAGAAGAGAGCTGGTAATTCTATCAGACATATGGTCATTATAATGAATCGCATTCACATGAAAAAATAGTTTATAATCGCTTAGTCGCCAAATGGATAAGATGCTTCGGTTTTAATTGCCGGAAGGTAGTTCAATAACTTAATAAACTCAATAATAATAATGATAATATATGCGAATACTCTTCGCAAGTGATCGAGTGTATCAACGGATATATGGGCAGAGAGGGTCAAAGAAGGGGGTCGCTGGCTGCACGAAGAACCTGCTCATCGACAGAAGCATCACGCAGGACTCCGTGTAGTACAAGCGTGACCATTCGACGCCCTGTATCGAGTACCGTATGAACTCATCATGCATATGCTCAAATTCCATGCGGCACCCGATCGAGTAGCGAGATGCATTGGACTACTGATGTGGCTGTAGAGGACTCGCTTCACCATAAGATCTGCTCAAGTCAGATTCCAAACAGAGCAGGTGATCATTAGAAGGGGCGTATTTCAGAGAGATTCCCTCCTCCCTCTTCTTTTCTGCATCTTACTACTGCTATTGTCCGTTGGTCTCTGAAACAACCGTGGTTACAACTGCGGCACCCCCGGCAACCGCAGGTTCAAGGTCACCCATTTATTTTACATCAAGTACCCCAAACTATATGCATCCGGAGGGAAGTACCATCGACAAATGTGTCACGGTTTTTCCCATGGAAGGACGATGCGAAAATACGGAAAAGATTTTCAGCTCGTAGACGGAAGCATCCTACATCATCTTGATGCCGGAGAGACGTACACTCACTTAGGGGTGGAACAGCGCCGCTTCCAAGCGGTAACCACTGTTAAAACCCTTCTCCGCGGCAAGTATCAATATAAACTCCTACATATTTGGTTATTTGAACTGTCGGGGAAGAACAAAGTTGCTGCAACTAATATGCTTGCCTTTCCGATCCTACTCGAATTCTTTGGAGTGCTAAAATGGACTCAAGCGTAGCTGCGACAACTCGATGTTGAAACTAGAAAAGTGATGCATTTTTATGGGAGCTTGCATCCAATATCGCCCGTTCTGCGGTTGTACTTCCCCAAAAAATAGGAAGGCCATGGACTTTTGAGTTTGGGATGTCTACATAACAGAACTGAGTGGAGCCTGTAAAGTTATCAGGAGTTCAGATCTGACCATGAAGAAGCTGAGATCGGAGAATTCCTTCTCAAGGCAGCAGCACGGGCAGTCGATGACTTGGTCTTATATTCGACACTGAACGGGGGGACTCAAAGTCTGACACCGAGTTGAAGCCGTTCAGCAAAAATTTCAAATTGAAGCTGCGGAGACTCAGGTCCTCCTGCAGATTCACAAGAATAAGCAAGTCGGAGACCGAGGGATTTATAACGGACTGCCAGGATTATGTTTCCAACACCCTGGTCTACCGGAGTCGCGTGATGGGTATAGAGGTCCCCGACCCTAGATGCAGAGTGTGTCGGGGGGCGCCTGATACCATAATGGATTTGCTGTCTGCTTGTCAAGCTTATGCGTTCTCAGCCCATATTCGCAGACATAATGCGGCGCTACGTGTGTTGTACTACGATCTACGACACTCGCACAGTATACACGAGATACCGTTGTTGCCTTATGCTCCGGGAATACTGAGTGTGTTGAGAACTAGAAGTGCCGAATTTATTGGAACTACTCATTCCCCATCCTCTGGAAAATACAAGCAAACAAGCCTGATGTAGTTCTCCTCGACCATTAAGGTGGGATGATTTTCATCATAGAGTTTTCGGTTCCTGATGGCCCGAAAAAAATAGAAAAAACGGACTAAATATCGAGATTTACTCTTTGAACTCCACATGCTGTACCCAGCCTATTCTGTTGAAATTGTTGTTCTGATTACAGGAATCCTTGGTGCAATGATTGACACGCTGCTCTCTGATCTAAAAATCATACTGGCTTGCCGTAACGCGGCCAAAATCTAAGCTGGACGAATGCAGGAAGCTATCATCCTGGCTTCACTCCATCTGCTCATGGCACATGATTCTCGAACCCAGTAGTTGCTCACCCCACGGACGTGTGGAGTGACTATCTGGGTGAATGACACCAGGTCTCCCTCTGGATGTGTCGAAGTTCCGGAGACAGGGCCCGACTGGTATGATCCAAACGAATAAAATGATAATATAAAACTCCTTCATAAAGACTCGTAGAGTGTAACCAAATCATAGCATGTGCGAGTAGAAGACGGCTATTACTAAAATTTTCGGCTTCTTGATTTTTGATGGCCCATTCACTTTTCCACTGTAAAAACCCGGAAAACCTTCAGCACCACCCCAATATATTTAATAATGTTTCAGCCAACGTCAATGAATAAGCTGTATTAAAAAAATTGCTCTGATGTGTAAAGGGTTACCATCTTATGCAAGTGGCATATGGTTTTGCCACCACTCCCGTTGCCGGAACACCTAGTTGCCGAGCATGCGCAGTTCCTATCTTTTCGTCGTCATGATATTATCGTTACCACAGTTGAAAATTTCAAAATGGTGGCAACTGTCGTCCAAATTCGAGCGCACTCAACATATATCAAATCGCGCGCGAGCCACTTCGAAAGATTTCCGAATATTTTTTTGCATTCAAATTAAAACGAAAGCAATGAGTCAATGAGTGGGTGCAATTGTTTGAACTGTAGGTGAATTGAAAAATATATTAATGATAACCTGTTTATACCATTTTTAATGAATACATTTTGGAAAATTAAATTTGAATTCAAATTGAATTTTTGTTAATGTTTGTTATTTTTTTGTCAAACAATTGTACTGTGTACAGTTTTTATAAGGGAGTATTATTATCATGAAAAATGAGAAATAAAAATTTCTGTTTTTATACCACTTTATATTTGAATAAAAACTCCTATGTTTTTATTCCACTTCATATATATATATATATAGAAGGAACTTTGAAACCAAGTGAATGGTATCTGTATATGTATATATATATATATATATATATATATATATACAATTGGGAAGATTATTTGGGTAAGCAGCAAGCAAAACGTGTACTCTTTTAACACTATATTTCCAATATTTCATAAGTGTCTTTGAGGTTGATTGCAAAATGATGTGATGAAAGTGATACAACATGAGAAACATGAAGTTGATGATAAAATAACATTAAAAGGTCAATAATTAAAATAATTTTTCAATTAACACAAACATTTAAAAAAAGAATTTATATGAATAATTTCCACGTGTGGAAATATCCCCTCAGGAAACCATAGAATGGCTTCCTGAGGGGAAAAATACAAAGGGAAAAATTAGTGGGTAAACCCTCATAATGCAACCGTAGACGGGTCTGTTTCGGACTCATTAGACCTCTCCAGAACGTACTGAACTGAAATATGTTGCTGGCTCCTGTGGTTGGCTCCTATATTTGTGTGATCTTGCGTTCAAGTGTTGCACAACTTTACACTTGGCTATACCGTACTGAAGAGGTCTAATGAGTCCGAAACGGATCCGTCTACGGTTGCATTATGAGGGTTTACCCACTAATTTTCCATAGTCAACTTGAACGGGAAGGAATAGAGATCCACAAGCATACGGACAATGAATTTAAATAAAACAGAAGAGACTCTGAACCTCAACCGGATCTGAAATCCCATTTTAAAAAATTATAGGAAAAGGAGAATTAAGATCAATTCAATGACACCAGGTAGAAACCATTCATCAAATGACAAATGCGAAATAGGTAACTATAATTAATGAGCAAGATTAGATTAAGTAATCGGTGAAGTGTGAAATATCAAAGATGAATAGAATCTAGAAAGACGTTAGCCACTCGCGCTAGCAAAACGTTAGGAATCAATTTCCGAAAACGTCGGACTCTGAACTCGAATATAAACAGTGATAGCGGAAAGTAATAAAATTTGGCTTTTGACATGACAGTTTCACATATCTTAGTTTGATCATTTCCATTTGTGTATTTGTAAAATTTATTTTTGCGAATTTGCCAGGATATCGAAAATAATACCTCAGAAGTACAGTTTTTGTGAGCAAGTGATATCCAGAACCTAAAGATTACGTTCAAGTGGATTCTAAATCATTTTAGCTTCTTGACTGGGGGTGGGATCGAACTGATATACTTGCGAAGCGAAGTGTTCAAAGTGTTAAGGCTTTTGCCTCTCACTCAGTCGTCTCGGGTTCGATCCCCACTGCCGTCACGAAGTTAAAGTAGTTCGGAATGTACCTGTACGTAAGCTGTAGGTCTGCTCTGCTTTTGAGGAGTTTTTTTTCAAAAATCCTGTGAAATTCGTAAAACCAAATTTTACATTTCTTTTTTCTTATAACTACTGAAGTATTATAAACTATTATTGTCAAAACTGTCCATTCTGTTTTATTGAAATAAGTATGTGAGACGTGGTGAATAAAAATTACACCCTACACCCTACAAAATAATCAATAATAATTCATCTCAAAATCTATCCAAACATTTGATAATGTTTTTACTTGCTAAAATCATGAAATTAGGTAATTTTTTATATCATTGTAGACTTACCACATCCGAGACTAACCAAAGGCATAATGTGTACCTCTGAAATGAAACAAAAAACATGTATAAGAGACAAAAAATATCTAAGTACTGATGTGATTGTTCATGATATAATCAAATTGGTTCATTTATTTTTCCTAGGAAACACCTGATTTTTTTTTCATATACCTTACGGTGAATCCAATCATAACATAGAAAAACTCAATGTATTCATGTACATGAGCCATTACATTCAGAATAGCACTATCGAAATACCATCAAGACCGACCAAATAATACTCTGCATTTTATTTTTAAAAGAATATATCTATTAATTCTCTAGAAAAAGGGAAAGAAACATTCTGAAAACCATGAGTCAAGCAACAGCTCTTGACAGAGAAATATAAAAATGTTGATTTAAATAGCTCGCAGTTCAGATATGAAAATCGTTTTTGTTTGAACATATAAGAGACTAATATTTCAAGAAGTATTTCAAGTTGTCATTTTATAAGTCGTCATTGAACAATAGAAGTCCAGTCCGGCAGTCCCTTATCGGCTGGGTTTTTCTCAAAAACACTATTAAAAGAACTAAATTTCATGTAAACATGTCGTTCAAAAGTACGAAATGGTTTAGCGGTCTAAGGCGATGAACCAGTGTGCGGGAGCGGGTTCGAAGACGAGGGTGGTATTTTTTTAATTATTTACGAGAAGTCTTTGAATAGTATTTTTTTGATTTGAGTTGAACTTCAACAAAATTAAAATCACATACCATGGAAGTATTTGAAGTTGTCATTACATAATATTGAGAAAGAAAAGCTCGCTAGATGTCTCACCTGACCTGCTACAAATGTGTGTATATGCATAACGTGGTCAAATAAATGATCTGATTTGATTATCCCTTTAGGATCAGCATTCAATTATGAAAAACCCTATATGAAACTTTTGAAACACAGAAATACAAATGTGTATTTACTGTTGTTATATATCTATTGAATGGGGTTTGCGCTCTGATATCAGTTCATCACAATTTTTTTTTTTTAATTATATTCATGGTGTTGGAAATCCTGAAATATCCTTGGATACACAAACGTTGCCTTTCAAATTGAACACATATTTACTGATTAAACCAACATCAGATTTCTCATGGTTATCGAAATTAATATCAGTGTGTAAATGGATTCAAACCATTAGCATACAGCAATCTATTTATAGATCAGCACAAAAATCATGTAGTAAAAACAAATTGAGACGTTGAAAAGGGGGAACATTCTCCATGAACTAGTTGTTTTCTGTTAGATATTACAAATAAGTCACATTTTTCATTTTTCAATTTTCATGGAGAATGTTCCCCCTTTTCAACATGAATACCTCCCAAGAGGTTATCTTGAACGATGGAATATAGCGACTAAAGTTTGTCTTTCAGTCGCAGATGATTCCACAAAAGATTTTATGAATTTCCTATTCATATTTTCGAACTAAAATCAAAATGCTCATGACAGGTCTATGTCAAAAATTAATTTTCAAAGTGTCACCGCAGAAGAAATGTTTCTCTCATATCTATCCCTGATGTGTATGCTTCTGAAGAGCCTGTTTTATTTCAATCCTATATCAATTCTCCTGAAGAGCTTGGCAAAGCGAAATAGATTTTTGTCGACCAAAATGTATAGGGGATCAAATGCGAGAGAAGCGAACCTTGCTTCAATGAAATGAACGATTTCTGTGAGTGATATTTTTTAATAACATTCTCCTTATCTAATTTATTTAATGATTTGTTCAAGGAAAACTAGAAAGAATTAAAAAAGTCAGCTATCTGAATGAAAATGCAAATTTTCACTTTCAGATTTTTTTTTTCTTTCCTTTTCAGTTAGAGTCTTTTCACAATATCTATCAGATGTAGTTCAATGTCCAGCGTGGCTTGTGCCGGGGAAGTAGTTGTTTTCTGTTAGATATTACAAATAAGTCACATTTTTCATTTTTCAATTTTCATGGAGAATGTTCCCCCTTTTCAACATGAATACCTCCCAAGAGGTTATCTTGAACGATGGAATATAGCGACTAAAGTTTGTCTTTCAGTCGCAGATGATTCCACAAAAGATTTTATGAATTTCCTATTCATATTTTCGAACTAAAATTGAGACGTGTTCACCCCCACCATCATTTCATTGTTTCGGGTCAGAGGAAAGAGGAATGCAAATTTACTGTAAGTACCGATTTTTTGACGAGGCAGAGTACATTGCTTGCCTTTGAATTTGTTGAATCTTCTGGTGCGTGCACTAAAAGATGTTTTTTGTTTTTTACATGATACTGTATTCAAGCAAGTAAGCCATATTTTAATTTTCTTTGTAAAACTAGTATATGCACCATATTATAAGGGTGGCTGGTTTCGATTATACATAGCTATTTTTTTTTTTCTATTGAAAATAAGAAAGCTGCAGTCTATACAGGGTGTAACTTGAATGATGCCATTAACCTTCCGGTAGTCGCGCGTATCTGATAGATACCTACATGTCAGTTATTCTTTAGCGCGTTGTTTGTGAATCTGTTGATGAGTGGGGTTGTTCTGCCGTCTACCTTCCTGTCTTACAAGCTCTAAAATGTAGTATTTGTAAGAACTCGTTGCAGTGAACTGGTCAGCCGAAAAGTGCTACTTGTATCTGAGAGATAAGCTGCGATCAATACTTGAGTTTTATTGATCTGCGCATATATATTTATTTTATTAACGTAAATACGATACTTTTTGTTTTATCTAGAATCCCTCTGATTATTTTTCTCGTGGATTTTGAAACAACTCATGAAAATTTAATTGTATTTGCGAGATACTTGCGACCACCATTGTAACTGTGGGGAACTATCCCACTTATTTATATAGCATTGCATATTATATAAAAAGTATTGCGCATTCAAGCGTTGTTAACTATCATCCTCAAGCGACTACCGGAAGATTGATTTCAGGTAGTGATTCCTTGTCACATTTTATAAAAAAAGTTCATATAAATGTGTATCCTAACTTGCTTTGTTTCCGAGTAACGGGGTGCCAAAAGCTTGATAAAAAATCCGTTTTTCATGAACTACTCAAAATTATTTACACCAATTCTGGTTAAACTTAACGTGTTTGTTAGTAGTAACAAGGATCTTATTTCCACGAAATAAGATTTTGAATTTTAATTTTCCAGTGGCGTCGCAGTTGATTCCCTGTCACTCGGAAACGAAGCAAGTTAGGATACACATTTATAAAAACTGTTTTTCTTAAAATGTGACAAGGAATCACCTCCTGGAATTAATACATCATTTGAGATACACCCCGAATATAGATCGGTGGGTATGGTTGTATGGAAGTATTGTTTCATATTTTTTCAGCATGAGTAGAAGAAACGGTTTCCAAAATCTGGAAGATGCAGTAGAGTACTTGTATTCTGAGCAGATAAAAGCGGACTTGATAGATTTGCTACCAGAAATGAATGAACTAACAAATGAGGAGTTCCTTGACGAATAAAATACTGAGTTGCCAGTATATATTGCTGGATTCGTTGAGCTTCAAGCTCAAGATTCAGATGAAAGTAGTGAGGACAATAATGTGCCTTTATCTAGTATCTGCACCTGTTCCAGAAATGATATTGATAATAATGATAGTTTTCTTAACGAAAAATTAGAGTAGATAGATTCATCAACCTATCCAAATATCTCAGAATCTACCATATTTCCTTTCAATTCCATAGAAAGTAATTTCCACTCGAATTCGTTTTTGCGCCGCTTCAATGACAAAGACAACCACAATTTAAGGACCACTCAGATTGAAACAGCTTCAACACCATCAGGCCCGAAGAACATATTGTCAAAACTCTCGGTCACAATGGGCTGGGAAATATTGGTAACACATGCTTCATGAACAGTGTTATCCAATTTTTATCGAACACAAAATGGTTATTGGAATATTTGAAAAAAGACGCCTACACAAGCGATATCAACACTGGCATATCTAGAGAAGAAGCTTTAATAAAAGCATTTGCCGAGGTGATCAAGAAACTTTGGTCAGAAGATTCGTCAGATAGGGTTGTGAATATAGTCTCCTTGAAAAGTGAAATCCAAAAATTTGCTCCTCGTTTCATCGGTTATGCCCAGGAAAATGCTCGGGAGTTTTTACGATTCCTGTTAGAGGGTCTACAATTAGACGTCAACAGAGCAACTGAGAAGCCGACACACATTATGACAGAGATAGATGAGAAATCAAGTGACAGTGAGAAGGCTCTATAGTCATGGTCAAGATACTTAAGAAAGGACAATTCCAAAATTGTAGATAACTTCGTTGGCCAGTTAAAATCTACATTAAAATGTACTCATTGTGGTCACTGTTCAGTTCCCTCCCAATACTTCGAAGAATAGGCCAACAATGCCACAATGCACAATGCAATGCAATTCATTCAAAAGGGAAGAAACTTTGGATGGTGACGAGAAGCCGACATGTACGAAGTGCAAAGAGAGAAGGAAGTGCATGAAATCCATTTTAATTCATAAGTTCCCGAAAATTTTAGTGATCCATTTAAAACGATTTTCTTCAACAGAAAGATGCCTAAGAAAATTGAATATTGCCATGGATTTTCCTTGACATGAGTAATTATGCAGCAGACAACGTAACCCCTTGTCGCTATAGTCTGTATGCACTATTTAATCATAGTGGAACTACCTACAGTGGACACTACACAGCCTACTTGTAGACATCCGCATGCGAGCACGTGGTATGAATTTATAATGATTCCCGTGTAACCCCAAATTCATCTGAATCCCTCATGAGCAGAAATGCCTATGTTCTCTTCTATGAGCAGGAAGACACTTTAGATTATACTCAGTTTCATTTTATATTTCATTTGTAGGTATTTTACATCGTATGATCATAGATTTGACAGTGCAAATAAAATATTTCTGTTAAAATGGAAGTGTGGAACAGCATATCGAAATCGCATACGTACGAATTCAAAAATAGCACCCCTGGTGTCTATTCAAAAAATGTATTGATATGGCTTTTGTTGACTCTTTTTCACTATATTCAGAAATCTGTCGTGGAAAAAGTGTTTTGAAAGGATTTAGCGTCCCATGTTCATCGAGAACAAATGTTTTGGACAGTGTGAGACTAGATGAAATAAGGCATTTCTTTGAAAAGAGATCAAATCAACGTCGATGTCAGTTTCCAATGTGTGAAAGTCCACCTCCTACCTTTGCAAAAAATGTGATGTCACTTTTTTTACTTATTTTAGTCAATTTTATCGCAAAAACTAGAACCTATATAGATTTTTTCTTAATAAAACTTATTTTTTCAATTGGTGCCCCTTTTACCTATTTGAAGCACGCCTCAGCGTGTGTAAATCTAAATTCCAAAAAGGCACGTTTTTTAATGTTTCCATCGCTACATCAACAACTCAAGAACCGTGAAGTATAAATGACAATTTCATGATTATTGACGTGACAGAAGTACCTTGTAACGTCAAATGAAATATTACAAACAAATGCAAAACCTTTATTCAAACATTAACGGAAGGTACTCACAGTACATCAGGAATTGAACCATTTTATGTTATAATACCTTATTTCTATTATTTGTTTTAATGAAACCACTATTTATATTTTCAAAGTGCACGAATTGAAAAAGTAACGTAAAGTATTCGTGGGTAACTGATCTTTCAAACACTTGCTCTATTAAAAATAGCTCTTGTTTGACGCATAATTTAATATAATGTTCCATTATCGCATATATCATTCCAACACCCAACGATATTTTGTAGAGCAGCATTTTTTACGAAAAACCATAGTACAAAATGTTTTTAAATATTTTTAAGGAATCAATAAGAATCGTAAACATCGAAAATTCCATTCAAAATACAGTTCTTTAGATAAATAATAATATGGGCGTTAATAGGTCTTAAAATCTTGATGAAGCTACAGAATTCTTTCAAAAACCTGTTTGCATTAGCAAAAATAAAAACTTACCTTGAGTGTTTCGTTCTCAGTAAAATTACCTTTCTTCAACTCATCTATCGTGGCTTGGGTTACTCCTGTGATAGGAACACATTTGTCATGCCAGATTTTGGTTAGGGAGAGGAATTTTTCGCCATAATCCTGAAAAACGTAGCTTAGGATTATTATATAAACGAACGAAGCAAATTCGTAATTCCGAGCACAATGTATAAACGGAATTGTCAATTCAATGAATAATGATAGATAAAATGGCATTGAAGGGGTACTGTGGAGTTTTCAAGAGGTTTCATGGCTTTTATTACATAATTTCAGATTAGAGCATGATTCATTTATTTTGAGAGTAGACCCGAACTCTGACATCAAGTAGGAGACTGTTCGACAGAAGACCTCATCTCATAAACATTGAACCGACTGAGACACAGTACTTCTGCAGCTTCTAATGAATGAGATAATGCTTGGGTTCTCCTTCATGAATTTGGGAGATCTTATGTCATTGAAAAAGCTTTACGATGCCTCCCGTTAGGTGTTCATAATTACTTTCCAGGATAGCATGATCAACATTCCTGGCTTCAGTAGAAGCGTAATTATTGTAAAGATCCCTATTACCAAATCCCGAGCCTTTTGTAAGTAATATTGGACCACTCTTAAGGATTAGTCGGATGGTGTCTAAAGCAATCGAGAGCGCGGTTATATTTCATATAATTGAATGAACTTTTCTAAAATTAAACTTTACATTCCTGATATTTCATGTGGTTTAGTGTATCATGGAATAGAGATCACCCTGAATGTGGTAACCTTCGAAACTGAGTGTTCATTCAATAATTAACAGTAGAATATTCATGTTTGTGAATTTTAAGTGGGTAGTCAGTCCAATAAAAAAATCAGGCCAACCACTTGAAATATACTACTCCTGAAATGACAAAAGAAAAATTTGGTCAAAAGTACCACACTACCTGGTTTATGTACCCGTAGTCCAATATACACCATAATTTGTTTTTTTCTGAAGCAACAATATTATATTATTATTATAATAAGTTTTGAATAATTCACGGATACACCAAAAATGTACAACATGGCCAAGAAGGAAATGCTTCCAGCAGAGATGATAACAACGACATTTGTAAAAACTCGTAGTGGGGGGGCAAAATAGGTCAAAAGTATTTTTGGATTCAAGATCTTATCAACTAATCCACTAGACTCTATTTGTTAAAAAAAATTCAATTCTGAAAGATTCAATTCTGCCCTACTTCTGTTCTGTAATTTTTTGAATGAAAATCCGGAATAAGAAGATTCTATAAATGAAAAATAAGACAGAGATTTTTAAAACAGATTTTTTTTTGCAAAAAAATTGGTAGGTATTATTATGGGTTTTCTTGTTACGAATACGAAGAGTTTTATCAATTTTTTCTCCTAATTTAATTTTTCGGACTCGTCGATGTTGGCGTTTAGTATATATAACCTGAAATAATTATTTCGAAGCCATTCTGTACATTTCTGGGTGAAACTACTTATTTATTGATTTAACTAAATTTAAATTTCCAATAAAAAAATGCAGAAGTTACAATTTACGGGGGTGTTTCCATGATAATTGAAACACACCGTATAAAGGTAATTTCATCTTTTATTTTAATTTATTGATTGTACTCAAAGGGGAATTTGAACCCCTCTGGTGACACCCAGTGAGAACACGAAGTATTTTTCCCTTGAGCTCACAGGTAATTAAATTCCTAGATGAGCATTTCTATATTACTACAATGAAATAGGACTATTTATTCTATTCTGATATTTTGCTATATGAACTCTTGAATCCACCGAAAAATGTTTGGACATGAACTTGTCTATACAATCTTGAACGTCGGTCATTGAATCTTCAATCATTTCCGAACATTTGTTAGGTAACACTCGATATCTCCAGTCTGTTTTCATATGATTAATATGGTCTCCGTACCGTGTTCACATAGCTCTTCCAGTTCGACCATCATATTTATTTGCAAAATCCTCACTGTTAACCTCATAAATCCCCGTATATTTACCATTTTTTGTTTTTTGTTCAGTCAGCTGCAGTTTATGCGAAGTTTTGTATACAGAGTTGGTCAAATGTACGGATCCGCCTATTTTTCTCAGTTAATATAAGAGTAATCCAAAAAATGTTTTGTGTTTAAAATAAACAGTTTCTTTTGATCTCTTTAATGGTTCGAGTTTCATTTATACAGAGGGTCTCCAAAAAGGGCAGCGACTCAGAAGTTAATTTTTTTAGTAGGACTCCCAGTATATCAATGCATGATCGGTTAGGGATGATTATAAGGAATAGAGAAATACCTAGTTTGATGCTGTTATCTCCGAAGACTACGGAGATATCGACTACCATGTCATTCATAAGCTTAATGTGTGTGTGAGAGAATTTATTGACCCGCCAGAAAAAGTTTCTCTCTCCCACTCATTGGGCTTATAGATGAACTAATAGGCAAAATCTCCGTAGACTTTAGAGATCACAGCATCAAACTTGGTATTGTTGGATTCCTTATGATCATCCCTAACCGATCACGCAACGATATATTGGGTGTCCTATTTTGAAAAATAAACTTCTGAGTCGCTGCGCTTTTTTGAGACACTGCGTATAAATGAAACTTAAACCGTTATAGAGAATGAAACCCTGTAACTTTCACATCTAACATTTCATTGATAACTCTCATATTAACTGAGAAAAATGGGAGGGTCCATACAATTGACTGACTTTGTACATTATTCTTCTTATTGGTTCTAAAACTGTCTTCAAAGTACGTAGAGAATAAGAATTGTGGTGGGAGGGTGCTCTTATATTCCTGAAAGATCGAAGAAATACTTATCTCCATATTCGAATTCAACAGTCAACAACAACCTGTCTTATGAAACTGAAGACAAAATAGCTATTTATAGAACAAGTTGCAAAATGAGCGTAGCGAGTGGTCCAAAACGTCATGTGCAAAAAACTTGCCATTTCCAAATGTATATGCAAGTTTTTTTTGGAATTTCATAAAAATCTTTATTCATATAGTATTATAAATTGAACTGAATACGAGCACATACCAACACCTATATTTATATTGAATTGCATGACACGACTCAGGTAAGCGATTGTGAGAAAAAAAGGAAGTTGGTTAATCCAGATCAGTTGAAAATCGTTAAAATTTGTCTTAGCGAATCTCCCAGGTTTTCGAAGAAAACCCCTAAAATGCAGAGCTTGTCCAAGCCAGTAAGACCGGGAACCTACAGCTCAAAAAGTGGAATCCGAACCACTTTAGCTCCGTGATGGCGGAGGGGATCGAACCCGAGCCACCTGGGAGGGAGCAAACGTTCTTAGCATGAACTGTTGCCCAACAGGCTTCGGAAACCGAAAACCGAATATTATTCAGACAAGCATATGACCAAAGACTACGATTGAATCTAGACTCTGAAAAGAGCAACATAGCAGAACAGAATAATAAATGAATGAATATTTTTTCAATAATCACTGTTTTCCAGTAGTACTTCCTAACGAATATCATTAAATAATTTTTATGAATGAAATGGTGTGTTCAATAGATAGTTATTTGGAACCTTCGGTTTAACTAACTACCTAAATACCAAAACTTCTTGACTTTCACTCGACCACGTTTCGCCAACAAATCAATCATCATCAAGAAGAGCAGGCTTGTAAAATATTGTATCTACCCCAAATCATAGTGTAAATTAGATAATGGGTTGATTGTGTACCACGAACGTTAATAGAATTAATTGAAATCCTATTAATTCAGTACGATTGGGGTTTTGAGACGAGTATCGATAATAGCAACACCAAACTTGGTATGCTAGTTGTTGAAAGCATGATGAACACGAAAAAAAAATGTTTAAAATAAAAAATAGATTTTTGTTGTAATCTCAGAAAGTATATGATTTATCGAAAAAAACAACTCAGAAAAGTGAAAGACAATTCAATTCTCCACAAAAATAATTCCAAATAATTTTTTTATGAAATGCGCTCGTTTTCTTAGAAAACGTGATTGAACGCCGACATCAAATTTCAGGTTCACGCTTACCCACCGCTGGAAGTTCTGGCGGTGCCGAATATTTGATTGGGAAAGGGAGAAGTTCATATCGGTTCTGAAGACTCCTACCTCCTCATGCAAATAGAATATGCGAGTATTTGAGTACCTAATATGTGTTTTATCGCACTTCACGGACATGTTTGCGGAAAATCATGAATAATTTAGTAAATATGGAATTATTATACTAAAGCAGCAACCCGTAACCTCTTTGGACTTGAACATGCCAAAAAAAAGCTTTGTTTTACTCCTGCCTCATTTTCAAATTCCCCATAAAACCGGCATTCTCTTCAGTAATTGTTGAAAATAATCGCTTATTCATATCCTGCATATATGTTTATTGTGAAGCTCAAACCTCAAGTTCGAAATCACATACTTCATTTTTTATGTAGGATGTGTATGAGCGATTATTTTCAACGTTTACTGGAGTAATTGCCGGGATTATGGGTGGGTTTAAAACTGAGGCAGGAGTAAAACCCAGTTTTTTCTTTGTCATGTATAAGTGAGACTTGTCTCACTAGTCTAAAATCGTTGCATATGGTCCAAAGAGGGTACTGATTCCTGCCACAGTATAATTATTTCATATCAACTAAAATATCCATGACTTTCGGATCCTCCGTTAATATCGTAAAAGGGTTATGTGGAGTGGGATAAAACACATTTTGGGTACTCAGATACTCATATATTATATTTTCATGACGAAGTAGAAGTCTTCAGGGACGGTACACACTTCTTTTTTTCCTTCTACTGTAATTTTTAGCAAAGTTATGAGCGTGAAATTTGATATCGAAATTAATCAGGTTTTCTGAGAGAACGAATTATCTTTCACCTTGTTGAAATTGTTTCTTGATAAATCTTACTTTCCGAAACAACAGTAATACAAAATTATAATTTTTTTAAATTATATATTTTTTGGATTCCACCCCTGATTTTTTGGTGAATTTTTTTTTTCTAACAATACATGATGTCAAGAAGTCGTGTGCCGAGTTTCAAAGTGCTACAATTCATTCTTTACTTGTGGCTTACATTTGTCTGTCGTTATTGTTCTATATATGATCAGTAGTTTTATTAGATAATTCACAGCTCACAATGATGCTGACTTTATATTCGAAACGCGCGTCGAGTGAAACTGATAAAATGTTGATGTTTATCAATTAAATGTTGAATTCATGTTCGAGTGATATCGAGTTTTATTCTTGTTTTCAGTATTATGAAAAAAAAGCACTGAAACCTATCTGATTTGTTTCATGTTATGAAGTTATTTTACCTTTGGTACTAATATTAGATACATTTAGGGATGTGTTTCCATTTCACCAATAACCATGATGATGATGTTAGCGAAATGTATGTTTAGTGAAATATCAAACGAAAAAGCAAACCCCAAATATGCGCAACGAAAAAAAAAAAAACTCAAAATAGGTAAGAAAAGATTATTTTCAGTATCCATACGTGGAAATCGAACCTTCAATTCAATAGCAGCAGAGTTGTGTTCATAAAAAAGTCGTACAGCAGTTAAAGGATATTGTGAGCCAGACTTGTCAATCTTAATTAAATTATCGACTTTGACAAGTAGAGTCAAAATTCAAACTAATTTTGTCAGTAACGCGCTTTCAATTTTTTTTACCTCAATTATTACAATACAATGCAATTAGTGAAATGCCTTGTAGGACTTTTTCATGCACGCAATTGTAGCTACATACTCTCGAAACAAAACAACTGAACTTACAGCGTCCGCTAAGTAGGCATATGTTGAGGAGAATCCCACAATGGCAATCAACAATATCAGCTTCATTATGGATATCTGAAATATTTTGAATACGAGTTAAATTTTTTTTCCTTCAGCTGTCAAAAACGTCCACTTTTATGTGTGGTTTGTGCGTCTAAAGTATTACAATATTTCATTATCAGCATATGATTTCATTATTGAACGGAGAAACGTGAAAAAAGTACACTTTTTTTAAGGTTAAAATTAACATCGAAATTCTGTTAAAGAACCACTTCTTGTTTTCTGAATCATATAGTAGCCATGAATATCTGATACGTAAATGTTTCACAGATAATATCCTTAGCTTTTGATAAAGTGTTATAACTGTTATAACTGTTTACTAAATAGGTAGGTAATGGTGAAATTGTGCATCTCTCTAGATAAGAATTCTTCGATAACTATAAATTCAATATGAGTAGAAATGGAAGGTGATGAAGATTAGGGACAGAAAAAATTTTGGATATTGCGAATATGAGTTTTTCTTGACATATCAATAAGGTATCCGTAGCTTCTTAAGTACTTTGAAAAAACATCTGAGAAAATGAAAAGTTTCACAGTTGTAGAAAAAAATACTCTATGAAACTCTTTAGGAAAGTGTTTTTTACTCGTAGAAATTGCCAAACTGCGTCTACGGCATCGTGCGACAGCATTTCCTACTCGTGAAAAATGTTTCACTTTATTCACTCAATAGAGGACAGTGCGTGAACTAAGTTTTTAGGCACTATTCATGAACTCGGTGTTTCGTTTCTTCTTACGACAGCAAATCAAAACTACTAAGTTTTTTTTTTGTAGTTTCTGACGATGTTTTGAATATTATAGATATTTCCTTCTTGTGTATACATGGAAATGAAAAAATTCGAAATATCTTCTCGGACTTTCCTTGTGAATCTTCCTCATCAAATGTGAGTACCTTATAGTAATGTTTACAGAATGTTTAGATGAATCCAAAATTGTACAGAAAGTCGCAAACAAAAACGAAATAATTATATTGAAATCGAAAATGGGTTATGAAATCTTTGGAAATATCACTATCAATTTCCCAACTGAAATAAGTTTAAACAGGGTATGATTTTTCACTGTATTGAATTTTGTCATGGAATGAGTGACTCTTCTTAAAAACGTTTCCAACTATTTGCATAGGAATCGCACGTTAAAAGGTAAGACCTCGTTAATCCTTGGCTCGCACAAGTTTCGACTTTTGAGGGCTGCCGTTCGTAAGGGGACGACAGCTGATGGTTAACGGAAAAAACAACTTTAACAATAACAACAACAATTAAAAAAATTCGTTGTTGTGATTCTCCTTCAAATCAATAAATAGTACCTAATACCAATTCAAGTTATCAAACAATGTTATAATGTTATAATGTGATAATGAAACGTTACAATAGGATATCAACTAATTTTATACATGAGAACATACTACAATATTAAATTGAAGAATATTCAACTATGTTCTGAACAATTTAGCAAAAACAAAGGTATGTTATTCAACAATACAACGCAAATATGCGATATTTTTTTTTGTTAACAGAAAGTTGAGTTTGTTTGTTATCGGAAAGTCATGAATAGAATTTACCATGTATATCAAGGATCAAAAAGTGAACTTCAGTCACTATGAATTCACTTATAATTATAATTATAGAATATCGGTATAGTGGACTTCAAGCCCACATAACAATTTGGGGGGGTCATTTGACCCAGCATGAAACGATGTACAGAACGATGCTGCTATATGGAAAAATAACTTTATTATAGTAATTTTTCGATGTATCTGCCAAGTTTGCAGAACTTTTGGAAATTTCTCTTATGGTATAACAAAGAAAAACATCATAGGTCGATAAAAAAAAAATGTTCCGTACAATTGACTTGGTAGCAAACTTGATTTTTGATATGAAATAATATATTCAATACTACTCCAACTTCGCAGAGCTTTTGAAATTTTCTCACCGAGTATACAGCAAAATTCAAGTTAATTGCCATTTTGACGATGTTGCGGAATTCGGAATAGGTTTCTATCTCAGATTTATTGCTTTCTCGATGTACCATTCAATTGACCAAAGTTTGAAAACTTTTGTAATTAATGTGTATTGAGTGTCTAGTTCTACTGGCCTGTAAATTTCGTTGATAATTGTGCTTAAGTATGTGAAAAATAAATTTTATGCAACACTTCATAGAGTGTTATATTAGAGGTAGTAAGATAAAGAACATATCACAGTTCAATAAACAACAAAAGTTATAGAAGTCTTCAAGTAGTATATCAGAATTATTCAAAATGTGATGCTTACCATTTTTTGAATAGAGTGTGCAGTACAATACCAACTGAAAAGTATCACTCAACGGAAACTTATATATTGAAGTTTTTCAATTCCTCTGTATTATCTTAATAGTGATGAACCAGGAACATATCAGCCGGGGTAATTATAATATGAATGTTTAATAGTTTTTGAATGTGAAGTAATGATTTGGTCTACATTGCGAGTGGGTGCCATTATTAATACATTAAAGTATAAAGAATTTGTATCGTCACAACGTAACCACTTGAATTCAATTGGAAAACAATTGCTCAATCAACTGTCTTTTCAACTAATGATAATAAAATGAGACAGGCGCGTCAATTTTTGTGACCAAATGTTTGAGTTCATTCTCTCCATATTGTGTCAGACTTTCTTGATTTCCAGAAAATTATGCCTGCATGAGAATGAAGTAAAAAAAAACTTTTTTTCCGTTAACTGGGCGATGAATAATAATCAATCCATATATTGAAAGAGCTTTCAGAACTAGTTTTTCAGTTATAGGAGTCTACTCATCTCGTTTTCTGACTTTGTAAAGAAGTACCCTTTTTAGTATTCGTTCAACACTCATTTTATTGTAGCTGATAACGGTTGATTAGTCTAACGAAAATAATAAAGTCATTTACTTCTATAACAAAAAGATGACCGAGTGGCGAATTTCCAAAAAACATGTCAAGTGCTAAACGGTTTGCTTTCAGTCTCTCATTTTCATTAGAACAGTAATTACACTCAAAGAAAGCCTCAAGTTTTCAAGAAAATAATAAATTTGAAATTCTTCGTTTCCTTAGACTAAATAATGTATTTTTTAACTTTTTTGTTCAATGGTTTAAGTATATTTTCTACCTTCACTTTTTGATAATCACGTTCTTAATATTTTCTAATATGGATAGTTCCTGTTTTTTTTTCAAACCATCCAGGTTTTTTCAATTCCCAGTATGCAAACATCTTTCGTGGGTACTCCGTATTGGGTTTACTGAGAATTGTTTCGTTACCAGATGTTTAGTTCGCTTAAGACTTTCTTTGATGTACTTTTTCTTGAAAGAAACAAGGTGTCCTGCCCTACCAGAACGGGCTCATTGCCATAATTCTATACAATAGGACAAGCTCATTGTAAAAAATTGAAGACTCCTTTACTTTACGTACTTTTTCTTGCCAGTTTGAAATGTATTCTTCAACTTCAGATTGACAAGAACTCAACTTTCGCTTTTGGAAAAATCTGTTGTAATTTTTGACGTCTCAGTTACAGAGTGAATATATCATTAACAAATATAACCTGTTTCAAACATGCCCCCCTCCTTGAAAGATTTAACATTCAACCATCTTCGTTGATCGGTAAGGGACAACTTTTCGGAAATCTTCAACGAATGACTCCACTTTAAATTTTAATGGGAGTTACCCCGGTAACTCCGTCCCTCCCTGGATGCAATTCTATCACACGTCCTATTAGTCTCCATCGCATGGGTGAAAGATGGTCTTCATTTATGAGTACCATTGTCCCCAGTTTGAATCGCCCTGTGACTTCTTTCACTCGATTCTTTGCTGCACCTCGGATATATATTCCTTTCCCTGCTGGACCAGTAATTCTGCCTCATTTGCTCTGTTAATTGAAAACGAGAAAGACGTCCCATTGATATGTGAGTTAAATTAGGTTCCGTGATTGGGGTCAAGAGTCTTCCGAACAGACAGTGAGCGGGAGTGAGAGGATTCATGTTACTGGGATCGATGGTAATAGGAGAAAGTGGTTGGGAGTTCAGTATTGCCTCGATCACATACTTTGCTCATGTGTCCCAATATATTGTGCACGTAAATTGACATTGCGCATCAACCTCCTTTCCATATTATGAAATCTTCACCTTGCTCGTTCTTTCGAGTATCCTAATTTGTCGAGAGAATCTCTAAAGGGAATAGATCAGTGGTTGAGACTGTCGCATTCGAAACCATTGAGTGCTGGTCGGCTAGTTTCGAATCCTAGCGACTACAGATTTTCATCTGATGGCCCGAGAAAGTCCTAGGAATCGCACTTAAAAGGTAAGTCCTCGTTAATACTTGGCTCGCACAAGTTTCGACTTTTGAGGGCAGCCGAGGGGACGACAGCTGGTTAACAGAAAAAACAATTTTAACAATTGAGTGTCTGGAATTTTCACGTTTCGTATTATTGATAAAGTGCTGTTCGCATCGTCACTCGAGCTACGCGATTTTGTCAGAACAGCTCTAGTTAAATTGCCAATGAAAGTAAGTATTCGAAAACAACAACTTTTACAGCGATTATTTTTTCCACATATCAAAATGTGACATTTTTTGTATTTCAACCAATAGCAGCATGTTATTCTGGCCAATCATTCGGTTTTATACTGGTAAAACTGCCTGGTACTTGATAAAACGTTGTTTACCTTTGAACTGTCAAAACTATAAGATTAACCGCGTTGATTCTATTGAACTGGCTTATATATAAGGTTAAAATAAAACTATCATGAATGAAAATTTACCTTATCATTAATAGTCATTCATTTTTCACTTTTTCAGCATGATAATAACATAAACGACTCATTTCAATAAACACTCAAATTTCACACACGTAAATAGCTCATGAAAATAACCAAGCCGTTGACCAAATTCTAGCCGGTTGTAGACCGATATTTCTGAACTCAAATGAAGATGACCTATGATTAATTTTTGTTAAATTCTATTTGTTTTTGTTGTTTGAGACGAAACCGTTGTATGAAGAAGTTCATACAACGACATAACGAATAACTTGGTGTTCCTTCTCGCACGATTTTCAATTCATAAGAAGAAAGTTTCATTTATCAACCTTGTACAATGGAGAGGTGTGGCGCCATCTCTTGGTATCGTCAGAAAGCATTAGCAAGGTTTGCTTTAAACTATCATAATTTCTAGATATCTATATCATGTGCACCGCATAAGCATAATATGTCTTCTGTATTATAGAAGGCCTATATTGTAGTTTGATATTTGAAATGTACATTTTATAATAATTAAATTTCCTTCTTTTCTCCTCATTTTCATGAAATACTAATTATTTAAATTGTTCTTCCCTCCAAATAAAACTTGTTCTTCAAATTTAATGAGATAAATTTTCATTTTCAAAATACCCAATTTTTTTTATTTCGAGGCAAAAGCATTCAAACAAACCGAATTAAATAAAATCACTCGTCCTACTGACTCGTGATTTTATCAATCGGTTTGTTTTCATACTTTTGCCAAATAAACAAGTTTTCGTCGCTTCGGTGTCGTGTTTTTAATAGTTGACAGTTATTCTCGTCGAATTGCTAGGAAACAGTTTCTCATTAAACAACCCGAATTTACCTGATGAAATACAAACAACTTGTGCAATTATAAGTGAAAATATTATATTCAGGAAAATACTTTGAAACTTTATTGCACATTGCGGCTTCAAATAATTTGGAGAAACTTGGGAGTCAGCTTACGGGTCTGAAAAATCACAAAATTCAACGAATTATTAATTATGTACGTTAAAACACCTTCAATTACTACTGATGTACATTTTCTAATCACACAAGCTGGAATTTCATCTTTTTCGCTCATATATTTATTGTTCGAATTGATTGACATTTCAGGACCAGGTTCCACAAAATATGGATCAGCTAAAACTATATTTTTCGGAATACCTAAATTTTCAATATCAATACGTATGTTTGGGAGCATACCCGAGATTTCTTCAATGACGTAACATATTCAGGCGTGTTGAAAAGGGGAACATTCTCCATGAAAATTGAAAAATGAAAAATGTGATTTATTTGTGATATCTAACAGAAAACTGTGTTGTGCCTGAAAATGTACTTCGCATTTGGAATTTATCCTAAGATGAATATTATTCAAACCTACTACTGCCATTGTAGCTTCAGCTGCAATGAAACTAGACTGTGAAGCAGAGTTCAACGTACCAAATGCAGTTAGTTTATTAATTCCATCAATGGTTTTGATTGCAACTGTGAAGAGTATTCTGCCACTCATTACATTTTCTACAATTACTGAGTTTACCCTGTATTACGTCATCTATAGAATTATTCAAGAATTCTGAACAATTCCTGATGACATGATCTTCTTTTTTGCAATAAATACAAAGCATGTGACTTGCATGAGTCGATGGATTTGCATTTACGGGATTATAATCAGATATGAACGATTTTGTATTCGATTTGGAATTATTATCATGTTTCAATTGGCGAATATCATTGTGCCTGATCTCTAAAGTTTTCATGAGATCGGCCTTGGCTTTCAGAAACGTTTTCAGGTGATCCACGCTAGGAACATCTTTATCAATTTTACACTATTTCCATTCTCTGGCAGTAGTTGCATCCAATTTGAAAGTTATCATTTGAATAACTAATGTATCCCATGTATCTGTTGGTTGATTCAACTGTTTCAAGATTCAACTGTTTCAAATACCTTAAACGTTCGGATACAGAATTAATCATGTTTCGTATTCATTTCGAGGATTCTTTCCCTATAACTTCCAAATTGAACTGTGCCTTAACGGTCTTTAGCCCTCAAAATGAGAAACTTATATCGCTAGATGGCAGTGAGTGTTCGAACGATTGAATAAATTCAAACTCCGACCATTTCCAGCTTGTCAACTCTCGCGCGGTACAGGACCGAATTGAATAATTCGGTGATTGTTTTTCCTATTCGCTTTCGTGGTAATCTGAAAATTTGCACGAGCATTCCAGATTAAATATTGCGCTCCAGTCACAGAATGAATCAAAAATAATTGAAAGCAAAATTAAAAAAAAGGAAAACCTGTAGAAGATGAAGCGTTGAAATAGTATGTATAATTGATTGACGGGCGGAAACTATTAAAAAAGATGATTTGAATGAGAATTTTTGAAAGAAAAGTGTACCGCAAAAGGATATACCGATGGTCTCGTCTAGAAAATTGGATAAAAGCTAATGACATGCATGCAGCATAAATATACAGTGCTGGCGTATGAAGTCTTTATCCTATTATTTTTTGAAGGTTTTTTTTAAAACATATTGTTACAGAATTAATTTCATTGGGATACTTGTTCATAATTCCGGTGATGATTCATTATAATATTTTTTCAGAGAAAAACACAAAGTACCGGACGAGATTTATGATAATGGTCCCATTCGATTCAAAATTTGTATGAGAGGGTTTTCGGGGGCGGATATTACGAGTCGTTTGTCAAAATTAATGAATTCAAGATGGCGGACGAGATTTGTGATTATGTCATATTCGATTCTAAATTGTTATGTGGGTGATTTCGGGATAGGAGATTGTGAATCTTTTTTTTTTCTTATTATTTCAATCTCCGACTTGGAGAACCCCTACATTTCAATTTTGAACGGAATTGGATCACAATTACGAAAGTCGTCCATCATTTCGAATTCTCATATTTTGTTAAAAAAAATTATAATAATCAACCACTTCAAACCCTATAACTCTACCAATTCAGAATAGAATCGGACTATATATCGAAAATTTATTCTGCTATTTTGGAGCTGCTACTTTGAATTCTGAAATGTTCGCAAAAATATTAAGATATCCTAACCCAAAAGCTCCTACACATCAATTCTGAATGAAATCGAATCAATCTAAAAATGTCATTATGCATTGTCTCCCAAGTAATGAATTCCTGCCAAAAAAGTCGACTGGATGACTGAAAGTGGTTTAATTAATAAAAAACAATTTCAAATTTGACATAAACGTGTATACATGCACACCTAAACACACCCACACACACACACAACCAAGTTGAATAAAAGCTAGTAATGGTGAAAATTCTAATATTTTGAAGTTCCATTCGACCAGTGAATTTTATTTTTTCCCAATCCCGGAGTACATCCACAAATTGTTGCATCATCCGTAGAGTTTATATCCAAATATGTTTGAGAAAACAATTCGGACCAAGTTAAATGGAATGTACTTTCGTTTAATATCATAGGTAGTTGTAGGCAAAAAGAACAACAAAAATGTCTAGGCGCAGAGAAAATTTCAAGTAATCCGAAATCCGACCCTGTGCCAGAACGTGTATGATCCCTCTCTTCATGTTTCGCGTTATCAACCGTATGGGAGGAGCAACATGAGGTGCCTAAAGAACTTCATTTCTGTTTCGGAATCCTGAATTGTAAGAAATAATTAATTTTCGCTAGTCGATGGCTGAAACATTCCTTTATTAAACGTCGTTGGTAAAATTGGATATTTCCCAACTCGAATGGAATAATGCAAGGAAGTCTATTTCGCGATAACAACACTTTTTTGTAAAATTAATTACAAATAAACGGAATTTTTTAAGGAGATAATGAGAATAACATTGAACTAAGTAAATGATAGACTTCAATAATACAATGAATGATCACAAAAATATTCGTTCCTTTTGATGGTGGCAATGATGAAAAATGCAGAATAATGGGGGGAAATATCCTTTTCATTCATTTAATACTTTCGAAATAATTTTTTTGTTATTTTTATCTGTTTACACTCATACATGCCTTCATCAATCAAAAAAAAAATCGTTTCCGACTCACTATTTTTCAGGGATGAAGACCCTTAACGTGATCATGAACAAGAGACCGCTCATTATTATATCTTAAGCAAAAAATATCCCAGGCAAAATTATTATTTAGCGCAGAAATCAAGAGATGCAATAACTTGCGCCGCGCCACCTACTAATCATGCCTTCAAATAATGGAACTTTCGAATATTTTTGAAGATGTCATTCGTATTAAAAGATTCACGAAACTCTAACCAAGACTCGTAATCGCCACAAAATTTCGGAATTTTTACTGGTGGGAGTTCCAAATTAACCACATCTGATTTGATATTTTGATGGATGTGGAGCTACTACCTTTTGGAATATTTGCTGGTGGAAAAACCTCATATACTAATGTTTTTGCTAAAGCCATTTGTTCATAAAATAACTTAGTGAATAAATCACGTTCGCCGTATTGTTGATCTAGATCGTCATCAGTTACCATCATTTTAATTTCATACTGAATTTCGTTGAATTCGTTTATTAAACCTTTGAATTGACATAATAATAATAATAATAATAATGTTTATTCACGAAAGTTCCAAATTTCACAATAATTTAAGTACATATAATTATCAGTGAATAAACAGGAAGAAATCACGAAGCTTTGGTATAAAATATCGCTTGTATGTGATATGAAACTTAAAACTAAATAGTATAACACTATAATATGCAATGATGAAAAATACATGTTTTGAAACACATAAGTATATAAACTTGTTAAAAAAATTACAACTTATGAATATTTAAATAGATAATAGTAATTTTCCTAACAAGTCCGGAAAGACACTTTCCACATGAGTTAGGAACAATACTTTTTCTACAAGCGTAGGAAACAAATTCATTTTTTCAATTATTTATTCATGCAAATGGAAACAACTAATAAGAGTAACATTTTCTATCCACTAATTATTCGTAATATTTATTGTAAATGTACAATTTGATGCATTAAATAAATTTATAGCGGAAGCCAGCATATTTTTTGAAGATGGCTGATTTCCTGAAGAAGAAGGTAACTCGGGCAATACATTATCGAAAGAAATCGAATGTGCAGGAACAGGCATCAAATTGTCGCCGATCGATATAGACGTGGATGGTTCTAAAATGCACCCGGAAGAAATTGAGAATTTTGTTGGACATTTCTTTTTTTCGGTTGGTGGAGTCTTCTAAATACCCCTCTGCAACTGAAGTCGATTTCCATCCTCCTAGGCGTTTGATATTAGTTATACCCACACCACATTCAGCAAATAAAGTGGCTGAGGAACGCCTGAACCTGTGACCAGTGTAAAGCTCTGGATTTTGAAGGCGCAGATATACTGCTATTTCGGAGGGTATCTTTCCTATGGTATTGATTCCTACACATTGCACAGTACGTTTTCCACATTTGTAATACAAGAATAAACGACGCTGAGGAGTCTCTTTTGGACGTAAATGTACATAATTTCTGTATACGTTCAAAAAATAACCATCATTTGCTTCTTCAGATATCACGAAGGATCTAGAGGAATGATTTTTGGAATCCTTGATATTAACAATTATCAGGTTTTCTTTGTCGTCTATGTCGTCAATGGTGAGTTTTGTCAGCTCTTCTCGTCTGCAAGCACCAGCTAATCCAAAAATTGCTACTAACTTAATCATGAGGTATATGTCATCGGGTGCTTCAGTCATAAATTTTGAAACGTCTTCTTGAGTTGAGATTTGGGCCTTTTTCGGTCGAAAACCGACATTCTGTCTTTTAATGAATGCAATTATTTTGTAAAATTTGCTAATATCTAAATTTTGCTTTACTTTGAATACACTCTTCAACATTGAATATCTTGCCCATAAAGTGTTCGGCTTCCATGTTTGAGACATTTCTAGAAAATAAGCCAAGAATACTTCTTCTTTATTTGGTGTTTTCACTTTTTTATTGTTGCACCATTCAATAAAACTCGTGTATTGCTTCTCATACCTTTGTTTAGATTTCGTTGGCAATAACTCTAAGTTCACATCTGTAGCTGCTTGCACGATTTCTTGTGGAAGTTCTTCATCAGATGAATAATCCATTCTGGCAATTTCACTGAAACGAAAATTTTATATTAGTAACGCTTTGTCTGTCACTCTGACAATTACAAACAAATTTGTGTATTGATTGGCATGACAACATCAATTGTTACCTACTCGTTATCAGATCAATCAAAGCCTATATATAAATAAATAGTGCAAAATGATGGATGATTTTGAACAAACTCACTTAGTATTGCAACAAAAAAGCTTGAACTTTCATATTTTGTCACCCACCACTTATATTTTACGAGGATATCATATAAATGTTTTTCCCGCACTAGTGTGGGAAAACTTTTCCCGAACAACTGTGGGAAAATGACACTTTCCAAACTGAATTGCGTGCGGGTAGAGGGTGAATCACGTGTAGGAAAATATTTTTTTTGTTGTGGTACTTGTAGAAAATGCCGTATTCAGGGTGGATGTCGTTTGCAGTGGGTATGTTAATAATAATTGAGGTGTACCTAGGTACGTCATATTCGGGGTGTAAGTCATATTCGGGTATTGATTGAAAGTTTGATTTTGTGGAGGGAATCCGATTCTTGACATGATTTTTTGGGTTTATGACCTTCCACAATCTGAAAATGAAAAAAAAAATTTTAATCCAAAGAAATCTGTACAAGTGTAGAAGGGCAAATCAATTAATTTGCCCGATAAGTTACTGCGTTCACAAGACTGCTGTCTTGAAAGAAATTAATTTTTGTCAGTAACGTACCCTACACTGAATTTGCCTATCTGAAAAAATGAGATCGAATTAACAAAAAAAATCGTGTCATATTCGGGCTCTGTCATATTCGGGTATTATGTCATATTTTGGTTTTTGTCGCAGCTTTGCGTATATGCATACCATATACTCTTTTAATTTTATTCACTTTTTGAAAGTTTGGTTGACAAAATCATGAAACAATGTCCTTTCGGAACGGAAAATCCAAGTTTTTATAAGTTTTTTGTACATATTATGCATATTATGTAGGCGAGGTCCGAGGTAATTTGAATATCGTTGAACAATTGCTTTTTCCGATCTATGTATCTTGTTTCGTTTATTCTTTGTACTGTAATTGTGATAGACAGATTCAAGTTTCATTTTATTGTTTTTCACACTAACTAATAAGTTGGTGCAGTACGCCTGCCTTACGTCAAATACATTGGTTTCTTTAAATAAATTATCACTGGAATATGTAGCTCTTTTTCCGAGGATGATTTTCAGTATCCATTTCTGAATAACATTCAGCATTTCCAAGTGATTATGTAAGATGTATGTGACCATACCAGAGCATAGTATAATATTTTCAAATGATTGACATCTGAAAATCCTTTCAAGTATTTGAATTTAAATAAAAGACCTCTTAATTTTCCTACTCTATTTTTTATTTGAAGATCCCATCTGAGATATCTGTCTATCACAATGCCTAAGTATTTGATGGAATTCACTTCTGGAATTTCTGAGTTATTTCCTAAACGTAATGAACCCATATTGGGTAAATAATGGAATACGAAGTAAATGATAAGTACTTTGTTTTATCTGAATTCAGAGTTGTCAACTTTTTGTTCGCGATCTGATAAATAATTTTTTAAGATTTTATGAATGTTTCCTCTTATCCCATGGCATTCTAGTTTGTCCAAAAGCTTTTCATGAGATACCGTCTTAAATGCTTTTGATAGGTCGACAAAGATACACAAAGCAGTTTTTTTTGTCCAATGCATTATAAATATTACTTGTAAGGTAATAAATCGCATCTTCTGTTGACTTTGCTTCTCTGAATCCGAACTGAAAACTAGAAATGACATTATGTTTGTTCAAGAAGCTCAGAAGTCTAATTTTCAGTATTTTTTCAATTATTTTCGCTGAATTCGAGATAGTGAAATCGGTCTATAGTTGATAATGTTCAATTTATCTCCACTCTTGTATGGCTTAATAATTCCAATTTTGAAAATCCTTGGAAAACACCCTGTATCAAAGCATCTATTATCAAATAAGCCAGAGGTTTTTTAATTTCGTTAGATATAGCTTTTCCGATCGAACGTTATCGGGACCTGGTGATTTTTTGAGTTTTAATTCCATGATTACTTTATGGACTTCATTTTCATCAATGTCGTGAAGATATATGGTATCTTGCAATAGTTATTTACCTTACAACATTACATTTTCCGTAAGAGTTAGGTAAAATATTTTTCCTACGAGTGTTTTTGCCAATTTTATTTATGAAAAAACAAGGTTTTTGATAAACAAGTTTTTATAATAATGCTACAAAATGAATAATACGGCAGAATAGTTACATAGATCATTTAGTTAGTCCTAAATATCTTAATTTTCAACAATACAAAAATAGTGCGGAAAAGTAAAAATCGTACGGAAAAGTAAAAATCGTGCGGACAAGTAACTTTTCCGCATGATTTTAAATCGTACGGAAAAGTACAACTTTCAAAATGAAAAATCGTGAGGAAAAGTTACTTTTCCGCATGCTCGTAGGAAAAATATTTTTCCTACAAGTGTGCGTGATTCACCCTCTACCCGCACGCAATTCAGTTTGGAAAGTGTCATTTTCCCACAGTTGTGCGGGAAAAGTTTTCCCATACTAGTGCGGGAAATTTTTTCCCACACTAGTGCGGGAAAAACATTTATATGATATCCTCGTAAAATATAAGTGGTGGGTGACAAAATATGAAAGTTCAAGCTTTTTTGTTGCAATACTAAGTGAGTTTGTTCAAAATCATCCATCATTTTGCACTATTTATTGAAAAAACGAACAAATATTGATAAATAAAAATGTATTGTTATGAAAATCACCCTATATATAGGCTTTGATTGATCTGATAACGAGTAGGTAACAATTGATGTTGTCATGCCGATCAATACACAAATTTGTTTGTAATTATCAGAGTGACAGACAAAGCGTTACTTATATAAAATTTTCGATTAAGTGAAATTGCAACAATGGATTATTCATCTGATGAAGAACTTCCACAAGAAATCGTGCAAGCAGCTACAGATGCGAACTAAGAGTTATTGCCAACGAAATCTAAACAAAGGTATGAGAAGCAATACACGAGTTTTATTGAATGGTGCAACAATAAAAAAGTGAAAACACCAAATAAAGAAGAAGTATTCTTGGCTTATTTTCTAGAAATGTCTAAAACATGGAAGCCGAACAATTTATGGGCAAGATATTGAATGTTGAAGAGTGTATTCAAAGTAAAGCAAAATTTGGATATTAGCAAATTTTACAAAATAATTGCATTCATTAAAAGACAGAATGTCGGTTTTCGACCGAAAAAAGCCAAAATCTTCACTCAAGAAGACGTTTCAAAATTTATGACTGAAGCACCCGATGACATATACCTCATGATTAAGTTAGTAGCAATTTTTGGATTAGCTGGTGCTTGCAGACGAGAAGAGCTGACAAAACTCACCATTGACGACATAGACGACAAAGAAAACTTGATAATTGTTAATATCAAGGATTCCAAAAATCATTCCTCTAGATCCTTCGTGATATCTGAAGAAGCAAATGATGGTTATTTTTTGAACGTATACAGAAATTATGTACATTTACGTCCAAAAGAGACTCCTCACCGTCGTTTATTCTTGTATTACAAAAGTGGAAAATATACTGTGCAATGTGTAGGAATCAATACCATAGGAAAGATACCCTCCGAAATAGCAGTATATCTGCGCCTTCAAAATCCAGAGCTTTACACTGGTCACAGCTTCAGGCGTTCCTCAGCCACTTTACTTGCTGACTGTTGTGTGGGTATAACTAATATCAAACGCCTAGGAGGATGGAAATCGACTTCAGTTGCAGAGGGGTATTTAGAAGACTCCACCAATCGAAAAAAAGAAATGTCCAACAAAATTCTTAATTTGAACACTACATCGTCTTCCGGGTGCATTTTAGAACCATCCACGTCTATATCGATCGGCGACAATTTGATGCCTTTCTTCGATAATGTATTGCCCGAGTTACCTTCTTCTTCAGGAAATCAGCCATCTTCAAAAAATATGCTGGCTTCCGCTATAAATTTACATAATGCATCAAATTGTACATTTACAATAAATATTACGAATAATTAGTGGATAGAAACTGTTACTCTTGTTAGTTGTTTCCATTTGCATGAATAAATAATTGAAAAAATGAAATTGTTTCCTACGCTTGTAGAAAAAGTATTGTTCCTAACTCATGCGGAAAGTGTCTTTCCGCACTTGTTAGGAAAATTACTATTCCGATTCATTGAAATTATAAGGTACTGAAATTCTCTCAGTTTAATCTCGCGTGTATTTTTTTCTATCAGAGAATTAAATTTTGTGATTAAATTTTCTGCAATTTTATCTGGATCATTTTCGTCGTAAATACCAAACCAATTTCCATCCTTTAGGTTTGACCTCAGACGGTCATAGTTGATAAATTTTTTGAATCTAGAAGTTGAAGGAGGAGCACGTTTATAATCATAATCTATGGTTAGTTCTATTGGGAAATGGTCCGTTATGTTTTTTTGAGATACAAATAATTTGATTTCAGAAATGGAGCTTTTGACAAAAAGTGATTAATACACGTTTTGCTATCCGGACGAGTGATAGTGTTAATATACGACACGAATCCTTGGCTGTTCTAAATATTTTTATATTCCTCTACATCCTAAATGCTCGAGTTTCTAACTGAAATCGATAAACATCTAATATGGTCGTATCTGGTATGATATATTTGTCTCGAATGTCAGGAAAATAATGTTAATTTTCCTTTGATAGAACCTCGCTTTCGAATAAGCTTATTGATTTACTCCCGAGTTTTCTCCTTAGACTTATTGAATGCAATTGAAAATACGTGTTACGCATATGAGAATATGTATGTGCTTGCACACTCCGAGACTATACGAAATAAAGGAAAAAGAAAGGAAAAATAGGGAATCTCACCCCCACCGGTCTATGATTTATTTTTCGCAGTAATGCAACATTGAATTAATTTTATCCTTAGTCTAGGACTATTGAATCATATTATGTCATGAAATTCGGAACATTAATCCAACTGAAGTTACATGCACCATTCGAAATGAATGACTACATATGAAAAATGTTGTACAACTTTAAATACCCTAAAAATATTCGAAATATGACTACATATGAAAAATGTTGTACAACTTTAAATACTCTAAAAGTATTCGAAATATGGTTAGGACACTACACATGCTTTATTCAACATTTTCAGTTTATATAAATTGTAACAATGCTAAAATGGTAACGTTTCCAGGTCTTTGAGTGATCATTTTCGTGCACACATATCATTCAATATTTTATATGAGGGTGCCATGATTAACGGATTCGATATACCAGTCGTGAAATGTCACTTCTTTGTATTTTTTTGTCAAACTTACCCAACTTCCTGAGAAACATATCCGAATTTGAAGAATTTCAAAAGGTAACAAGGATACAAGATATTTACGCATGAGTGTTCTCATTATAAATAGATGTTCTTCAACTTTGAACATAATCCAGCGAAATAATAGAGCAATTTTTATTGAAACACTACGACAAACTAGGTTTCTGTTAGAGTATGTCCGGTCACGAAGATGGCACGTGGATACCACGATTGGGCGGGACTCAAAATTAATTGACATCCATTTTTATACGAATTTATTCAAAAATATTTTATTATGTGTGTCAAGTCATACAACCACTTGTGCAGTTTTTCGGTTTTTTTATCTACGCAAGTAACCGGTCATATGTTTCATTTAATCACAGATGAAAATTTTAAACGTTTTTTATATATATATCTATTACAATTTTTTTTTCCTGATCTGGAGAAATTGATTCCGAATTAGGAGTCAGAAATCCAAAAAGCTAAAAAGAAGACGAACTTTCTTGTGTTAAAAGACGTTGAAAAACACCCAATGAAACCTGATCGTATCTTAGGCTCCTTTAGGAATTGTCCAAAACTTTTCACACTTGTTATGTGATAATGGTAGGGGTGAGAATTCATTTATGATTATTATCCCATTTCGAGAAAGATTTGAGAATTGTTATAAAATAAGGTATGTATTCTTTGAAAAAAAAATTGTGCTTTACCTGTATCTCAGTTCAAAGCTTTCTCTGGAATATATCAAATTGGGGCAACAATTTGCTAGATATTTTGGTATGACTATTGTTATATGAAAATCCAGTTCTGGGCGCTACAGGATATGTGCACTGAATATGTTCAGTCATTACATCCAATTATACATCATCCTCCGTGCTTCATAGTGGCCAGTGAATAAACGTACTATAACTCTGAGATATGCTCTACTGAGTTTCAGTAGTTTTTCAGTGTTCTTCCTTGAGCATGCGATGAATGCTTTGAGATGGACAAGGTTCAGTAGGTTGTGCAATTTTGTTTTTCAAGTTGTTCTGGTTTCCACGAAAAGGAAAATCCTTTATTGTTCAAAGAACATCGTGAGAACCGAGAGAAAGTCGGTAGAAATTGTTGTTCTTCTTGAATTTCTGAGACTTTTATTGTCTGCCGAGAGTGTTGTTATATTCTTGGCGGTGTTATATGCTAAACCGATCACTGATCACTGATCTGATATCTAGACCTCTAGAATTATTATTACGAATACCGCCAAAGTCATTCAGTTATATAGTGTGATCCATTTAAAATGAAAGCACTCTTATAAATAATCATATCTACATTTTTTAGCCAATTGAAATGGATTTTTTTTTTGTGCACATTCTAAGTGGACATTTTAAGTGGACAAATATCATGGATGAATCTTTATTTTCAGGGCCAACTATTCTTAATTTTTAAAGTCAAAAATAAAAAAACAAATTACTAGTTAGCTATTTTTAGGCAAAATTTGACTACATGACTAGATTCGTGATATTTTGAAATGGTTCATGTTGAAATGACGTTGAAATGCGTAAATTAATGAGAAAGTTATAGGGGAATAAAATTTGAGAAATATGCCTTTTAATCAACCCACTATTTTAATTTTGAAATTTTATTCAGAACTTTAATATTATCACTAGTAGATTTGAGGTTGTTCTTTCACCAGTGCATAGGTTAATAGATTATACTGAAGCTGCCTGTCTCAAAGCTTTTTGTTGAGTACAAGTTGCTGTAAATTCTACCTTCTGGGTTTGATAGAAAAAATGTGATTTCAATTTTTTTCGACATTATTCATTCTTCTTTACATTGTCACTATTCTCAGATGTATGTTCGAAATATTCACTTACTTTATGTTCCTGATTTCTGATTAAATATTGCTGAGTCAACCGTCCCCAATGCACTGATATCAGGATCATTCTGTGGAAAAGTTTGATATCCTTTTGAATAATTTCTCTTCGAAATATTATATGGCCTATATCACTAAAGCTGAACCGTCCTTGATTACGGAAAATTTCAATTTATTTGTTGACTGTTTCATTATTAATCACAAGAAATATTTGTTGCTTAGTACAAGAAATGAAAAGGTCTGTTTTGTCAACTTTGACATTTTTGGCCAAAGACTATTACATAGAGATGAAGTTTTCAATGTAAAAAGAGATTAGGTCTCGGATCATCGGAAATTATGTTTTAGCAAAAAATACAATACAAGAAATACCTATGACCTTCTTTAGAACTTTAACACTTTCTGTTATATATATATATCGAAGAATACATGAGCAATCAATCAGATAACTACAGATGTTTGTGCAAGAATCTCAAATATTTGTTTAATAATTAGCAACATAGCTTCCATTGGAACAAAAAGTATATTACTGCTATATTAATGTCTGTCTCTGGTTAATGGCTATCATTCACCATAAATTGTTAAAACTTTACGGCTTTTCAGAAAATTTCTTATTTTCTTGATACCTTATTGTTTAGATTTTTTTGTATATATGTGAGTGATAGAATTATTCAACATTCACATACCTCTCTAATGTTTTCGCTTGGGAAAATTCCACTTCAGATTTCAATAAGGATAAGTTCGATATCAACCAGATGAGCGTATGTGAACAAAACCATTAGTTCATTACGTTCATTACGTTCATGCAAAAAACAAAACTTTATTGAACTATATTTGGTGGAAAAACTGTATCTTTATTGCACTGAGTGCAATGAAGACTTTATTGCACGTATCTGTCATTCTACTATAGCGTTCTGTCATCATGACAGACATAAACTTTCAAATCGACGCCAAATTTAGCCCATTTTCTGTGAGATTGTATTACGTTTTAAATAGTTGCATGTTTCATCATATTCATTATATAATGGACTATGAAATTACTAGAAAATGCAATTTGTTAAAAATAAAAATATTTCCTTCGAATATCACAATGTTTTTGAATTACTTTTAGCAGATAGATTCAAACAAACAATGTATTCCTTACAGTTTAGTGCCACCTAAATGAAACATTTTCTAGTTTTTGCATGAACGAATAAAAAATATTGTATGCAACTCGTGCAAAAAGAGTTTATTGCACTCGACGTGTTGTCTTTTTGCACTTTTTGCATCTTTTTGCACTTGTTGTGAAATAACTGTCATATTTTTTTGTTACATGTTTTTATACTGAATTCTATCAATGGATAATTATTAGATGAATTAAGCTTCAGGTACTGAATTCTTTTTATATATTTTAATTGTATTTTAATTCTTTCACCACGTACAAACTATCTTTCAGATAGTTTCTGTGGTTCTATATGTGTTTATTGGAGTTCTTTCTTGAATGTTGATATGTAACTGTGCTTTATTATTATATCAATGAAACATACATACATACAGTATCGGAAAGTTTTCATCGGGGGTATAGACAAATCTATGCGAGCAACAAGAAACGCAATGATATGATAATACCACATAAATAAGAGAGACGCACTACTGTACGCCTCTCCTACTACCTCGTCCGACGAATTAACAGTCAAGTCGATATCCTTCCTCGAGCGAGTCGAGGAGAAATTGTAATGCTCTCTCAACATAATAGCAAGCTATTCTCTACGCTCGTATGAAACAAGCATACCCCCGATGAAAACTTTCCGATACTGTATATGATGATGCGTAAACAACACTAGGAGCTTGGAGGCTAGCCCTGCCCGGAGATATCAGTGCTTTGTCTGGCATATCTATAGTTATTCTGGGGGTTATTCGTCTGTAGGTCATTCTGAACCTTCGTTCCCCGTATTTGCATATTTTTGCGGGGGCGAGAATTGAAGCCTCCAAACTAAAGTTTTCGGCATACAATCTGAAGAAGGAACCCAGGCACTCATACCTCTATATTCCAAGCAGAGATGATGGCCCTTTTCTGCTAGCGTGAGGAAGATTTAGAGTAGAGGAGATGTGCCAATAATAGTCCAAGCAATAGGGAAAAGTGCGTGCAAAAATTAATATCCGACAACAAAAAATATGACCGTATAGGAAATCTAAATTCAGAATGAGTTTCTATTTCATGCGACTCGATCGTGATTACCGAACATTACCTAATAAATTCGCAAAGTTGTGAAAAGCGATTTTTTGTTGATAATTAAAAAACTACAGCTCTGATCAAAAAATATTTAATTAGAAATTTGTAGGTATTAGAAAGATTTATAAATTGAACGAATTATATTTTTTTCGTATCATTGATACTTTTCGAGTTATATCATAAAAACCGTGAAAAATCGGGTTTGCTATAACTCGTTAACTGTAAGATATTAAAACTTGTTAATTACTGTTATGTGTAGCCTATGGCAAGCCAAACAAGTATTTTTTTGGAAAATTGACAAACATTGATTATTTTTTAAAATATATGAAGTTTTCTCAGAAAAGATGCTCTTTTAATTATTTGGCTACTCTTGCTCGGGGAGCGATGCTACAGTAACGATTCAGGGCTTATTTTATTCTGTCAGAGTTGTACTTTCATATAACCGAATGAGTATATTGATTTTTTCAATCTCAAGGGTCAAAAAATGACTTAAAATTGCACAATGTTTTCAAATGTTTTTTCTTAATAAATCCTTATTTTTGTTTTTATAGAAATAACTTTCATGAAAATATATTCCTAGCATGATTTCACGCATTCAAAAAAAATTGTATTCCTACGATCACTAGGAGCCGAGATAATTTTTTTATTTAAAAAAAATCTGGAAGGCGTAATAATCATCGTACAGAAGTCACCGTTATGGATATTAAGGTTGAATACCTATAATTTCAATAAGAAAATACTAGAATATGTCTAGTTCATTTGCAGTATAATCGTGGCAGCTGTAGCGGGTGGCGGAGTGGGGATAGCACTGAAAACTTATTTCGTGCGTTCAAAGTGGCTTGCGCTTGAAAAATATTGAGTAGCTTCTTTTTCTTCCATAATATCTGTGAGGAGACTATCCACGAAGTTGGGTAATTCTCCATCTATTTCGATGGTAGGCGTCTCAAAATTGTCATTCACTGGAATCACAATGTAACATTGTAGAAATTGCTTTATGCAGCCACAGGTTTTTGTTTTGCAACCACTGATACAGCTGCATGAGATTTTTTCAATATCTCATCTGGTATCAATGGATCATCAGTATAAACAGGCATTAATGCACTATTCCTAATTTTTCATCCCTACTGAGTGATCCTTTTGTCGTTGCCCAACCATTTTTGTAAATGCAAATAAAGTCTGAAGACATGTTGTTTGGCGGCTCCTTCAGTAGAAGGAAGATTTGCTAATTGAAAAGTTGCCTTTGGCGTTAATAGTTTAAAACACTCAAAATGATGTTCATTGAGAGTTCCTTCTTTCTTATTATTATACAATAAAGAAATAATTTTGCACATATTATGAGTCACTTTTTCAGAAAGAGTAGTTTCTTCATAAAATACATCTAATAATTGAAGGTGGTCTGGAGTCGAATGAAAAATTTTCAGTAATTTGTTCTTCTCCTGTTAGTAGATCGAAGATACTGTATCACAGCCTGATACAGCGTGAAGAAGAGCTACATATATCGTTGGGTGTGGATATTTAAAGCTGCTCTTGGAATACCATCGATCTACTTCTCGTGCTTTTTTTTTTTTTTAAATACGTTTTGTGTACTGGGAACCAATTGCGTGAGGAGTACAATCAAATCAACTCGGTTCCTAGTGATCGTAGGAATTCAATTTTTTCTTTAAATGCGTGAAATCATGCCAGAAATCTGTTTTCATAAAAGTAATTTCTATAAAAAAAATTAAGAAATTTATTTAGAAAAAAACATGTAAAATAATTGTGAAATTCTTTTATGTAAGTAAGTAATTTTTTCATCCTTGAAATTAAAAAAATCAGAATCTTACAGAAAAAAATAAGCCCTAAATCGTTACTGTGCATCATTCCCCGAGCAAGAGTACCCAAATTGAGAAAACATCTTTTTTGGGAAAACTTCATATATTTTGAAAAATAATCCATATTTATAATTTTTTCAAAAAAAGACTTTTTTGTCTTGCCATAGGCTACAGATAACAATTGTTAGTAAGTAACAAGTTTGAATACCTTACAATTAACGAGTTATAGAAAACCCGATTTTTTACGGTTTTCCCGATATAACTCGAAAACTATCGATGATATCCAAAAATTATGGTTTATTCAATCGATAGATCTTTTCAATACCTACAATTTCATAATTTAACTTTTTTCGATCGGAAATGTAGTTTTTCAGTTATCAGCAAAAAACCGCTATTCGCAACTTTGCCAATTTTTTAGGATATGTTCGGTAATCACGATCAATTCGCATGAATAGAAACTCATCCTGAATTTCAATTTCCTATACGCACATATTTATTTTTTTTGGATAGTTATTAATTTCTGCACATGTAACATTGGGCAGCTACCTCGGTTCTTGGACTATAAAGGCCCTGCGATCATGCAGCTTTTTACGGTAGATGTTAGTAGTGTAGAAGGGAATTATTGACGAATTTCCAAAAGTTTTCGAAAATTTCAGAATAATGTGTTCAACACGACATTCAGATCAGCATGGATATTTTTCTTGTGTACAAAACAAAGTAGTGTTTATTAAAATATACGAATTTTAATTAATTATATAGGATGTACAATATTTGATGGGTTTGTCTTCCTGGGTCTGAAAACTTTCTCAAAATGTTGTGTGCTATTTCACCCTCCAGCTTATTATAATTGCGGTGGAACCCACTTTGAGTTTGACAAATATCGAAACTTTCATAATACTCGTCAACTGCGACATTAGAGAGTTGAAATACAGTCATGAACGTGAACGTTAACAACTAAGATGCACGTTAACGTGAAAATTGACATCTAAATATGCGACTTGTATACTTTGCGGTAGCATTTCCTCATTTTCACATTGACTCACTTTATTACATTGATTGAGTCTCACATAGTAAGCACATAAATAGATGATCATTACCAAGAGAGAAAGAGTTGATAGCATAACCTCAAATTACACTAACACGGAAGTGGAAGTAAGTAGCAAAATCTTAAATTCTTTTTGGAACTTGGAAATGAACAATCAGAACCCTCAGTAATTATTATTATTTGTGTGGGTTAGTTGATGGAACCCCGAATATTTTCAGGAGGCCCATTGCTGTAGTTACAGTCAAACCTGGACAATGAAAAATTTGCAAACTATAAGAGTATCTGAAAAATCTATTCCCAGTCAATCAATCGTGCTAAGACCAGCTCCTTAATGGACATGACAAACAATTTGCTTGAAGAAAATATGCATATGAGGATAACGAAAAGGTCCTTGTTTACCACTATTTTCAATCGTATTTCTATTATTTCTCATTCTTTTGATACGATTCAAACCAATGTGTCGCGTTTAGTTTTTTTGTTGCCTCTATTTTTTTTGAAACTTTGATGAGACAATTTGAGTATGATAAAGAAAAAACGTTTGTTTGGTTCACAATCTTTCACTTCCATTGTCTATACGGACAAAGAAAAGAAAGAAAATTCAATTCTCTGCAATTTTTCACGACGTTTGAACTGTTGACATCTACAGTCGTTTTCGTTGTATGAATGCGACATTCTCAAGAATACTTGTTATATATGGCTGGTTTTAATTTGTGTTATTAGCCTAAAAGCAATTTGTCTGTGTCCAGGTACGTATGTTAATTACCGTGCCAGGCCCCCTCTGGTACAGCATTGTTAATTCTTATTGTAATTTCAATTGACCCATACCACTAATTAAGGGTTTCCACACATTACGGCTTTCTATGCTCGCTTAACTGAAGACATTATTGTTCATAATACAGGGTATTAAATAAGTACGTTGACAAACTTCGGAAGGTGATTCTTTGGAAGTTTTCAGGTCGAAAAGTTCATATAAACATATGTCCTAAAAAGCTTGGTTTTCGAGATACAGGGTGATAGATATATACTTATTTCAAGATTTTTTGGCAAGTACAATCCATCAATAGTATGCACGATACAAAATAATTCACAGGGTCAAGCCTTCTTCTTAAGAAATTTTTTTTTCGCCGTCACTGACATATTATGAGACAGGAACGATCAATGCTGTTCCATTTAACATCTTTTTGTATTCTTTAAGTTTTTGAACTACTTGTACGGTTCAGGAGCTACAATGAAAATATTGATGCGAAAATTTTCCAGTATCGCATAGCATGAAGAAATTTGAGAAGCAGGTATTCTCACAAACTTCGAAGGGTGATTCTTTGAGTGTTTTTAGGACGAACAGTTCATATCATATGTCCTGAACGGCGTGGTTTTCAAGATACAGGATGATAAAAAAAATATATTTTTTTTCATTATTTTTTGGAGTTTAACATTTTCGACAATAATCAGTTCAAATTAGGCGAGTACAATTTAATAGTACACACGGTACAAAATAATTCATTTCTTAAATAATTTACAGGGTCCTTTTTTTCTGTGGGTATTAGATTCAATATCTTCCTATACATATAATTTATTTTGTATCCGCGGAAGCTTTTGAATTTGTTACTCACAGAATAACCTAGATCAAAAAATGGAAGAAATGATTTTTTCATATTCAGTGCTTTCGTATAAAAGCTTGTCTTTATATTTTTTATTTTATAATTTTTATTCATCGTAGATTTTTCTAATTCTGAAAAAATATTTCTTCCAATTTACAATTATTGAGAAAGATTTAATTTCAAATTTTTCTAATGTTATTGGACATTGGAAAATGTTTGCATTCAAATTTTTATTATAGCTACTGAACCGTACAAGTAAATGAAAAACTTTAATAAAACAAAATAATGATGAAACATTATTGATTATTCTTCTCCACAATCTCTTACTGGTGGCAGAAGGGTTGAACAAGTCTTGACTCTCAAAAAAGGAGGACCCTGTGAATTATTCAAGAAAAGAATAATTTTTTATTGTGCGTACTACTGAATGCTATCTCTGGTTAGGGGTGTTTTTAGTTGTAATCAGCTTTAGGGGTATGTAAATGGATGTACGTAATATATTGTATAATCACTTGAGGAAGCTACTGTGATAGCGAAACATGTCGTGGTTAAATAAAAGTTTGCGAAGATCAAACCGTCTCTTGTTTATACAATCTTACCATATAATCCATAATTTATCAAATTTAAAATTCAGAGAATGTGATTGAGTATATAGGAATGATTAAGTGGCATTCATTTATTGAAGAACGATAACTGATAAAAACATTACAAATTATTTATGTTCAGCTAATTTCTTCCATGTATTACTTGTCGTACGGTCTAACATGAATGCGCCCCTTCCTCCTTCCTCCATTTTAGAACATGAGGAATTCCTGAAATAAACGCAATCATAAGAATATGTTCGAATGAAAGAGTAAGTAGTCAATAACGAGCTCAAGTTATAGTTCAGAAAACAACTGAGTGTGTACATCTTTTGTCGTAATTCCCTCCTAATTTTTCCTTTATAAAATAAAATGTTTGGAATCCATCGCTTATCTACAACTTTCAGTATGCCATCGCTTTATGTCAAAGATCGTCACGATTCAAGAAAATTCATATCGAAACATTAAAAAATGTTGTACTTGTCTAGAAAGCATACAAGAATAGATTGTACTCTTCAGAAGACAATTATTCACAGGATTTCACCTAATGATATAACAACGTCCCAAAATGTTTTTTGTAATTTCTTTTCAATATAACGACTTTCTGTTTACACTTTGAATGTCAAAATGACAGTCATATACGCACAAGTGTTATGTAATTAGATTTCTGCGGCAGCTTCAGTATTATTAGGAATATTTTCGGTACCTATGGAATCACTCCTTTTAGAAGATTCCTACGAAATTACAAAAAAGACATGTCAGGTGCAAAAACCACGCTCATTTTGTAACTTGTTATATAAATAGCGATTCTGTAAGTTAGTTCATTTTGTTATAGATTCATTCATATTATCACACTTGTATTTTACATCACAGATTTCTCCGAAAAATTGCATGCAATTCAGTCGCTATAGCCTTTCTCTAAGATCAACTGTATAGGCCTCTATACATTTTTGACGTATTTTTGTTGCTCGCAAATAGATATTTTTGTAAATAGAATGCAAAATAATACTTTTGCGTTCAAGAATAGAAGATATTTTGTGGTGCTTCAGCGAAGCAAAATTACCATTATATTCAACTTTAACTTGCAACTATTCTTTCACAAGTGTGGGCTTTAGAGAACACAAAAGTATTTCGCATCCGAGATGCAAACAATAATTTTTCGAAAACAGCATTGAAACTAATATGAGAATAAAGAATTAATGAATAAGTATCTGTCTTTGTTAATTGAAATTTCGTGTTTGAACCAAAACGAACGATCTAGGTGATATTGTTTGCATGACTATCGTTTAATAGTAGCAACGTAATAAATAATAATCAGGAAGCAATAGTTATTGACCTAACAAGTGCGGAAAGTAGTACTTTTCCGCAAGAGATAGGTACAATGTATTCCCTACGAGTGTTTTTGTTCATCTCATACTTGGAAAAAAAGGTTTTCAATAAACAAGATTTTATAATAACGCTACAAAATTACACATTAATAGTTACATAGGTTATCTAATTAGTCCCAAATATCCTCATTTTCAACAATACAAAAATCGTGCGGAAGAGTCATTTTTCTGTACTGGTGTCCATTTTTATTTTAAATTACGTACACAAAAAAATGACGCTTGATATGCTTTTTTGTTCAGTGTCAGTTTATAGCCACTGTTGCCATGGGTACGTTTTGGCGCCAACAATTATCACCACATGCCTGACTTTTTAAGTTCAATGTTTGAGGGTATGAATTTTCGAAGTTATTTATTGATTTTACAAAACATTTTAAACTGCCCAAATCGTTAATGTAGAAAATAGTTATTTCAGTAATCAAGGACTCGGTGGCCATCCTGAATAATCATTTATATATTGTATAATAACTTTTGTTAGTTTTGTTTTATACCCCATTATTCAATTTTTATTGTTTTATGCATTTATTGTTGATAGGTATCCTGTGTCCCTGTGGCAAACTGCGTTTGGCAGTCAGGACATCAACTGTAAGTTGATGTAATATATATAAATTTTAAAACACAGATTTAGGTTTTCTGAATGAAAAATACGACCTATAGAAAGTAATTTGATTTGAAGTAAAAAATAGTATATCTTGAATTGAAATATTGTGCTTTGAAGAGAAACTCGCCCATAAAAGTAAAAATCGTGCGGAAGTACACTCGTACGCTCGTAGGAAAAAGTTATTTACCTAACAAGTGCGGAAAGTAGTGCGTATAAGAGTTAGGTACAATATTTTTCCTACGAGTCTTTTTGTCCATCTTATTTTCGAAAAAACAAGGTATTTAATAAACAAGTTTTTATAATAATGCTACGAAATGTCTAATAAGACAGAATAGTTACATAGATCATTTAGTTAGTCCTAAATACATTTTCAACAATACAAAAATCGTGCGGAAAAGTAAAAGTCGTACGGAAAAGAAAAAATCGTGCGGAAAAGTTACCTTTCCGCACGATTTTAAATCGTACGGAAAAGTACAACTTTCAAAACGAAAAATCGTGCGGAAAAGTTACTTTTCCGCACGCTCGTAGGAAAAAGTCTTTACGTTCTAGAACAAGAAAGAGCACTTCAATAACGGAGATTTTAATGAAAATGTCAACATTTGGGTTCAGTTTTCGAAAAAATTAAAAATATTCAGGATATAGTCGAAGTCCTAAATGAAAGTACGAAGTGTAAAAGTGCACATAACATTTTTGCTTGCAATTCCAGGTTCCTTGCTATGAAGTAAAATAGTAATACGGCTTCAAAGATGGTTGCATCATGATTTTTTTTTCATAATTTATCCCATGTCATTTGAAGTTTCAATTTCAGCTTGGAATGAAAGCGTTAAACCTAATGTAGGTACTCGAAATTGGTTTTGAAAGAAATTTGGATGTCTTTCAACTTACTTATAGCACGCCAACGGCAGCAATGGAAGCTCTTCTTGGACTACTTCCTCTCCACATAGTTCTGGAGAGAGAGGCAAGATGGGCAACATACAGACTCTACCAAGCGGCCATTAGTCTACCGCAGGCATGTGTCATGAGAGGCAGCAGCATGCTGGAAGGCATAATAGCTCACAACATTCTGGGAATGCCCTTAGACATCATGCCTAAAACCACTAACCTCAAAATGTCCTACACCGTGGTCTTCCCTGAAAGAGAAGACTGGGTTCGGAATGAAACTGACCTATGTAGGGCAAATGAAAGGTGGTTCACCGATGGTTCCAAAACCTTGGAAGGTGTCGGAGCTGGAATATATGGTATGAACCCAGTAGTGAAACGCTCATTCGGTTTGGGTAAATTAGCTACGATATTCCAGGCAGAGGTATATGCCATTGAAATGTGTGCAAGGGAGCTGGAAAACCGACACCTCACACGAAAAACAATAAAAATATTTTCAAATAGTCAAGCAGCATTGAAAGCGCTTTAAATCCAGAGCAGTATGGAACTGCAGAGACACCTTGAACCGACTAGCACAAGGCAACAACGTTACCCTAGTTTGGATACCAGGTCACACGGGCCTAGAAGGAAACGAAATAGCGGACACCCTAGCAAAAGGGGGGGCCAAAACAACGTTCACTGGGCCAGAACCGGTCATCGGTTTAGCATATAGCACTGCCAAGAATGCTACAACCGCCTGGGCAGACAATAAAAGACTTGAGTATTGGCTCAGTCTACCAGGACTAGCCCATTCCAAAGCATGTATTGCTTGTACAAGGAAAAAACAGGACTCTGACAAACTTCTAGAACTCAGTAGAGCACATCTCAGAGTTATAGTAGGTTTGCTCACTGGCCACTGCAAACTCAAACACCACATGCATAAAATCGGACTTGCACAGGATGCAGAGTGCCGTCTATGCATGGAGGATGATGAAACGGCTAAACACATCCTGTGTACATGCCCTGCAGCGGCCAGAACCAGATTTTCAATATTTGGCAATACAAAAGTAAGGCCAGAAGATCTGGTAAACTGTTCTCCCAATATGTTACTCAATTTCGTTAAGAGATTGGATAAACTTGGAGAAATATAACCGTAGGGTGAGCCACAATAGGCCATTGGCCGCAGTGGAGGGCCTGATATGGGCTCACTCACATTTAAACCTAACCTAACCTAACCTAACCTACTTCTGGCAGATAAACAGGAATTGTCGGGCTGAGCTCATTGTTTAATCCATTTTGAGTATGAGGTATTATTGGTTATTTTTTGAACTGTCAAAAAAGTTCACTTTTCTTCTGCACTTCGTATGCATAAAGAAGATATTACAATATTTCACTGCCAACATACGATTTCTTTATTTGACAGAAGAGCATGAAAAAAAAACTGTTGTTGCCAGGTGACAGAAAATTGTTTGCGACAAAAATGATTACAGTTACAGTAAAATACACGAAATAAACGCTACTATCTTTACTACAAGGTTTGAATAAAATCTTCTCGTCATTTGAAGTTCCCTGGATTAGAGTGACTAATCACAAAGGGCTCATTTCGTGCATTTTAGTGTCGTCTTTAATGACAGATCCGAATAGGTAACAACAAAATCCTGTCGAAGAGCCAGTGCTAATTTTTTGTGGAATTTAATAGCCTATAAATATGAAGCAAGTTTGCCAAAAATCGTAACATTTGGAGAACTATAACAATAATAATTCCAAGGAATTATTCTGCCGTCTGAGGCTAGTTGTCCTATGCGCTGATTATGCATTACAACTACTCCTGGGATGGCAGTATTGAAGCTAAATCACACCAAGTAATCCAAGATAGCTAGGACTTCAGAAACTATTTGACATCAACAATAACTGATGGAATTAGTGAAATTGTGCATCTTTCGAAAATCGAATTCTTGATAACTATGAAATCATTATGAGTTGAAATTGAAATTGATGAAGACTGATCAAAGGGAATTGTGGTGAGTGGGAATATAAGTTTTCCCTAAGGAAAAGGTCTTCGAAGCTTCACAGATTATTGTTCAATTATTTTGAGGAAAAATCTTAAAAAATGATACGTTCCTCCCAGTGGACTATTTACAGATAATCTCACGATGAACGGAACATAGGACACAATATGACCAATTAACTATTGTCCAACCCCGTCCCAATGAATAACGACAAGTAGGTATGAAATAAGAAATAGCTGAGTTTTCAATTTCGCTGACAATAACTGTCATCGTGACATCCCAACAATTATCTAAGATGCGTATAGGTAGTTAGTTTATTTAGAGACGTCATAACAATCATTCTTGAACGTGGTCTACAACTCTTTCTGCTTCTAATCCGCACACTTTCGCACAGCAGCTTATTTCGCATACGAATTAGTGAACGTTGTCTCTGTGGTCTCATCGCATGACAATTATCAATTGCCCTACTTCTACCTATGTTCTGTGCGCTGTGAGAAATACTGTAAACTGTATAGTTCATTCCAAGAATAAACATAAAGTAAATTTTTATGTATTATGCCTAGGTTCTTATAAGTATTTACTCCATGTGATTCTTCAAATAGAGTAGGTATAGTTATTCGAGAGCTAATTAATGCAAGGATAATAATAATATCGACATCAACAAGTTTGGAAAATTAATTTCATAGTTGCAATGAAAATCTGAATTCGTTGTCTTTTTTGACAATTGTAGAACAAAATACTGTATTAAACTCGCGAGTAAAGTGTTTTTTTTATTTAATAACTATTATGTATCAAGTGAATAAAGAGATACTTTTTCACGAGTAGGAAATGTTGACGCACGGCGTCGTAGGCGGAGTTTAATATAGTATTTTTTCAATAGTGTGAAACTTTTCATTCTCTCAAATTTTTATTCAAAATTAACAATACTCGTACCAATACTTTTTCTTCACGCTATGTCTTAAGAAAAACTCATATTCGCATTATCCAATATCCTCTCTGTTCAATCTTATCTACTTTCCTTATTTACATACATTGAATTCATATTTATCGTTATCGTTATCTCGTTGGATGCACAATTTAACCAATTTTATTAATTGTTATTGTCAACTACCTAGTTTATGAAGGCCAAACAGCCACGGCTACTTCGACTTACATATTGTGAATTAGGTTCCTGTGCGTATATATTATTGCAATGAATAATCCGCGATTTTCACTTAGTACCTACCTTATTTTCCAAATACTATATATTGCTATCATCAAAACATTTGTATAATATATATTTATCGGGATCTATTAGTTGCCACAGAAAATAAAAAGGCTTTCGTTGTTATTTGGATCTGTCATTTTTGTTGCTCATAATTTTCTATCGCCTTGCAACAACCGTAAAAATTGCAGCTTTTTTACGCTTTAACGTTTAAAAATGAAATCATATTTTGATAGTGAAATATCACAAAAAAAAACTCTATTGGCAGTCGTAGAAAAATTATATTATTCAATTATACCGTTCAACAATAACATGATCATCTATGACGGTTTAGACTACAGCGCACTAACAACTATAATTGACCGGCCAGTAGTGACAAATTTTTTTAACGTGTGATTTTTGAAAGTTATGATTATTCTAGGTTTTTAAATTTTCCAACCAAATATCAATCTGCTCGCTTAGAGCGGCATACAACGTTGAATAATCGATCTTGAGTTCCTATTTCTTTTACATGTTTATTTGATAATTTCGGGGCTTTCTACACAATAGAAGAGTATGGTTTTATTTTCCGTGTTCCATATACCATCATAAATGAGCCAGTAATAAAGCATACATTAAATAATCATTCTTGAATACCATCTTTTTTTTTACACCTTATATCTTCAGTTGGTAATTTCAGGGTTTTCTACACGAGAGTATTCTTTTTAATTTTCGTGATCCATATTACCCAAAAAATGAGCATGTGAAAAAGCATACCTACGTTAAATAATTATTGTTCTTCAATATCTTCTTTTTTACGAGTTTAGTTGGTTATTTCGGGGCGTTCTACAGGATAAAACAGTAGATTTTTAAGTTTACGTGGTCAATGTAATACCATAAATGAGCCTGTGAAAAAGCATACATTAAATAATTTTTCGAAGATGACCAAATTTTTTGCAGATTTCAATTTTTTTATGTTTCTACACACCAAAAATGTATGCAAATGAATATAATGGCAATGTGTCATATCAGCTTCATATTCAATTCGTTAAATAAATATTCTGAGTTATTATAAAAAAGTTGCATGGTAACAAAACATGCGTAACTCATGTGCATGCCGCGATTGTGTGCTTTTTAATTTTTGAAATCTATATAGATCCAGAAATGAGCCTGTGAAAAAGCATTCGTTGAATAATCATTCTTGATTACCGTCTCTTTTTGACATGTTTAGATAGTATATTCAAAGATGAGAAGAAAGTGTGCTTTGTAATTCTCGTGGGTTTTTCAGTTCAAACTGTCGGGAAAACCACTGCATATATAAGAAAATCGTTCAAAGTTATCAGTTTTTTTGCAAATTCAAATTTGATTGGTGACGCCTCCACATGCGAGCATTCTTAAATATTTGGTGAGAAACCTATAATAAGCAAAATTTAAAAAAAACATACGTTAAAAAAACGTTGCAAGAAATGTGTCATTACCGGCCGGTCTATTAGCAAACATAGCTGAAACCGTCAAAATATGCACGCCAATGATTCGCATTATTCGTACGACGGACTTTATATAGTCCGAAAAATATCCAGTGATGAGGCACTTAATATCAAAAGTTCGCGCGAGAAGTGGGAATTTCACAGTTTCAGCTATGTTTGCCGAATGGTTATATTCAACTATGTTGCGCTGCGGCCGCCTTACTCTACTGGGATTTCGATAGTACTATTTTGAACCTAATTGCTCATGTACGCATATATATACACAGGATTTCCCTAAGTTTGTAAAACATTTCACCATACGACATACATAGAATATATCAAATCACTATACTTAACTATACTATACCATATTCTATATAATCATAAATTTTAACATTGGCCTTATAGTTTTCGTGAAAACCCCACGTTTTTACTCTATCACATAGGGGCTCTTTTCTAGGAATGAATAAGGAACTTTAGATGGGGTCAATAATTGTTGTTGTTGTTCATAGATCATACACATTTGTGGAAATCATACTTACGTCAGGATTTGAATTGTAAACACATTTCACTACTTCCCATACTCTTTCGTGTGGTTTAATAAAGCCTGAAAAAACGCAAATGTAATAAATTTTTATGAATTCAATTCTGCAAATCCGAAATTAACGCGAATTATTTTATTCAGCAAACAAATATCTGTAAATCAAAATGAAAAACTTCTTTTTATTCTGTGCGAAAATATTGACCATACAGCAATCAAGAATTCGTTTACATTTATAACTGAAGTAAGAGTAACTGTTATTTGGATGAAATAGTTTTCTAGCGAAAATGGTGATTCTCGTTAATTGAGTTCAAATAATAAATCTGCATGCAGGAATATGTCTCGGTTATAAATTTTTGGAAATTCTAAGGAACTCACTGGATTCTTTGGCTCTTTTGGCACAATCCAAATAGTCTTCATTTCCTCTGACCAGCTTTTTTGGAATAAGTTCCTTTAGTAGTTTTTTGTCCAAAGTGAAATCAGGCTTCATCTGAAAAATGTATGTTGAAATATAAGTAATTGAATAAAATAATCAATGAGGTGACGAAAAATGGAAGTTTTCGATCTGTTCATATTATTTAAGGTTTAAGTGTTCTCACATTAGGAGCCGAAAGTGATATCAAACTATTCGTTCCGAAGGGAACCATTAATATTTTCAGGATCAGTGGAGCAACCCTCAACATTATATATCCGATATCAAAACTTGTTAAAAATTCTTAATTTATTTTTGTTTGTTTCGGCATCGATTGCTATGATTATTAGCCATCTGTTCACTTTACGTTAATTTTGAAGCAGTAGTGTTAATTTCTAACGCCAAAGTGGATGATTTTTACTGAAAAGTCCATGTGTGTTATAGTTGGAGATAGCAAGGTCCCTCTGTAACTGAATTCAAATTAAATCTGAATAAAGTTTTCTTGCGAAACTCCACAGAAAAACACACAGAACGTTTTGCTTTGGACTATTCCTGAAAAAATATTTAAATTCTTTCGAATTCTCAGAAATGAGTAATTTAATTTTCATAAAATGCAAAGTGGCAACATTGCTCTTGAATCAATTTAATAACTAATTGTCAGGACTGACATTCTCTATTTATTGTCTATTGAAACCCAGGATAAACAGATACGTTTTGTTGCCAAAATGAATAGATACTTGAAGCCAAGTCAGAATTTTAACCCTATCCTTATCCGTATCGATCTGCGCATGCGCAAACTCGTTACGGTGACAGATATGTGTTATTGCGTTACGGCCTTCGAAACGATACGGACTCTTTCAGTATACGTATCCGGAGACGTATCTGTCAAAAATAATCAGTTGAAATATGACATTTGAAGGTTCCGTATTGGTACGTTTGGATTGATGAGTGGCTATAAGGGCTCATTTCCCCATTAACGTAATTCGGTGCGATATGTTTATGTATATGGATGCATATGAGAATGCACAATTGGCTTTAAGTGTCTAATATTTTATCATTTTTTCCTTCACAAATCTGCTGCTGTACAACTTATTCGAAGATGTTCCGGAATGGTTTGGAAGTTGGAATTTTTAGAAAACGTTTTTTTTATAGACCTAAAGGTGTGCAAATTATTATGATCAGGAGCAGATGACCGAGAAAAGCATACTCTTACTTATATGAGAGAGTAGGTGAAAATCACATCATCATAATCATTAACTTTCATATGGCAACAATTTCCATCAAGGAGGGTACATATTTCGGATTTAGCAGAATCTATCATCACCCTAATACAAGGTTCTTCAAGGAAATATTACCCGTCTCTTCAATATGGATAATGATAAGTTACTCACATGGAGAGAAAAATAACATATCCATATCTCATAGAATAGAAATATGGAGAAAAGGTAATCAAATTAAAATTTTGTTCAATCTGCCCAATGCCCTGGTAATAGTGACCATAAGAAACTAATGTTACTCACCATGCCTGTTTTATAGTTTTTCAAAAATTTTACATTTTTTGTAGAATGTGTGAATGGTTAATGCCCTTTTTGAGATATTTTGGAGTCTTGGGACATCCTGTACAATCTGTTTATGGTTTTCAGTTTTTACTGTAATGGATTTTATGTTTTGTTTTTATGTATTCGACCCACTGCTTCGATATGAAGGAAAGAAATAAACAGTTGTTATGAATGGAACGTCGAATGTATTATTTATACTTTGATGCTGTTATCTCCAAAGGCTAGGGAGATATCGACATTTATTTCATCGATAAGCGCAATGAGTGTGAGAGAGAATTTATTTACACCAGAAAAAGTTTCTGTCTTCTACTCAGGGCTTATGGATAAGATAAATAGCGATATCTCCGTAGTCTTTCGAGTTAACAGCATCAAACCTGATATTGTTGGGTTCCTTATGATCATCCCTAACCGCAATAATCCAGTACGATTGGGTTCTGAGACAAGAATCGATTGTAGCACCACCAAACTTGGTATGCTAGTAGTTGGAACCATGATAAATACGCAAAAAAAACGGTTTACCAAAATTCCAGGGGTGGAACATTTTTTTTTTTTTTCGTTTAAAAATATATAAATAGATTTTGGCTGTAGTCTTGGAAAGTATATGATTTATCGGAAAAACAACAGGGTGAAAAACAATTCAATTTTCCACAAAAATTATGCTTGGCAATTTCTTATGAAATGCTCTCGTTTTCTCATAAAACGTGATGAATGCCGACATCAAATTTCAGGTTCACCCGCCGCTGAAAGTTCTGGCGGAGCCGAATATTTGATTGGTCATAGCTCTGCTAAAAATGAACTGAGAAGGAAGGGGAAAAGTTTATATTGTTTCTGAAAACTCCTACTTTCCCATGCAAATATGATATGCGAGTATTTGAGTGCCTAAAATGTGTTTTGTCGCACTTCACGGAGATGTTTTCGGATGATCCGATAATCATGAATAATTAAGTGAATATGGAATTATTATACTGAAGCAGCAACCCATACCCTCTTTAGACTACTTTATGCAGCAATTTTAAAGTAGTGTAACAGGTCCCACTTATACATCCAAAAAAAAAACTTTGTTTTACTCCTGCCTCATTTTCAACTTATAACCCATCAAATCGGCATTCTCTTCACTAAATGTTGAAAATAATCATTTATTCATATCCTGCATATATATATATTTAATGACTCAAACTTGAAATCACATACTTAATTTTTTATGTATAATGTGTATGAGCGATTATTTTCAACATTTACTGAAGAAATTGCCGGGATTATGGGTGAGTTGAAAACTGAGGCTGGAGAGTAAAACCCAGTTTTTTCTTTGGCATGTATAAGTGAGATTTGTCTCACTAGTCTTAAATAGTTGCATATGGTCCGAAGAGGGTACTGATTCCTGCTTCAGTAGAATTATTTCATATCAACTAAAATATCCATGACTTTCGGATCCTCCGTAAATATCGTAGAAGGGTTACGTGAAGTGGGACAAAACACTTTAGGTACTCAGATACTTACATGTTATATTTTCATGAGGAAGTAGAAGTCTCCTGGAACGATATGCACTTTTTCTTTTCCTTCTACTATAATTTTTAGCAAAGTTATGATAAATCTAATTTCGGCCCTGCCTGAACTTGCAGGAAATGTGATGTGGGTGTTAAACCACGTTTTCTAAGGAAACGAGCGTATGTCATAAGGTATTACTGAAAATCATTCTTGTGGAGAATTGAATTATCTCTCAACCTATCGAAATCGTTTTTTGATAAGTCGCTGCCCATTGTTGAGACACTCTCTATGAATGAAACTCAAAACATTGAAGATATCGAATTAAACCTTAAAACTTATTGTTTTAAGTAGACTAATGAAGTTACGAAGGAGGCGACGGAATTTTGGTCCTCACTTATGTTCTGAGACATTGGGCATAGTAAAGAAAAGTTTAATTTCTTTAACTTCGATTTATTTTCTTATTCTACAAGTTATTAAAATGTTAGTTTTCTCCCCATTTAATAACTCAACATTTTCCATAAAGAATTTAAATAGCAGGTTAAAATTTTGTTGTCTCAGGCTGATATAGTGGATTCTGCTGAATCCAAAACTTGTACTCTCCTGAAAATACTTATTGTCTGATAGAAGTTATCGAAATGACTTTGTCGGTGACACATCTATACTGCGTAATAATCCACTTCGATCTAGAGCGACAAAATTAAGAAAATGCTCGCTTATTCAGATGTATTTATTTTTATTTTTCATCTGTTATTGATATGGATTGTATTATCAGCAAATTGGAAACCGACTTTGTCCATATCTATTAAATATCGTTAAAATGGTACATTCAATTTCAATCTAGTAAGTAATAAAAGAAATTATAGTTATTTATGGTACTAGTGTGTTATGTTGAAAATAAGTCACGCGAGAAAGATTTATTCCACGAGGCCGTCAGGCCGAGTGGTATAAATTCTCAAGTGACTTAGGAAACATATTAACACACGAGTGGCATACAATGTTTTATCCAACAAGTGGAAGAAATAATTTTTTTATGAAATAATAATTAATAAGTTTTGTGATCAAATCAAAACTACTTGCGTCTCAATACCCTGTATATGTCAGAATGACTTGACAGTTATTTTTTTACATTTTGGTCAATGTAGGTTGTTTGTTTAGTTGCCACGGGCATGACACATTGTTGCAAATGTTTAAATAAATTTTGACACTTGTCAGTTTTCCCTGCAGAAAAAGAAACCTTTTTTAAAGAAAAAAACGTATAGAAAATGGAGAAAATCGATGAAAATTACGTTCCTGAGAAGATCCTTACGGAAGCGGAAGAAGCAGCGATGCAGATTTTGCCAGAAAAGTCCCGAGATGCTTACGACAAGGAGTTCAAAATGTTTGTGTCTTGGATGAATTCACGGAAAATAAAAGGTATCGACGAAAATGTTCTATTGGCTTATTTTTTACATTTGCAAAAAAAATTGACCCCATCGTCGCTGTGGACCAAATACTCGATGCTTCGCTCGACTATTCACCTTTATAAAAAAATCGACATTTCAAAATATGGCAAACTAACGAGCTTTTTGAAAAGCAAATCACAGGGATACAAACCAAAGAAGTCCAAGACATTTGAACAACCTGAAATAGAGAAGTTTTTGAACTAAGCTCCCGATGACGAGTACTTGTTGATGAAAGTGGCTTTGATAATGGGGATTAGCGGTGCTTGTAGATGCGATGAATTAGTCAATTTGAAAATATAAAATATTCAAGACAAAGGAAATATTTTCACATAGTTTTGCCAGACACTAAAACCAAGAAATCGAGAAGTTTCACCATACTTGAAGAAGGATTTCCAGTCAACCCGATCAATTTGTGTAAAAAATACATGTCTTTGAGACCAAAGAATACTAGTTCTACCCGCTTTTTTGTTTTTTACAAGAATGGGAGGTGTACCAGCCAGTGTGAGGGAATAAATACGTTGTCGAAGATACCTTCAAGAATTGCAATATTTTTGAAATTGGAGGAACCAGCGCTCTACACCGGTCACTGCCTGAGAAGGTCTTCGGCGACTCTTTTGGCCAATGCAGGGGCTAACATGACTACTTTGAAGCGTCACGGAGGATGGAAGTCCTCGACGGTAGCAGAAGGATACCTAGAAGAATCGGTGCATAACAAAATACAAATTGCAGAAAAAATACAAGGTTCCAATGTGTCGGCGTCTTCCAGCACTATCAGCAGCTGTACCGATATGGGAGCATCTGGTTCCAATGAACCAACCAATTTTACAATAACTCAAATTCGAATAAACCGTTAGCGTTTTCCTTTAATTTCAATATCAATGTGAATTCTGCTTGAAATGGTTATAAATAAATACAATTCTACTTTAAATATGAACGTGAGTTATAATCCATAACTCACTAGTATGTTATTTGATAGTTTACTTGGCTAAAATGACATTAATAATGACAGTCATAACTGTCATGTGTTGGATAAATATTATTAGGTATCGTCTAACGAGGTAATTTCGGTCATGCGGGGCAAAGTCGATCAAACACCCAAAAATAGCCCATAAAATGGAAGCGTTACGTTGTAACCTAGTTGACAGTTGTTCACCGTTTTAGCGTTTTAGAGTAGTCGGGCTCGAGTGCGGAGTGTTTAGGGATACATAAGTTAAGCACGTGTAGAAAAACGTGTTAATAAATGGCTGTGAAGTGGCTAAAATTGAAAAATGCGAAAACGATTAATTCCACAGCTAACAGCTTGCGCGAAGGAAAAGAATTGGTGAATATACGGAAAAACATAGTTTTTTGTGAATATGAATGAACAAAAATAACACTATAATAATTTTCCACTGGTGATTTTTGAAAAAATATCCAGTATTGAGGGGTGAATTCGATCAATTTCAATTTCATAAATGTGTTTTTACTTTTTCATTTCAGAAGTAGCTTTTTGGGTTTCGTTTGGTTCTGTAGTAAACAAACGTACAGAGAACGACATGTACAATGTTGCCAAGCACATGGTGATTTTCTGTTTAGTGAGACAGTCATTTTATGACTCTTCATTTATGTTTATATGTTTTCAGATGCCTCGACACTACCAAAACAAGTTTAGACCCCAGAGGAAAAAAACTTATGATGAATAGTTTTTTCAGAGGGCAGTGGCGGTAATGAAACATGAACAATTACTGAGGGCTGTCGCTGAGCAATATTTTTTTGTTGAAGTTTTTTTTTATAGCAACCCATGGAAGAAAAAAAAGACTGAATAAAGAGCATGAGAAAAAAATGAATGAAGAAGCATTTTTCTATTTTTTCATTGATTTTTCAACCCAAAATTAAAAAAATTAGGTTTGGAGGATTTTGTTGATCGACTTTACCAATTGAGAGGGTAAGTTCCATTTTTCTATGCTTTTAAATAGGTTATCAACTTCACCCGAATATGCGGGGTGAAGTCGATCACTCCTTAAAGCATAATGAACGTGGAATGGTTAAAAATGGGTTCATCAAATGGACTAATATTTAAGATATCTTCATTTCAATTTCATTTAATAGTTATTTATAACAAGTGCAAAAAGTAAGTGTTTATTGCACTCGACGTGAAATTGTCCGACGAGGCCTGTAGGCCGAGTTGGACAACAAGTTGAGTGCATTAAACAATTTTTGCACGAGTTGCAGACAATATTTTTTCTACGTTCATGCAAAAAGCAAAAAATGATTTATTAAAGTACGGCACTAGGTGTTGAAAAATGAAAAGCTCGTCTTAAATAATTGATTATTACTATTGATTTGCATAGAAACAGATCACTATCATTTATTTTCCATTAATAATACTCATTTTGAAACTTTCAATTCTGTAATTGTCAGAAATAATTTTTGACTGACGTTTCTATAACCACAGTTGCATTATAAAAATCAAAATCATAGTAGCCATGAGCGCGTATGTTATCACGAGGTGTGGTCATAGTACAGACAGTTCGCTCTATGCAGGTAGACGGTTTAGAACAAAGCGGATCAGTTTTGATTATGGAGTTTTTCTCGGGAAGGCATTGTTTGTTTAGCTCTGGCTGCTAACATTAAAACAAAATAATACAAAATATGTAACTATTTAAAACGTATTGTCAATCTCACAGAATATCTGCTGAATATGTAGGGGGTTTGAAAATTTATGTTTCTCATGATGACAGCACATTGAAGTTGAATGACAGATGAGTGCAATAAAAACTTTATTGCACTAGTGCAATAAAGAACTTCTTTTTCCACTAAATATAATTCAATTAAGTTTTGTTTTTTGCATGAATGTGGAGAAAAAAAACTTAATCGTTTCGGCGTTATGTTAAAAAATCCTTTATTTTTGATGATCAATAAATTATCGAGTGTTTTATGTATATATGAGATATACGTTTGTCGAAAAAATATTGTGTGTATTTCGAGTTCTCCATGAATTACCACGCTCCTCCTCACTTTGCAATCTAAATACACAAAAGCTATCAGTAAGTTAAAACGTCCTGAATGCTCAGATTGGAAGAAGCGTAGTTTTTTTGTTTTGCTGTAGGATAAACATTACATGATATATCACATATTTAATTTGCATTTGAGAACGAAAACAACTTTACTGGGCCTTCAACTTTCGACGACCGACTTGTTTTTTATACACGGATAACCAATGGGGGTCAAAGATGACCCCATTTGTTTCAGAAAATAAAATCATGTATTCCAACTTTTAATGTTCGTATTATTTTATTAAAAGATGTAATGATATAACTTCACTAAAACAAATTTCTAATAAATTTTCAGTCGGAAAATCAACTGCAAATTTTATATTGGCCACGTTTTCTAGAATTTTTAGTTGGCATTTCGTCAGTACCATATCTATGGCTGACTGTATGAATGTGACTATCTGAACCTTGATGCGCTCGGGATTGAATAAAGGGTGTAACTTGCTCAAGGCGCAAATCTTAAAAGAGGATCTTCCTTAAAAAAAATAACCGCTTTTTCGTAGTCATCAAATTCATTAACCAAATTCAGATTTTTTTTTTAATCATGATGAATTGGGAATTCTTGTATAACAGAGTTTGAGTATAATGAACATGCTAAGAGTCAGATAAAGAATAATCAGCTAAAAATTTAAATATTTCTGAACTTATTGTAGACAAACATACATTGGGGATGTGAACAGTACTTCACTCTCAGAATTATTGAAATTGATTTTATTTCTGGAAGCCTTTAAAATAAAATTCTCTTTGACAGGAGAATACAAAGTAAAACTTTTTTCATATATCAACACATTTTTTTCACACGAAATAAAGTATATTCTGTTCATGGGGTCAAAATAAACTCCCGTGGCCATTCGAAGGTTAATCTCAAAATGCCCTGAAGCAGAAAGTTAAAAAAAATTATTTTCGCAGGGTTTGAAAGCCTAGAAATTCTCTGTGAAATTGGTTTTTGAGCGATGATACACAAATCTTTAAAATTAAGAAAGTTATAGATAAAACTAAACGCGTTTTTTCGTGGAAATTTGAATTGTTGTAATCTCTACCTTTTTGAAGCGGTAATAAATCTGAACAAATATATTTGTATCACTTGTAGCTGTCGAAAAGACGGACTTTGTTATGCAAAATGTGGAATGTGCTCCGGTGAGAGCTGTCAAAATGGTCCTTCAATTACAGATCCAGCGGAGGAAGTCCAGCGGAGAGATGACAGTTCTTGTGCTGATGTATAGAATTCCATAAAAGAGTACAATATTCTATTGTACTTCAAAATTTCAATTTTCATATATACTCATTTAGTAACATGGTATTTATTTTAACCTATATAAGAGCGATTTCTGAAGGATAAAGTGTTGCAATGAAAATATTTGTAAATCAGCCCTATTTTATTTGCTCCTTTAAATGCTACATTTCAAAATTGAATTTTTCCCCATTTCGTAATAGATGAAGGTTTTCAGGGTTCCAACGTTGCAATAGAGTAGAAATAATATATAAACAGATCATGCACAGTTTTCAGCAATTGATTTTTTTGTCAAATCTGTCTTGAGAGGTGGGTTAGGGTTCAAATATCAAAACAAATCATAAAGTGTATTCATGGTAGATTATCTTTTTTTTCTTCAATATATTTAAACGTGATTTTCATAAGAACAACACCAAAACATATGGTTCAAAAATGTTTGCCGTATGGGTAGTTTTATCTCCAACAAAAAAACACAAATCAGAGAAAAACTGATTTATGTAAAAGGCAGGAGAATTTTTTCAATATCCAAAATTTCTTCCAAGGAATGCTTGAACATACATATGGTTTGAACTTCTTAAATATATTGAACACGTATAAATCAATTTCTGAAGAGAAGGTTGAAATGAGAAAAATCTATTTTTTTATCCAAAGTGGGATAGTACCAACGAATTTTGAGGTAATATTCCATTTCAACCGTTGAACACTGAACTGCCTGTACCACCTGTGAGTCATTATTCGGGGTAGGTACTGTTTGAAATGTGCAGACCTGACCAAATTATTTTTTTTTCTTGCAGCTATATTATAGTACAGTAACCACAGACAAATGTAAGCCACAAGTGAAGAATGAATCGTAGCACTTTGAAACACGGCACATGACTTTTTGACATCATATACTGTTGTTTCCTAAATATCAGGGGTGAAACCCAAAAAAATTTTTATTTCAAGAAAATATATTTTTTTCGCTGTTGTTTCGGAAAGTATAAGACTTATCAAGAAACAATATCAACAAGGCGAAATACAATTCAATTCTCCACAAGAAATATACTCAGTGATTTGTCACAAAATGCACTCAGAAAACCTGATTGAATTCCGATATAAAATTTCAGGCTCGCCTTAAGCCGCCACTGCAATTTCCGGCAGGGCCAGAAATTAGATTTGTCATAACTTTGCTAAAAATGAGATTAGAAGGAAAAGAAAAAGTGTATATCATTCTTGAAGACTTGTACTTTCTCATGCAAATATAACATGTGAGTATCTGAGTACCCAAAACGTGTTTTGTCCCACTTCACATAACCCTTCTACGATATTTACGGAGGATTAGTCATGGATATTTTAGTTGATATGAAATCGTTATGCTGAAGCAGGAATCAGTACCCTCCTTGTACCATATGCAACGATTTTAAACCAGTGAGACACGTCTTAGACATGCCAAGAAAAAAACTGGGTTTTACTCTTGCCTCAGTTTTCAAACATATCAAACATATCTAACATATATGCAGGACATGAATAAGCGATTATTTTCAAAATTTTCTGAAAGGAATGCCGGTTTTATGGGTAAATTGAAAATGAGGCAGGAGGCATTTTAAGCAGATAATGACCAATCAAATATTCGGCTCCGCCAGAATTTTCAGCGGCACGTGAGGATGAACCTGAAAGTTCATGTCGGGGTTCAAAAAACAGCGCATTTCATATGAAATTACTAGGAATAATTTTTGTGGAGAATTTCATTGTCTTTCACCCTGTTCAGTTGTTTTGCCAATAAATCGTAAACTTTCCAAGATTACAGCAAAAATCTATTTATTTATATTTAAACGAAAAAAAAAATATGTTCCACTCCTGGAATTTTGGTAAACAATTTTGTTTGTGTTTATCATGGTTCCAACTACTAGTATTCCAAGTTTAGTGGTGCTTCAATCGATTTTCGTCTCAAAACCCAATCGTGCTGGATCAATAATGAATTGAAAGATTTTTCTCAACTTTGGTTGTCAACCGCAATCGTGAAAATGATAGATGGCTCGAAATACTGCTCAAAGTGGTTATAAAACCATCAAGTTGATGTCCGTGACAGAAGGCATTAACATCTGACGGAACACAATGAGGTATCTGTTGATTGACGGACAACGATCGGAAAACTATTTTCCGCTCTATCGTACTCCACCTAAATCACGGTTTGTCGATGGAAATGTGGTTCAATATTGATTCAAATAGGTGGCAATTACTCTAAATATATTTCATCAATTCGCGGATTCGTATACCAAACAGGAATATCATTCTTATTCAGAAAAGTACGTTGGGAAACATAGTTACCTCTTTGTGAATACCTTCACTTTTCTGATGATTGCACTATTTCTTACGTGTCATCCGTTAGTTAAACAAAGGTAAATTTCTGAGGAGTATCGTAGCCCACAGTCTACCTAATTTTGTCTGTGCATCAATAGTTTCTATATTAAATTCTCTGAAATCCTAGATAGGTATGTACCGATCAACAACAGTACAAGTCCAGTATGTTATACAAGTGAAATTATAGGACCGATTGAATAAAAGGAAATACTGCATGAGAAACACAAAAACAGGAAATATTGTTTGGAATTGTTGCTACAATATATCCAAGGAAATTCGTCAAAATTGAAATAACTGATTGTTTGAAATGAATTAAGCACCACCAAACCTCAAAACTAATAAAATCTTCCAGGGGCAACTTTAGCAAGGATCAAAATGGTCACTCATCAAGCAGATTGGTTATGAACTCTAATGGATAAATTATTCAATTTAAACAACTAGTCTACAGCCTATTATGTAACAGTACAACTTTCAATATTTTGTTCAGTCGGACCATGCTGATAATAAACTTCCATCTTTCATGACCAAATCAATAAATTTCATAATGAATCATTGTTGTTTATGGTATTCTTGATAAGATACTGCCAATATTGTATAAACATATCTATTCATCGTTTCGACAACCAATCGAAAAAATCACAAAATAAGTTGATTATTTGTATAATTGTAGACTTACCACATCCGAGACTAACCATAGGCATAATGTGTATCTCTGAAATGAAGAATAAAAATAATTATAAAAGTGGAATTGGAACAATCACTTTCAACAAACAAAAAAGTTTATTCAGTTGTTTCTTGTTTATTTGGATACAGTGTCAGACCTGCATTAACTCCATGAAAATTATTCTGGATTCAAAAAACATGTTTGTATGACTTCAACTCCAAAATTTTAAGATAATACTATACAAATTTGATTTCTTGTTGGACCTGAAGTTGATGGATAATTTTCTTTACAGATATGTAAAACTAGAAGGGAAAGTTTTTAAACAGACTGAATTTATCTATGAAGAAGAAAATAAAAATCTTGAAAACCAACAATCAAGAGCCCTCAGTTAAAAATATACAGGGTGTTTGTAAATGCCATCCACAGACGGAAGGTTATTATTTGAATTAATTCATATCTACAAATTTATAAAAACAAAGGTTCCCAAAATGTGATTTACTTTATAACTAAATATTTTATGTTGTTTGTTCTAACCTTCATCTGGCCACACCGATACAAGCAACACTCTGTTCAGAATACTTGTGTGAGCTGGGAATGACGAGAGTATCACCTTTTAACGTGCGATCCTTGCACGGTCGAGAATTCCCACTAAAAATGTCCAAAGAATGCTACTTTTACACCCGAAAAACAAATGCTTCCTTCCATGGTTGCTTGGCATTCTGACACCACCTGACGTACCCACTACAGCTGTGTTCTGCAGTATTTGAGAAATTTTGCTAAAATTTTGGAAGATCGGTAACGTTGAAGGGCTTTAATCATTTCGCAAATGTTTTGAAAATCTACTTGGAGATATGTTTTCTCCCCCTGAACTTTTTCGTAATACATCTCTGGTAAATTCGGAATAACGATCGATTTTCCATATTTCGCTATAACGAATACCATTTTATGAATAGTCAAGTAGACTCTGACTTTGTATGGATAATTGTTTTTAATAATTTTTTTTTCCTGTCAGTAGACCTCATTGTATTATAATTGATCAATATGTTGAAAAACAGGAATTGTTTATATAGAACTTTCAACAATCATATTCATCAATTTATTAGTCAACAATGTCCAGCTGAATATAAGTAAATTAGTTAGGAATATTTTGCGTTGTTCAAAGAATTATCACTCGAAAGTAAATTTTTCAGTCCTCTCTTGAATATTTTTTTAATTGTGATACATATTCGATTAAGAAGCATTCGTAACAGCCGTGATTCCAAATGAGAAGCGATAGTGTTTTCGCAACGTGGTTTCATTCAGAAAGTGTAATTTTATTTCTTGTATTGTAGGTAGTAAATGACTGGTTCAAGGTGAATATTTGTATTTTAAAGTTGTCCAACATGCTGATACAAAATAGTTACTTCGACTTCTTCAAACACGCTATTACTGCAGTACATCTAACCTCTGTGTGATAATATTTATATAAACCATTTCTCGACATATTCAAATTCCTCAAGTTATGATCATTCAATCCTCCCTACCCTATCAAGCCATGTTAGTTGCCCATACTCTTTCAAATATTCCCGGAGTAATTTTTTACGCTTTCAAATGCATCTCATTTTCGAATCCGTAAGTCATCAACAGTATATACTGGTGTTGTGTATACTGCAGATTTCAGAAGCCCCAATACGAAAAAATCTGGGCTATTTTAGTCAAGGGACCTAAAGGGCCATGACTGGGGGCCATCCCGTCCTATCCAGATGTTCTAATACACTTCGTTCAAATACTCCTGAGCCAGAAAAAAATATGATGGGACGCTATCTTGTATTTACCTGATTAGTAGTATCAAAGCAGGAATATTCAGGAATATATTCTGTTAAAATGGTGGTTCTGATTATAGTGGTCCCACGGTGGAATGATAGACAAGCTTCTCTTCAATCCAAAAATCATACCGGCTTGCCGCGATGTGGCAGAAATCTTAGCTGAGCGAATACAGAAGGCCGTCAGCCTTGGTTCAACCCCCCTCTCTTCTGTATCTCACTATTGCCATTGTCCGTTGCACTCAGGAGTACCCGTGAATACAACTACGGCACCCCCAGCAGCCGGAGGCATAAGGTCACTCATTTATTTCATATGGATGGAGAAAGAGATCTACATCAGTCCTTGAGGGTGATGCAAGAGTACACGCGTGCTATCGGAATGGAGTTCGAGATTGACAAATGTGCTACGGTTCATCTCAAAAGACGATGCGAGGGATACGGAGAGGATTTCCAGCTCGTAGATGAAAGCATCCTACATCATCTGGATGTCGGAGAGACGTATACCTTCTTGTGAGTGGGGCGCCGCTGTAAACACAGTTAAAAACTTTCTCCGCGGCATCTCGAAAATGCATCTTCATAGGAGCTTGCATCCAATATTGTCCGTTTCACGGTTATTCTTCCCCAGACAATTTTTTTTCACTTTTGAGTTTGGAGTGTATATATGGAAGAATGGTGCTGGATGGAGTCTTTATAGTTATTAGGAGTTCAGATCCCCTTATCTGCATGATTCGCGACCATAAAAAAGCGGGGATAGGAGCTTTTTTTTTCAAGATAGCAATTCGGGCAGCTGATGAACTTGGTCTCTTATTCGACACTGAACGGGCGAACCCAAACTCACTGAGTTGGAACCCGTTCAGCAAAAAGCTCACATCAAAGCTGCGGATACTGAGGTCCTCCTGCAGCTGCAGAAGGATGTTCCAATGCATGGGTTCTTCTCCAAGAACATTGGAGACTCTGACTTATCCAAAAACTCGACCTTTGCTTTCCTCAGGTGACCGAGGGACTCATAATGGCCTGCCAGGATGGTGTCTTCAACACCCCGATCTACCGTAGCCGCGTAATGGGTATAGGGTTCCCCGACCCTAGATACAGAGCGTGTTGTGGGGCGCCTGAGACCCTTATGCAGTTGCTGTAAGCATATCCAGCATATGCGGACACGCTGAACACGCTGCTATCGAATCTAAAAATCATACCGGCTTGCCGTGATGCGGCAGAAATCTCAGCTGGACGAAAGCAGAAGGCTGTCATCCTTGGTTCACTCCTTTTGCTCAGGGCACATGATTCTCGGACCCAGTAATTGCTCACCCCACGGAGGTGGGAGTGACTACATGAATACCAGTGCGCCTTCCGTATGTGTTGAGCTCCGGAGACAGTGCCCTACTGTTATAATCCAAACGGATAAAAAAAAATAATGATGAATATTTTAATAATAATAATAATAATCATAATGTAGGGTAAGGTATTCGAGTGATTAGGATCGCCGCTTTTTAAACATTCTGGTTACTGGTCGTAGGTTCAAAGCCTTGCGATTGTAGATTTCTTCTGATAGCCCGAGAATGCTTGGAATCGCACGTTGAAAGGTAAGACCTCGTTAATATTTGTAGGTCGGTATCGAAGTGTTTGCAGACCTATATGCTTACATAAATTTTCATTTATGAAATAAGCCAAAGAATTAGCCCTTCCCGTGAATAAATGACTGTGAAACACCCTGTATATTCCTGTCAAATTCAATAACACAATTCAGTTATAAGAATTGTTATTTTGTGGAAACATGAGCACGTAGAATGTACTTGTGCGACAACTCATGTAATTTAAGATTATTACCTTGAGAGGCAACATCAGCGCGTCATCACGAACCATTGCGCCGCACATGTTGGGTGTATGGTAATACATTTTTCAAGAGCGATAGTGGCGGTAACGAAGCACTTGTCCGTTAAAAAACAACGTAGCTGGGAGTGCCAAAAAGGTAGATAGCTTCTAATCGTAGAACCTGTTTTGCGTCAAAACTAATGATTTTAAACAATTTTTTGTTTTCTTCTTCTGAGTCTATAATCTCCTTAAGAATTCGAGAATTTGCCTATTTTTTTCATTTGTCAAACCATAAAAAAAACATTTTCTTCAAAATCATCAAAACCAAAAATCAGTTAGATTCCCGAATTCTCACAAACAAATTTGTTCTGTCATATTGTTTATCCGTCACATTTCTGTTTTTATTAATCTGTGTATAACTTTAAATCTGGCAACATCGGCTGAACATTTACGTGGTGCGCTGCTCCTTGCCTTGATATAATATATAATCTTGTTATCCATGCATTCGGTAGCCATATACTTGTTATACAACAAAATAGATTGTCCTTTTGAAAAAATAAAAAATATACACATAATATTAGTGTAACCAAATCATTCACAAAAACAGCCACCAAATCCTTTTAAAATTATTAAAGGAAGGTGGCAAAGTGGGGTCAAACTATTATCCCACCGTTCATGGTCCTTCGATCCACGGATATTTACGTAATTATAACCTCAACGCAACACGACGATACATAACCAAGGAATCAAGCTGTTGTTGCAAGACCAAGACACATTCCATCCAGAATAGATTCAACTGCGTGCTCGCAATAATCCTGGGTCAGTCCTATCCTTTTTCCTATATTTATCCAATACCTAACCTTCAGCCTCCACGAGTAGTCTCACAACACAACCCTTTCACTTGGTGCGATTGAGTGAAAAACGTCAGTCTTTGATTAGTTGTAAGTATTGATAAACGCTTCAAGCGATATATTTTTATTCACTGGAAAGACTATTTCTCTCTCGAAAATTACCACCTGTTAATGAATATTATTTATGTTCATAAAATTCACTATTTTATTTCACAACTTCATAACCTATTGAATTGAACAAAAATGTCTCCTGAAGAACTAAGAGAACATAAACATCAGCTTATAATTCGTAGAAGTAGTAAAAAAAGTGATCTCACACGAGGAGGATGATCGTACCATTCCCGAATTAAAAGCACGTCTGGACGCAATATCAATTATTTATGCCGAATTTGAGGCTATACAAGCAGAAATCGAATATATTGAACCCGAAAAATGTGATGACCATGAAAGAGAACGCGAAAACTTTAATAATAAATATTTCTTAAGTGAAAATTGTCAAGCTGTGTGCACGTTCCAATGTAATTGGATGAAAAAAGTTTGTATTTCGTGCAGAAATTTATTTATAAAATCATAGCAAAGCGCTTTCGACTATCAAGTCATCATCAGTGCGTACCTGTAAGTAAGTGACATTGAAATGAATATAAGAAATTTTGATAATATGAATTTTGAAAATTTGAAAAAATTACTTACTCGTCAGGTGTACAAGAGCCATACCATAAAAATATCATGTGTCCATAGGACCATGTAACAAGTTAAAACGGGACATCATATGATTAACATTTTAAAAAATCCTTATTCCAGGATTGAGTTTGAGTCTGTTGAAACTTTTATCAAACTCAATCCTGGAATAAGGATTTTTTAAAATGTTAATCATATGATGTCCCGTTTTAACTTGTTACATGGTCCTATGGACACATGATATTTTTATGGTATGGCTCTTGTACACCTGACGAGTAAGTAATTTTTTCAATTTTTCAAAATTCATATTATCAAAATTTCTTAAATTAATTTCAATGTCACTTACTTACAGGTACGCACTGATGATGACTTGATAGTCGAAAGCGCTTTGCTATGATTTTATAAATAAATTTCTGCACGAAATACAAACTTTTTTCATCCAATAAATATTTCTTCCTATTAGCAACTGCTAAAACTATGATAGTCATTGTCAGTACAATCACAATCACGTGAACAAGAACAAAACTCTGTTACGACTGGAATGTCTGGAATGCAAAATGCGTCAATCATTTCTCCCAGTGGCGTAGCAGATATGCAGTCAAATGAGTGTTAAATTACCTAAGATTAGTTTACCAGAATTTAACGGAAGTTACGATAAGTGGACACAGTTCTATGAATCTTTTGACTCGTTAATAAATAAAAACACGTCGTTGACTAATGTTCAAAAGTTTTTCTATCCACAGGGTGTATTGAAAGGTGAAGCAGCACAAATTATTGCTTACCTTACTGCAACAGAAAATAACTATAAAACTGCATGGGATTTATTAATCGAACGTTATCAAAATAAAAAAGCAATTATACATTCACATCTTAAAAGCATTTTTGAGCTTCCAAATGTGCCTAAAGATTCCCATAGCATTTTGAGGAAATTTTTAGACAATTTTTTGATCTTTAAAAAACCTAGGGGAAAATGTTGGCGAATGGAACACGATATTGATATTTCTCTTGAATTCTAAATTAGATTCACCCACGTGAAAAGAGTGAGAAGTAAAAAAAAATATCGACCTTTTTCAAAAATTGATGACTTCACAACATTTTCAATGGAACGTTGTCAACTTTTGGAATCGTTAGATACCAGAACATTTACTTCAAGTAATATTCCAACAAAAAAGACATATTTCTGTTACTCACTTATGTCCAATTTGTAATGAATATCATTCTATCTTCCAGTGTAAAACATTCCTGGACGTCCCTTTGAACAAGAGATATTCAGAAACTAAACGTTATGGTCTCTGTACGAACTGCTTGCGTTCAGGCCATAGCAATTCTGAATGTAAGTCAACGTACTCCTGTAGAACCTGCAAAACACGTCATCATTCGCTACTACACTTATCACCCAATAGTCGCACTACCAACTCTACGTCCAATGCTAACACCAATTCTTAGAATCAAATCTCCCTGCGCAGTCAGACCAATTCGATTCAAACCAATCACAATGACTCGCTTCCTGAAACAACTCCCGATTCACAATCTTCACATACTCAAACACACTTCGAAAATCTATGTACCACCCATACTATGACCAACCAGTCATTTGTTATTCTCTCAACCGCAGAGGTAAACGTTTCAGACAAAAATGGTAAAACTTTGAGATGCAGAGCACTGCTTGACAGTGGATCCCAATCCAACTTCATAACAAAATCTTTGTTCGACAAATTAGGTCTACATGGTATTGAAATACATTTGCCCGTTTTTGGCATAAGCGAAAATGTAGTCAACATATCCAAAAGAGTTTCTGTCAAAATTAAATCTATATATGGTAATTATTCCTCATATCTGCCATTTCTAATTATCAACAAAATAACAGGAATTACTCCACAGCAGTTTATTGACTTCAATCATATAAACATTCCTAGACATATCATACTTGCCGACAACACTTTTAATGTCCCCTCTCCTGTCGATATGCTTCTAGGTGCTGGAATATTCTTCGAATTACTCAGTACAGGACAAATCAGGCTAGGTAAAGATTCACCTTCTTTGCAAGAAACCAAACTAGGTTGGGTTTTAGCTGGACCGATCCCATTCAATTATATCGATCAGACCTCTACCAATCTTTGCTTTTCATCAATGAACTCTTTAGAAAATCAACTTCATAATTTTTGGAAAATCGAAGAGAATTATGCTGAAACCAAAAAACTCACTGAAGAGGAAGCTGATTGCGAAATTCACTTTTCGAATACATTCACCCGTGACGATACTGGGCGTTTTATAGTTAGTAAACAGTTAGGTAATTCTCTGGAAACCGCAATAAAACGGTTTCATTATATGGAACAAAAATAAAATGAATATTCCCAACTCAAAGCCCAGTATTACGATTTTATGTTTGAATATAAGAACCTTGGTCATATGACAGAAATTAATCCCAATAAGCCTGCGGAATTACCAATATATTATTTACCCCACCATAGTGTCGAAAAGCAGGATAGCACCACCACCAAATTACGAGTGGTATTCGATGGCTCAGCTAAAACTAGTACAGGCATTTCATTAAATGATTCCCTTAAAGTCGGTCCCACAATTCAAAATGAACTATTTGTTATACTCCTCCGTTTCAGACAACATGAAATAGAAATAACCGGTGATATTGCCAAAATGTAGAGGCAAATCAACATAAAAACCCCAGAAAGTGATCTCCAGCGTATAATTTGGCGCGACAATCCTGAATCCAAACTGTCTCACTTTCAATTGAATACCGTTACTTACGGGACGGCCTCCGCTTCATTTCTCTCGACCCGCTGTCTGAAACAGATTGCTTTAGAATCCCTAGACCAGTTTCCTGTAGAATCCAATATAATTCTTAACGATTTCTACGTCGATGACCTTCTCACAGGTTCCGATTCAGTAGAGACTTTTATTAGCATAAAAATAAATTTAAACAATCTCTTAGGCAAGTCAGGATTCGAACTTAGAAAGCTCAACTCTAATAAACCATCAGTTTTGAATGATATCAATAACAACTGACTCACAAAGTACGAAAACTCTCGGAGTACTGTGGAACTCCGTTTCAGATGCATTTGAGTATAATACCAGAATGACTTCCATCCGTTCCCAAATACATTACGAAAAGAAGTATTCTTTCTATTATTTCACAAATATTCGACGCTTTGGGGCTCCTCGGTCCAATAATTGTGCAAGCAAAGATTATTTTGCAAAAACTGTGGATTGCGAAACTCAGTTGGGATGATCCTATTCCAACCACTTTATTTAAATCTTGGATCCAATTCCACAATCAAATTATCACTGCCCAAAACTTAAAATTCCAAGGCATGTATTAATCCAAAGTCCAGTGAACATACAAATTCATGGCTTCAGCGATTCTTCTATAAGTGCGTATGCTTCGAGCATCTACATACGCTCTCAAAATGCTCAAGGAGAAGTAAATGTTTCACTATTATGCTCAAAATCTCGTGTAGCCCCACTCAAGGCTATATCCTTACCTAGACTTGAACTTTCCGGTGCACTTTCTTAGCTAAGCTAACCAAAAAGGTCACCTCTTGCTTGGACCTCAAATTTGATGGATGGACAGACTCCGCTATTGTTCTTGCTTGGATTGCCGCTGAACCACGCGGCTGGAAGACTTTTGTATGCAATAGAACTTCCGAAATACAAACCCTGACTGATAAAAATAATTGGTACCATGTATCATCCACTGAAAATCCTGCGGATATTATCTCAAGAGGTACAAGTCCAAGCGAATTGGAAAATAATTCTTTATGGTGGAATAGTCCATCCTTTTTAAAGAATTCCCAAAATTATTGGTCTGCTAATAGTCATATCTCAAATTTTTCTAAATCATCAAAAGAAATTCCTGAATTCAAATCAAAATCTATAACTCTCAATACTGCGATGATTCCTTTTAGCTTATTCAATAAATTCTCTTCATTTCTCAAATTAGTTAAAGTCATATTCTACTGTTTAAGGTTTTCAAAACACGCAAAACTAAAGCCTGCAGAGAGAATATTGTCCATCAACATAACGCCTGTTGAACGGGCAACTGCAGAAAAAATCTTAAGCAAACTAGCTGAATCTGAATACTTCGCAGAAGATATACAAAGCTTAAAGCTGACTACTTTTGTCAAACCTAGTAGTAAACTCAAATCGGTAAATCCCTTCTTAGATGAGGATGATATAATTCGAGAGGGCGGACGTTTACGCCATTCGACATCAAAATTCGATTCTAAACATCTTATTGTTCTACACAAAACTCACATTTTCACAAAAATATTGATTCGATTTGAACATGAACGCAATTTCCATTCCGGTTGTCAAGCCACATTGTCATTTATTAGGCAAAAATATTGGCCACATAATGGCAGGGAAGCCGTGCGTAGTGTTCTTCGCGAATGTATACCTTGCTTCGGAGCTAAACCACCAGTTTCTACATATCAAATGGGTAATCTTCCTACAACCAGAGTAACTCCGTCTCGAGTCTTTGATAATTGCGGAGTCGATTACGCCGGTCCTTTCTTATTGAAGGATGGAAAGTACCGGAATCGAAAAATTCTAAAGGGTTACATATGTATCTTTATCTGCTTGTCAACTAAGGCAATTCACATAGAACTAGCCAGCGAGCTTACTACCGAATGTTTCATCGCGGCTTTTAAACGATTTTCATCCAGACGTGGTTTGTCAAGTCATATTTATTCTGACAATGCCACGAATTTTGTGGGTGCTGATAATGAGTTAAAACGCATCAATACAATTCTAATAAATGAACCATTCAAACGATATTTAAATGCAAATAATGTAAACTGGCACTTTATACCAGCCCGTTCCCCCCATTTTGGCGGGATATGTGAGGCTGCTGTAAAGTCCATTAAATACCACTTGAAGCGTATTTTATCGAGTACTCCTTTCAATTTAGAAGAATTTTACACGATTTCAACCCAAGTGGAGGCGGTATTGAATTCCCGACCACTGACTCCCCTTTCCTCTGATCCAAATGACCTTGAGGCCATCACACCGAGCCATTTCCTCATCGGCGGAATGCAGTTCCAGAACTGGACCTCAAAGAGACGCCCGTTAGCCATCTCAAGCGTTATCAGCACTTCTGGTCTCGCTGGACCAAAGATTATCTGCATAACCTTCACCAGAGAACGAAGTGGCGCTTTCGAAAAGATCCAGAACGCCTCCTGGCAGCCTAATCTTACTCAAAGATGACAATCTTCCACCACTACAATGGGCACTTGACAGAATCACTAATGTACATCTAGGAGCCCACGACATTGTTCGAGTGATTAGCGTATTCACAAAAGGTGGTGTGGTCAAGCGATCTATCGTGAAAATAAGCATTTTACAATAGACTGAATGCCCAGCCGAACTAGACATTTGAGTTTTTCTTTTTATATCTCAGTTACATCTCAGTTATTTTTTTGTTTCTGAGGTATCATTTAGAAAATTGTAATTTTTCTTTATATAACTTTTATTATCGTCAGGTTAAATAATGGTAGAATGTATCGTTCAATGTTATTACTCCTTGAAACTTTGAAAGGCATCCTGTGAATACTTTCAAGGCCGGCGTGATGTTCTGTCACATTTCTGTTTTTATTCATGTGTGTATAACTTTAAATCTGGCAACAGCGGCTGAACATTTACGTGGTGCGCTGCTCCTTGCCTTGATATAATATATAATCTTGTTATCCATGCATTCGGTAACCATAGACTTGTTATAAAACAAAATAGATTGTATTAAATTATACACATAAAATTAGTGTAACCAAATCATTCACAAAAACAGCCACCAAATCCTTTTAAAATTATTAAAGAAAGGTGGCAAAGTGGGATTAAGCTAATATCCCATCGTTCAGAATTGAATCATTTATTTTGTTCTAACAAAATTTTCGCAAAAAAATAAAACTGAACTCTTGAAACCGATTCGCATTTCATCAAGGGTATTGTTTGCTCTCAAGCATAAATTTCTTATTTGGATTTGTCAAGTTTACGATAATGTATTCACTCTGAATTCTGCATTCAAATGAGTATTGAACCAAAAAAGTTCTTTAAAATTTTGAAACAAATCTGCCCAGATATTCAGTCCAACAGAAAGTATGCTTGGTGCTTTCTGAATATGCACCCGGAGATTTATATTTGGATTTTATTCCAGTTGTCACACAGGAATGTAATGTATTATTACTACTATTGCTATCGCAATAAGGGTTAACGCTATGCTTTTGATTTTTTAATGGAGAGTTATATTTTTTTGGTAACGACCTGCATGATGCTAGGAATTCAGAAATATTAGAATATCAGAAACCACAAATTGTCGTGTAAAGTTAACAACAATTTCTTCATTCAACCAGAAATACCTTTTTAATATTTACAGTAGGAAATACAGTAAAGTGTGAATGAATTTGAAATTTTCAATGTATCTACTGAAAAATTTTGATTACCCATCGGAGGGTTTAATTAGAAAAGATGTTGAAATAGGTATTTTCGTATCAGTTAGCTAAAAAAGGACACATACCTGAATTTTTTCGTTCTCAACAAAAACTCCATTTTTCAACTCATCTATCTCGGCTTGGGTTACTCCTGTGATAGGAACGCATTTATTGTGCCATATTTTGGTTAGGGGAAGGAGTTTTTCGCCAAAATCCTGAAACACATTTATAAAGATCATTGCATATACCAGGTGACCCAGAACCAATTTAACCCCCTGTATCTTTGTTGATATTTTGAATAACTATTTAAAATCTTGTACATCTATTCGATATCATGAATGTACAATTCAGCAAGTATCAGACAAAATATCACACTTCCGGTTTGACCGTAAGCCCATCCAATTTTTTTAGTTCGAACGGAAACCACCATTTTTTTAAATGACGATTTGTTACAAAAGCACCTTTTCAATGATATATATCACAGTATACTATCAATTCCCAAACTACTAATATATTTGGGATATTATTAAAAATTACTTTTTGAAATCTCCTATAACGGAACATTTTCATGTTGTTAGTTGGCAGTTCTTTTCATGTTTTGTATTTCAATATAGATAGCACTTTCTAGCCTATACAAAACAAATCCTATGCCAACATAAAAGAAAAAAATGAGTTTGATGTTGAAAAATAGAGAAAAATAGGAAAAAAAAAATAAGAATACAAATCTTAGTGTGGAAACTTTGACATCGAATTATTGTTACTCGTGCTATTGTCTCCAAAGCACACTCTCATGAAAATATTCCGTTACGAGGGGAATACAAAAAGTATTTTTTTATAAAATCTCAAATATTAAATCAGTAGTTTGTGATATGGAAGCAAGATTGTGATACATCCTTGAAAAGGTCATAATGGTTTCGAAGAAAAAAATGGTACTTTCCACTTGAACTTAAAAAACTGAATGCTCTTCTGGTCAAACCTGAAATGTAATATTTGGTCTGATACTTTGCTAAATTGTATATTCATGACATCAAATAGATGAACAAAATTTGAATTATTCATACAAAATAAAAACGAAATACAGGGGGGTACATTGGTTCCATACCTGGTATATTGGGGTTTTAAGGCATATTGTAGATATTTTAAAATATTATATAGTATTTTCTGCATCATGGTCTGCGTATTGCGTTTAGATGATATGTCACTCAGTTGGAACCCTTTCGACGAAACCCCAACCAAATTTTGCATCTTGCTCGAAAGTCAAGGTCGTATAGGTGTTCACACCACGAGACGTTAAATCTAACAAAACGATTCATTTCAAGGTCAAATAAATTCCAAAAAGTTGATTATTGAGCAGATCAACAATTCTACCTACTCAGATATTCATAAAGATACCATTTTCCACATTTGTGAAAAAGACAGGATTATAAGAAAACGGGGATAAGCGTTTTTGACGTTGAGTATTAGCCAACTCGAACCTAAACTGACAAAGCTAGCGTGAACAAAATAATCATCCGAAACTGAAAATCTACGAATTAGGTCTACGGCAAAAAATTTCAGTTACTGTTAGTTGAAAAAGCGTAAATTATTAGCCACCTCTAACCTAACCTGACCAACCTAACGTAAACAGATTAACCATCCAAAATTTAAAAGCACAATAATTCAGGTTGTGTGCGGAATTCATTCGACCTTGAACTATAATTTTGATTAAAAAAAATAATTTCATACGCTTTTTAGATAAAGCAGAAAATAACATAGAAAGTGCGCGACTCGTGAAAATAAGAAATCAACCTGAATGTGCTAGTCAACGGAGAAAAAATTCAGGACGATATTCATCGTCATAATTCACGTGAGATCTATAATTACTATCAAGAAAATTTTTATAAATACAACCCCTAAAGAAATATCATACCGAAATGACCGAGGTAAAATTGAGTTTTTCAATTAATTGCTCGCATCTGAGTTTGAAAAAAATTAAAATATTGGAGATTGCGGCACTCGAAAAGATATAAATATTTTGTAAAATTTAACCATAACGTAAGGGGTGAAATTATCAATACTTATCGAATTTGATGGGGTGAAATTTTGTGAATTCGGAATATTATCCATAATTCCTTTTTCGGTTTCCCAATTTTTCCATATAACTAATAATTTTTTCGAAACACCGGAAAAAATATGATTGCCTAAGTATTGAGACTTCGTATATCTCGTCTTCATATCGATGAATGAATTAAAATTCTCAGAAATTCAGGGGAATATCCAAAAATGTTGTCAAACAATAGCACCACTGAAAATTCATTATTTATATTGAACTGTTCTCAGGTGTGATCGAAAGGTACCAACATGCATCACTCCAAACCATGTTTTCCAGAGGTAGGATTCTGTGTACCATAGAATTGTATTGTCCATAGAAAAAGTGAGATGATATTATAGTTGAATTAATGGGAGAGGAAGAGACAAAATTGTCGACAGTAGAATTCTATGGTTCACGGAATCCCACCCCAGTTTTGCCAACAAACTCCATTTACCAATCTGAAAGGACCCCGCACGGTTCTTATGGAAAATGGGTCCCAGTCAAATTGCTAAAAATTTAGTATAATGTAGTTTAAGGTGTCCTGATCAAATGTCTCCACGGGCACAACGAGATCTAATGAACAGTTTTTAAGATACAGGGTGTCAAACATACAGAGAGAGGGTTGTTACTTACTTTAGAAAATTACTAATGTGGGGATTATTTTGTTACAAAAAGTTAGGGAGAATAATTGCAATCTTGATATTGTTGACTCGAGTTGTAATGGAAAATTCTAAGAATATGACAAATGTTTCCGATTTGCCGGCGTGTAGGTATTTTATGAATAACGTACAACTCAACATTGAAAAGCAGTCTGTATAGTCTAGTGGTTAGTAATTCTGTCCTTCACGCTGTCGATCGGGGTTCATTTTTTTTCACGTGTTAGAGATATGGATTGTATTGCCAGCAATTTTTACCGACTTTGGCTATATCTATTAAAAAATGTCAAAATGGTACATTCAATTTTAATCTAGTAAGTAATAAAAGAAATGAATATTATTAGGTAATAATGTATATCGAGTGTTTTTTCTGTATCTGATACCTGCGTTTGTTGAAAAACTATTGTGGGTATTTGGAGCACAAAGTGTAGTTGTCGCTCTCCAAAGCATGACTCTCTTTATAATGATGTAGGATATTTTCTTATTCATTAAGCATTTATTGGGCATATGAACCATTTTTGTACCAATGCTCGTCACAATTCTTTTTTCCCAAGCCTTCTGGCTGATTTAACAGTTTCAATCCTGGCATCTATTAATATTTCAATTTTAAACTTCAAGTCTTTGTTTTTGATAATGTCCAAAATTCCGAATCCAAGCGTACAGGGTTTGTAATATAATAAATAAATCAAAATGAATACAACTGGAAAAGAAAATTTTGAGTGATCCTGTATAATAGTAACCTAAGATCACACAATAACAAAATTAAACAATGATATTTACTCATTTTGCAGGTTTACGAGCTTTTAATTAAAAATATGTAATTATTAATAATTAACCCTGTACCTGTATACGAAGTCTTAGAAAGTTTCATCACAATTCGAGTCGACAATATTAAGATTGCAATTATTCTCCCTAACTTTTTGTAACAAAATAATAGCTACATTACTGATTTTCTAAAGGTAAGTAACAACCCCCTCTCTGCATGTTTAACACCCTGTATCTCAAAAACTGTCTAATAGATATCTCGTTGTGCCCGTGGAGACATTTGATCAGGACACCATAAACTACATTATACATTATACAGTTCGACTGGGACCCATTTTCCATAAGAACCGTGCGGGGTCCTTTCATACTCGCCCGTTTTACCTTTGTTATTACTCAGAATCATCTGAGATTTTTTTTGATACTTTGAGGAATACGTCACCACTTATCCAATGATAATTATTACGATGTCAACTATATTAGCGAAACGTATGACTAGTACCTATACTGATAAGAGGTTTAAGGGTAGTTGGAACAGATTCCTCAAACAAAAAATCAAGGTATAGTATACTAAATAATATATTCCCAAAATATGTATACCATAGGTAATCTTAAATTGCTCCTAATTTTTTTCAGTATCCTTGCTTGTTCTGGCAAACTCAATGTGGGATTTAAACCTTTTAATTTGAATGGTTAGTGAATTCCTAATCAAAATATTTCATTCGACTTAATCGATGACTTGAAATAACTCAACTTACAGCTTCTGCTAAGTGGGCATATGATGAAGAGACTCCAACAATGGCAATCAAAAGTATCAGCTTCATTTTGATTCCTAGAATATTTTGAAGGTTAATTATGGAATATGTAAATATATTGAGATCAATTGGATGAAACGTTCATTTAAAGAAAATTACTTAGAGTTTTTCATGTTAACCAGCCTTGGAAAGTATTTGTTATGAAATCCCAAACGAAAGATAGATCAGAATGGACTAATGTTTGAGTATGCGATATATTTGATATGCAGTTCATATCTCCTTATGGCTTAGGAGATTTAGACTTGAAATTTTCTAGACGACAGTGGTTTCACTTAAATTAATTTTTCTTATAAGCAAACTATTTGATTATTTATGTTTTGAATGGATTTTGTTATTACCTTTTCAATGATGTATCACATGCTACACATTCTTTTGTCGAAATCTTGAACACGAAAAATTATATTTTTAATAAAAATAGGCTTTGAATTTGATGTTTCTATCATTGTTTGTTTTTTTCCAAAAATGACTTTCATGAATAAAACAGTGTAATGATTACAACGTGTTACAGCTACAATAGAATAATGTTAGAACATCGGAAATGTATTTTAACTTATACTCCGAAATACGAGAACCATATGGAACCATGAAAATCTCACCGATTGTGTCGTGACTTACTTTATTTATTATTTATTCAAATTGTGTTTCCATTCCGTTCCGTTCATTCAATAACTTAAACACAGTACGATGTGGTTGTTGTCTATCGAGATAGTAGGCCAGTGGAGATAGACATGAAAAATTGATAATTCAACAATAATTCCAAAAGTGTTCAAACTTTTCTCAAGTGAATGGTACATCGGAAAAGCAATAAATCTCAGTTTGCAACCTTTTCCGGAGTAAACCACATTGTCAAAATGGCAAATAACTTGAATTTTTCTTGATACTTGCTGAGATATATTTTCTTAATTCGTGGTAATTTTTTTGATCAAGATGGCCTCGAAATAATAGCAAAAATTTTAAAACTTTTTTGCAAATTTTGCAAACATCTATTCTGATGCATTCACAAATCTGCAATCTTATACACTATCCGGAAATTCATGCAATTTAAAAAAATCTAATTAATTTAAAAATTAGATTTTTGCAAATTGTATTAAGTTCGGGATCGTGTACAAAGTTGCAAAATTGTGTACTGGTCAGATGAAAATCCTCAATGGTTGGTGGACTGATGACTATCAAGTATGGTAGGTAACTAGTGATATATCATTGAAAAGGTAATAATGGATTCAAAACAAAAAAATTCCAATATGACACCCGTGGGAAAAATTATATTGATGGTGGATGGAAGACGAATTGTCGAATTGCAAATATCATGAATGCAATTTTTTTTATTAGGAAATATATAAATAAAATAAAATGAAAATCCCGATGGGGAAACCACTGGAGAATTATAATGTACATGCTTTGGGTATCAATGGTATCAGATAGGTATTAGTTGGGAATCAGAAAATTATTGGTTATTATAGGTATAACAACTGGTGTATCACTTGGTATCAAGGAATTATTCGAAAGTTACAGAAAGCAGTAGCGGAAATTATAATTATTGAATGAAACAAAAAAAAGGTCTTCAAAATTGTAATTCAATCATTCATGCACGATTCAATATTGTTATTACTCTTCTTACTTGGGCATTACTGGCATCACTTCATGGTATTACTCGGGTATTAGAAGAATCAATTAGGGTGTTTCGGAATTATTGTACACATCTTTCTCAGCGGTTTCCTACTCGAAAAAATCGATTGCTCTTGATCTCAACAATATGAAAATATACCAGGTGTTCCATTCACATTAATAAATCAAGAACCATTTTCAAGTTGCTGCAGAATTTCTTTTCACAAAAAAAACATTTTGTTTTCCTTCAAGTGCATCCTGAATTTTTGGTCGTTGTATAGGATCATTTCCTTCAAAAATAGGCGTACGCCATCTTCATGACTCTCCCGGTATATATCAGGTGTCCATGGAAGTTAGCTTGCTCCTATAACTTATTTGTTTTGTAAGATATTGAAATAGGAGACATAAAACTGCATATTCTGACAAGCCACTCAGCTTCATGCAATTTTTGGTTTCAGTGGAAGTGATATAAATTTTCAATTTTTGAATGGGATACCTTCGAATTATTAACTTTAGTCTTTGCATTTTGCGAAAAATACAACTCACGGTTTTCGGCCAGAACGCATCTGATGTGTTGAATTCAGTTTTTAAATTATTAATACTATTGTTTGATACTGATTACGTTAGATCTTTCCTTTTGAGATAATAAGATTTGAATTCATCGAGTTACCTGTGACCCAAAACCGTCAATCTAACAACTAATAACATAAATCCTTTTATAAATGATAATATTAACATATTTTTCAATCAGTAATATACACAATGGTTTCCTAATTCACTATTGCAGAACCTAGGTTAGATTATCGAAAAGTTATGTTTTTTTTTTCAATACACCTTAATTATTCTGTTCTTTCAGTTGTGTGGATCGCAGGTTACTTAATGCATTCGAATCTCATTTAAATCTCAAATTTTTCAACGAATGATTGTTAAAATGTAATCGTAATATAATGTTGTCATCTGACAAAAATAGTGATAAAAATTCAGAAATTAAATCGTATATAGCAAAAACATTTTGATTGAAAACAGTTTTCTCGAAAAACTTTAGGATTTGAATAAGTGATTTGAATCCGTAGACCTCTAGATCAAAAAATGAATAGAAAAAAAGTTTGATCACGAATTGTATTCAGGAAGTCAAATGGAGACAAAAGAATTGAAAATATACCTTGTGTATCATTTAAAAATAGAACGTTAATCACTTCCGGTGAGACAGAAAGTTGCATGAAGCTGAGTCCCTTGATACATACAGTTTCCACTAGCTGAAATATCTTTGTTTTAGGGGCGAGCCGCCTTCCGTCGACACCCGGTATAGTGCTTCAGTCATCAAAATATTATAATGAAAACTTTGCGTTCTCAAGTGAGAGCTTAACTCATGCATTTTTTTGAAAGATAGGCGCATGCCGTTTGAGACTTCTGCTAGCAATGGCCGGTAAGATTCTGGAGTGCGAAAAATGTTTCGCACTCCGAATAGATAGACGACCAGATGCCTTGCTCAAAGCGAGTGTGTTGAGAAATGCCTCGATGCTAATTTCATTCAGTGCTAACTTGGATTGCACACCGACCACCTAAGGTGGTGCTGTGGGATTTCCGGGTTTTTCTATTGCTGTAAGTGCATAAGCCATCAACATTCAATAAGTCACCACGGCAAATGATGATATTAATAATAGCCGTCCTATACCCGCACAGGATATGTATTTGGGCATACTCTACGAGTGCTTGTGAGGGAGTATTATTATTATATTATAGTGAGAAATGAAATTATACTGTACGTCACACATCCGCTAAACTCTTTCCAGTATGTACTCGTTTCGACATCCTAGACTCAGCTAATCGCCTCATCCATAAACATATTACTCGCACTGTAAAATTGTATTTTCCGGACTCGAAACTAAAATACCCATTTCTACTTGGATAATCAATTAAAAATTTACAGAAGAACCCTTTCAAATGTTTTGCTTACCTTTTTATGAGTGAAGTGTGCAATACAATACCAACTGAAGAGTTTCATTCAACACACAAATATTTATGGAAATTACTTTATGTTATCTTAATAGAGTTGAACCATAAACACACTCTCAGCAGATGTCGATATAATTATATTGTCGACTGGACAAAATAATTATACATTCTTTTTGAATGTAAACTAATTATTTTGGTATATATTTTAACGGTCACAATATCATGAACGGGAAATGGTATCGTCACATTTACCGTAATCACTTGTATTTAGTTGGGAAAGAATTGCTCAATCACTCGATACATTATAAATATAGATAAGAAAATGAGACCGACGCCTTCAATTATGTTTGAAACCATGTAACGTTTTAAGGAGTTCTAACGCGTCAAATGTAACTAACAATTCATCAACACGTTTGCTGAACACTTTAGAGCCTCCGCACACTGGTCAATTAGCACTCGAAGCGGATGCGTCTTGAAGTCGAAGCGGAATGTACGTCACATGCGATATGTGAGACTCTATCGGAGGGTGCACCGTACACGGGACGATCTTTATCGCATTTCGCGTACGTTTTTCAACCAATTCAGATTACTATGTGTCATAATGACTATAGTTCAAGTGATGAGTAGGACGCTGTTATTGTTGTTGACGAGATCAAAATAATTTACGGTACGTCTAGGGATGATATTCCACAACTTTGAACAGGCCCTTGTTATTTTTTCTCATCCTATTTCGATTTCAAAACTGAAATATGAAAGTAGTAGAGTTCCTAAAAATTATTTCGATCAAGTGGTGTTTTGTCTCATCCTATTCTGATTATCATTCTGAAATATGAAAGTGACGGAGTTCGTAATAAGGAAGTTGTGGAATATTGTGTTAGCCATACTTTTTGATACTGTTCTGTTTTCCACTCTTTGTCTGAAAAGGAATGAAAAATCAATTCATACATTTTGAAAAAAAAAATTGTTTCATATTGTCTCATTATCATATTGTCTCATATTGCTGAACTCTATTCCATTTTTTTCTCATTTTATAGCATTGTCATATTGTCTCATATTGCTGAACTCTATTCCATTTTTTTCTCATTTTATAGCTAATAGTATAAGCGAAACTATCAAAATAATGTACGAGAACCGCTCGTCACACTCGAACTTTTCCTTTCTCAGTAGCTCGCAAGGTTCGAGTGACGCTCGAAACGCAAAATCTTCGACTACGTATCGACCGCCAATCGACCCGTTTGTGGACCTACACTACGTTACCCACGAAGTGGACTGGGGGGAGAATCGCTTCGACTTCGAGACGCATCCGCTTCGAATGCCAACCGACCAGTGTGTGGAGGCTCTGAAGGTGTAAACACTGCAAAGTGTTGAAACGTTACATGGTCGTGGGTAAATTACAGCTGAGCGTTGAGGTGACTTAGAGAACATTTCACCTTACACGTACAAGAAATGTGGGCACCACCTAGTGTCACTCCACAGCAGGTTCAATATTAGCTTCTTCCTAAGGAACTAGGAAATCGAAAAAAGAAAAAGCCAATTCCTAAAATGAAAACCACATTTATTAAATCAGACTAGTAAAGAACTCCCAGTAAATTTCTAATGACTAAGAATAACTCAGATGTTCTTACGCCAAATTGTAACGACTAAGCTAATGGGTGGTATGCATAAAAGCTAGCAAATGCTTATATTATGGGTTTGTCTCTCTCATTGATTAACAAAGTGAATAGGCCTCTTTCAAGAAATTCGAGTATGAGCATTTGCTCTGGGTTTATGCATACGACCCAATATGTAGCGTATACAGTGTGACCACTCTAATTACAAGCATTAGTGCTGGCGAAGTAGGCTAGATCAGTCTATTAAATCTGAATTGAAGATAAATATTCATCAATTCTATTTTTGGTTAGATTCCGTACATAAGGAACGATGGTCGCAGATTTAAACAATTTGTTGCACATGCTTAGGGTTAGAGAGGTTCGAAAAAGAATGGATGTAGAGGACTCGAGATGGATACCAAGACAACTGTGTAATGCTGATGAAGCAACGAGTCCATGCTGTTTTGAAAGAAAAAAGTTATTTCACATGTATATTGTTATTGGTCCAGAGTTCCTACGACGATAAAAAAAATGTCATAGAAGAGTGAAGAATTCTACAGAAAATTGTACCACAGAAATTGAAGGAGAATTCATTAAAGATATTTTATAACTTCAGAGTACAGAAGTTTTCTGCCTGATGTCAAAAGATTTTTTTCATGGTTGAAATTAGTAAATTGATCAATTCCAGAAAGAACTTTCAGTAGAGGAGCTTGAAGAATTAGAGAAAATATAGTCTAGACATTTCAATCGGTACAGTATCTCCGATCGTTATCAAGTGTTAACTAACATATTAATCCTTAGCTCGCACAAGTTTCGACTTTTGAGGGCTGCCGTTCGTGGGGGGGCGACAGCAGGTTAACGGAAAAAACAATTTTAACAATTTTTTTTCAATAGCTAGAGTAATGAGAGAAACTTTATATGTCTTGAGGTAATTACCCCGGACTACCTGTGGTTGAGGGTGAGCTTGGTAATGGGTGTGCACCCTTATCTTTTGTATTCTTCTAGAAATGACATGTTATTTATTAATGTTTTACACAAATTCTTAATTTCAACGTTTGGTTGACTGAAAGCGTTGTTTGCTTTGATATAAAGTGTCTCTTTAAATTTACGTTTGAACCAGTTTTCTTCCTAGTGTATGAAGTTGGTATCTGTCCACAGGATACGGAGGTGTTCCATCCATGCGTGTTCTGCGTCTACCGACTTTGACGTCTCTCCCTGTTGAGTCCAGTGTTTGTGTTCATCAACCCTAATACTGAGCGGTCTTTTGGTCTCACCGATAGAGCGGCGTCCGCATTCGAAGTGTATTTGGTGAACGCAACTTTTCGATTTTTCCCATGGATTCTCTGGCTTAGTTTTGGTTGGAAGTCTTCTTAATATGTAACCGGATCTGAAACAGCTTCTGATGTTGTACTTATTCCCCATTCTTCCCAGTTTCTCCGATATGCATTTAATGAAAGGTGGGAAAACAACGTGGCTTGGTTGTTGGTCCTTGTTGCCTTGTTTTAGAACGTCTTCCAGGAGTTTGTCTGGGTACCCGTTTTGTTTCATGTTTCTCTTTATGAAGGTGAGTTCAGTTCTAGTTGTTCTATGGTGCCGCATATGTTTCTTGCCATTTTCACGAGAGTTTTCACGATGCCTTTTTTTGGTCAATGTTGAGTGGTTTGAATCGAAGCCCAGGTATTGTCCGGTGTCGGTTTTCTCTCTGTAGACCGATGTTCGTATGGATCCTCCAACCCTCTTGGCTTTGATATACAGAAACGGAAGGACGCCGTTGTCCTCCATTTATTTTATTAATAATTTCCAGGAAGTTTTCGAGGTGATGGTCTCCTTGATCCCATATTATCAGCGTTTCGTCAACGAACCTCAGCCAAAGTTTGAATTTGTGTTTAGCTTCTTTAATGTCCAGTTTTTCGAACCATTCCATGTACTCGTTGGCAATTACCGGTGATAATGGGGAGCCCATAGGGAGTCCGTCAACTTGAAGGTAGAGACGATCTTTTTCCTGAAAGTAGGAGTTGCAAAGGCAGATTTCTGACAATTCCATTATCGCATGGACAGGTGAGTTCTTTCATGAAGTTGGTTATCCTGTTCCAGTCCCGTTTGGAGTATCTCCAAAGATTCTGCTATGGGTACATTTGTGTATAGATTTTCTACATCAAAGTTCGTAAGGCGGTCTTCTGGTTGTAGATTTATTTTCTTTATGATGCAGACAAAGTCTCTTGAGTTTTGTAGGTCGCTCTTTCCTTGTAGTGGCTTCAAAATCGAAAGCAGGTATTTGGCTGGGTTGTAAATGGGGGAGTTCCTAGAGCTGGTTATCGGTCTTAACAGAATACCTGGCTTGTAAATATTTGGAAGTCCGTATAGATGGAGCGGTTTGCTGAAGTGAGGTGAAAGACGTGTCCTTTGTTTGTCCGGTATGTCCAGTTGTGTGCCTAAAAAAGTCGTACAAGGCACTGCACTACTTGCATTGTATTGCACTAACTAATTGAGCTAAAAAAATGTTGAAAGCACGTTACTGACAAAATTAGTTCGAATTTTGACTCTACTTGTCAGAGTCGATAATTCTGAATGGCGTCCTTTACCTTTTCATCATATGTCTTGGTGTCCATTATAACCGCAGCGTTGCCTTCTTCTACAGGTAGGATTTTTATAGATGATTTTTTTCGTAAAGATTTTAAAGTTTTTTATTTTCCGGGGTTGACGTTATTTGTTTTTTTTTTCAGTACTTCTTTCACCTTCCAATTGTATTCCTCTGCTTTTGAGGGTTCCAGTCTGTTGCAGGTGAGTTCGATAGAGCTCACAATGTCTATAACAGGTAGTGCCTTGGGCATGACGGCGAAGTTGAAACCTTTTCTCAGGAGGGTCTTTTCTCCCCTACTACTATTGGTTTGGTTTGCTGGTTTCATTCCAACCAGATTCGATATTCTATCATCCTATTTCGGGGCAAGAATTCCACACTAGCCTTTTGAGAGACATGGGATTCTTCAGGAAATTAAACCTTTAGCCAATTAATACATTGGCGACCTTGACCGTTGGGATTGAATTTGTCCACACGCTAGATCTTCAGCAATTATAACACTCTGTACCTCCGATTAACAATGAATGTGCCATAATCAATAAATTCACCATCATCTACGCCACTGCCGAGTCTGATTTCCGTGACAATAAGGATACATATGAACAGTTGTAGACTATACCCAAAAGCGTATAAAGCGTATAAAGCGTGTACAGGTAGAGGGCGGCTGTTATTATTCACCATTTCGCTCTGGGACGATTTCTCTTCCCAGCTGAGGAAAACACAGAAAAAGCTTAAAGTACCACCCCGGGTGGTCGTTGTGTACTTTAAGCCAGCAAATGACGGGACTGACATCTAGGCAACTCACAACACACAACACACTTGCTTTTCAACAAGGCATATGGTCAGTCATCACTTGCAATATACTTGGGAAATATTCTCTTGCATGCGCTCAGACCGATAAGCTACCGATAAACAGTTATTTTTGTATAAAGTAAGTAAAATTTGTGTTTTTTTAATGGCGGCACATGAGGAGTGTTCTCTCGAATGTGCCATGAAAACCCGAATTTTATAAAAGAAATGAAAAAAAACAAATTTTTTTGTACAACTGTGAATTGTGAATTCAATCGTCTGAAATATATTAAAAATAAATACTTCCAATACATCTTGACTTGGTTTTTGGCCCCGATGAGTTATCGCTTTTAAACGACTGTTGTCTTGAAAATATTATTCAATGTTTTCACTAGTAATACCACTAGAGGTAAAAACAAATTCAAGATAATAATTTGACTTCGCGTAGTATTCGGTAAGAAAATGCCACACCGAGTTGTGGTGGAAAATCAAATATTTTTTAAATTTATTTTTCGATTCTCAACAATGCAAATTATTTTCTTCATCAAGTCACCAGCGAAACATAAAATGTGTGGTCGACTTGATTGTTGAGTTGCCATGGTAACTAAGTGAGACCCTAACCTCGAAATTATTATTTCACTTTTGAAGCTGTCAAGTGGGACGACGTAAAAAAATGTTTCGCTTCGGTCAAGGAAGTAAAGAAAATATTCACCAGGAGATTGAGCAGTTGACACCCGCGAATACCAGGATATCGAAGTCAAGCGTATGGAGGCAGTTTACAAACTTTTGTGCCTATTCTTGAACACTACGTGTTCAACATGCAAAAAAAGAAGTGTTATCAAAGTTTTGTGGAATTCCATAGCCAAACAGTTGCAGGAATATTTTTTTGAAAAGTATAATTGCAAATTTAATCCATTCTCTGACATACAATTTCTGAACGCAAGAGCTGCAAAAAATGCCAAACGCCGGAAGCTACAAATGGATCCAACCAAGAGAAAGGAAAGTTCATCTGCACTATTAGCAGATGAGCTGAGAGAAATGTATGCGCCTTAGGACGAAAACACTCCGGAAGGACTGCAGAAAAAGTTTTTTAACGTTGCTGGTCATGAATTGACCTGGAGCCCGATTCTCAAATGTCTACTACCCTATGTCATGCGACAAAATATCTTCATCTCTTTTTAATGCTTGGTCGAGAAAAGTGATAGAAACAGGCCACATTGAGTATAACCCGGTGTTTTCCAAGACCACAGAAGGCGGTTCAAAGAGAATGACTGACAGTAAGTGGCTAGTACCGAATACACTCAACGAAGAAATATGCCCAGTGAGACTGTTCAAAAAGCTAACAATCAAGCGAGGTCCCATCAAACGAAGCGTTTATTTTTGACGCCAAATCCAAACTAGAAGAATCCCAGTTCCAAAGGCTGGTACAAAAACAGTCCAGTTGGACAGAATACAATATCTTCCTGGTTCAAATCCGCTGCATCATTGGAATTGATGTCAAAAAGATCAAAATAACAAATAATTCTGCAAGGGCTGCTGTTTCAACTTTAGACAAAACGGGAATTGGGGAAAATTTTATTCAGAGAACTGTGACAGAGATAAGCTAAAAGAAATTGGACGGTGTTCGACTGCAATGACAGTGGATATACCGGGTGACAACAAGATTTCTCACGTCACGCCATCTGTTTTTTTTAAGATGGAAATTTTTAGAATTGGATATGTTGTATGTTGTATGAGAGATGATATTTGCATATTCGAAGTTGACATAGAACTTTTCACCGGAAATTACATTAACTTTTAATTTTTTTCTGATCGATTCGGCCGTTTCTTGATGGAGATCCATAGTAATTGTATAGACAATTAACTTTTGATTTTCAAATTGAATACATGCAACTGGTATTACAGAAATTAGTTTTTTCATTCTGCATCTAACCATATTCTGTATGAATAACATGTATGTGCAACAAGTGGGGAGAGTTCAAAATTTCTCACGAGTATGGAGGTTCTTCCCCACATGTTGGACACTATACTTTTTCTACAACTGCACAAATTGAAAGAATACAAGTATTGTAAATTTATTTTTATTGTTGGCAAAACTAAAATAGCAATAAAGAATGAAATAGCAGGCCAATTCACATTCTATTACACCACGGAGCCCTTACTGCTTTTCATTTATTCAATAGTACATAACGTATCTAACAGAATTTGAAATAGAATGTTTGAACCAACTATAAAAAGCTATGTTAATTCGAGGAAAAAAACGAAATAAATTCTGAAAATAGTTAAGTGTTTTTTTAGAACACGAATTAAAAATACCTTAAGAATACCTTAAGAACTATAGGTAATTTAACAATTCTTGGCAGCTGTGACAACTATTCAAAGCTGACCAGCAGCCAACTAGTTTTTGTCGATATTTGTTGATTCTCCATGTGCCAAGTGCCGTGAGAAATAATATTTCTCACAGTATTAGCAAACCATGGTTTTGAAAGTAAGTAAGCTATGTACATTTGTAAAGATTTCACTGATCTAATATTTTTTTAATTTTCAGAAGGTTGTCAAAAAACACTTTTGTTTGAACCACTGGAATAGTTGTCCAATTTCTCTTGGTTTTATTGAGAGACGTAAATCAATGATTTCTAATAGTGCTTCCTGATCTATTCTCACATGATATACTACCTGAAAAGGGGGTGGTTATTCTGTATTTGGATAGAAACCGTTTTTTTTTTTTGAATTAGTGATACACTGCACCGCATGCCTAGAAGTTAGATTGAAATACTGAATATAACTATAATTGGGTGAACAAACAATTGCAATTGCCTCAGGCATGGACACATTGTGTGTGCAAATCCACACTTGACAAAAATGCTGTCTGTGTTGGATGTGTATGAATCCATCCAATGGTGATAAGGTCATACTTGTTTTGTGTCTCAAGTAGTTCTTCCTCATTGGATGATGAAGTCGAATATGACGTATCACTTTGTTTTGGGAGAATTAAATGTGTAATTTGCAAAAAATTGTTTTGTAGTTTTACTGCAAGTATGCCACAAGTTTCTATATTATTGACTGTGAGTAGGAGATTTGAGCCGGTTCTGGGCCTCCCCCCACCACTATGACGTCATCAGTGACCTTGACCTATGACCTATGACCTCGACCTATGACCTTGACCCATGACCTTGACCTATGACCTATGACCTTGACCTATGACCTCGACCTATGACCTCGACCTAGGACTTGACCTAGGACTTGGGCTTGCCCTTAGCCTTGACCATGATGTATATTGTTGGGAGGTGTTCAGGGTTTGTGTTTGTCCTAGAGATTGTGATGACTTGATTTTTTTTCATACACGGACAAGTACCTTTTGCCAAGTACTTAATATATTTTTCTTACCTCAATGTCTTTCATGTATACTTACTCTGCCATTGTGTATGATCTAATGTGTGGAGTACGCATAAAAATCTAAACCGAAGTATAGAGACGTCTGCACGCCACGGATATCCAGTCAGATATGTGAACTGGCGTCACACACCAATACACTGCGGTGACTCATCGACTACTCTCCGTCCTCTCTTCATTGATATGGTGGGGATGGTTCTGCTGTGACGTTGTATGAATAGTCGAAGCGGATAGAATTTGTTCACCCTCTCTCCCACTCATCGATATTACATATAAAGGAGGTGGGAATGATTGTGAAATCAGTATTTTGTTGAGTTTTGTGCTGAGAAGACGACATAGATAAAATGTATTCCTGTGGTTGTGGTAAATCGTTCACTCGTAGTGATAATCTCCGTCGGCATCAACTTCAAAGTTGCCAAGGTGGCCCTTCTGTGAAAAGGATTAAGTTAGATGTGGCTGCATCGACACCAATGTACACATGCAATTGTTGTAATGTGACAATTCCTACATCCCAAGTTAATTCTCACAAAAGAACTCTCCAACACAGGAACAATGCATGTGTGCAAGTGAGTGATGGCATACAGATTATAAGGAATGCTTTCAAGTGTAGAATTGTGAGTTATAGAGTGGAAAGTACCAATGTTTACACTGAATATATGCCATTCTTCAATGAGATCAGGGAGAAGGTTATTGGATTACTTGAAGAGGCAATAAAGGTTCACAAGATCTTTAAAGTGAATATGGAAGTATTTGGCAGCTACATTGTTCAAACACGGGATTTGAGTGACACGAAGTCATTCAATTCACAGAATAAAATTGTGGATCAGTCTACGGATTTGGGTGCATTATTCGATGGATTCCGTGATGTCATTATTGCTCAGACTACGGAATTTGAAGAACGTGATTCAGGTATTTATTTAAAGTTTCATTTCTATTTATATGAATAATAAATTATTGTTATGTTTCAGGATGGAGTTGTGAAAAAATTAAGTTCCTCGAAGTGAACATCAACAAGTATAGTCCACTCAGCGGATGTTCGTATGTGAAGCTGCCCGAGTTCATTGAGACAAGAAAAGGCGTTGTGAATATTCGTAATGAAGATCAACATTGTTTTGCATGGGCCATCACATCTGCATTGTTTCCTGCGAATGGTAGAGTGTCAGAAGTTTCCTCATACCCCCACTACGCCAATGTCTTGAATGTAACAGGTATGGATTTTCCAGTTAAACTTCAAGCTATAAAAAAGTTTGAGGACATGAATGATATTTCAATTAATGTGTATGGGTTAGAGTCAAAACTTGATAAGGGTAAAATGAAATATGAAGTGGTTGGTCCGTTGCGTTACTCACAGAGAAGACTTAGAAGACATGTTAATTTGTTACTTATAACAGATGATTCTGGCAATAGTCATTATTGTTGGATTAAAGACCTTTCTAGGTTAGTTTCAAGTCAACTATCTGCGCATGAGCATAAAAAATATTTTTGTGATGGATGTTTATTGTATTTCTCTCACGAGCGATTACTGTTACGTCATCAGTTGCATGACTGTAATCACTTGAGTACTACAACACCATCAGTCAATTTCAGAATCAACAAATATGGTAAAATGTTACCGGGTAATGCACTTATGTTTGAAAATTTTGAGAAACAAATGAAGGTGCCATTTGTAGTTTATGCTGATTTTGAATCAGTTCTCAAACCCATTCAAACTAGTCAACCCAACCCTAAACACTCATTCTCGAATAAAACATACAAACACGAACCTTATTCATTTGCTTATTCGATAAAATGTTCATACAATGATAAATTATCGAAATTTGTTACATATAGGGGTGAGGATGCAGCCGAGAAATTTGTTACAAAACTTGAAGATGATTTGAGAAATATTTATCACAATTATTTGAGGTATCCAATTCCTATGGCTGCACAAACCCCCGCGGAAGAAGCAGAGTTTTCTTCTACACAATTTTGTGGAATATGTGATAAACCATTCACGGGTGGTGATGTGAAAGTGAGAGACCATTGCCACCTCACTGGAAAAAAAAGATCACCTGCCGCACATTCCGTATGTAACTTAAATTTCAAATTGCCAAATTTTGTTCCAATCATTTTCCATAATCTGAGTGGGTATGATTGTCATTTGTTCATAAAAGAACTGTATAGAAACAAAGACAAAGTGGATGTTATTCCACAAACTAAGGAAAAATACATTTCTTTCACTAAGCATCTATTCACTCACACATACACTGACAAAGACGGAAAAGAAAAAAAGAATTTTTTGAAAATGAGATTTATAGATAGTTTCAAATTCATGTCGAATTCTTTGCAGAACTTAGGTGCTAACTTAACATCCGATCAGTGTATTGAGATGCATAAACATTTTCCACAAATTGACAAATTCAATTTGATGAGACAGAAAGGTGTTTTTCCATATAACTTTGTTGATCATATTGACAAGTTGAATTATCCAACTCTACCCACTAAAAATCAGTTTTATGACAATCTTAACGGAGAGCATATATCAGATAAGGATTATATGAGAGCGAAACTTGTTTGGCATTTATTCGAGTGTAAGAGTTTAGGGGAATACTCGGATTTATATTTGAAGTCCGATGTTCTTCTATTATGCGACATATTTGAGAATTTTCGAAATATATGCTTAGATAAATATAAATTAGATCCAGCACAGTATTATACAGCGCCCGGATTATCGTGGGATGCAATGCTGAAGTATACGAATATTGAATTGGAATTATTGACAGACATTGACATGATTAATTTTTTCAAAAAAGGAATACGGGGCGAAATAAGTCAGTGTAGTGAAAGGAAGCATATAGCTAATAATAAATTTTTACCCGATTATAACCCAGATGAACCTTCATCATACATATCATATTTAGATGCAACTAACCTATATGGTCACAGTATGTCACAACCATTACCCACCAACGATTTTGCATGGCTAACACCCGATGAAATAATCAATTTGGATGTAATGGGAGTGGCATCTGATAGTCCATACGGTTATGTTCTTGAAGTAGATGTTCATTATCCCCAAGAGTTACATGACAAACATGCTGATCTTCCCTTTCTCGTTGAAAGTTTAATACCACCACACTCGAAATCAAAAATTCCTAAATTAATTCCAAATTTAAATGACAAAAGAAAATATATTGTACATTATAAAAACTTACAGCAGGCTGTGGCCAATGGTCTTATTATTATGAACACACATAGAGTGTTGAGATTCAAGCAGTCATGTTGGATGAAACCTTATATTGATTTGAACACTGAAATGCGAAATCGATCTAACAACAAAGCTGAAAAAGATTTCTATAAACTCATGAATAATGCAGTTTATGGGAAAACAATGGAAAACGTTGATAACAGAATTGATGTTAGACTGGTTACGCATTGGGAAAGTATCAAGAGGAAAATTGGTGCTAGCGCCCTAATATCACGTCCAAATTTCAAAAGCTGTTCAATTTTTTCAGAAAATTTTGTTGCTATTCAATTGGGCAAAGTTAATGTATTGTACGATAAACCGCTATATTTGGGATTTTGTATTCTAGAATTATCCAAAACAGTCATGTACAACTTTTTCTATGGATGTATTAAACGTCATTATGCAGAAAATGCCACCTTACTCTACACTGACACGGATTCTTTAATTTTGAAAGTAAATACCGATAATTTTTATGATTTCATGACCAACAATATATGCGAGTTTGATACTTCCAATTACAACGTAGGAAACCAATTCAATATTCCTATTACAAAGTCAATTCTGGGTAATTTCAAAGATGAATTTCCGAATGATCCCATAATTAGCTTTTATGGTACCGGTGCCAAAGCATATTATGTTCAGTCTGTAGGTAGTGAATTCAAAAAAGCAAAAGGTGTCAAAAGATCCGTCATAAAGAATGAATTGACATGTGAAGATTATAAGAAAATTGTCGAACAGGGTGGTCTAATATTCAGGAAGATGAACTCGTTCAGAAGCATATTGCATGACATGTATACTGAATTGAAGAACAAAGTTGCATTGTCATACCATGATGATAAACGGTTCATCATTCCCAATACGACACACACTCTTCCTTGGGGTCATAGCGATATAGAATTCTACCAGAATGATCCAGTAGAGAATATTCGTTGGGTTTCCAATATTATTCAATCTTTTTCCCAAGAGAGTCCTTTGGATCAATTACTTCATTTATTAACAGCTGAATTGAACAAATGAAATATCATTTCAAATGGAAAATTCACCACCATACTTATTTATTTGTATTTGAGATGTAATTACGCTTATTATATAAAAGTCAAATTATACTAGTCAATTTTAGTTAATGTCTTGTCCAGTTACCAAATATATAAAAATATATAAATATACACGTTATTCTGATTTCCTATTGTTTCATTTAAGAGAATAAATATCTACACAGAGATATATAGATTTTAATTGTCTTGAAATCATCAGTATGAAAGATATCAAGGTGGAAGAAAGATGTCCAAAGCTATTGATAAATTCGGCCGTAGACGAAAATGGGGTACTGTCAAAGTTCGAGTTCTTCAAGGTTCCCAAGGTCCTCAAGGTATGGGATTCAAGCTTTCGCCTGACGACCAATATGATATGCAAGGTAAAAGACTGAAAAATGCTGGTGAACCGATAGACGAGAGTGATTGTGTAACTCAATTATATCTCAATGAACAAATTACGGAGACGAAGGCACTTGTCCTTAAAGCCTTGCAGGCTGCCATACATGCCACAATGGCTAAGATTGTACCTGAAGCCCGTCAAGCATTCAATGAAAAAGTAGAGGAGGTGACTGATGATCTAGATCGCAAATACAAAAATCTAAAAAGTGATGTGGATATCAAAGTATGGGATGCTACAGCCACAATGACACGAAAAATATCAGAGTTGACAACTGAACTCGATTACAACAGCAAAAATCTGAAAAATGATTTGGATGCCAATGCATTGAATGTCACATCTGCAGTGATGCTGAAATATAATGATTTGGAAAGAAGGTTAGCTGAATTGGAGAATAAACATCCTGATGTTTGGCTCACACATAGACCAAAACTGTGGGCTCCAGGTAGTGATCCAGAACCCGCTGTTTGAAAAATAAATTTGTATTATGAAAATATTACAAATAAAATGTTCTAAATCAATGTTGAAATTTTTCATTTCTTACTCACCAAATATATTATAGAATTTGGTAGTGGGTGAGTTCTTTTTGAAAAGTATCAATTCAAGTTATGGAAACTTTGTACATTTTTGCCATTGAGTGGCGCAGATGCGTGTGTTTATGTTCTTTGTGTGGCCCTGAAAAGGGCCTATTGGGTGCTCCGAAGAGCTGGGTGCCATCCCGCATATTTATGCGGGACGACCACGGGGGGGTGAGGACTTAGATGACATCGTCATCCTCGTCATCCGATGACACCAAGATGATGGTGTCATCATCGGAGTCGTCCTCTACGGGGAACTCGTCCGGGTCGAGGTCCATATTTATGTCCTCGACACGGATATGGACCACTTGGCCATCATCCTCGAACTCATCCTCCGAGGAGCTATCGAAGTCGTCGACGCGTTGATCCATATCTTCGTCGTCCGAAGTCGACGGAGATGGATAGTTCCACACATCTGTGGAGTCCGACACCTCATTCACCTGAATCGGACCCCGTGGATCTCGATGGTAAAATGGATCCTGCCTCTCACCCTGGTATACCTGCTGGACCTGTACGGCAGAGACGATCTGATATCTTGCTATCATCGCTTCCCGTTCCAAATCATCTTCGAATTCGGCACAATGTCTCGGAGACGAGGTGGAGTCTGGAAGAGGCATCTTGGAAGACTGATACTATAATCTGAGCTGGCATTGAATTTATACTAGTTCGGGGGTGGCAGTGTAGGGTGGGAGAAAAGAGTGGGGGTTTGAAGGCTGAGAGAAATCAGGTGATGGGAGAAATACACATCATATTATTTTATAAAATATGTAAATAAAATATAAATAAAATATGTATATAAATAAAATATGTAAAAACATAATTCAGATGAATTGAAGAAAAATGCCCCATCCTCCGCATTGTTCAATGTGCACCAGACCATTAAATGTGCACTCCTATTTCACTTCATCTTTTTTTCTATTTTTATTCTAAATCTACATATACAAAACTTATATCTACTTACAAATAACTTAACCTTAACCTTAACATATCTAAAAATTAAAATTAGCAAATTGCTCCAGGTTGCTTCGGAGCCGTGCCACCAAAGCCACCCCCTGCGCCTTGGCGTCTTCCAGCCTGGTGACTAGCTGGACCTCCCGGAGACTTTGCTGCCGATCGCGGGCCATCAGCTCTGCCTGCTGGCGCTCAAGCTCTTCCAGCTGGCGGTTGAGTTCTGCCCGCGCCAGCTGACTGTCATCATAGTCCCGCTGGGCCTCCTCTATCTCACGCTTTGCCCGTTGCACACTCATCTCCAGCTCAGGTACGATAGGTGCTGGAGGGTGGACTTCTTCAGCAGTGGGTTGTGGAGGGGCAACTTCAACGACAGGTGGTAAAGGTGCGTCTATAACCGGTGTCACAACAGTTGAGGATGTCTTCTTGGACACCCTTCTTCTGCTGTTGTGTGCGTGCTTCCTCGATGATGATTTCTTCGGTGGTTTTGGAGGCAGGAAATCATCATCGCTGTCAGCAATTTGGATTATAGGCAAACCTTCCATCGACGAATTTGCTCCTGCGTCACGGGATCTCTTGGAAGCAACTCCGTTAATGAACCCACCTTGCCGTCTGCGTTGGTCCATCGTCAGCGACTGCATTTCGGGGACCTCTCTCCTGATGACGTCCATAACGTCATTGAAGTGCTCTTCGTCTGGCATTTGAGGTGCGGCGCCATCCACCCTGATGTTACTCAGGATCGTTATTGCTGCAAGACCAGTTAATGCGGGAGAATCCATAGCTAAACATACAAAAAAAAATTAAACGGGTTCATGATTACAAGATTGTTAACTTACTCTCAAATTATTACAGCTTGCTATAGTCTGCTAATTCAGTTGGCTGGTGGTTGATCTGGCGGGTGATCTTGTGGATGATGTGGTAGCTGATGTCAGTTCAGAAGAGTGACTGAAGATTATTCGGAGGAAGTTCTTGTTTTAAACACTCAGACCTCCACCCCACTCCTCTTCTTCTTCTCCGACCTCCTACTCCAATCCCCACTCCGACCACCCACTCCTCTTCTTCTTCTCCGACCTCCTACTCCAATCCCCACTCCGACCACCCACTCCTCTTCTTCTTCTCCGACCTCCTACTCCAGTCCCCACTTCGACCACCTACTCCGACCTTCCACTTCAATCCCCACTATGTCTTAAGCCACACCTCTTTCTTTAGCCAGTATCCCTCAGACCAGAAAACCCCACCCCATCATAACCCCACCCCTATTTCAGCTCTGTTATTTGTTACAATGTACACATCCACCTACGGGACAGAGCAGATATAGGGGTGAGTGACAAGAATAACAATTATGAGTGGGAACATTTGCATACTCGAGTGTATCATGTGAATTAACATGCTGATACCACTCACCATTATTATTCATGCCGCAATACCGTACAAAACAAATATCACATAGGAAGCGTTTTTCATTATCACAAGTTTTGATAGTAACAAATGAAAAGCTGCAACAGTACAAATTTGTTGCAACGTCTTCTAACACCTCTGTCATATTTATCTGATGGGCATTGCTCACGATCGTTTCGGGGACATCCTCACAGTCTGGTACAATTCCATCGTCTACTTCTGGTTCTTCTCCGTCATCTTCTAGGAACTCTTCTTCGACGAAGTCATCCCCAGCGGGTATGTCTTGGCGGCCATCTTCAAAATCTACCAGGTCATGGAATTCGCCATTGTCACCATTCTCACCCACTACAACTTCATCTTCTTGTTCCCAAACAAACTCGTCACCTGCCAACACATCAACTTGATTGTTGGCATCTAATTGGGAGAGGGCTTCCAATGCAAAACCAACTTGATCAACCATAATTGCTTTACAAACACAGTTTCTAACAGAAAATACAAAAGTCGAATGAAATGTTAGGATTTTGGACCGATTTTATATGTTACAATCGTGAGTGGGGGTTACCACCTCCACTAAACCAACACTTCATCTCCTGAGAATAGCAATTCCTCCATTAACCTAGATTTCCTCGTCATCTAATTAGTGACGCAAATGCAAACAACGAGGATACAAAAATACTGAAGATATTTAGGAAAAAATATTTGATTTTCGAATTAAACCACAGAAACATGACAAAAATATATCTTCAAATTTTTTTCTATTAGAATTCATCCTTTCAAATCTTTTATCAAGTATGACATTTTTCGATAAAATCCATTATAACGTGGATACAAAAATATTAGAGATTCTAAAAAGAAATGTTTGACTTTCGAATTAAAGTGCAGAAACATGACAAAAAAAATATTTTCAAATATTTTTTCTAGTTGAATTTACTCTTTCAAATCTTTTATCAAGTATGACAAATTTCGATAAAATCCATTATATCGCGGATACAATACATTACAGCAATTCCAATATGCACTGATTCAACCCCGCATGGAAACGCCAATGATACCTGCCGTCTACAATAGCTTTAATATTTTAGTAACTGACCGGTGAGGGTGAATTTTACCTGAGATGACCGTAAATTCATTTCATTTGGGTAAATTTTTATTTCATAGCGTCTCTTTGCGATAGTTCAGTTGTGTTTTATCTGTAATGGCGTTAGTAACAAAATCTCAATCAGAAAGTGAAGCGGCGGTTAAGGCACTGTTGGACATGGAAAATATAGTGCCGACTATCATATCACCCATTAGAGAAAACGAAATTGTGGAACAATCGCCTGTGAAAAGTGCAAGGAAGCGTAGTAGGCCGATATCGAAAATAGACAAATTCAAAGAAATCGTCAAAAAAGCTAGCCCATATGCCCGGAATGCATGGAGAATACCGAACTTTTCATTACAACCGAGTGTTAGGGAAGAATATAGAGTGGAGGACTTTAGCGACGACGACGAACCAACAGAACAACAGACAGACAAACCAAAAGACACAAAAAACACTACAGACTCAGGGAGTACTTCTACAGACACAGATACTTCATCTACAGATACAGACACAAAACAGACAGACAACAAACAACAAAGGTCTACAGAAACGGAGAATTTTGTCAAGGAAAGCAAGCGTATGTTTGCTTTACTGGAGAAACTTGATTTATCGACTGATACAGACAATGAAAATTTGAAAAAACTGAACAGTACATGTGATAGGTATGAAAAGAAATTTCGGGAAGCTCAGATACAACGTGACCAACTGAAAAATAAGATAGGAAAGCGTGAAGAAGCAATAGAATTCAGGAAGCAGATGATGGAAAACTATGCAATTTTTTTTTCAGGAAATGATTAATATGCAATTTTTTTTCAGGAAATGATTAGTTGATGAAAGTTCTGAAAGGAGTGCATATATATTAATTGGTCGATGTACACAGTGAAGGGCGATGTAGAGGGGCCCTTCACGGACTTTCATTGATTAATTATTTGAAATAAAAAATCTATTTTAAGCTGGGATCGGAACAAAATTCTAGAAATGAAAAATAAAAATGGAAATATTCATTGATTAATTATTTGAAATAAAAAATCTAATTTAAGCTGGGATCCGAAATGCAAAAAAAATTATAATCGAATAGAAAAGAGAGGTTCATTGATTAAAAAACGATAAATAAAAAAAACTATTTTAGGCTGGGATTCGAACCTGTACAGCGCAAAATTCTAGATATGAAAAATAAAAATGGAATTATGCAAAAAAAATATAATCGAACAGAAAAGATAGGTTTTTTTTTGATGGGCGAGTTCAAGGTCACAAAACCAAAAAAAGCCCGAGAAATAAATCTCTTAATATCACCCTCCACCCACCTCCTAGGTGATATAGAGAGATTTCTTTCTCGGGGCACACTGCAAACTCACCACTGAGCTACGCAGCCTCCGAAAGAATTAGTCAAATTTCTTCTATATGAATGTTTTAAATCAAACCCCTGAAATGTATGCGACTAAATATACATGCTCCTACAATTCCGTAAAACTGAAGAGTTGGTCCATCTAGTGCCAAATAGCACAACACATATAAACTATACCAACTGAGCTAATGCGATCTCCGAAGGAATTCGTTATAGCTACCTCTAAAGACCTTTATTTAACCCCTCATGATAAATTCCCCCAAAGAAAATATGACTTTTTGTGATAGAAGTGCAAGTAAAAGGAACGTATGTGAAATATCTTGCAGTTTACAGGCTTGTAAATTGTACATGCTTCAAAAACTCTGCATGGGCAATTTACAAGCATATATTTTTGACCCTTGCTTGTGTTTATAAACTGCTAACAGTTCACATACGTTCCTATTCAAAAGAGATATTTTCTTTAGTTCAGAAGTATTAACTTTGTTAATACTGGAGGAATTTAACATGAAGGGTCAAAAACCCTGGGTGGGCACCCATGTATCTGAATCTTGGCGTATCCACCAGCCATTGAAGTGCAGAATGTTTTGATTAGGGGCAATGCATTGAACCGCTTTTCAGATATTTTGCTGCGATTTTTTTTATATATTTTTTTGGAAATATATGATCATTGCGAAAGTTTTTCATCATAGAACTTTTTTGAAATTCCCACTTATGAGTGAGATATGATTTTTTTAAATATTGATATCGAGATTTTGTTGTAAAATTTATTTCAAGTATAACCTACAACTTTATATTTTTTCTTGGAAGATATGATCATTTTTAATGTTTTTGACCAACAAACTTTTTCTTTATTATCATTCATGAGTGAGATATAATTTTCAAAAATAAGTAGGAGTAGGAGATCTGAGCCGGTTCTGGACCTACCCCCACCATCATAACTTTCAACCAGCAAATTATTTCGCGGTTCGATTCGCGGCCGCGAATTTAATCGCAGTTCGATTCGCGGCCGCGAATTTAATCGCGTTTTGATTCGCGCTCGCGAATCAAAACAGCGGTCAAGGTCTCGAATCCGCGGATTCGTCCGTAGGTCTATTATTTTGAATTTTTCACTTTCTTGATGTCCAACACTTCTTTTTCCTATGAAGTTTGTGAAGGTAACTCCTGGGAGGGAGGGATATCTACTCCCTCTCCTTCTATGGTGGTTTGTTGTCATGTTCATTGTGCGCATGTACCAGTCGACTTGTTTGAATAAAACTTAGAGTCGCATTAACATCAGCACCATTTCTGTCCACATCCCATTGATATCACACATTCCTACGAGCTAAATATGAACTCATTACCAAATTTGTCTGCTGAAGAAGAAGCAATGCCATGTATTGCAACAAATGATGACTTTGGTTTTGAAGATATTCCGGTATATCACTTGTCATCCCAAGAAGGTTTCATCGATGAATATAACATTGATGATTATCTGAAGATGGGAGATATACCGGAACCTTCAGAAAGTGTTGATCCAACCCTTTCACAATTGTCACTACCAAAATGCCCGTCACTTCTCTCTCCTCTTAGTGTCGATACGAAAGCGAAACCATCTAGGAGAAAGTGTGCATCTACTGCTTCAAATCCCAAGAAAACAAGTAAGGGTGTACGGAAACCCCGTAAGAAGAAAGTAGATGACACCTTCAAGAATGTGATAGGTGATTTGGAAGATGTATCGCTTCATTCTTTTGGTCCACTGCAGCGTTGTGGAGACATGCTTAAGAAAGCGAAATGCAGCATCGTAAAATCGAGAGCTATCATCGTCAAATGCGATGACGATGTTCGAAGAGGTAGCATGGACGACGAGGTGGTTCTTCAGAAGCTCGATGCAAAGATTGTATCATCGAAGGCTGAACTGATCAAAATGTGTGAAGATGCAGATAAACTCCGTTTCAAAATCACACAGAAGAATCAGTCCGCCCTTTGTTTGAAAATGCAAGCTGAAATTGAGCTTCAGGAGTCCACTAAACTTTTTGATATGGTAGCATCTGTACGTGATAAGTGGCGAAAAGAGTTTGATCACGCATTCCAATCTGATAGTGATTAGCTCTGAGGATTATGAAATGTTATCAATGTTGTGAGTTGAAATGAAAGACTTTTTCAAAAATCTATGAAGTGGGGAGGAGTATGCAGATTATTTCGGTTTTGGCATACACTGGGCGTTGCGTTTGGTTGGGGCAACGTTCACCACTTCATGATTTATTCATTTTGAAAAAAAACTCAAAAATAGTTCTATATTTTCTATAGTTTATTAATAATCTTACAGCTTAGTGAGAATAATAAGTAATACAATTTCATTCAAATATTAAACCATAGCACTTTTGTGTAACCATGAATTCTTTCCGCTTGGAAGGCCTAACCACTTAATGTATAGTTTATTTCCTTTCCTCCTCAACACTTTTTCAACTAGGTATACGTCAGGATTTTGCGTTTTCAATAATTCTTCTCCATAAAAACATCCTCTAATCGGGCTCCCATCCATGTCTTCAAGAATATAAGTTATGGGGTATGTTTGGTTAATTTTAACAATTTTGAATAGTTCTGTTGTGTAATTGGCAGTGTAACCCTTTTCGAAAATATTCTTGTACTTGCTTATACGTACAATATCATTCATTCGAAATTTGGAAATACTTTGTTTTCTTCGAGGGATTACTTTGGAACTTTTGAATTTCAGTTTTGTTGCTGGCATAACATCGATTGGTTTCATACCAATTGTACGATGCACCTTATTGTTATATTTGCTTGTTATGATTGGAAGAATATTCAACCATTTGTTGTGTCCCATCGCTGAAAATTCTCTATAAAGCCACGTCTTTATTGTTCGAATTACTCTTTCAGCTATGGCCGCCTTCATGGTGCTGAATGTTGAATAATGGTTGATCTTATATTTTCGCATCAAAAATGAAAAAGAACTATTGAAAAATTCTGATCCTTGATCGCTTTGTAGATGTTTCGGGGAATAGTTGGCTTCTTTCAGCACATCTTCCATTGCATTGGTTACAGCACTACCTGTTTTATTTTTAATCGGCTTCGTCCATAGATATTTCGAGTAGCAATCAATGACCACAAGAACATATCGATATCCTTTGTTATGTTTAGCATAAGGTTGTAATTCGGCAAGATCTATTTGCCACAGATCTGCAAAACCTTTGACGGTGGTGGTTCTTCTGATGAAATTACGTCTTGCCGGCTTATGTAACTCATTGACAACTTGTCGTTTGACATCACTTATTTCATTATCCATCTCCTCGCAATCACTTATTTGTTTTCATTCAGACAAACAATTTGACAATGTTACGGCATCATATAATGAGAACAAACTGATCATTTTTGCTGATGTATTAGATTATTATACCTTCCTCACGTAATTCTTCAATTATGGAAATTATTTCATTATCATGTCCAGTGTGTCCAGCTGACTTTGAAGATATCAATAGCCGCAAACGAGCGACTAACTCCTTGGGTGAATTCCAGTAAACATAATTCGCAGGTTTGGGATCATACATTTTCTGCATTTTCATTCGATGGAACCCTTCACCTTTTTTTGTCCTACTTCTGGTCGTCTGATAATGTGATAAGTTTAGTATAGGTTTAATAACTTCACGGAATTTTTTAGATTTCGGGTGTTTGAAACCATTTCGCAGTAGATGTTGTTTGTAAGGTGCATTTGTTAGCCTCAATATTTTAGCATATGTATGACGAACTTCATCATCATCATCAACTTCAGGTGGGTTTTTCAAAAAAATCATGTTGTATAACTCCAGACTACTTGGGAATTCATGTGTTCGTGTTTTATTTTTGTTCCAAAATAATATATTTCCATCACTGAAACGTACATTGTGACTCCCCATTTTCAGTTTTTGTGTAGTAGGATCTAACCGTATGCCAAATATTCTGTCATAAGCTGCATTCTTAGTTTTGACATTTTCCAAATGTCTTTTCAAAACATCTCCAGTATTGTCTTCAAAATTATCAAATACGGACTTTTCATCTTTTCCGAATTCTTTGATGGTATCTGTCTCACTGTCAACAGATGATAATTCACTACTATATGATGAATTATTTCCCACTGAAGTACTCCTAACTTTTATTGGAGTAGACTGAGAATTCACTTGCTTCATCGAAAACGTCGGCTGTGGTGGCTGTGGTTTCGTGGTAGCAGCAGCTGAAGAAAGAACATTTAATGGCTTCATTATGGGATCATAGAGTTTTTCAAGCGCCATTCGATTTTCAATAAGTCCACTCTTGATAGAGTTAAATTTCTGCCGTACAGCTTCTGTTGTCTCAACAAGTTGGCGTTTCAAATTCAATTCATTGTTTTTATCTTCAACTACTTTATCATTTTTTGTCTTCATTTTGCTTCACAAGAGAGAGAATACACTGAAGTAACCTCTATGCAATTCAGCGATCGATTGAATGCGTATTGTATTATCATGGATATATAAAACTATCGAACCCCATGCGATATCTACCTTCATGCATTTTTCTATCCTTATCAATGACCAAAAATCCATATTGATCCTCCCAACATTTAACACACATCAATTGGAATTGCTTAAATGTTACATCGGGTGACACGTGATCCGAATAAATATGGTGTAGATTCGTTTCATCTTGCTTGAACATTACGATAAAGTTGGTATTATCTCGCACTAACTGTTTGGGCACTCGTGAATATGTTTGAGCAAGATAAAAACAGTCAACATCTTTATGACGTCCCATACAGAAATATGATCTTATAATATCCTGTTTTTCACATATTACATCATCGAAAATGAAAACAGAATTTGGTTTGGCATCGGATGGTTCCACTATTTCTGCATTATTACTGAATGTATAAAATCCCAACCCCTTGATGGGTTCCAATACATTTCGTAGGAATTGATATTTGGGTTGATTGAGTGATTTCGAATAGAGATAAACATTTGTGAATCGCAGTCCTTGTGGATGTGTTAAAAGAGAGATCATGGCATTCGTCTTTCCACAATTCGATGGTCCGATAATGAGTCCTCGAACAGATGATGGAAGTAGTGGACCATGCCGCAACACTTTCTGTCCATTCAATCCACAACCGAATTTTTCATCTAGATTATCTACAGCAAACTTTTCTTTCTGCTTCACAATGCGCATCGTACCGTGGTTGGAGACTATGTAAGCGATGATATGCTGTGAACATTTCATTTAAATGAGTACCATCAAACGATACGGATGTGTTCGTAGTGGATGCAGAAAAAGCGGTCGTGGATTCGTTAATAATTTAATAAACAAATTGCCGTTCGAATTACATTTACCCGGAGGATATCAGTATTGTGGACCCGGTACAAAATTGGAAAAACGTTTAGCCCGCAAAGATCCTGGAATCAATAAATTGGATATTGCATGCAAACAACACGATATTCAATATTTGAATCATCTAACTGATCTCACAGCGAGACATAGAGCAGACAAAGAACTCGAATACGCAGCTTGGAACAGGGTTAAATCGAAGGACGCTGGTATTAAGGAAAGAATAGCTGCCCTACTCGTTACCAACATTATGAAATCAAAGAGACGTTTCGGTATGGGTTGTAGTAGTACTACTGTGAAGACAAAAAAGAGGAATCAACCGAAGAAAAAGAAGAGAAATCAACCGAAGAAGAAGAAAAATAATCTCATAAAAATCGCCTTTGGTTCTGGGGTGGTTCATAAAGTGCGGAATGTACTGAAAAAAGCTGGGGGTGAGCAATTTGTGACGAATAATTTGAAAAAAGCCACCGTAGTGGCATTGCATGCAGCACGTAAATACCTCAAAGCTGCCGGTGGAAAGAAAACGATCCGCACGCCTCGCATAATTCCAATACCTAAAGTCGGAGGGATTCTACCATTGATATCAATTTTTGCTGGATTGTCTGCGCTCGGAAGTTTAGCTGGTGCTGTTGCAGGCATCACCAGAGCTGTGAATTCAGCAAAAGCAAGCAGAACCGCCCTGATCGAAGCGAATCGTCATAATAGGAAAATGGAAAGTGTGGCATTGGGTAAAAGTGGTAGTGGTATATACCTTAAACCTTACCGTAAAGGACTCGGACTCTATTTGAAACCATACAATCCAAAAAACTAGTTGATTCCCTACCTCGAAAACCTCTCACCGACATCGATCTCACTTATTATGCCAAGAAAATGAAAATTCCATACTTTCGCGGTATTTTCATGCGTGATACATTACCCACTAGAGGTCCACGACACCGCGAGACCGCCATTGTCAATTTAGATGGAATAAGAGGATCGGGAACACATTGGGTGGCATACAGCAAATGTGGGAAAGACATTACATACTTTGATAGTTTTGGAAATCTACCCCCACCAATAGAGTTGATTCAATACTTCCAGAAATGTTCGAAAGTGAAAATTCTATATAACTATGATCGCCAGCAGAAGTTCAACACAGTTTTCTGCGGTCACTTGTGCCTGAAGTTTCTCTCTGAATTATTATAGAATGGATAAAACTCCAGCAATGACTCGAGAGGCTATTAGGACGATGGGATTATCACTCAAAATGTATTCAAAATATCGGACCTTGACAAGAATGGATCGAGTGATGCTTGCAAATATGCCGAAGGAAGTGATACTCGCATGCGCTGCACATGAGATTGCTTCTGTTTGGGAAAAGTTACCTAAAAGTCTACAAGATGATGTTGATATAATGAAATATAGATATTGCAATGACCACCACAATCTTGACGGCGAAAGCGTTTCAGATTCTGATGTGAATGATGGTCCTATACCTCGAAAAATATTCTGCTGTTATTGCAATATAAAGGATATGAATATTGGTGCTAATAAAAATGAAATGGATATTGATGAACCATCTCCGAAAAAGCGTAGGTTGTCCCGAGTGTGTTGTAGACAACAATAAATTGAAGTGAAATCCATAAAATGTATCAGTCATGTCACGGAAGTTCGAACTACAAGCTGTCGGGACGAGTGTCTTGAGTGCAGACTTTTTCCCACCCGTTGAATTGGATAGAAACAGTCGTTATGGATTGGGACTTTTAGGATTCTATGGATGCAACACAGTAAATAATATAACTGAAAAAAACAATGTGATCAGTTTTAGAATCAGTGATATAAGTTCACCAATACTTCAGAAGTACACAATTGAAATTCCATGTGGTGCCTATGAAATAGATGAGATCAATGCAGTTATTCAGAAACATATCATGTTTCGATTGTTTCATGGGAAAAATCAAAACGATACCAATGCAGATGATATATTCTACCTACATGCCAATAATAATACTTTCAAATGTGAGATGCGATCAAAATATGAAATTGATCTAACTCATCCGAATTCCATAGCAAAGATGATGGGTTTTAATTTTGATAGATTTCAACCGAATCAGATACACGAATCCTCACATCCGATAAATATAACAACTGTGAGACTAATCCGCTTAGATTGCAACATTATATCTGGTTCATACATAAACAATGAAGAATCCCACATTCTTTTTTCATTCGATATCGATGTGGAGCCTGGATTCAATCTCACAAAAGAACCACACAAGATTATATATATGCCCATCAGTCCAGAAGGTCGTCAGTTGATTCACAACATCACAGTGCGTATTTTGGATCATAATAATAATCTCATTGATTTTGGAAGTGCAGAAGAGATTGTTATAATTTTGGAATTGAAAAAAATCTAATAACTATTATGGGTTTTTGTTATAATAGACAGAATCGACAAGGATTTGAAAACATTCCACAAATAGCTAAAAAGGAAGGTTCGAATAGAAAAAGGCTCATTCCAAAAGTGTACGCTAAACAGTTAGCACACCACACTGCTCTCTCGCTGAGAGATCTCAAATTTTTGAAATCAATTGGACTGAAAGTAAGGAACAATGGTGCTCGAAACAAATAGTGAAAAGTTGAATATATTTGACGAGCCGATGCTCGATCATTCCCTCACAAGTTTACATGAGCATACATATAAACCATATGGATCACCATTGTTTAGGAATTCAGATGAAATTCGAATTGCAATCAATAATCAAGACGTTATACTTGACATTGCTGAGAGTTTCATTTATATAGAGGGTAAATTCACACCTAAAGATGAAACAAAATTATGTTATCTCTCGAATAATGCAATCGCCTTCCTTTTTGATGAAATTCGCTACGAAATGGGTGGTGAACAAGTTGCTGTGGTCAGGAAGCCGGGGATAACATCTACAATGAAGAATATGATATCATTTGGACAATCGCATGCTAACACTTTATTGACAACTGGATGGGGACTTTCGGAAACTAAACAGGATATCTTGGATACAACTAGTCACGTATTCAGTGGTAAATTACCACTGAAATATTTGATGGGTTTCGCTGAAGATTACAACAAAAGTATCTTGAATGCCAAACAAGAAATGATTTTAATAATCGCTCGATCCTTCAAGAACTCATATATTGGTGAGGTTGATGCTGATTTGGAAATCAATAAAATTGAGTGGAAAATAAGACACATAGTGCCAGAAGATAAGCACAAGCTCAAACTTTTAAATAGAATCAACAAAAGCGGTCTGAATGCTAAAATCAAGTTGGCTTATCGCATGTGGGATCTCTATGAACTTCCATCACTACGTGGCACGTCTTCAGACATATGGGCTATCAAGACAACCAACGCCCTTGAAACACCTCGTTACATCATCATTGGATTCCAAAGCACTACCACTTCTGAAGACAGGACAAAGGACATCACTAAATTCACAACTGCTGATATCAATAACATTCGTGTGTACTTGAACTCTGAAGTATACCCATATGAACGTTGGAATTTGGATTTCGATAAAAAACTCGATACTTCGGCTTATTATGCCTATGAGAACTTTCAACGAAGTTATTATGATAAAGATATGAGTGAACCTCTCATGGACATTGGTCAATTTCGACAAAATCCACTATTCATCATTGATTGTTCACATCAGCCGAATGCCACAAAATCATCAACTATTGATATTAAGCTCGAGTTTGAAACTAGGAAAGTCAACTTCCCAGCCAACACCAAAGTATATGCACTCATTCTGCATGATACATTTTTGACATACAATGCATTGGATGGTTCAGTTCACTGCAGATATTGATGAAGACACACACACACACACATTTTTTTCATTTTTCTTTCTTTATTCATGTAAAAGAGAAATAGGTAAATAAAACATGTGTAAAAAATTTTTATGTTTTTTTATTCAAATATCATTAGCTTAGAATTCAAATAGTCTTAGGTATGTACAAACAATCTAATATAACTTCTTCTTCATCTTCATCATAATTTTCTCCTTCTTCGATTTCACTATCATCATCATCCAGTTGGTACTTTTTGATGATGTCTTCAGGTAGGTATGGTAGGAGGCGGTGGAGAAATCTTTTCAGCTCACATTCAATCATTGCGTCGCAGAGGTGATGTAGATCGAAAGAACCATCTGTATATTTCTCGCAGAGATCCACACCCTTTTTGTAGTTCTCGTAATCACGCATACAGTGTTGGATCCTTTCTTCATCATAGCATACGCTCAGGTCATAAATGGTGGCGTGGTGAGCATCCTCGCTCAAAGCACGCAACTCAGAAGTTAACCTTTCAACGGCGGAAGAGATGTCTATGGCTTCGGTCCAGTGTTGACTTGCATACATCATCCACATTTTTCAAAAATGAAGCTATGATCAAAGAGAAATTATTGAAATAAGAATGCTACAAAAATAATCAGTACTACTCACATTAGACTTTTGATGATGTCTCCACCGAAGAGTGTGTTTAACAATGTATGAAAAGTTTTTATATTTTCCTTACAATTATCACCTATAATATAAAAGAATCAGAATTAGAAGATATGACAAGTGGAAATTATATATTACAATTATTCAGTGAGATCAAATTTGACCAACGATCTCGTTTTCATGCCGGCAAAGCTTTGTGGACTCTGACCCAAATATGCTACTGTATATTTACCACCTGATGAATTGATGCATGCTACATCATCATCGGTAAATTGTTCTGAAACGCGTTTTGGCAGCCATGTTTTGAATAATGTATCATTGCTTACATCAAGTAGTATCAATAAAATGGATTTACCAAACCGGGTAGAACAAACTGACATCGTCTTAATTGGGTAAGCTTCATTCAGTGGCAAAGATGATATTACTTTTTGCTCTAACACTTCCATCTCTTGTTTAATTATAGAATTGATTTTTTGTAAATCTACTTTTGGAACTGACATGATGATAATATATATGGAAAATATAAATAATTTTCAATAGAAAAACACACTCACTGATCTCTCTCACTGTGTAGGCACTGAATAACTTCACTACTCTTGCTGACTGCTCGACTGCTAGGTATACAACTTCTGATTTCATATCACCATACCAACTTCTTTTATAATAGATAGTGAACCACCCCCCACCACAGACTTATGAAACATGTATGATACAAAGCCCCCACCATGCGCGAGTTTGCATCGCATCGATAGAGGGCGGAGAGTAAATAGTAGTCGATGAGTCACCGCAGCGTATGGGTGTGTGACGTCAGCGCGGATCCAACCCACCCTATCGAGAGCGAGGGTGGATGCGCATAGCGTCACGCGACCCCTCCTCCCACCACCATCGCAAGGTATACATCACTGGAGAGTAATCAGAGTTCACATATCTGACTGGATCTCCGTGGTGTGCAGACGTGTTGTACCCTCTCTATACTTCGGTATAGATTTGTATGTGTACTCCACACATAAGGGTCATACACAATGGCAGAGTAAGTATACATGAAGGACATGGAAGACATTGAGGTAAGAAAAATAAATTAAGTACTTGGAAAAAGTACTTGTCCGTGTATGAAAAAAAAATCCAAGTCATTATAATCTCAATGTCAAACACAAACCCTGAACACCTCCCAACAATATACATCATGGTCAAGGCTAAGGGCAAGCCCAAGTCCTAGGTCAAGTCCTAGGTCGAGGTCATAGGTCGAGGTCATAGGTCAAGGTCATAGGTCAAGGTCAAGGTCATGGGTCAAGGTCATAGGTCGAGGTCATAGGTCATAGGTCAAGGTCACTGATGACGTCATAGTGGTGGGGGGAGGCCCAGAACCGGCTCAAATCTCCTACTACTGTGTTCTCTGACGGAATCTGCAGAAACGAAGTTGTTAATCCATCAGGAACTAAGACTGCCTACGTAAGGTTAGTTCGTTCTGGTTCGATTATACGTGTTAGGAGATATTTATTGCCGAGCGCCACCCGAAAATAAAACCTCCTCTATAGGCCAGCCGTGAGTCATGCATTATCATAGATACGGTTTTTAGGCATCTTAAAAAAAACGTTGCGCTGGCGGAAGGCAAGGGCATAGTTGGATTCCATAAATCGACGTGGGTTGATGAACGGCAACTGAATAAATTAATTTTGTATTCTACTTGGGGAGTATTCGATTTATTTTCTAGAATTATTGTTGTTGAGTTATTGTTTAAATATGTTAATTTGATTTGAAGTGATACATACTGCTGGAATAAAAAGTAATAAAAGGTACTTGTTTTTAATTGTTGATTCATTTCTAAAATAAAAGAATATATTAACTATTTGATGAAATATAAAGCTTGGAGTTTTCAATAATATATAAACTGGTTATTACTGGTTATTTTTTTCCATCAAAAATCTAGAGACTTGCCTGTGTGAGAAGTTTATATGTCTTTTGGTAATTTGCAACGTGCCTTAGTGAGAAGTTGCATATCACTTTTGGATCAATTTCAGTCTGGTGATTTATAACGTGCCTGTGTGTGAGAGCAGAAAAGCTTGCAACGTGCCTTAGTGAGAATTTGTCCGCTTTTAGGATTATTAGATTATTTGAAGAATTTACGGAGGACTGTAACAAGCCTGTGTGAGAAGTTACATGTCAGTGAGCTGTATTGAGGATAATAACGAACGTGCCTATGTGAGAAGTATTTGTGCAATACTGAGACGAGAGTACAATGACATGCAACGTGCCTGTGTGAGAAGTTGCATGTCAAATGGTTTACTCTTCAGTCAATTTTTTTCATTGTAGAAAAGCTTTCGTTGTACCTGGGCTCATGACAACAATCATTTAGGTGCGATTCCAACAATTTCATTGATATTAATAATTGGAAGAAATTATGACTCTCGAAACTTGGAATCTTCTTTTGGTATTATTCGCTTGTGATTGAACCTGAAGATTATTCAATATACGTGTATATTTATGTTCATGTTGGTATTTATAAATTTGTATTCTCAATTGTTTTAGAAATAAATATATTTATTCATATAGGTACATCATCGCAATGAAATCCCTAACAATAAAAAAAATCTATCATACGAAATAACTGCTCCTCGAAAAAATGGATGTATTCAATTTCCACACATTAAATTATTTTATTTTGTGATAAGTTCAAGCGTGTTGTGCAAAAATGTCGGGAACCAAATTACACATCGAAATTTGATAAACCTAAAATATCAGGAACTGAATCACACATTTTATCTGGCCCTTCTTAATCTTGGAACCAAATTACATGTACCCGTAAATATCGTACGTCCAATGTACTACACTAGTACTGCATTTGAATATAATCTCAGACCATTCAATAATAATAAGGACATTTTTCGATTTTAGTATTTGTATATTATTACCTGCTAGGCCATTTCACACAAATTTCATTCAGGTTTTCTGAAGAAAAGAATAGACAAATATTGAAATTTCGAAGTAAATATTTATTTTATGATAATGAATTATATAGCCTATAATACTCAGGTATTAGTGGCCGAACAACTGGTAGGTACCTACCTGGTATAGAAAATTCATATGATATAATAATAATAATAATAATAATACTTATTGCATAAAATGTTACATATTGTATTACACTAAGGTAGTGGCAATAAATAAAAGAAGAATTCCTCTAAGCACTAAGTACTTATTGAGGATTGGAAGAATTTGAAACAAACAAATCAAAATTGTACACTGATAGCTTGGTGTTTTTTTTAAGTTATTTTTTTCTATACTAATTTCTTAAGTGATTCCTAACAGTTATTCTAAAAGAATTATGTTATTGATTGTGAATCGACTGATCAGAAACACTGTAGAATTATTGATAGAAGTTTCATAAAATAGAAAGGATAAAGAATTGGAAGATCGTTATAAACTAAAATTATAGATTAAAAAAGCTTATTAAGACAATTCAAAAATATATATATATATAAGTATATAACATAACTTGAAACGAAAACGTAGGTGAACGACACTTTGATGATATCAACTAATTGAGAAAGTAGGTAGACTTCAAACTTCGAATCTAGATCTTATGTAATATAATAATATTATAGAGTCTTGACAGTAATTAAAGGATCGAATGATCGGGGAATTTTTCTAATTACAAATAATGATTTTTTTGTCAATTGCCTGGTGTATCACGGTTCTTGGTGTGCTATGTAGCCAGACTTCAATATTCCGTTTGAATCTATTGAAATGCATATATCTGAATTCCGAAGGTAACAAGTCATACAATCTTGGAGCTATATATGTGTGATTTCTTTCACCTATTGTTTTGATAACTCTTTTTTTTCTGTGGTCAGATTTTTATTTCTCGTATTATAAGTATGTAGATTATACGAAATACTTTTTTTATTTTTATATTCATATAGTAATATTGCCTGAGCATAAAGTTGTCGCATATCAAGTTTTTTCGACTCCATAAAAAGAAGATCACTATTATGAATTTTAGGTCTCCTATATATTATTTTTAAAATCCATTTCTGTATAGTTTCTAGTTCTTTTAGATAATTATTTTGGACTCCTCCCCAACCAATTATTCCGTACGCTAATTGTGACTGCACAAGTGAAAAATATAAAGTTGATAAGCAATCTATGTTCAAGAAATTTCTAAGATATCTGAACTTTGGTAACAACATTCTAATTTTTTTAACAACATAACTTATTTGTGCATTCCACGTAAAATGTTTGTCAATCATTATTCCGAGATTCTTTATTTGATCAGATTTTCCAATATATAAGGTTTCATTTCCGGAAGATAGGTATTTCCAGCACATCAAAATTGGGTAGATATTTATTATATGAAGTAAAAGGAATAAACTTTGTTTTGAGTACATTAACCGTAAGGAGATTCGTGGTGAACCATTGCTGAATACGAGAGAAATCTTCTTCTGCTTTCATCTTCGCTTCCCCCCAAGAATTCGCCTTATACATTACCACTGTGTCATCTGCAAAACTTAGTAATATTCTATGACCCCTTGTTTCCAGAAGATCATTTATATAGAGATTGAATAAGACGGGACCTAAAACTGTGCCCTGTGGTATGCCATATTCAATTACTCGACTTGTACTCAATGATCCCTCTATTTCCACATATTGTTGCCGGTCTGACAAATAACCTTCGATTAAATCCAGAGCAATACCTCTGAAGCCTATTCCTTCTAGTTTAGCAATTAATCTTTCATGGCTTATTGTATCAAAGGCCTTTTCCAGATCGACAAAAATACCCAAAATGGTTCACTTTTATCCAAAGCTTCATAAATCTTTTTTGTGACATATTCTATGGCATCTTGTGTTGAACGTCCATCTCTAAATCCAAACTGTTTATTTGACAGTATATTATATTTATCAATAAAATTTGTTATTCTTGCTTTCATGATTTTTTCTATGATTTTGGATAGTGTCAAAATGAGAGATATCGGTCTGTAATTCACCACCTCTGTTTAATTTCCTGTTTTATGCATAGGTTTGATTATACAAACTTTCCAATTCCGAGGGAAGATCCCGCTCTTAAATATTTTATTCGTTAAGTGTGACATATGCATAGATATAAATTCAATAACTTCTAAAAAAATTCAGTTGTTAAACCGTCCATTCCCGGTGCCTTACCTCTTTTCAGACTAGATATTGTCATTTTTACTTCTGCTGGGTTTGTTGGAAAAAGGTAAATAGTCTCATTTCGGAATTCAGGAAGGTCGTTCAAATCTATGTTGCGTTTTATTTTATTTGCCAAGTTTTTTCCTACTTCTATATTGTGCTTATTGAAAATATTCGCTATTTCGCTTTTATCTGTAACTGAAATACCATCAGGTGATTTTATTTCCTTAATTTGATTGGATTTCTTGCAATGTTGACAGATTTTTTTTACAGTTTCCCCGATAACTTTGGATGATGACTTGTTTGTGCTTATTTTTTTTTTGTAATAATCAATCTTGGATTTCTTTATTAGTGCTGTTAATTTATTTCAATAGTTTCTATATTCTGATTGGATTGCCAAGTCATTGGGATTTTGTTTTGCAATTTTATGTAGTTCGTTTTTTCTGTTTACTGAAACAATTAAAGCCCTACTTATCCACTCAGATTTCTTACTAGTTCTTTTATTTATTTTAATTTTTTTAGTATTATTTTCGAGATATTTTTTCAAGTTTTCTATCATAAGTTTTGCTTTAGTATTCACATCATCGCTTGCAAAGAATTCATACCACTGTTCATTTTTTAGGTCCATCTTCAATTTTGTGTAGTTTATGTAATTCTTATATATTGTTTCGTCGGAGTTTTTATTTTGTCTCTTCATATTTATATTCATTATGGTAGCAAAGTGGTCCGTTATTCCTAATTCATATATAATTGGTACAAAAAGATCATTGGGATATTTTGATTTGATAAAAATATGATCGATACAACTATTACTGCCATGCACTTCTCTTGTTGTTTTATTAATAAATGAAACAAATCCTAATTCACTCATAGTGTTCAAATAATATTATGTGTCTTCATCATTCTTTAAAATGTTTATATTTATATCCCCAACAAGTGCGGTGATATTTGCACTAACATCGTTTTAGATACTTCTCAGATATTCCGAGATATCATTATTAAACTGTTTCCGGCAAGTTGAAGGTGGTCTAAATATAGCTAGTATCCTCATTATATCTTTCCCGTGACGAACGGTGATATTCAACAACTTTATGCTACCAATATTTTCAATAGAGTATGTATATTCAAGACATTTTTTTCATGTAAACTACCACGCCATCGTTTTTATTAATCTCTCCTTGATTGTATATCATGTCATAATCCCGTATATTGAAAATACTTGAATCTGTTATTTTGAAAGTTTCTGTTAAAACTATAATATCAAATTCATGTTTGAATTGATTCAAGAAGACGTTCATTTCATCTAGATTTTTTGAAATACTGCATATATTATTATGAAAAATTGCAAACCTATGTTCCGTATTTTCTAGTTTCGTATCTACAATTCGTTCATATTCCAAAATATCATTCACCTTCGCCGTGTCTATTGGGAAATAATTGAGATCTCTTATATATGCAACCATATTTGCTAGATTATTTTTTTTAATTTAAAATACAAATTTGTAAAACACTTGTTTCAGACTTTACACAAAGTGACTAACAATAAATGATAAAATGAGAGATAAGAGAAGGGGCAATAGAAAAAAAAAATTAATAAAAATCTATCTGTTTGAATTATTTCTTGTTTTGTTATCTTGCTGACGAGTATTGGGTTTCTTCGTGATAATTCCTGTTCCGGGTGTTGTTTTATATGTTGTGCTGCTAGTAGTATTTCCAACTTTCTGGACGAGTTCTTCGAAGGTTCTCTTCAAGAAATCCTTAGTAACCGTAGGTGTGGATGGGGTGCTATTGGGTTTATGATATATTTATCTTTTATTTCCTGTTATTACCCAAAAGCCACAAGGGAATGTACCTGCGTTTGAGTCCATCATTCATATTTGGAATAATTAGGATCAACTAATCGCATTGAAACGACCGAATACATAGCATAGTATATCATAATAATTATAGATAGCAAATAATTGAATTGCATTCAAATGCGATAAGAGACAGTGTTTTCACATGTCTGGTCGTAGTTAACTCCAGTTTGTAAATTGTAGATATTGACTCATAGGTTGTATGGTTCATAATTCATTTGAAACAGGTCAAGAACAGAAATCAGCTGGGTACTTGCGATTTGAATCAAGTTTAACTTTTCCACTTTCTCACATCCTCTCCTCACTTTATTCAAACCCCGTCAAAATCTGAAAATGTAAGATGAGTCACTATCTACAATTTACGAATAAAAGTAATCGCGATTCGTTTTGCAAACTAAATTCATAACCGAATACCATTCGACCTACAAATTCAAATGACGTAATCAGTTTATTGTACATTCAACTATTTTACAAGCAAAATCATGCTCAAAATATTTTGATAGTTTCATCGATTATATTTATAGGTTTTGTGATATACATTTAATTAATGAAATGCCATTGATTAAACGTAGGAATGGAATCTTTTACCAAATTATCCATAAGAAAAATGGAAATAATCTGAGTATATGTATTCTTCAATCTGGGTTTTTTGGTACAGCTGGCAGTGTATGCATTTTGTCCTCGAATAACTAAGAGACTCGAGCGACATCTGCAAACGGGGTTTTCAACCGCACCAGAGGACGTCCTAATTCTACTGCTCCAATTTACTACTCAAATATATTCGTATTTTTTACGCGAGCACCTCTAGCAACCAACGACGGCGACTTCATACTGCACTCCCGCTCTTAACACATGAGCATTATCATTGAGCCTTTTTCTTTTTTATTCACCTTCGTCTCACACAATATCGTTTGCTTAGCTTTCCAGAGGGCAAGCTGTTCCAAAATTTACGACATAAAATAGACCTCATCGCTTCTCCCACTTTTAGCACTTAGTTCCAAGGATCAAGCAGCTCCAAGCTATTCGAGAGTTAGTGCTTCTGTAAACTACAGGCGTACCGGGTGTGCTGAGAAGTTTTTGTTATTCATGGAAAGAACCCAGCACAGACCTTATGGGAATCTGGCCCTCTGTCGAATTGGCTGTAATTTTGTTAAAATGAAGTTCCTGGCATAAAAGTCACCCCGGGACCTACAAGTCCCAGAATTTTAATGATGTTTCGTCGGTGTAAGTAGACTAAGCTGGCAGTAAAACTAAACCTGAACTTAAGCTGAGGATGCTAACAAAATAGTATTTTTGAATTCTACCATTCAAAGATAAATGATGGAAATGTCGGAAAATTCGGGAAAACCTGAAAAATCGTGAAAAACTCTCTAGATTTTTTCAAAAAAAGAATTCTTTAGTCAGAACTTGAAACCTCTTACATACTTACATACTTGTACAAACGAAATGGCATTCCCATACTGCGCAAAATCCTTTTATAGACGCCTTTACGCTTTTATGATGAGAATGATCGGTGGTAAATGTCAACATTTGTCACTCAAATAAAAATGGAAATCTTTTATTAATATATTTTCATATAAAATACAACATATGTTGTTTTGCGAATTCGAATTTATTTTTGCAATAAAAAGTCCATATGATCATTCAAAAAAGCTATAATGTTGTTATCTGACAGCTTTATGTTATTTCCGTTTCTATTTTAACTTAAGAAATGATTTTTTTTTGCTCTGCACCCAAATAAATACATTACTCGTTTAATGTTATTTTTCTACGGTCATGCAAAAAACAAAACTTTATTGAACTATATTTGGTGGAAAAACTGATACTTTATTGCACTCATCTGTCATTCTACTATAGCGTTCTGTCATCATGACAGACATAAACTTTCAAATTGACACCAAATTTAGGCCATTTTCTGTGAGATTGTATTACGTTCTAAATAGTTGCATGTTTCATCATATTCATTACATAATGCACTATGAAATTACTGGAAAATGCAATTTGTTGAAAATAAAATTATTTCCTTCGAATATCAACTGAATTACACAAAATGATTTTGAATTACTTTTAGCAGATAGATTTAAACAAACAATGTCTTCCTTACAGTTTAGTGCCACCTAAATTAAACATTGTCTGGTTTTTGCATGAACGTAGAAAAAATATTGTATGAAACTCGTGCAAAAAGAGATTATTGCACTCAACGTTTTGTCCAACTCGGCCTAATGGCCTCGTCGGACAATTTCACGTCGAGTGCAATAAACACCTACTTTTTGCACTTGTTGCATAAATAACTATTATTGAACATAATAGTTCGATTTCTTCTTCATCGTGAAATAATACAACTTTTTAAATGTCACGACTTGAATAATAGTCACTTGTTGGCTGTTTTATCGCAACTTACTTATTATTGTTAATTACCTTACTATTGATTAAAGTATAAAATATGGCTTTTAGAAACAATATGGTGCCAGGTTACGTTTGCGATGCTAGATTAATGCTACGTTTAATGCCACGAATTGGCGGTTGAGAGAATAATCTTGTGAGGAAAGAAATCGCTATCAAAAGGCGTCGAAATTCCGGGTGGACTATGCAAGATATAGAAAATGCTGTAACTATAACTATAACATAACGATTTTGAAAGAAATACGCATGCTAGAAGAGAATCCAGAAGCTTTGGGATTGAATGTTATAGCTTAAAGTGGTCAAAGAAGCCAAGGTCGCATCTTTTCACATGATCAGATTTTAGGTTGCGCAACACCGGGCAACCTGTACCCGAGTCTGCCATGACGTGCGTAAAGGCATTTGTTTCCTCTCGTAAAAAAAATTAAATGAGTTTTCAATATTTCCAGTATTCTCAACGATTTTTCTATACTTTGGTATTAAGCGAGAGCTTTTAAGTCCCGAGACGGAATTATTTTTTTGAAACAATCTAGGCTGTTAACATCTCGACAGCGAAAAATGTAGATTTTAAGCAAGTTTTTGACACCGACTTGTAGGTCCCATAACTTCGAAACTACTCATAGGATATTTTTGTGCATTTTTAGACTTTTGTTCGGGATGCCGAGAACTTCATTTTCTCAGAGTTATAGCTAATTGGACAGAGGACCAATTCCCATAAGGTTTGTGCGGGGTATAAACTACTTTTTTAATTTTTTTTCTCATTTATATCGTTTTTATGCATTTTTTCGTTGTAGATGTTGCAAAGGATCTCGTTATCTCAGGGTATTTTTCGGGTCTCAGGAGCAAATAAAAATGACCTGGATCAAGTTGACTTTGCTGGTTTATTTGAGTGGTCAAAGAGATGCTGAACACGTGTGACACCAATGAAAGTATCAGATTTTGTACACTGCTATACAAACATGTTAATATTCAGGGCGTATTTTAGGTAATAAAGATATATACCCCTGAAACAAACTGATTACGTATACAAACGCAGGCACACCATACGAAATATGAGCTATCGCTTATATTTGTGGACAAAAGCATTCGAAATAATTTGAGCTGTCTTAAATAATTATACTTGGAATGTGTCAATGGCAAACACTTGTTTCTCACTGGAAATCTGATTTATATTTCGCATAAAATAAACGATATTACAAAAAAAAGTTGGTAGCGTTTTTTATAATCCTTCCAATGGAATGCGCTCAATTTACGAGAAACGAAATTTATTCGCAATTACTGACCTTACCCTAAAGGTGCAACTATCAATACCACACGGACGGCATGAAAATTGCCTAACGCTAATTATGACAAAAGTGACGCAGTGCTTCTGCTTCATATACCTACCTAACCACAAATAAAATAATGCGGACGGGGACGACGCAAACGGCAAACAAAACAACCGATAGAAAAAGGCAGTATATCAATAAATAATATCTGTAAATAACAAACGATACAAAAAGGGACAATGGTTTCGTTACAACGTGTTCCGTTATGTCTTATAGGTCGCTTACGCAACATGAATTAAAAGAAATTGCTCAAGATTTATTTGAAGAGCCAGAGCAAGATGATAAGACTTACTCTCTCTCGAAAGACAGCGAGTTTTCGGAAGAAGAAATCCAGCAATCAAGAAAGTGCTAGTTTTTGTTCAAGACTGTCGAATATATTTCTCTAAAGGTACTCCCAGTTATCCATAACCTTACAGTGATTCCCTAATATTTATATAAACTTTACACCATTTACATGAAGGCGCCCGCTCAAGGGAAATAACACAGCGCGCCTTCTCGAAAGGATAGCACTGAATCACCACCGCGAAACTACTGTCTTATGAATTTTACTGAATTGTTTTAGCTACCCTGTTAATCACATTCATACAAATGGAAGATAGAATTTTTAATCATATGTTCAGAATGCGATGGGTGAAGACTGTAGACAGAATGCAATAAAAACGATTTACGTGAATGAAAGTGTATAAACAAAGCACAGCCAATGTTTATATTTACGACCCTCGTGCACCCCTAATCCGATTTACATTTCAATCCAAGAGACACTCTTGGATTATTGTGCGTGACCAGGTACGAGAACGATAAAGTGTTGGAGGGATGAAGTCAACAACAAACATGGATTAATCCGCCACAGGAATATTAGCCGGGGAAATGCGTCCCGGAAAATGTATGTTGTGTATGAGCTCAACGTAGAGATTACGTTTATGAAGTATGACTCGGTTTTCTGATATATGACTCTAGGGTTGATTTTGCAGGTGGATTTTTCTGAGTTGATAATGACTAGATTTGTGGATTTATGGTTTCCCGATTTTTTATTTATCTGCTTGTGACGTGAAACCGGTAATGGCAGTAGATTTCTACAGCAGAACCAGTAACTGAGTTTTTCAATGAGAGCAGGAAAAAAATTCCATGCAGCTGGTAGAATTTTGATGATAAGGAAAACGATACATTTACGAAAATCGGAAAAATTCACACAAAATTATCAAACGATCCATAGTTTTCAAAATATAAGAAATGGAGATGGGCCACAGTTCAAACAAAATTAATTCTGAACTGAGATCAAATTTGAGGATTTGAGGAATTTGAGATCAAATTTGAGGATTGAGTTAATTTTGCTCAACTTATACTATTCGAATAAAGTTACATACATATGAAAAACTTGCTAATCGTTCAGAGTGTACAATGGATTTTGAATAACTCACGAGTGCCATACTGGTCGTAAAATTGCAAATATCTGAAAATTGTTCAAATATCTGAAAATTATTCAAGTTTTGAAATTTGAAGTAGGAATTGTTGTAGAGGAAGACAATTTCTAATCAGATCTGAAACTAAAACAGAAGAACAACAAAAAACTCTATTTTTTCTCAAATCAGAGCCCTTAATCCATTGCCGTGGTCTTCTTTGTTGGTTGAAATTGTCAATCAGTTCGACTGCCACGGCAGCAGTTATCTTCAGTAGCGTGAACGAAATGCTCTTCTTGACGTATCAACTGAAACCATACTGATGGTCGTAAAATTGCAAATATCTGAAAATTGATCAAATTTCTGAAAATTATTCAAGTTTTGTCGGCAATGAAAAGAGGTGCCTGAGCATCCATCAATTAATCTATTTTAAGGAAGAAAGATATCGATGTTGTGAAAAACTCTCAAACCATCATTATGGGCAGACTGGAATGAGAGCCTGGGGAGCTGAGTACTGGAATGACCTCAATGACATTAATTCATTAATTTTCAATGTCTATTCACATTATCTATCGGATGTAGTTTAATGTCCATCGAATGCTTTGGCCGGGAAAGTAGTTGTTTTCTGTTAGATATTACAAAAAATCACATCTCATTGTTTTAATGGAGAGTGTTCCCCTTTTCAACATGAATACCTCCAAACAGATTATTTTTGACAATAGAAAATAACAACTGAAGTTTGTCTTTCAGCCGCAGATGATCCCAAAATTGATTTTATGAACAAACTGTTTATTTTTTAAAACGGAAGCAATTATTTGTGAAGACCAGACTTGACTGGTTCGTAGAAAAACTACCGAAATGGGTCGGGAAACAATCAACAAAATGATGGAAAACACAAAACATCTAACTCTGGAAGAAAATCAGAATGACAACCATGCCAAAAATGTCAAATATGCACACTTTTTAATATTGCAGATGTCTTGATAATGAAAATAAAGTTTTTCGAAAGCTTGACAATTTAACCAAGAGTTGTTCTTCCACCAGGCCTTTTATTTATGACGGTATCCCCAAAGGATATTCCCTACTTTGGTTGAGAGTATCTTTGATCTAACTGGTGAAGCTCAAACCTCAAGCTTGAGATCACATACTTCATTTTTTATGAAGGGTATGCATGAATGATTATTTTCAACATTTACTGAAGAATTTGCCGGGATTATGGGTGAGTTGAAAACCGAGGCAGGAGTAAAACCCAGTTTTTTCATTGGCATGTATAAGTAAGACTTGTCTCACTAGTCCTAAATCGTTGCATATGATTCAAAGGGGGTACTGATTACTGCTTCAGTCTAATTATTTCATATCAACTAAAGTATTCATGACTTTCGGATCCTCCGTAAATATCGTAGAAGAGTTATGTGAAGTGGGACAAAGTATATTTTAAGTACTCAGATACTCACATGTTATATTTGCATGAAGAAGCAGAAGACTTCAGCAACGATATACACTATTTCGTTTCCTTCGACTATAATGTTTTGGCAAAGTTATGACAAATCTAATCTTCGGCCCTGCCTGAACTTGCAGTGGCGGATTAGCTCGAGCATGAAATGTGACGTCGGCGTTAAACCACGTTTTCTGAGAAAACGAGCGTATTTCATAAGGTATTACTAAAAATCATTCTTGTGGAGAATTGAATTATCTCTCAACTTATCCAAATCGTTTTTTGATAAATCTTATATTTTCTGAAATAACAAAAAAAAATTAAATTTTCTTTAAATGAAAAATTTTCCAGGTTTCACCCCTGATTTTTTGGTAAACAATTTTATTTCCAATAATTCATGATGTCGAGATGTCATGTGCCGAGTTTCAGAGTGCTACAATTCATTCTTCACTTTTTGCTCGAGTTTGTCTGTCGTTACTGGATTAATAAGCGTTTGTAAGGTCAGGATGTTACACGATTGCATTCTTCTTGAATTGCCAGGTTAGATAAGGTTGTGATATTTTTTAACGTGTATGCTTTTATTTCCATGGTGATTTAGCAACATTGGATATTTCCAAATGTACCAACTTCTGTCAAGAACGAAAATTACCATCATTTTAGGAATTATAGTTTATATTATTTATGGTTTTAAGAAGGTCAAATTCTTCAGTAAAAAATGCCGTGGGGGATAATATATGATGCTTGATTTCAATTAGTACTTGCAATTGTGTCCTCCTGAAGGAAAATTGTACAAGTGAATGTCAGATGTATTTCAATGTTTCTAGGGGAAAGTAGCTGTTTTCTGTAAGATATTGGTCTCAAATTTCCCACCTTGTGGAATGGTGTGGAAAAAAGGGGATTTCGATTTCGTCGAAATTCTTCGTTTCATTTATTAGAGTTTTTTTTAATATTCAGTTTTTGCAAATTTGGAGCTCATGAACCAGTTTAAAAACTTTTCGTAATCTTACAATTTTTCGGCTTATTAAAATTTCTCAAAATCAAATCAAAAATAATACACTCACCTGATGAAGAGAGTTTTTCAGTTTAAGAATATTTCTAATTGGATAGTTAAAAAATATGAATATGGTAAAAAATTATATCTTACTTGATGCAAAGTGGCTCTAGTTCTGAAATGTTGTATCGTTTTCTAAACCAATAGACCTAAAGATTTTGCTAATTCACTGTTGTATTGTGATAAGAAATATTGAAGCAAATTTTGCTATGGAATATTGCAACCAAATATTCCATCAAGTAACTAAATATGATGCAACTTTTTTGGATTATTCTTTTTATTCAATCAGAAATATTTTCAAATAGAGAAAAACGTTTCAGCAGATGAGATGTATTATATTTCAACTGGTCTTTTTAAATTTTTACAAATTTTTATCAGCTAAAAAGTTTCATTGGCAGGAGAACTGGTCAAAATTTGATTGATCGGTAGAAAACCGAGAAATAACCGTCGTTTTCAATTATTAATTATCAAAATATTTTTGAAAAATAAACCAACCTTCTGTAAAATTCACAATAATAATACAAAAAATCCCATATATGGTCCAGAAAATTAATAATTTTGACTCGCAATTTTTTCAACCTACATTCCTTGAAATTCTGACAGTAAGTGAGAAATTATTGCCCGAGGATCAAAATCTATATCATGCTGAGGGGCGCTTTTATCCTGGGGGTGGACATTTTTCATTACATTTCAACCACAGGAATCGATGGAAAAACTTGTTCTAAGTAAAAATGTTCCCAACATATAATCGGTTTTTGAAGTATAGCCTATAAAATAAAGAAAATTATTTCTATGTAATTTCTGTACGATCAATACGGACTAGCTACAGCTTGGTAATTGTTGGTTTTTATTCGTCAAATGCTAAATTTGAGAGAATCAGATTCAAATAACAATAAAACTGTGCATTCCACGAGGAAACTTGAAAGAGTTTTAAAAAACAGAATTCCGTATCATCAAAATTGAGCGAATTACGATGACTATTTCATTCACACATGGCTGAACCTATGAAAATACGTGGTTGAAGTCACTTGACATGCAATATGAGCGGATATTCAGGTGAACACGATAATTTAGGTAAACACGCGGATATTTACGTAAACAAATAAAGAAAAGTGTCAAGTTTGACATAACTCAAAATTGAAATGTCTCGTTTTCGGTTTTCCTCTACTACGGAAATTAGCTAAAGCTGTCGGGAGTTATTCTGATTTATTAATGTTCATATGATCTCATTTAATTGTCAAAATACAAAGTACTCTCGATAGAATTATGAAGAAAATTTCACACCTCTACTTTTTAACCAATAAGATGCCTTAATTTTGACTAGTTACCATGGCAACTAAAAAAATTTCCGGAAATTTTTTCGTGGCGCCACGATATTTAAGTGGAAATTTTTTGACAGTTGAAAAGGTAAACATATGATCTACAACCATTAAACATTGTAGATATACCTGTGAATAATGCAAAATTTCTATTATTTCATTATTATTTATTATTCGCTATGAAGTTTCCTTAAACAGAAAACACAAATTTGTTTAATTATTATGCATTAACAATTTATATTTCAAAAAATTTTGGATCTACAAACATAGTTAGATTTAAATGTTGCTTGAATTCTAACCCATCCTCTCTTCTTAATGGTTAATAGGAAGGTGACGAATTAATTAGATGTCTGTGTTTTGAAACATATATGTGATATTTTGAAACAATTTTGTTCAAATCTCTTTTATGCAAATGGCCATATTTACTTGACATCTGCAGCAGACTTTCTTGGATTTTCTTAAACAAACCATTCGACTCTAATGCTTCCTTAAACATATTAATTTTGGATGACATATTTGCACTTGACTCAACTCTTTGCAGTATTTACATAAATTGTACTTCAAAGCATTTCATTTTCCTCAAATTGTTTAACGCAAATTCTTACAAGAAATGTTTTACATAAGAATATCTTTGTTTGCTGGTTTACTATACAGTAACTCAATGTAATTTACCAATATAAACCTCATCTGTCGAAAGCATTGCCGCCTATATCACGGCCACCTACTGCAACAAACCATGTTAATATTATATTTTTACATTAGAAGTGTTATGGATTAATAACACAAAATACATTTCTACCGCATTTAGTGACCTGAAATTATGAAAGGGCGATAGACTGATCTAATACCCATCTGAGTTTAAGCATTTGGTGTAACTAAAGTTTGTAATATTTTTTATTTAACGAAACATGGTGGACTTGACAAAAGTCCACTTTTCCGCACTCGTTTTAGTTTTGAAAGAGTCAATTTTCCGCACTCTTTTTAATGCGGATATATCAAAATATACTGTTTACAATAACAAATTTCTATGGAAAGCATTTGTAGACCTTTGTAATGTTAAAAACTATCGGTTAGCAAACAAATTTCTATCCAAATAACCCTCGAACATTGATAAATATAACAACTTCCTCAAGCTTGTTGCTTATAGAAAACAGACCTGCCAATTTTTTGATGAACATTTCATGATGATGAAATGTTCATAAAAAATTGGCATAAGGTCTGCATATGCCAAGTGAGGTGAGATTTTTTGAAAAAATGAAAATTTAATTTTCGATATGAAAGAGCCATGCGGGTACCGCTAGAATTTTCATCAGCACTTTTATATAATTCAGTCCTCTCGAAGGCATAAACGAGAAAATCGTCATCTAAAATCTAACATCATCTCCTAGTCTATTTCCTCCAGATAGATTTTCTGTTCGATGAATATATTGCAAAATATGGCCGTTTCAAACCTCTACTCACAAGCGAGTCCCACCTAGCCCCACCTAGCCCTTTAAACTCACCCCATTTCAAAACTAAGGGATTTATAAAGATTTAATTCACATTGCCTTGTATTCCTTAAAAAACCCTACAAAATTATTTTCTGACGAACTTTCTGTCATCAAAAATAAAGTAACTGAAAATACAAGTGCTTTACGTGTGTGTGTGTATCTGGTTGATTCCTCGCCCGTGTATTCTCAAATTCGAAAGAAATAGCACTTGCGCTGACTCTTTTTCAAGAATTGTTCAAATTTGTTTGTTATAGTTATAGAAATAATTTGGTTAATGTCTAAAAATATCATAATTGTATTTTTATTTTAGAATCTATTCGTATATTTTTTTGAGCTAAAATGGGGGTTGATTCATGAGGGTTGAGAAGTTGTAAAATTTTAAGCAACAACATTCCTGAAATAGAACACTGTCATAAATAAAGAAATCATTTGGATTAATTAAGCTACAATAGGGGTTGATTTATGAGGGTTCAAAAATTGCAAAATGAAATTACTACATATATTTTTAGCAAGAGAATTTTCAATATGAACCAATGTCATTAATTTATCATTTTTTTAGGATAAATATTTTTTTTACATTAAGATCTAAACAAGGGTTTATGTTTAAGGGTGGAAATATTTTGATATTGTGTTCTAAGGCATTATCATTATTCAACTAATACAAACTAAATGTTAGCCACATTATGCTTTAAAATATCATTTTATAAGTTTTGACAATTAGGGGTAGTTTTCACCCCTAAAAAATAAACATCGCTCATCGGCATGGCATAGATTTTAAAGTGGAGGGTAAGATGAGTCTAATTCCAAATTTTTATGCAAAAAAATTGCGAGGTTTGGCAGTATGATTCCATTTAAAGGACTAATAATGCGAAATTTAACGGTGAAACTATACAACATACTGCGCTAGTTTATTATATTCGATATCTCAATAGTATCGGCTCCAGTAATGATATTCTATTGATTCAATAGCTCATCGTAATTTAAAGAAATGACTTCCTTCATCCGATATCCATATTATCTGTATAAAGCACTATTCTGAAAATGGCACACCATAAAATTCATTGGTTAATTTTATTTGTCCTTCGAACGAAATCGTCACATCAATCACTGACGGATCATTGAACTTCATGTTATATCACCCAACATATTTCATGGATTTCTGCTCAATTGGCTTCGAATGAACGAAATGGATATGGAATGAAACGAAAAAATATATCTGCCTTGATATCATTAATCATTCAGAACATCGTCCCAAAAAAATGACATGACCACACATAATAAATTAATCAAATCTTTTCATTTCTATCACTAAATAATTTTTTGTCTTGGTGCCCGTAGTTTGGTTTGGTAATTTTCAATAAAGTGAAAGTATATCTACCGAGGGAAATATTGATCGTTATCTTTGGGGTAAATGATTCGGTGTGAATCTACAGTGGGTACTTTCGTAAATTCGTAAATCCGATTAATAGAGATGAGATATTTCATGATTATTTATTGTTTTATGGACTACCGGGCGGTAAAGTGTACTTTAGCGCCCGGTTCAGCGAGCGTGAAGTGGCACTTTATCGCCCGCGGTCGCATTATGGCCCGCGGGCAGTAAAGTAGACAAAATTCTCAAATTGTCTATATTTACATATCATTTTATACAAGACCTAACACGAATCACAATTATTTCAGTTCAATAGAGACAGACTCTTCCTAACATTTCTTCAAAATAGACATTTTTTGAACGTGTGATTAAGTCATAAGCCTGAACATTAAAAATGAAGTTGGTTTTGTTACTGATGTTGAAGATGGGATATTTTCATGAACATATTGATTACATATTGAAAGCGTCCTTACATCATTGCATCGGTACAAGTATTCGTTTTAGAAGTGGATGGTATCATCCCGGCACAATCGTTGTCAATTTTTTCAGTGATGATCAATTCATTCAAAATAGATTCTTCAATATGAAAGCTCTTACATACTCTAGTTTCACATTCCCCATAATATGTTACTCTTGATTATTATAGATAACGTATGGAACGTGTAGACCATTGGAATTCAAGTCAGTATTTGTTATTCGCGCTATTAAACCGCTAGTGCATAATAGATATTTACAATATAGGTGTCGTAAAGATTCATATTACGATATGAGATGGAACATTGGCCTTTACGCCGAGTTTGATAACCCATCGATTTTCGTAATATGAATTTACGACACAAATATTGTACAATATTTTACCTACTACCAATAATGTTAATTATTTACTCAAAATGAGTCAATATTCCTTAAATTAATGATAATAGAATCATGCAACAAGCAAGCGTTGCGCGCATTGTTGATTATTTTGCGAACTGTCAACTTTGACACGTTCATTTCAATTTAGTAAAATTTCATCGACATAAGTTCAGACCATTATACAATAGATTCCGTTATAAAATCCACTACAATTTGAAAAATTCAAACCCCATTACCTAATAAATCCCGAGATAGATACTCAAATTTATAATAAATTAGTTCTTGTTATTCTTTTCCATTAAATAGACTGACATTTAAAAAGAGAATTTTACCGCACTAGTGCGGTAAAGTATCTCATTACGAAACTCATATCAGTATCGTAATGTTTGATATTACATATTGGTGGTAGGTAAAATTTTGTATGTATCACGTGCATATCACGTGGATGATGGCCCGATGGCATCAGCTGAAGGCCTACTCTACGCCCTTGATACATAAATAACTATTATTTTCACAGAAACTGTAAGAGATGGAACCTCCAGAAAAGTACTATTTTGGGTTGAGTTTTTTTTTATATCGCATCCAAGATTCTCAATAATTTCAAGAATACACACATTATTTTAATGAAACTACCAAATAAACCAAATAAACGTGGTTTAAATAAGCAACTAATATGAAAACTGTTATGAATACATTTGTATCATCAAGTGACTGAATCCAACAATTCAATATTTCAATTTTCGAGTAGAATCATCAAATTTTATCCACATCAGAACTTGTAATCACAACACAGGCCATAGAACTATATTAAGTAAGGAGTTTTTTCACCTTTTGGGTAATCTTAAGTTTAAAATGGGGAAGTTGCAGTTTGATAATACTTTCAAAAACAGATAACCCGAATTGAATTTATTTTATATTTTTCCAATAGTTTTATAGCGGGGATTATCAAAACATTCTCTAGAATTTAAATAGAAATATTTCTCGATCGAGTCCAAATTTATTGAAGGTTTTACCTCTCAAGTTGCATAAAAGGGGTTTTATTTCTCCAGCATATCAGTGGTTGAATTTTACCTGTAGATTTTGCTGAAGGTTCTGGTCCATTGTTGTACGTGGATTTTTTGTTTTTGGATTCTCTGAAAAAAAAAAAATAGAAAGGGATGAGAAATTCTGTCTCTAAACAGCAGGTGAGAGATTTTACAACGTTATGGACCTCACTTCTCCACTTGGACGCCACAAGCGACCTTTGTCTCTTTCTACAAAAACGACAGCAATCAGTTGCATATGACCTTCATGAGACCTTTTAAAAAAGCCGCTATGATAATATATTTCAAAAGAGATCATTCTGTCTGCACACCACGGAAATTGAATAAAAAAAGTGAGCTCCTTCGTTGGCATGGAAGTACACACTTTCCTACACTCGGTGTAAATCACCCTCGATTTCAGTATTTGTTTGTTAATTTTGGACTGTAGGTAACGACTAACGTTTGCATATGACCTGTATGCGAAACGGTCTCTAAGGAGAAGCATCAAAACACTATCTTCTGCCAAATAGCAAACAATACTCTTTAACGAAATACGCTTAGCAGATACAGGTTGCGATTTCTTCTTACAGCTTATTTTGTTTCGTTTCCGCTAATAGCTATGAGGAGGCGCTGGTATACCTTATTATGAAAAATCTATAATATTGATGTACATTTAAATTATTAATGTTTATTCAATAAAGTACTCCTATTATAAGTAAGACTTATGTTGAAAACCAACCTCTGTACTTACTCAATCGAAAAAGCAAACCTAACCCCTGTTCGTGTTTTCATATTCCTTAGGCATACATGGCATTCGTTTCATTTCTATTTATAAGTTGGATATTTTCTCGAGATTGTCAACTTTTCTGTAGTTTGTTGGGAGCGACTTCCAACCATATGTTATAGCTTCTAAAAATGTCATTTTACATGAATTCTGTGAGGTATCTCAACTGGAGGGGGGAGAGTGAAAGGAAGGCTTCGAAAAGTTTTCATTTTTGTTTCCTTTTGGGTGAACATCAAGGCTGTTTCAACCGATATTTTTTGGGATATGTGCCAAGTTCTCAACAAAGTATTCCTTGTCGATGCTTGATAGTACCCTCATAGATTCCACATTGGAAGGTGATTATAAACAAGCCGTGAAACCTTTGGTAGACCAGTAGACTGTGAAATTTATGCCGGCTTCCTGCAGAAAAAACTGTAAGTCGATTTGGTCCATTTGAAAATCCACAATTTATTTTTATGTTTCCTTTTCATCATTTACAGTTGATAAATTCATGAATGGCAAAGCAGATATCATGTACATTTCGTGGTTAGGTACAACCCACTGTTAGAGGGGAGTCGACATTCGATTTTGGAGGTCATATAAATAACATATTTGTTATTTAGGGTTGTAGGTGGGGCTAGAATTGAAGGTAGTACTTATTCAGTTTCGATTCTGAAATGAAAATTACCCCTGGCTCTCCATCATCCCCAAAGACACAAACTAGTTTGTTTACCTATTTTCTCCCACCTGAGAATCATGCCTTGTTGAACTGAAACAACTGGAAATTTGGACAGGGAGCTGAGACATCGATGATCAAATATTTTTATATAATATTTTCATGACAATGCCATTCAACTGTAATGCATATTTTTGAAGGTATCATACAATGATACAATGATGCATCTTGTATAGCCTCCGCCCAGTACTGTGCGAATATTGCTGCATCAAATATCTATTTTTATCTAACGAATTTGGTAAAGAACATGATTTATTAAATACGCCTAAATTTTCACATTACCTTATCATTTATAGAGTGTTTTCAGCTTATCACCTTAAGTAAAATATTCGTAAAGGTTTCACCGTTGATGTTAAATAATTTTGTTTGTGTTCAAATGTCACAGACGAAATAATTAGTATTTAGGTGACCCCTCAGATCAACCAACTTCATGTCATCAGGTCAAAATAATATGAAGACTCAAATTGGAATAAAGCTATTTTGAACAACTTTTTTTTATGGTCTTGTTTTCTTGGCTTAAATATGGTTAATTTTTCTTCAAATTCATTCATTCAAGTCAAGTGGCGCCTGGGTAAGTTTCTACTTTCTATAAGAAATTTCCTACACAAAAATTTGGCACTGAAATTTTCCTTCAAAAACTGTAAGTAGAGGTCCCATGCATAAATACATAAAATCACAAAAATCCGTTAGGAGGTGACATGGCTTTTCCCAAAAAAACAACTCTTTGTTCAAAACAACATCTAAAACTCGCTAACCGCTGAAAATACCGAAAAAATATTCGAAAAATAAATGGCTGGAATATAATTTATATGTTGAATTGTCAAAGAATGGTATCAGTTCGATGAAAAAATAAAATAAAAAATTTCCAGCATCTTGCAACTCACCAAATTTTTCTCTGTTTGATTATTTTTTACTGAAAATGGAAAAAATTAATCCTGTTTTTTGTCTATGTAGAGAATAGATTAATAATATATGACGATTGAAAAAAATACTGAAATAATTTTGATAAAAATAGGGTTCAATCGTAAGAAAAAAATGTTGAAATTTGATGGAAATATCAACGAAAGTGGTAGAATATACATCTGATGGACATCGTGAGTTAAAATAAGTTATTCGGCAAATATGATGGGATAATAGTTATTTGACTAACAATAAGGAATGTAAAGACGTGTTAACATTCGAGGTGAGCGAGTACGAACCGAGTCTTTTCGCTTGCCAAGGATGTTAACAGTCGATACATTCCGTGTTACTTATTACGTTTTTCTCGCTGCTTGTTGACATTTCTCAAAATTTGCCTGGATTAGAGTTTGTTTTCTTACCCTTCCTTCATGATTATTCGTTCCGCTATTTCATTCTCAGTTGCTTGTGCGCGTAACTAAGTTACCGAATAAACAGACAACAATAATATTCAAAAAGTCTCATAACCTAAAAATTAATATAAATGAAGCTGAAGGTATTACTTGTGGAAGTCAAAGTCATTATTACCCTAGGCATGTGAATAAAGTAAACGAATGATATTTACCTGTTTTGTTGCTATGCATCTATGGGCTATTTACAGTGTCGGCAGCGGGAAAATAGTTATTTGTTTTACTAGGCATAAAAGCACAAGATTAAAAGATCAAGATCTTTTGTAATAGTAACGAAATATTTAAGCGTTTACAGAAAATATGCAGCCTCCAGACCCTTGAATTTAAATAATCGGCGTGTCTTCTATAAGTATGCGAACGGTAAAGCACATCATCAATTCATTGGCATTCACAAATTCGGTAAAATGCCAGAAGAAATTGCTATTTGTCTGGGACTATCCCATGCAAAAGAGTATACCGGGCACTGCTTTCGCAGAACTTCGGCCACGTTGCTGGTGCATTCTGGTGGTGACATAACAATGTTGAAGCAACATGGAGGATGGAAGTCTTCTGCTGTCGCGGAGGGCTATATTGAGGACTCGCTAGCCAATAAGTCAAACATCGGCAATAAAATATTTTCTGGCGTTTCCGGAGTATCAAGTATTGATACTAAAGTTGTTAATTTTACTGGAAAGGAGGGAAGTGGACAGAGTTCAATTGTATTAAATAATTGTTCACAATTCACCATAAATATATCTAATAAATAAAAATTTCGTGTTGTAGTTTGTAGTTTTAAGGCAGTAAAACCAGTTTATTATTATCAGCATCAATTTAAGTTTTCTTAATGTCATTGTCAATTTTAATAACCAGTTTGATTTAAATTATTACTTGGAAGGTTGCCTAGCAACGAAGGGTGTAAAAGTGGACTTTTTCTGCCTAGGCATTAAAAGTACAACTTCTAAGCCTGCCAAGTGTCATTAAAACGCCGCTTTTAATGTCATTTGGAGAAAAAGTATTTTATTCAATGAGATAGTAGATGAGTATTTAACATTATCGAATTTTGAACACGTTTATCATGTTTACAAAATAAATAAAAAAAAAAATTCGAGTCGACTGAAAAATAAGAGGAATTTAAAAGGTATTGCCTAACTAATGTTAATTTAAATTTTTAATAAATATGTGGACTTGTCTACGTGTGATATATGATTTTTGTGAAGAAAATATAGTTTACAAACATATTTATGGTGGCCGCTAGCGGCGCTAGCTCAGTCGTCTAAAGCACAGGCCGTTTCAAACTCCAGCATACAGATGGTCGGTTCGGGCTCGACGAAGAAACAAGAGATTTTTTCTCTCGTCTCGTCTAGTGCTAGCTTGGAGTACACACCGACCACACGAGGTTGTGCTGTACGTTTTCCGGGTAGCTGAAAAGTGAATAACCGCCATCTACCCGCACAGGTTATGCCTTTGGGTACACTCTACGAGTGTTTATGAGGGTGTATTATTATTATATTCAATGCATATTGATAACATTCACAAATACGAAACTTTTAGTGTATTCTCGACAATATGCAAGCATAATTCACAGTATAGGTAATCGAACTAACATTTATCCCCAGAAGATATCAAAAATCAAGAAAATACCCGCGCAATGATAAGGGCTTGTCGTCCTTACTATCAGAGTCCTTATTTGATGGAAATATCGGCAGCTGCAGGGCTCTAACTTCTCTCCCAATAATATCCTATAATAGGGTTCTTTTCATGACTTCGCGCGCGACAGATCATTGCAACAATATTGACGTCCTGCAAATACTGGCGGACCGTGTGGTTTCGTGTGGTCGTGCAACAATATCAATTATTTGCCAATAAATGGAGCAAATGGAACAACATGGCATTCAAGATTATTGGTAATTGGCTACCAGTTTTGTACGTGCCTCCAAATTAATAAAACGCCAAACCATTATCGATCCTCCGCCGGAAGCAATCGTTTCCAGAAAGTTACATTAATTGTAGTGTTCCCCTTCCCCTAACCTCTGTAAACCCAAATATGCTGTTTTCCTTGGTCATGGGACAGAATTTTCAGTGGAGCACTCGTCTTCATTCAGCTTTTCCCCAATGAGGCTGCGCTCGAGCAAACTCAAATTGTGCTCTGCGATGTCCCGCAGTCAATTGAGGCCCTTTTGATTCTCTGTATGGCATTAAGTTGTGGTCCCTCAACTTCTGCTTGATGATGTCTTCCCTAGATTAGATCAGCATTGATTAGTTTGAGACTTCTGCGCCAAAGGCCACAGACGCCACAGACATAGGGTTTGTGCCCTCGAAATCGTTCAGACTCCTGTTTACTAAAATTTCCTCTTCTTCCTAACAGAACCTGGATAGTATTTCTTTTGTCAGACCGATTACACTCATATGTTTGTTGATCTTACAATGTCAATGATGAAAATATCATAATTATTACACAGAAGACATTTCAACGATTATCCATAGAAAATGGTGTAATTGAAAAATTTATGTGATTAATTCTATCGCATTAATAGTAATAATGCGTCAATTTTGCGCCAAGGTGTGTTATATTTCCCACAATAGAAACACAAAAGGCTTCAGTAGTATACAGGGTCTTTCTGAAATTGGAGAGAAAAATGAAATAGGAAGTAGAGGCGACAAAACAGAACGAAATAAGGGAATAGATTTGTGTCAAAAAAATCATTTTGGGATTTTTTTTGGTTATTACTGATCAAAGGTCTACAGCCTGCGCAAACCCCGCTGAAACACTGCCAGCGGGCAGACACGCTGTGGCTTGGGGAATTAAACCAGTGCCTCCCAAACAAAGGTAAATGAAAGAGGTTCTATAAAATTTCATGAACATTTTTATTGGTTCAAAAACGAATATTTATTGTTACATTATGTTCCTTATATAAACCCATTTTCTTAATCGCTTCAATTTCGGAAACACCCTGTATAATAAGCATATTTTGTTATTTTCAAACAAAATGAATTATACTAAATTAGCACAATATTTCTCATCAGAAATATAAGCGTTCGCGAGTGGATGAAATGTCCGCTACCTACAAATATTCGTGTTCATTGATTTCAAAGAAATGTATATGGTTTAAGCCACTCATAACAACCATTTTTGAGAAATCTGAGAACAATGAACCAAACCTAATCAGTTTTTGTTATCTCACTTAATATTTTAAAAATGTTGGATGATATTTTTTATCAATAAAAAGTTGTCAAAAATATAAATCTGCGCCCAACATTTTTCAAACTTGAAAAAATTATTCCTGAGTACATGAGATGAATGAAAAATTGCCAATGCCATATGTCATTTTCTGTTTGGGCACTAAACCTAACAATCCAGTAAGAGTATGGGGCATTTTTTGAATAATTTCTGATGACTAAAAAAACATTGATTAATTTATTCGTACGTCGGTATTTCTATTTACGACACAGAAAGCGAAACATAATGCGAGTATAATAAACCATGTGGAAATGTTATCGTGTATACCTGGGTGTCATACACGATACACCATGGATTTCCATCAAGTGACGGCTGAGTTAATCCAAAATTCCTGGTCATACCTGATTTGAGTTTCAACACTGAGATTGTTTGCAAACCCAACAAAATGGCACCACTATTAGTCTCTGTCTGTGATTTTTCCTCAAATGCGTCCGAAAGATATTATTTCAACCATAATCGTACAGTAACACAATGACATGTGTCAGAAATATCAAGTACAGTTTGGGGAAAATATAAACACAGATATTCAACAGCGTTGACAAATGGCCTGAAACAACAAACTCTACACAACCATGTGAAGGTGTTCACGATGATTTTTTTTTACACTTTGGATTGTGAAACACGTACGTAATGAAAGTTTGAATTCCATGAACAAGAAATGTAGTGTCACCATTACAATCCCTTTATGCTACGTGACAACGCCCAATTCAGTATCACGACTACAGAATGTGACCATTCACGACTTCAATTCAGCATGTAACTACTATGTCCAGTATGGTATCACTTCGTTTTCCTTTCATATCCTTCACGTAGTCTAAAACTCAACGGAGTTATACCAAAGATGACTTTTACTCAAGTGACGAATTTGATTGCAGTCTTTTTCCCGATATGTGCAAGCCACGGTCAATTGTTAAACTAATCCTCTAACTTCAAGAAAGAATAATTTTGATTATAAGAACAATCCCTTCTCCATAATTACATAAATTCATGTAGGATCATCTCCTCGGGTATCTGAACCACCAATTTTGAAACATTAACTTTCACTTTTCCCGACGCTGTGATATTATCCACCAAACCCGATACTCTGAATATATAAATCACTTAATTTCTGCTCCTGGGAATAGCTTGCTGAAATACGGAAGTTAAATATAGGGAGGGGTGAAATTCTGATCATTTCGAAGGATATTGTTCATGTAATCAAAATTAGTGTTCCTTCAGGTGAGTCGATTAATTTCTTGAATATGTTTCACAAATCCCCCCAGGATTTCACTGAAACATGTTGTTGTCTCCTTTTTCGACGTTATCTTTTTGTCAGACCAACAACATGAACACATTAAAATAAGAGATGCTGAAGTCAAATACCTATCAAATACAACAAAAGATCGACACGTCTGGGAGTCGGATCAAACCCCCAAAATACAAAACAGAATTGTAGTATGTGTTATGTATATTTATCAAGATTGATTTTCAATAGAAGGTTTACGGACGCATCAGCATCGCTTATAATAAAATTACCCCCTGAACACAAACCCTTGGACAAAAATCCCCGGACACTAATCCCCGAAATGTAAACCCCCTCGTATAAATTGCCCCTGGTAGAAAAGCCTATAGTGCCAAATACCGTGGCATGAATAGGAGAATGTAATTCAAAAATATCACCAACAGAAATCGTTCATTTCATTGAAGAAAAGTTCGCATCTCTTGCATTTGATCCCCAATACAATTTTAATTTAGGCATGAAAAAAGCTAATGCAACTGCACAGAAATAGTCTGCTTCCTGATTGTATTTCGAGAGCTGTCGACCGAATGAATGGCAGTGACAGAGACAGCAACGGCAACGGCAACGGCAACGGCAACGGCAACGGCAACGGCAACGGCAACGGCAACGGCAACGGCAACGGCAACGGCAACGGCAACGGCAACGGCAACGGCAACGGCAACGGCAACGGCAACGGCAACGGCAACGGCAACGGCAACGGCAACGGCAACGGCAACGGCAACGGCAACGGCAACGGCAACGGCAACGGCAACGGCAACGGCAACGGCAACGGCAACGGCAACGGCAACGGCAACGGCAACGGCAACGGCAACGGCAACGGCAACGGCAACGGCAACGGCAACGGCAACGGCAAAAGCAATGATTGGACACTGCAAAGGGCGTTTGCACACTAACCGGCAAAACCGGTGCCGGTGCTGCAACCGGTTCCGGACCGGACAACAGCGTATTTCACACAAGCGGGCATATCGGTGCCGTTATCTGTTTTAATATTTGTTGAACAGTGCAGAAAGGAAGATGTGTGCTACTGCTGTCAACAGACGTTATCTTCTAGGGTTATTGTACCTTAGGAGAAAATACCGAAAAGGCAAATATGAAACGCAACACTGGGTACATCCCTTGTTGACTGTGAGAGAAGGTTCTTTTTACACGCTCTATGAAAAACTAAGAAAAGATAACTTCAAATTCTTCAACTACTTCAGAATGATTACAGATACATTTGATTTTCTGGTGGAACTAAGCATCAGGATACCTACTTCAATGAGAGGATGTTTTTCTATACCTACTCTCCGTCACCAACATGTCAGAACCTGTGTAGTGGACAAACGTACCTAAGAAATCACAGAAACCGACAAATCGGAGACCGTTCCGTCTTCCGATTGTCGAGATCTCCGCCGGCTGCATAAATCGGAATCGGCGGCCGTACCGGCAAATAGGTCGGACCGGGCTATGTGTGCAAATTACAATTTGATTACATTGCATTCTGTGCCAGCACCGGCTCCGGCACCGGTCTTGCGGGTGTGTGTGCAAACGCCCTAACTACTCTGAATTGCCTGTTTGATGGAAGAATATACCGTTTTACTTCTTCAGTACCAAAACTAATATTATTTTCGGTTGATAAAACCAGGTAAAGGACCCAAATTTATTGAGTGGGTCTGGAGTAACAGGTGATGTTAATTGTGATACTAAATACATATAATATGCAAGATAAATAAATATGTAAAACAGCACTTTTTTATTTGTTTAATGAAACAAACTGAATCTAGAGTCGGACTTCTCTGACAGAATTATATATTGAGTTCTGCATTTATTTTTGTACAGAGTTCTGTGTGGATGGGTATTTGTAAGGGTATCAATTGGGATCTAACATGGAATCGGAGCAAAAAACTTATAATATGCCGAGTAGTATGCTATGATATTTGTGATATTAAAATATTGAAGGAGTAGGGAGGCTTCATAGGCATCTTATATGGAAAAATTTATGAATAAGGCAAATAGCTGGGTTGCATTTTTTATAAATTTATAGAACAATATTAAACAAAAGATGTAACATTCACAGAACGAACTATACGTCTGGATATCAGTGTTGCCTATTTGAGATAAAACTGCCATACTTCAATAAACCAGTAATACTACTATGAATGGACTGATCTGAAATTCACAATAAAAATAATGAATTGTCTCTGTGATGCCGATTCTGTATTTTGGTCAATTGCGTTGTTCACCATTTTTGAGTAAAAAAGAAAACACAAATGGATATGGAAATGTAAGAAAACCGTAACCTTCTATTGGTTTAAAAAATACACTTCAGTGAGTGAATTATCAGTATTCCACTATCACGCGATTCTATCTCGTAATGTACACAATATTACGGCATGGCTCATTGAGACCCAACAGACTGAAATTAGCCGAATATGGCCGTGTGCTGAAGTGTATGAAGTGAACTTGACCGTGTCGAATGGTCAGTTCAGAGGCGGGATCTACAAAGGTGGACTCAGCACGAGTCATTCATCAACTAAATTGGTTATTGAATATCACGCCTGTGCTTCCAGGGCAAATTAGCTGATTTCATATTATTCACTTGATGTTCAGAAAGTCAATCAATTGTGCCGTAGTAAAACTGACATTAAATACAGAAATGATGATTAACCGTTGGATTTTTGGATCTCAAACCGTGCGTCATCAATCTATAATCTACGTAACATCTCTTCCGTTCAACAGCTATGTGAAAACCAACATTTCTTATAAATCATCTGTTAAGGTATCATGATGGACGAATAACTTACGAAACAGTGGAAAAAGATAAACATACTACCAACAGTGTTAGTTTTTTTTTTGAATTACCAGACATATCACGACTAGCGCAGTACCTACCTTTGTCACGTCATTGTTTTCTGTCATTGATGGGTATTATTTTCGCGAGTTTTATTATTTTCTATAAATGTATAATAAAGACAGTTTCTTTCAAAAAGAAAAGTGCATTATTTTACGAATATTTTTTTTCAATTAACAATCCCACCTTTGAAATTGATTGTGACTACAATTCCGCATTAGCCAAATATTCACAAAACAGCAATTAAGATTGGGGAACATATCAAGAGAAAATGATCACAATATAATGATTCAATTTTTTTTTACTGTTTTTGAAAATAAGGCTAATCTTGGAAAAAATATGTGAAAGACACAGAATTACTCAAAGATGAATTGTATGAAAAAGAAAAGTGTATTTGTGATTATATGGATATACCTATGCAACGAAAAATCGTGAATATTGGTGAGAATTTCAAATGAGAATATTCAGATGACAGATAGTGTGACGTGAAACTTCGTCATAAAAAGTTTCACTGGCACGGCAGCCTGATAATTCAAGTGATTTTCTTTTGTTCACTAAGATGTCGAATGTGATATGAGTAAGCTGGGGCACCACCCAGTAATGAACTAGTATAAAAGGGAATCACAAAACGAAAAATTAACGCAGCCGATTGTTTCTGTTACCTATAATTTCATCCTGTTAGTTCAACACTCATTAAAAATTATAAAAAACAATGATTGAAACAATAACTATATCTATAATAATTAGTTATTTGCAATGCGAAAATTATCTTTGATACACTTTTTTATTTAAAAAATCATTGAAAAATATAATTATTAATGATTTGAGAAAGTGATTTTGTATGAATTAGTTTGTTGCAATTTGATATTTATATCTAATAATTCATGTTAGTTACTTTTCAAAATTACTTATATCTAAATAAACTGAAGGTTCTTAAAAAATACCTCTTCTAAATTGTTACAAATGGGTGTTCTTGAGGAACGAGAATACTTATGTCTGGCTGTAGTTATTGAATGTGGGAAGGAAAACCCACGTTCAACCAAATTCATTCCATAACAGTTTTATAGGCGACTGTTGTAAGTTATCATCTTCAGGGTATCCAAGAATATTAATTAAATAAGTCCCCTGCTCACAAAGTGTACTCAGCAAGTATCCTAAATGCGGAACTATATTGTTGTCCTTACAGAAAACTAGTTCTCCAACGACTTCATAACATCAAACGGAGCAAAAGAAAAAAATCTTCAAGCAAATTTGAAGTTGTTATCATAAATGTTTCAGTTCGAAGAATAACTGAAAAATATAATTATTGGTGAATGAATTGTTGTCCCTGAAGAACTATGTCCCAAATAGCGCTTGTAAAATCCCACACATTTTTGTTGTTTTGCTATTGTTATTTGCATCAACCGACAGCCCCCTTAAGAGCAACCCTAAGGAGTATTCGAAAGACTTGTGCAAGACTAGGCAAGATGCAGCCATTACCTTTTGAAGTATGATAATATGCACGAGGTCAGTGACAGCGCGGTGATTTGAACCTGGACGCCTTGGCATACCTGCGCGCCACCAAGATCCATATAGCAGGTGTTTCCCAAATTTTTAGTTCTCTTTTATGAATTTCTATTTCAGTGTCTGGCATCAATTTCATCTAATAGTCATCAAAAGAGAAGTAATTGATTTTCTTAAGATAGCAATCCCACAATTATTGTGTTCAGTTCTGCAATACTCTCAAACAAGATCATAGTTTATTATTTTAACAATTATAATTTCTCACACAAATTCTGCAGTACGATTGAATCGTATGCGATTGTAGAACAATTTTGTTGAAAATCGAAAGGGCCCCACTCACGATCAAATTCCGCAGTGCGACTGAGTCGTATGCGACTGTAGTACAATTCTGTTGAAAATCGAAAAGGAACATACACATAACGATTTTGCAGTACGAGTTGAATTCTCTACTGATAAAGATGTTCGATGAGAATATACTTTTAGCAAGTCGTGCGTTTTGTGTTACCGAAAATAAACGAAAAAAATATAAAAAGCAGGTGGTGGTGCGAAAATTGGTTGTTGAAAATACACTCATGAAGTCACATTCATTTCTCAGAAGAATTGCGACAGTATCCAGATGATTGGAGCAATTCCTTTAGAATGGATGAATCTCTCTATTGTTGTAATCCATCCTATATTTTTGCCTATTAAACCAACCTATATATATTTTTGCTTTGTTGTAATTCCAAACTTCTGCTTCTAGAATAATTATTGCGTTTCATTTTTATTAGTCAATGCAAGGTTATATTATTAATACTTGTTTTTCTCAGTAAACATATGAAACTCCTTTTGTTATCAACCACGAAACTTATAAAGCTCACGAATCTTCATTTGATACGTAGGAAATATTAATCCAGTGACTTGTTTTATGCACATACAACTCATCTCAGCAAATTTCTTGTTCTTTGTTCAGAATACGAAACAAGTATAGAGTTCTCGATTATATTGTCCATATGTAATGCATTTTATCATTTTGTTCTCATGCTAGTTTTATATCAAACCTTTTTTCCATAATTTGTGCTCTTTTAGCAAAAACTCACTTTAGTTAGTTAGTAAGAAAACTTCGACATATAACAACGCATTTTCTGTAACAACTTGTTGAAAACTTTTGGAAGTGTCTAATAAACGCCTACGGGGAAACGCATTTTTCATCTATCATTTGGTAACCACTATAAATATTCATTATCTGAGTAACGTTCTGTGACCACTCACTGATCTCCCAATTTCCAAAATAAGGAGGAGGTTACAACAGAAAATTTTGTGGTGGCAGCGGTGCAGATTTTTTTCAAACTGATTTTGAGTTTGAAGAAGCGAATTCCATTGGTGTGAGCATTGTCCACGGACATCAGTTTCTACGGAAAGTGAGCCAGCCTTCTTCGAGTTTTCAACATACAACCAACAACATCTCAGCACCAAATCAAGTTTCCGAAAATACCCAAGTATATCCAGTTCCAGAGACAGCAGCCTTCCTGTGTTCCTGAATTCACTCAACTGTAACGAGACGAAGCCGAAGCAAAATCAAGATCATCAATACCAGCAATCAAGAAATCAAGATCGCCAAGACAAAAAATCAAGAAAACTGGGTGCAGTGAAGCTCAGTTCCTCACTGAGAAAATTTTTGGGCTTTTACCATGCTTTTGATTTTGATGTAAGTAATATATATTTTTGTTTACAAATTAATAGCCAAAATTTGTGATTTTTATTATTGTTTTCTCTTCAAATATTATATATATTTTATCAGTCATGCAAAACCAAAACCCTACATCTACTCAAACTAACACGTTTGTATCTTTAGATACAGCAGTAAAATTACTTCGAGAATACGATGGTAGTACTCAGGGCAATAAAGTCCATGATTTCATAGATATTTGTGAATTAGCAATCAATTCTGCTGATTCAAATTGCAAAACAACTCTTTTCAATATAATAAAAACAAAACTAGTAGGTCGAGCTAGATCTTTGACCAAATATCGAAATTTTCCAACTTGGTATGAATTGAAAACATATCTTGAGGTTGTATTTTCAGAAAAACGATCCATAAGTTTCTGGCAGTTAGAATTGAATCAATGTAAACAGGCTGCGAATGAAAGTATTGCTAATTATAGTAATAAGATAGAAAAATGTTTATCCAATCTAGTAGATGCATCTACCGTCGGCAAACCTCAAAATATTGCCGTCGAAATTTCAAACTTATTAAGAACACAAGCTGTGAATGTTTTTATACAAGGTCTAGTTGAACCAATTAAACTTCAGTTGAAAGCAAGAAATCCAGATAGTTTGGAAGATGCAATCGAATTAGCTCGAGAGGAAGAAAGACAATTATTTTGCAATAAAAACAAATCTTCTACTAGATTTCCTACTAGTTCCAATAGGTCACATCTTTTCTGTAATAACTGTAAAAAACCTAACCATCTTGAAAAATATTGTTTATTCAAAAAACCTAATTATAACAGAAACCAAAATTTCAACAAAAGAACGGATAGACCAGAACGATCATTTACTATGAATACAAGCCCATCATCTTTCACTTGTTTATATACTGTAAGAAGCCAGGACATAAAATAGCTGAATGCAGAAAAAGAATATATAATGAGGCACAAAGAAATAAAAATCAGTCGGAAAACTATCGACGTCCGTCGACAAGTGGCCATTCGGCGGAAAAGTAAGAAATGAGGCCACAACCCCATTTTTTCAAGTACAAAATCCAAAAAATAAATATTCCAAATTTCAAGTATACACATCAACTCTAGAAGAACCTTTAGATTTGAAATACGTTGATTTTGAGTTGAAAATAACACGGTTCAATAAAGTTAGATTATTAATTGATACTGGAGCTTCAATAAATGTTTTGAAAATTTCAAGCCTCAAACAAAATAGTTGGCATAACTGAGGGTACAATAAAAACACTAGGAGTCGTTTTTGAGAATTTAGGAAACGAAAAACAAATTTGTTTTCATTTGGTGGAAGACGATTTCCCGGTTCCATTAGAAAGTGTAGGAATATTAGGCAACGAGTTTTTTGAAGCAAATCAAGTTATCATTAGTTACGAAAATCAACACCTTCGCTATGATAATACGTTGATTGAATTCTGTAATTTCGAAAATCCGACAATACAAGCAAACTCAGAAACAAACTCAGAAAAAACTAACTCAGAAAATACAAACTTAGAAAATAACCAACAAACAAACTCAGAAAAAACTATCTTAGAAAATACAAACTTAGAAAATAACAAACAAACAAACTTAGAAAAAACTACTCTAGAAAATACAAACTCAGGAAACAGAGCATTCGACAAAATAAATTCAGACAGAAAATTCGAAAAGAAATTTTTTTACACGCAAGAGCAGAACAAATATTCGAGGTTGACTGTAACGTTGACAGAAAAAATGGAGACACGTATTTTTGTGACAGTAAAACTATACAAGAAGGAGTGTATTTGAGTCGTTGTTTAACTACGGTTAAAAATGGCAAATGCATTGTTAGTTTCATAAATATAACGGAGCATCCAATAGAAATTGTGATGCCAACTGTTAATTTAGAATCGATAGCTTTAGAGCAGATTGACAACATAGAACAGTCTGTATTCAATGTGAATAAGACAGACTCTAGGTTTCAAAGAATATTAAATTCGTTGAGACTAGAACACCTAAATTCTGAAGAAAAAACATCATTATTAGATATTCTTCAAGAATTTTCCGATATTTTTCATTTGGAAGGTGAGTTTTTAACGTGCACAAGTGCCGTAAAACACAGAATACCATTAAAAGCTAACGTAGAACCTGTAAATGTTAGACAATATAGGTTACCGTTTAGTCAAAGAGAAGAAATTGACAGACAAATAAAACAAATGCACGAAGACGGAATAATAATAGAAAGTAATAGTCCTTACAATTCGCCGTTGTTAGTTGTTCCTAAGAAAACAGATGCGAACGGAAAAGTTAAATGGAGGGTTGTAGTAGACTATAGGAAGGTAAATGAAAATACAATAGGCTATTCATTTCCCTTACCAAATATTACCGATATTTATGACCTACTAGGTCACTCAAAATATTTTAGTACTTTGGATTTATCCAGCGGATATCACCAAATAGAAATGGATCCGTCGGATCAACACATTACAGCTTCCAGTACAAATTCCAATCATTGGGAATACCGTCGTATGCCCTTTGGTCTGAAATCAGCTCCGGGAACGTTCCAAAACTTAATCAATACAGTAATGTCTGGAATCCAAAATGTTAAAGCTGTTGCATACCTAGACGATATTTGTGTTTATAGTAGCACTCTTAAAGAACATATTGAGAAATGTACAGACATTTTTGGTGGATTACGACATTATAATTTAAAATTAAGTCCACTGAAATGTGAATTTTTGAGAAAAGAAGTACTATATCTAGGACACAAAATTAGTGATCAAGGAATCCGACCGGATGATTCTAAAATTGATGTAGTTAAAAATTTTCCTGTTCCAAAAAACACAAAAGAAATCAAGTAATTTTTAGGATTAGCCTCGTATTATAGGCGATTCATTGAAAATTTTTCAAAAATTGCCAAACCATTGACCAATTTATTGAAAAAAACGGAAAGTTTTATTTGGACAGATCAATGTCAAATAGCATTCGAAGAACTTAAATTAAAATTAATAAATCCTCCGTTACTTCAATACCCTGATTTTTCCAAGCCCTTCATTGTGACGTCAGATGCTTCTGGCTATGCCATTGGGGGCATTTTGTCGCAAGGGGAAATAGGAAAAGATAAACCAATATGTTATGCTTCGAGAACTTCGAATCAAGCTGAACGAAACTATAGTACAACCGATAAAGAATTCTTAGCCATAGTATGGCTGTGTAACCATTTTCGTCCATATTTATTCGGTAGACATTTTTTTGTGTGTACTGATCATAAGGCTTTAGTACATTTTAAAAATATTAAAGATCCAAGTTCCAGGTTAACACGTTTTAGATTAAAATTATGTATAATTTTGAACCGATTTTTAAAGCAGGAAAGTTAAATGTTAACGCAGACGCACTTTCAAGAATAGTTATGAACATAAATGAAACCAAAAATTCGTATAACGACTTTTGTAATCACGTAAAATCGCATATTCTCCCGAATATCGCAATAATAGAATATAACGATAACATTATCAAGTCACCAACTGCAAATTCTATAGCAATTCCAGTGACTGAAGAAACAAATCTTTTTTTGATAAAATCGTTAAAATGCGAAAACAGAGTTAGCGAATGTATTGTTGCGTCTTCGGGTTCAAAAATAAGTGTACACTGGTATGAACTCGCCTTTATTATTCAAACTTCACTTGACAACACTGTAATACAAGTCACTGTCAAAATACTTGTACCCAAGGTAACTCTAGGTAACTTTCTAACTAACTTCCTTCATCTCACAAATGCATTGCTTTTATATACAAATAAAGTTCTAGAAAACTTAAGAAATCAATAGAACACAAATAGAATGTTCGACGATTGATCCAGAACAAAAGTTAGTGCTTCTAGATTTTTCCATCTAATTCATCGAACGATCTCGAACAATTCGAGAAGTCTTTATCAAATTTCAGGTCTGTAACACTGCCTCCTCCTTTAGGTTATTCCGTCCCGGATAACACCATCACCATTTTGGTTGTCCCTTTGGAACCAATTTGGGGGATCGTGGCCTCGGTATTCTGCTAACCTCTCGATGTGAACAACTTTGGGTTTACTCCTTGGGTTGAGCTGGATGCGGTATACCAAGTCGTTGATCTTCTTTATGATGACGTAGGGTCCTGTCTAATTTCTCTGTAGCTTGGGGCATTTTCCTTTCTTTCTTTGAGGTTGGTAGAGCCAAACAGCATCACCTGGCTCGAACATAGTTCCTGGACTCTTCCTGTCGAACCTCTTTTTCATTTTATCACTGGAGATTTGAAGACGACGTCTGCAGAATTCATGAACTTGGTACAGTCTTTCTCGCAACTCTTGGACATATTCTGGTAGGACTTTGTCCTCTGTACTTCTGGGTGGCATTCCAAACAACAGATCGCATGGTAGTTTCATTTCTCGCCCAGTGATCAACATTGAAGGGGTATATCCGGTGGACTCATGCTGGGAACTTCGATAGGATAGGAGAAATAGTGGTACCAACTCATCCCAATCCTTTTGATTTTTGGAGATGAATATCGACAGGTACTGACTGATGGTTTTATTATGTCGTTCAACCATACCATCTGATTGTGGATGTAGGGCTGTGGTACGAGTCTTCTTCACACCTAGAATGTTCATCATTTCCTGCCATAATTCAGATTCTAAGTTTCGTCCTTGATCAGAATGTAATTCTAGTGGGACTCCATGTCTGGCTATTACATTTTCTATGAAGGCCTTTGCAACGGTCTTTGCCTCCTGGTTTGGAATGGGCACAACTTCAGGCTACTTGGAGAAATAGTCCATGGCTACCATAAAGTATTTATTTCCTTGCTCGGTAACAGGAAACGGCCCAAGAATGTCAACTGTTACTCTTTCGAATGGTTCACCAGAAAGATACTGAGCCATTTTTCCTCGACTTCTAGTTTTGGGTCCCTTCTTTGAAGAACATAGGTCACATCTTCTGCACCATTCTTCTACATCACGACGACAATTCACCCAATAGAATCGTTCTCGAATTCTAGCAAGGGTCCTCTTGATTCCGAAGTGTCCACCTGCACGACTACTATGAAGTTGCTCGAGCACATCTTTAGTAAGTGCTTTCGGCAGGACCAGTTGGTACACCACAGTTGCTCCATCTGGGATCTCCCATTTGCGATGCAAAAGGCCATCACGAAGACATAGGGAATCCCATTGAGCCCAGTATCCCTTGGCAACTGCACCAAACTTGGATACTTCCTGCCACTCAGGTCTAACTCCATTTTTTAGCCAGCTTAGAACTAACTTTAAATTGTTGTCTTTCTTCTGATTCTCCCTCATATCTTCTGTGGTCCATAAATCAGATTCTTCAGACTCGACTCTTACGGTGGTAACTTGCAGAATTTCCTTGCAATGTTCATCATTGTAAAAATTGACTTCTTTGTTTTCGAGTTTCTGGCAATATCGGCATTGCTGTTCCAAGCATGGACGTCTTGATAATGTTTCTACATTTCTGTGTTTCCTGCCACTGCGATGAATAACTTTGAAGTCGTATTGTTGGAGTCTCTCTAGCCATCTCGCAACCTGACCCTCAGGTTTCTTGACGTTCATTATCCACTGCAAAGCGCTGTGATCAGTTCTTACGAGAAAACGTCTGCCATAGAGGAAGGTATGGAAATGTTCAATGGCTTTGATTATCGATAGAAGCTCCTTTCTTGTAACGCAGTAATTCTTTTCGGCTTTGCCTAGAGTTTTACTAAAGTAGGCTATTACTTTCTCTTCGCCATCCTGTTCTTGGGATAAAACTGATCCAATGCCTTGCTGAGACGCATCACAGTCCAAAATGAAAGTGCTTTGTTCTCGTGGGTAAGCCAAAATAGGCGCAGTTGTCAATTTCTTCTTCAGTTCAGTGAACGACTGTTGGCAATCAGGCCTCCAATCAAACTGAACGTTGTTCTCAGTTAAGCGGTGGAGTGGCTTGGCAATTTTACCAAAGTCTTGAACAAACTTCCTGTAGTAGGTACATAGCACCAGAAAACTTCTTACTTCATGTTTATCCCTAGGACGTGGCCAACTCCTAACAGCCTCGATTTTAGCAGGATCGGTCTTAATTCCTTCGGCCGAGATGACATGGCCTAAAAAATTAACTTCTTTTTGAAATAAATAACACTTCTTTGGGTTCAGTTGCAGGTTAGCATTTTCTAACCTCAAAAATACTTCTTCCAAATTATCCAGGTGTTCGTCAAATGTCCTTTCCATTACTATGACGTCATCCAAGTAGACTAGTCAAATTTTCCATGTCAAACCTCTCAATACTAGTACCATAAGTCTCTCAAAGGTGGCGGGAGCATTACATAATCCGAACGAAAGAACTTTGAATTGGTACAGCCCTTGTCCGGTCGAGAACGCTGTTTTTCCTCTATCATCAGGATAAACTTCCACTTGCCAATACCCGCTTTTCAGGTCCAACGTTGAAAACCATTTGGAACCGGATAATGTGTTTAGTGTATTATCAATTCTTGGTAATGGGTAGCTATCCTTCATCGTTACGTCATTCAATCGACGATAGTCCACGCAGAATCGGGTTGATCCATCCTTTTTAGTTACCAATACTACCGGTGAGGACCATGGGCTTGTGGTTTCCTCAATTATGTCATCCTTCATCATGTTGTTTATCATGTCTGCTACTTCTCTCTGTTTGGCAGACGGTAGTCTCCTCGGAGCCTGTCGGATTGGTCGGGCATCGCCGGTGTTTATGCGATGTTGAACTAGACTGGTACGTCCCGTCGAAGTCTCTGTCGAGAAAATGTTACGATGGCTATTAAGAAACTCTTTGGCCTTCTGCTTTTCTTCCATAGTTAAATGTTCCGTGGATTCCATCATTCTGTCTATTGTTCTCTGATCGGTGTTAGTGGTATTTCTTCGCAGTACCGGAGTGTGGTTTTCACAATTGATAACTCGAGTGACAGGTTTGCAGAATCCCAATTGGTCGTTTTTCTTCAGAAGGACTTTATTTTCCGAAGTATTGGCAACCCTGACAGGAATAAGTTGTTCTGTGTTCACAAGACATCGGGCAATTAAAATTCCATCTTGGCGGTATTCATCATTTTCAATTATTCCAGTGCTCAAATCTCCAGGTTCTTTATCCATTCTGGCCATGATGATGGTTTCGGAGTTTTTCGGAATGTGGATGTCTTCGTCAACATAAATCTTAATTGGTAGGATTTTCTCATCGTATCTGCTCAGGAAGATTTCTTCATTGCCAATCCGCAAATTTTCTGTCTGATGTTAAGGATGAAGTCGTTTTTCTCCATGATGTCCAGACCCAAAATACATTCATCCCTTATTTCCGCAACCAACATAGAATGTTCCATGGTAATAGGTCCTATCTGGATGTGTACAAGTGTTTCCCCAATGACTGGTGCGGTTTGTCCCGTTGCCGTTTCCAAAACCATATTCCTTTTCATCGGCTTCACAGATTCTTGTATGAGGTCTGGGCGAACGACTGATCTCGAAGCTCCTGTATCAATAGTGAAGGTGCATTTTCGATCTTCTAAGTAGCCTTGTATTAGTAGACTTTGGCCATTTTTCTTCAATGACGATATATGGATCTTGGGGCTTTGAACACTGAAAGTCGCCACGCGCCCCCTAGTGCCGACTAATTCTCGTTTTCCTGGGTGGGAGCAAGTCCTCTTTCGGACGTTTGAGGTCTCCTTTCTGGCGTGGTCGATCTCCTGAAGGCTCCTCTGTTATAACGCCCACGTTGCTCTGTTCCTGGGCTCGGAAATCTCGATCTATCCTCGTGGCTATCTGATGACGACCTCTTTCTTCTTGGACTTCTGGATCTCGATCTCTCCCAGCAACTCCTCTGTAGATGGCCGCTTTTCCCACAGTTATAGCAGCGCCTCTTCCTGTCTTCTGGGGAATGCACTTGGTTGCTTAATGCTGTTATGGAGTCCAATATTTTCTTCACCTCGCTTGTAGAAGAATCCTCGTTGAATTTAACTTCACGTAACTTGGGCCTCGTATTTCTTGATGCGTTTTTCGCGGCCTCGAACTCCAAAGATGCTACTAGTGCTGCGCTTATGGTTTGAAGTCGTCCTAGTCGAAGGGTTTGCTGCATGTCAGTATCTCTCAAACCATCGATGAAAGTCTGCACCCCAATTTGTTCTACGAACTCCTTCGGTGCTTGTGGGTATGCCAAATTAATGAGTCGCTCTACGTCGGCTCCATACTCCTGTAGGGTTTCGTTGGAATTTTGATATCGACTCTTTAATTGGCTCTGAAACACTTGTTTGAGATATTGCTGCCCATATCTGATTTCCAAAGCTTCAACGATTCTAGAATATTCCTTCTGATTACTCTCGGGGATGTTCTGAAAAATGTCCAATGCTTTTCCTCGTAGACACAGGACTGGAGAGGTAGCCATTTCCTCCTCGGACCAGCCGTTTGCGTTTGCTGCCGCTTCAAACTGACGTCTATACATGGACCACGAGGATTGTCCATCAAATGTTGGAGGCTTCAAAATTTTCACTTGTGTAGGCCTTATCGGAGTTGTCAGTGAGGATGGCCTTTCGCTGGTGGGGGAGATTTCCTCAGATGGTGCACGCTTGTGTGGAAGTTGTAACGTTTCCAGCCTCTCCTTGATCTTATCCACTTCTTCGTTGAATTTCTTGTTCACCTCTCGTGCCACCCGTTCATCTATTTTGGACAGTTCATTTTCGACGTCTTGGACCCTTCTGTTGACTCCCTGGACTCCGCCTCTGACTTCTTGAACTTCACCTTTGACCTCTTGAACTTCACCTTTGACCTCCTGGACTTCACCTTTGACCTCCTGGACTTTTCCTCTGACCTCTTGTACTTCTTCAGTGATTTCATTCTGGAAGCACTGTTGACTGTGACTAATACGTTGCAGAAGATCAACATGTTGTTGTAACTGCTGGACTAACCGCGCCTCCTGTTCCTCTCGTTCTTGTTTTCGTTTGACTTCTTGTTCCTCTTGTTCTTGTTTTCGTTTGGCTTCTTGTTCCTTTAAAAACTCAAGGATATCTGCTGATGTCGCCATCTCGTCGTAATTATTTGCACGAGTATTCACCATCAAATACTGGAAAACTGCCTTACTTTTCTTTCTTCAGTAACACTTATTCCGCCGCTGTCACCAATTGTTGCGTCTTCGGGTTCAAAAATAAGTGTACACTGGTATGAACTCGCCTTTATTATTCAAACTTCACTTGACAACACTGTAATACAAGTCACTGTCAAAATACTTGTATCCAAGGTAACTCTAGGTAACTTTCTAACTAACTTCCTTCGTCTCACAAATGCATTGCTTTTATATACAAATAAAGTTCTAGAAAACTTAAGAAATCAATAGAACACAAATAGAATGTTCGACGATTGATCCAGAACAAAAGTTAGTGCTTCTAGATTTTTCCATCTAATTCATCGAACGATCTCGAACAATTCGAGAAGTCTTTATCAAATTTCAGGTCTGTAACAGTATTTTAAGCAAGGAAACCGTTTCCAGTATTTACTTGAATAGCAATAAATTCTTGATCCTACTAACAATCAAAGAAAATGATGAAATACGGGAAACATACGAAAATATTTTCAATACTCTAATATGTTTAAAGGAATTTTTATACAACAAAAGATTACAAAAATTTCCATACCAAAATTAGGCAATTAGCAATATTAAATGGGAAAAAGTTCGAATGATGTTAAGATATTTATTTAAAGAAACAAATATTGAATTTTATATTTACCATAATGAAATTATTTGTGACGATCAAATCACAGAGGAACAAAAAGAGTGCATCTTACACGAGTACCACAATATTCCAACAGGAGGACATCCTGGTGTAAGTAGAATGTACAAACGAATAAGACTGAAATATAATTGGACGAATCTTAAATCAGATATAAAAAATTATGTTAAAAAATGTACTTTATGTCAGAAAAATAAATGTAGTAACAAAAAACAACGAACACCTTTACAAATAACTGATACCCCTGAATCGGCATTTGAAAAAGTTTATATTGACATTGTTGGCCCCCTCTTCCGATAAGCGAAAACGGAAATAGATATATTTTAACTTGTCAAGACTCTTTAACAAAGTTTTTAGAGGCAATTCCGATTCCAAACATGGAAGCCGAAACGATAGCATTAAAATTAGTTACGGAAATTATTTGTAGGCACGGTATAATGTCTTCAATTGTCACAGATCAAGGTTCAAATTTCATGTCAGAAATATTTACAAATTGTTGCAAATTATTAAAAATAAAAAAACTGAATTGTACAGCTTATCATCCTGAATCAAATTCCGTAGAACGAAGTCACCGAACAGTCCACCACATGAAAGACTCACAGCTACGTTAAGTTGAGAAAGTATGAGAGTATATGATTCGACGGCAAACAATTTCAACAAAATTACTATAGAGCAAATCATTTTAGCATTAAAAATCAAAAATGGGGAGAATACGGCCAAAATGAAAAGAAAATGTCATCCTCTATCGTTTCTCAATTTTGTCAGCATTTCCAAGTTAGGCAACCAGAGTGAATCAATTATTTATTCATATTTTTGTTGAAAATTTGACTGAGGAAATCTAAAATAGAAGCGAACGTAAAGAAACGTTTCTCTCTTGTCAAAAGTATCGCCGAATAAATATTGTATTTAATCTCATGACAAACTTGGGAATGGTCGCAAATTTGGGGAAAGATAAAGGATGATAAATAACCACAATTGTTTATAAAATCTTTTTTTAACAATGTTGCGGTGCTTGTATGAGGTGGCAAATTTGTATGGTTTTATTGTGCACTTAAATACAACGTTTGTGAAGTTTCCTTCCTTTAGAAATTTTTTCCCCAACAAGATTCTTGGGGTTATCTCCAAAGACTACGGAGATATCGCCTATTATTTTATCCATTAGACCAATGAGTGGGAGAGAGAAACTTTTTCTGGCGGGTCATTGAACTCTCTCTCACACTCATTGAGATTATGGATATAATAACAGGTGATACCTCCTAAGCCTTTGGCGATAACAGCATCAAACTTGGTATTTTTGGATTCCTTGTGATCATCCTTAACCGGTCGTGCAATGATATACAGGGTTTCCTATTGAAAAAAAACAAAAAACTTATTGTATCGAATTTTACGAAATCGTACTACAATTGCATAACAATTTGATCGTGAGCTTTAGGCATTGTCCTACGTGAGCGGCAACTCGCGGCCGGCGTGGCCACCGCGTTGATACCAATGTAATTACAATGTTTAGTGTAGCAACTACCGCGCGGCGCGCACTGCTCAAGCATTCAGGGCAGCTCAAAATATTTGATATTTCCGCCTTCGCCGCTTCAGTCTAGGCCGGTCAGCCTACTTATGAGTAGTTGTTTCTCGAAAATCAAGCAAAAGGCAAAAATGACAATCCACAAAGTTGGATTTTCAACTGCTTAACTCGAATAAATAGAAATGATACAGAATATATCAGTGGCGTAGATGGCGTGGAGTCAAAACAAGAAACAAAGCACCGAGACACGCGCTTTGCACAGACACTCTAGTCGCGGTCATCGCCGACGCCGTTATTGCAGCGTTGACCACGCCGGCGCCGGTCGCATCGGCCGCGTGTTGCCAGTCAACTAAGACAATGCGTTATGGGATGAACATTTAAAAATACCAATACCTATTGGTCTCCTCATTTTTTTTGTATCTTGCTTGGTTTTCGAGAAATAAATACTCAAAAGTGAGCTGACTGAAGTGGCAAAGGCGGAATTATTAAATATTTTGACAATTGAGCAGTGCGCACCGCGCGGTAGTTGCTACGGAGGGCAGACTGATCATACAGTGCGGCTTTTTATAGTCCCCCCCCTGTTAACTTTTGAACGGTTTGCCGTTAAAAAAAAAACCGTTTCGAGGGTTTCACCGATACTGCTTTTTGAAATATAACGCATTGTGATTGCTCGATAGATGGCGCGGGGGGGCACAAAAACCTAATTTTTTTGAGTGGCATGGGGGGTCGAGTGACACATCGTTGAAAAGAGAATTTGATTCTCTTTTCAACCATCTAATTTTTTTTTAATTTCTTCGACACGTTTTTTCACAATAAGCATTTGAAGTGTCAAGTGTAAGAGCGGATCTGAATTCGTTTCCTTACGTTACCTCAATAACTTTTGAAGGGTTTCATGTGAAATAATGGGACGGAAAATATTTTGGGTGGTATTAAAATAATAATGTTTGAAGAAAAATACCTTAATTGTTCTAGTGATTCACAATTGCAATCAATACCACGAAATACGGTCAATAAAGACAATTCACAACATTAATAATTATTCATTTTGAATTCCTTTCAAAGCTTAATTAGGTATTAGGATATCGAAATTATACCCATTTCATTTATTTTTAATGACAAAAGTAATAACAGGTACTACGAAAGGACTATTTATTGGATTTGTTTAAATGACAATAATTAATTAGTTATCTATAAAAGTACAATGGATTGATGAATTGTTGTATTCATATTCACTGAGGAGTTTTGTCTACTTATAATTATTATTTACTTTGAATATTTGATATCATCATGGTTCGTATACGTCCTTTCGAAGAAAAAATTGAAGCAATTTATAATTTTGGTGATCACCAGACCTTACACCTTGTGACTTCTTTCTGTGGGGATACGTCAAATCCAAAGTGTATGAGCAACAATCCAACTCTTTGGAAGAACTTAAAGAACGAATAACACGGGTTTGTGCTGGTATAACTGCAGACATGTTGAATAATGTTCGGCAGGAATTTGTGAATCGAATTTTTTATTGTCAAGAAGTATTAGGTGAACATTTCGAACACCTGCTTCGTTAATTGACAACAATTTTGCTTCTAATTATTTAAATACTACATGTCATAATAGTTTGTTTTCTTTTTGTTACATTGACACTTCAAATGCTTATTGTGAAAAAACATATTAACGAAATTTAAAAAAAATTAGATGGTTGAAAAGAGAATCCAATTTTCTTTTCAACGATGTGTCACTCGACCCCCCATGCCATTTAAAAAAATTAGGTTTTTGTGCCCCCCCGCGCCATCTATCGAGCAATCACAATGCGTTATATTTCAAAAGGTAGTATCGGTAAAACCCTCGAAACGGTTTTTTTTTATCGCTCTACGTCAAACCGTTCAAAAGTTAACAGGGGGGGGGACTATAAAAAGCCGCACTGTATAATCGCTTTGACATCACCGCGTTGGCCACGCCGGCTGCTCCGGCCGCGTGTTGCTGCTCACGTAGGACAAGGCTCTGTACTGGGCGATATTGACTCCATTATGTAGAATGAGAAGTGCCAACTCTATTGAAACTACTCTAAGTAAGTAAAATGAATTGAAATTGAATAACTAGGTGAATGCTGTGTTTATATCATTTTTCTCGTGAAGACTGCTATAATTTAGCACGATGGTGTCTAGAAGATTGGTTGAATATTGTTTTACATAAGTTTGTTCAATTTCCATATGTATCTTTCTCGCATTGGTTTTGGCACACATTTTGTTTATCTATTTGGTATCGTGAGTACTGTTTGAAGTTTATGATATATTACTTTTGTTTTGGTGAGTGTATGTAAATCAATGATTTATCAATAAATACTCTACCATGAATCAACTATTTTTGTTTCTGTTCATGATTCTTCGGTTGGGTTACTTCTTACTTTTTTTGTATATAATTTTATGCATATTGAAGCAAAGTTGTCGTGGGTTTGCCTTTGCACCCAGAAAGCCGGGTACAATTCCTACCGCCATCACGGAGCTAAAGTGCTTCAGAATCAACTTGTATACATAAGCTGTAGGTCCCGGATCTCCCTTGCTCCAAAAGCTCTGCTTTTGAAGGGTTTTCTTTGAAAAAATTAATACAAACAAATATTATTTCTGGTAAACCTCCAGAGCACTACCCCACCTAACGATTCTTTATTGAAGTCTGGACACAATGAGAGAGTGTTATAAACTTTTCAAATGAGAAATTTTCAATAATTGTAAAATAATTCAGTCTGAAAAGTATACTTCTGACAGTATTGTGCATATCTCTCTGATTGTACTTCGATAAAATCATTATTATTTTCAACAGACAATATGTTGAGGTACATTTTCTGTAGTACGTTTAGAGATTATAATTTGTCAGCTTTTGTGAGCTGAACCAATTTAAGATTTTCACAATGTCAATTTTAATTTGATATTCGTCCAATTGGAATATTTGTGAAATATTACTGTATCATCATAAAAACTATTTATTTTAGTAACTGTATCGAGGTAAGTATATGAATTTTTCATGACATAGCAGAAAGATTTGTCCCAGCGTGGACACCTCGCGGGAACTCCACACAAAACATCCATCCTACTACTATAATTATTATTCTCTAATTTTGTTTTTAAGTTGCATGAATACGGGGAACTTGTGAGAAATCCTCTCCACTCTCTTCAACGCTTTTAAGAGTAGAATACGATTTAGTTTGTCAAATACCTCGAAGATCAAGGAAGATACATAGCACTGGTTATTATCATCAACTGCTTGATAAATTTGTTCATGCACTAGCCGGCTGTAAAGTACACTTTACCGCCCGGTTCAGCGAGCGTGAAGAGGCACTTTATCGTCCGCGGGCGCATTATGGCCCGCGGGCCGTAAAGTAGACAAAATTCTCATATAGTCTATTTCTACATATCATTTCATGCAAGACATATTACGAATCAAAATTATTTCAGTTCAATAGAGAACAACTCTTCCTAACATTTCTTTCAACATGTTATAAGCCTGAATATTGAAAATGCAGTTGGTTCAGATACTGATGTTGATGATGGGATATTCTCTTGAACATAATTAATAAATACTGAAAGCTTCCTTACAGCGTCTGCATCGATAGAGAAAAAGTATTCATTTTAGAAGTGGATGTTTGATCCAAATAACTATCTGGTATCATCCCGGCATAATCGTTGGTAATTTTTTCATTGATGATCAATTTATTTGAAATAGATACTATATTACTCTTAATTATTGTATACATAACGTATGAAACGTGTAGACCATTGTAATTCAACTCTGTATTTGTGACTCGCACTATAAAACTGCTAGTGAATAAAATTTTGTATGTAGCACGTGCGTAAAATGCGTTTATGGCCGTCGGCTACTACTTTACGCCCTTGATACATAAATAACTATTACTGTTTCGTAGTGTCAGTCGTAACATAAAGAGTGATTAGGATTGAAATTTGCTTGAATTGTTTTCCACTTGCGTCCTTGGCACTCGTACCTATAAGGAGTTACTTCGCTGGACCTATCCTCTCCTACATTAGCGACTTAATCGTTTGAAGTGTGAAGCGAAATGTGAAAGATACGCCACTGGCTTCGAGATTTCTGACTCGAGTACCGGGTGTTTGAACTTTTGGACTACTTGTTGACGTTGACGTCCTCTCACCTATTTTGCATATTTTTGTTGTATTTTTTATTCAAACACATTTGTGAAATTTGAAAAGCAGAAAACCAGCTGTCAACCAAGCTTTCTAGTTATATTTTTTTTTGTTAAAGAAGAGTATATTTCTTTATATTCTGGAGCGTTCGAAGACTTGTCACCTGTTGGGTATATAGAATATTATAAAAGGTTTTCCTTTCAAAAATAACTAAGAAATAGATAATTTTGAAACGAGATCGTTTCATGGAAATCTATGCTTACTTTAATGATGAAATTTTAATGTTGACGTTCACAATGTTGGGGTTTACAAAACCGCGACTTATATTGCCTTCTTCCTTCTTCAAGCAGAATAACTAAGTGGATAATTTTGAATGGATCTACCTGATATTTGATGGAAATCTATGTTAACTTTAACGTTGAAACTTTAATGTTGACGATGTTTGGGTTTACAAAACCGCGATTCCTTCCTTCTTCAAGCAGAATTTATATTGAGTTACTATGATACGATCTTTCAATCAAGTATTCTCCAATTCGTTAATCAATTAGGTAACAGTTTTGGTTACCTGAACTTGAAACACACAAGGAATAACAGCTATTCTTTTTTGGTTTTGTTTCTATACATTTATCTAGTACACCTACCAAACACATCCATAAGAGGTGAATTATAGATTCGTGTTTGGCCGTTAATTGAGTTCGGAGGATTATTCTCGCTATCAATTAATAAGTGATAACGGAATTAATTCATACCTTAGTTTTCAACATGAAGTAGACATTTCAAAATCATAGATACGATCCGTATATGGCCAAACATTCCAGATCGCTAAGTAGCGGTTTCTGAGTTTTCAGGCAATCGGCTGCACATACCTGGTGACCACGAGGTGAGGTACGCCCCCCAATTTTTCTATAATTTTAAAGATACATATTCCAAATTTGGTATGTCGCTATAGTACTTGAATACGCATATTTTGAACCCTATACTGAAAATCCACCACTTCCGGTTTAACCGGAAGTGATCACAAACTTTTTTTTTCAAATGACACCCTGTATATATTTTTCATCTATCCAAAAGAGCACGCAATTTGTGATAATATTTTTCTTCAAAATTGAAAATCGGTTTAAAAATGGCGGAGATACAGTTGATTGTTCAGTCAAAGATGCCATGACAGTCAAACTTAAATCATCACAACTGACAAACGACATCAGAAGTTATCAGAGGAAGTTTCGAAGTGCGATACAGTTGAAAAACTGAGTTTCTCGTGTAATTGCAGCTACCAAATAATCCAACAATTATCAAAATTTTACTAAAAACGGAATAGTACCCATAAAGAAATGCTCACAACTGCTATTTCTCAAATGGCAACATGTTCTTTTCACTTCATCATGATAAAAAATTACTAATTATCTATTCTAATTCCGAAAGAAATCGCAAATACAAGATGTTTTATCAAACAAAAAAACGGCATTGTTTAAATAAGTAGAACAAACTTTGACTTCGTTGAAATGATATGAGCTTTTGTGTATTGCTTTCTTAATTATGTTTTAAACCACCTACGTTCAAAAACATTCAATTTTAGGGACACTCATCATGAAACCTGACTGTATCTTCGTTTCCTTTAGGAATTCTCCAAAACTTTTTACACGAGTAAACTGATAATTTATAACTTTTCATCATGACAAATTGAAAAGTACATGTTGCCATTAAGGAAATGGCAATTGTGAGTATTTATTTATGGATACCATTCCGTTTTTAGGTTATTTTTAATAATTGTTGGAATATATAAAAGCTGCAATTATACGAGAACCTCAATTTTTAACTGTATTGCACTACGAAGCTTCCTCTGGTAACTTTTGATGTCGTTTGTCAATTGTGATTATTTAGGTTTAAGTTTCTTGGCCAACTTTGTTCGATTGAACAATCTCCTCCATTTTTCAACCGATTTTCGCGATGTCGCGATGTAATATAATTTGTGAAAATCTTACTTGTTTAATTAAGTTTCACTTAATTGAGTATCTAAAAGTACCTAGTGCTTAGTGCTCTTGATTGGTATTACTTTTTGAAAGCGCTTAGTAATCGCGAGCAGTTTATAAATAAAAGTGCTTAGTGCTCGAGATTTTGGAGCACTTTTCAAGAGTGCTTAGTGCTTAGTGCTCGAAGCACTTTTTGTCAGTGCTCGGCATAGCTCTGCTTAAAGGTCATGGGTAGTATATGTCCAATGCCAACAGACATGGTGACAATATATGAAAAATTTCTTGGCATTGGACACAGTATACATAGCTTTTGAGTTAATAATTTTTATAATTGCAAAAAATAGTTATTTTTGTATATAGTGCGCGAAATGCTACTTTGGTGATCGAGAACTGATTTTTTAACGAGGCGCAGCTGAGTTAAAAAAAATAGTCGAGATCACCAAAGTAATTCGCAAACAAATTTTTTTCTACATACGTCAAGAAAAAAATAGGTAGTATACATTTTTTTCACAATTCGAAAAGTGTTGAAAAGCCGTATTTAATTATTGTTGAACATTCAGAAATAAATTATTTCTTGGATTTTCGCTTAAGAGCAAACAATACCCCTGATGAAACGGGAATCGGTTTTGAGCGTTCAGTTTTATTTTTTGTGAACATTTTGTTGGAACAAATGATTCAATTCGTTCGTGAGAATTCGGGAATCTAACTGATTTTTGGTTTTGATGATTTTGAGGAATTTTTTTTTTATGGTTTGGTATAAATTCATTAGTTTTAACGCAAAACCGATTCTACGATTTGGAGCTATCTACCTTATTGGCGCTATTAGCTACGTAGTTTTGTTACGAACAGGTGCTTCGTCATCTCCACTATCGCTCTTGAAAAATATATCCCCACACACCCAACATGTGCGGCACAATGATAAAATTTGACTTTCGTGATGACGCGCTGATGTTGCCTCTTAATTGAAGACCATAAAGTTAGAAATAAATGATTTCTTGGATTTTTGCTTAATTGAGGACCATATAGATCAGAATACGAAAATCTCATATAGTTTACATGCAGTGTGCGAAATAAGTTTGTCGCTCATCAATTCGTGCACGGTGTCATGGTAACGAAGAAAAATTGAAAAAAAAAGTGTCACTTCGCATATTATTGTTAATGCGCGAACGAAATTATTTATTCAATTTTTTTCCTGCTATTAACTCACATGGTGAAAATTACCAACGATACTTGACGGATTTCGGATAATCCTGGAAAATTCTCAAGAATTTTGCAAGCATCCTCCACTTCTACAGAACAGTCGAAAAGTAAAAAAATTGTATCCTCGAATAAGTGTATTCACTCAGAGAATGCCAGAGACCAATTTTTCAAAAAAAAAAAAAAATCAGAAGGGCAGTTTCCTAATAAGCTGAAATTGAATTCACAGTATGAGCTTCAAAACTGGTAATAGAACAAAAGCAACTAAAAGGTTTTCGTAACCAATTTCCCTCCGGCGAAAAACTACTGAAATACCCCAGAGAGGGTGTCACGATGTATCGTGAAGGTCAGCTGCGATTCCGTGGGCGGGTTGAGTAGTGCTAGCCTCCCGAACACGTGGAAAAAATGTTCCTACGAGTTAGCCGACTGTTATTTCGTTTGTTTTTCAACTAATAGAGAAACTTCGTCTGAGCATTTTTTATAGTTGTTTAAGGACAATAAAAGTGTTTTTTTTTAATTTGTTGATATTCTGTTTGGTTTTCGAGATTTTGGCGTTTTTCTTTTTTATTATAAATTGATAGCAACTATTTTCTCATTTGCTATTGAAGTACTGGAAAAACCTAAACCAAACTTTTTATGGTCCTGTTGAAAGACAATAAAACTCTTTATTTCCAAGGTTTTAGGCGATTGTAGAAAAAAAGTAGGTACAATTTTTTAATTTTTTTTTTTCTATTATTCTTCCACTTAATATTCGTGGTGGAAAAAATGGTTTAGACTTATCGAAAGGGCTTCTAGTGCGAAATCGATGCCGTTTATATATTTTTATTACTTTATTACTACTTACTTAGTACGGTCGATATTTCGATTTTCCATTTTTTTCTTCAATATTACTAGGATTATTGTTATTCTGGAAAAATGCATTGATATTTTTTGTAGATCTATTAAGGACGAATGAAAAAGGACCTGTGTTAATTTTGAAAAACTGCAACCGTTTACGACATATTCGGAAATATCCCATCGACATTTAAAAAAAAGAAAATTTCACCCATAACTTTTGTAGTACTGATTGAGTAAAATGAATTGTTCGTAAACACTTTCCGATAACTCATTTTTGAGATTTTGGTGTTCATAGTCCCTATTTTTTTTCCCCGTTCTGTTAATTGATTCGGAAATGCCATTTTGGAATTCGTCGAGAGCTATTTCTTGAAAGAAAAACTGACTTTTGTGTTAGTTCGTGAGATATATCGATTTTTCCGATTTCTTTAAATATTTCCTACACTAGAGATTTAACGTAAAAAAATTATAAGTTTTTTGAAGGCGATCCCAAAAGGCATTTTGTGAAATTTGGAAATTTGCAGCCATTTTCAAAATATTTGATATTTTAAAAAATGAAAACTTTAATTTTTGGATAAATGGGATTTCCACCTTTTTTCGATCGTTTTCTCGTGAAACGGTTAGTCAGAGGTTTATTCATTCGTTCTAGCTCTATCTATTGCATATTTGAAATCCTGACTTCCTCCATCCGTTTAGCCACATAGGTGCACAAAAAAAAAACGTATATCGGAAAATTGCCAGCTGACATAATACTCCACTTCCTTATAGCAAACTATATTCTTCTAAAAGTATTTTGTCGACTATCATTCAACAAATTTTCCATCGGGAGCATTTGACAAATTATTTTCCGGGAGGAAAAGTCTGACTGAAATCAGTACATGGCTTGTGGACCATAAGGGCATAGATACTGCGTGGATTTTCTGTGAACTTCCTTCAAAAAATGGTACCAGAAAATCAAATATATGCGGGATTTCATAAGAGTTTCCGGGTGATGGAAAAATGTATTCCATACTTATACACAGGATTCTGAAAGTTCAAGTTTTAACCTTCAATCCCCCGTTTGACTTATCGAAATACGTTTAGCAGAACCTGAGTAATGCCAGTTTCAACTTTGAAAACATTGCCTCTTATATAATAAAAACGTGAGCGTTTCCGACACGAGCGTTGTTATGATAACGTTCCGTGGTAATTTCAGAGAGAACATTTTTTTGTTAAAAATCAAACATATCTCTTATGTTCAAAATTTCCACAACTTTATTTTTGATTCCTTAAATTTTTTTCCACGTTTTTTACAAGGAAAACCGGTTGAACCGGGTTAAACTCATACCAAATTTCATTACCATCCACTTTTTGGATCAGAAGAAATCTCTGGTTCCTGTTGTACTAGTAAGGGTTTTGCTGAACTTACTGCAAGCCCTTTACATAACATTGTTAATTATTCTGCCATGATTTGTTATGCGACCGCGCCCCAATGAGAGTTAATGATGAAGCTAATATTTTAGTGAAATTTGATACGCATCCTGCATTCCTATGCATTGATGCCAACCGTTAAATTGATTTATAGAGTTAATTAGTAATTATGTGCTTTATTCAATTTATAGTTGTACAAGAGGTTTAATTCAGTAATGGGAATAATTTGTATTCAATGAAGATTCAATATAACGAAATGAATATTCTCATGGTCCACTAAAATCTGTGACGCAGTCAGTAATTATATGATCCAATATCAAGAGTGAAGTAAAGGACAATGAGCTTTGGTTACCTATACGTAATAGTATATATTACGTAACAAGTGTTATAAAAGGCATATTACGCACGAAGCCGTAATTCCATGAGTGCGTAAGTGCTTTACAACACGCATTACGTACTATACTTTACCTACGGCCATATACAGTGTGCCGTTTCCGAGTTCCAAAAATTCATATTATTATTATTAGTAAAATAGATGAACACACATAGATGAAATTAAAACGCAAAATTTTATCTATATACAAAATTTGATCCAAAAATTCATATTATTATTACTATTAATATTATTAGGAAAATCACATATTTTCATGGAAAGCGCCTATATAGATGAACTTAAGTAGCAATACCTTATCTAAATACAAAATTTGATCCAAATCGTTGAAGCCGTTTTCGAGATCCAAAAATTATCATTATTATTATTATTATCAGTAAAATCGTGTGTTTCCAAGAAAGAGGCCTATATAGATAAACTTAAAAAAAAGCAGAACCCTATCTACATACAAAATTTCTCCCAAATCCATTGAGCCGTTTCCGAGATATATCGTTTTGTTTATGAAAACTGTGCGATTTGTTTACCGTGCGTAAGGAGCTATTTACTGAGGTTGTGAGTCGTGTGTTTCTGTATATTTTCTGCAGTGGCAGTAGGTAAAAGTTATTTTCAATAACTTATGAACGGTTCAAGTGAAATGCTAAATAATATCATTGACAAGGACATCCTTGGCGGACTGATGATGTAACGGGAAAAACTTGACAGATGGCCGTTTATCATTTCTTGAAGTTTCGCGTCTGCACATATGTTTTTGAGAGAATTTGTAAGGCTCTCGGGTACTCCCAATTTCTCTAGTACTTTCCACATATAGTTATGAGCTACTCTGTCGAAAGCTTCCTTGAAGTCCAAACTGAGTATTGCAGCTGGAGTATTAGATCTATCTGAATTCACTATAGTCCGGGAGGCGTATAAGCAGAACGTACCACGTTTCAGTCAGCGGCAGATATTCTGGCTCTCGGATTGGTTGTGACCAAACACAGATGCATTTTGCCCATCCAAACTGAAACATTTTGCACTAGCGTGCCTTAGTTTTTTGCTCGCAATTGACACACAAACCTAACCTGAGCAAGCTAACCTAGCGGGAATTTGCCTATTTTTTTCATTTAACAAACCAAAAAAAAATTTTTTTCTTCAAAATCATCAAAACCAAAAATCAGTTAGACTCCCGAATTCTCACAAACGAACTGAATCATTTGTTCCAACAAAATTTTCACAAAAAAATAAAACTGAACGCTCAAAACCGATTCCCGTTTCATCAAGGGTATTGTTTGCTAAAAATCCCCAATATTTCCTATACGAAAACGAACACGTTTCTTTTCACAAATATCGAGATATTTGAAGTTGACTAAGTGCGTGCGTATCAAAATCTTCACTATTTTTGAAAGGAATGTGAAGGTAATTATTTATAACATTATAACCAACATATTTCATACCTTGCAATGACTATAAATTCAAATATTTCGAAAATTGTTGGCATTTACGAGGGATTTTGTTCACAAAAATTTCCCGATATTTGAAACTTACATAGCCACTAACAAAATAATCACTAATGAGTATCCGTATCACATACGCACCCACTTATTCAACTTCGAACATCTCGAAAACCGTTGATATTTGTGAAACGAAACGTATTCCTTTTTTGTATAGGAAATATTGGGGATTAAGAAAAAGAAGATGAAATCGATATTGATCCAGTGGCGTGAAAGTTGGGGACCTGCCGTACGCCCCTCTTTGGAGTTACAAACACATGATTTGCCTGGAAACATGAAACTGAATGCTGTTAAGCGACATACCAAATTTAATTAAGAAAAGTTAAGCCGTTATGGAGTTATTCTGAACAATATATTTTTTTGAGTCACTTTCAACACTCTGTAACTCGGTTAATACTCATTTTGGGGTATATGTTTATTGGAACTTTTAGCCTTGAAATGAAGTGAGGATTCTACCCTCGGAGTTTGTCTCCTTCATTCTGGGACACCCTGTATATATATATTTTTTGTATGAAACAACTTCCATCTCTATTACGGTCTAGTCACGTATCTACTTTGTCATTCTGGCACTTCACATGTCATCTCCAGAAAAAGCTAAGGTAGTCTCCCCCAGTAAGCATTTGCAGGGATATACCTATGAGAACCTGTTTTTAAAATTTTGCTTGTACAATATGATCTTGAAGTATCGAGTACCATTTCAGAAATACCAATTTTACCAGTTAATGAGATTTTAGAAATTTAAAAAATTTGGAATGTGCATAAAGTCAAAGAAAACGCTCAAGATGTATTTAGAAAACAATTATGGATATAAGTGTTTCTCATATGATGCCAACCGTTCGAAAGACACTGAATATCTTACAAACGCTCATAGTGAAATACTCATTGTATAATATTTTTCTGTTAAGTGATTAAGTATTCATTCTTAACATGATTTTGTGTGACATTGCATATCTTGCATAATGAGATTTTCAATGTTCTGTTTTTAGTTGCGCAACTATGGCACAAGCCGTAAAGTACGAACTGTGTTTCTCAAAACCCGTGAAAATGAAGTGGGTGATTGTTGTGAAGATGAACCCAACTTTGAAATTGTTAGATTCCACGTAATATGAACATAGAGAATATATACTTGAGTACAGCAAGAGTTCGTGGAACAGAGCTGGAGCTGATACTAAACTTTCATTTGCCTGTTGAATAGTTAATTACTGTATATGGGATATATCGTTGGATAGCTTATATCCTGTTTTCTCACTACGATCTTTCGAACATTTGTCATCATATGAGAAACACTTTTATCCATAATTGTTTTCTAAATTCAACTTTAGCGTTTTCTTTGACTTCATGCACATTCCAATTTTTTTTAATTTCTAAGATCTCATTAACTGGTAAAATTGTTATTTCTGAAATGGTACTCTCAATACTTCAAGATCATATTGTACAAGCAAAAATTTAAAAACAGGTTCTCATAGGTATATCACTGCAAATGCTTCCTGGGGCAGACTACTTTAGCTTTTTCTGGAGATGACATGTGAAGTGCCAGAATGACAAGGTAGATACGTGACTAGACGCTGAAAATGAAGGCAACATTCCACCGAGTCCGGCGGCGTGCGACACGTTGACGTACGTCAACGCATGTATTTTATTTTCTATGCAATTGCTTGGTTGACATCCCACCTACTACGGTACGTCAAATGACGTACGTCACGATGCGGCACGTCGACGCAAGTTATGGTTTGGGCATCAGTTGAATCCGGAACGCCGTGGTGTTATAAAGGGAAAAATGGAAGAATTGTTAATTATCGAAGTGGAAAAGCGGGCTGTTTTGTACGATAAACGTATCACTGCCTACAAAAACTCAAATACACGTGAAGATGCGTGGAAAGAAGTGTCACATGAATTAAAACTAGGTAAGTATTGAATACACATTGAATAATTAATATCACCAAACTTCTTGTATTGATTTATTGTTGATTTTTGACAAACTTAGGGTAACAAATACAAGAAAATAATATGAAATATATCATAAAAGTAAAAAGAGTAACTTATTAAATCAACTGGTTTTGCCAGGGTACTTCTCCTGCAGGTGATACAAACCAATCTGCAAAAGCATCTGAAAAAACCAACGTGCAAGAATCAGGATACAACAACTACTATACGACATTGAGTATGACATGCCCAACGAGACATATCCACAAAGGGAGCTATCGTCAGCTTCAGGGTATACTTCCATTTCTACAAACCTTTCAAGTCCCACGACAGGAAGTGAAACTCAGATACCGTGGCAACCAGATGAGTCTTCTGGGAGTTGGACATTTCTATAATTTCAGGTTTTCTATCTACCTTCGTATTACTTACTTGTTATTATTTCACAATAATGTTTTGGTTTACTGAATAAATGTTTTTAATAATAATATGTAGGTAATAGACTAATAATTCTACTTACCTTAAGGTTACAACAAGTCTTTCTCTTGCACCAATACATTTTCGAAAGTTGGTATTTTGCTTTGCAATTACGTTTTCTAATTGCGAAAGAAGAAAATCAAACTGGGATTTTATCATTCTAAAGTATTGGAAATATCTTTCCGGGTAATTTTCAAGCTCACTACATAGCCGATGATATTCTCCGCATTCAATTCTTAACTGATTTATAGGATGAATCCAGTATCTTGCAGACCTTTTTCGGCGTTTTCTTAATAAATACATTGCTAGTGCACGCTTTGATTCTCAAAAAAGCAAATAACGTGACGTGCTTGGTGGAAAGACTCGTATGTTGTTCGATGTATTCCGTCGCCTGCCGTATTTGACGTACGTCAACGTGTCGCACGCCGCCGGACTCGGTGGAATGTGGCCTTGAGAAAGCCGGCTATATACCTTTCCGAGCACAACCTGAAAATGTTACACTGATTCAAATAAAGAACAAACTGCAACTATTGAAGTATTAATAACCGTCAGAAGTGAAAACAGTAAATTTTTATGAATATTATACTGGATCAGTAATAATCGCATAGGGTAAAACTGGAGTTTGATCAAATACCTACTGGCAGAATATCTAACAGTGTTACTCAACAGGTTCACTTTAATGAACAAGTTTTCTATTGTAAAACATACATTTACTGGTTTATATGCTGGCATGTCATAATGACATCGTTATGTCAATGTATTTTAGAGACATATTGAAGTTCATTATGGGCCAAGCACCATAATGAAGCTTAGCCTAGCGTGAATGAACTCCATAAGAAAAAATGCAAGCAGGTTATTTCAAACAGTTTGATTCGAAATACAAAACTTCATTCTCCAAATCGAAAGGTAAACTATCATCAGAATCGCTCATTTCCAAAGATTTCACTGCACATTTAATTTTACTTGACAGCAGTGTGTGTTTGACAGTGAATGAATAATTTGCTGTTGCATTGTCAACGAAATGGTAAGACACAGTTTGCTCACTATTTTTCATTATGAATAACTTCGAATGTATCCTTAGATTCAAAAATAATATATATGGAATTTGGAAAATATTTATGTATACCTATTTTGTATGTAATTCGGATCATAAACGATCATTATGGTTCACGCCGTGTTATCGAGCTCGGCTATAGTTTCGCTCGATAAAATTTACGGCTACTAGGTACCATAATGATCGTTATTATGAACCTCATAACATAAATATCTTTTACAGCCTGAATGATTGATTGATAGGGTGTATTACCTGTGGCATTCACGACATATTTATAGAGATTTGTTTGGCTGATGGTGATATATGAATGAAGATACGAAAATAATACTGAATAATGCTTCGTATAAGTTCGAGAAGGACCTTGTGTAGGGAAATATAGACATGTTTGACAAATTCACATCATGGATATCAGAAGAAAGGAGGATGTCCGAAAGGAAGGTATGTATCCAGCATGGAGAAAACTGTCCAGCAGTCCAGCAATATCTGAGTAACATTTTTCTGGACATTCCATGCATTCTCTGCAATTTTATAATTCACGGCTTCTCGGCTATCAACATCTATGTTCGTTATCTAGTGTATGAATGCGATAGCTTTTACAATATATTTCTTATTGAACTGATTTGTGTCATTAGCTCGGAACTAAATTGCCTATAATTATGTGAATATGTCATTCATTACCTATGCTCCTCAGTTAGATATATCAATTTCATTTGATTACTTCACCCCAATTCAAAATGATCTTAGCCACTAATCAAGGACACACATTCTGAATTTTTAGGCTTGCGTGGCTAAACACGTTGTTATTAAGAACAATACCATTGATGACACGGGAATCGGTTTTGAGCGTTCAGTTTATTTTTTTTGCGAAAATTTTGTTGGAACAAATGATTCAATTCGTTTGTGAGAATTCGGGAATCTACGATTAGAAGCTATCTACCTTATTGGCGCTCCCAGCTACGTAGTTTTTTTATGGACAAGTGCTTCGTTACCTCCACTATCCCTCTTGGAAAATATATCCCCATACAGCCAACATTTGCGGCTCAATGATAAAATTTGACTTTCGTGATGACGCGCTGATGTTGCCTCTTGAGAATGTGTTCGGACTGTTTATATTTGATTCTATACCGGTTCTCTTCTTTATGGATAACTTTGGATTCAGTCCATTTCATATTATATTGAGTCATCCAGACATGATCTCTAATCCCTGATTTTGATACCTCCCCTCGTTGATTATTATGCTTGTGTTCAGAGTCACTCTTGGCGTTAGGTGGTCTCGTTTTTGTGAGTTGGCTGAGTATGGGTTACCCGATCTGCAGCATGTTCATATGCAGTATTTCGACCCAACTCGTCTCATTATTTTCGATGGACCTCTAACATGAGGAAGGCACCACTTCCGGTTTGACCGGAAGTGACTCAAAACTTTTTTTTCAAATGACACCCTGTACATATTTTTTCATTATCCGAAATGGCACGCAATTTGTTCAACACTGTTCTTTAAAACAGGAAATCAGTTGAAAAATGGAGGAGATACAGTTGAGTGTTCAGTCAAACAAAGTTGGCCATGAAATTCAAACTTAAATCATCACAACTGACAAACGACATCAGAAGTTATCAGACGAAGCTTCGAAGTGTGATTCAGTTGAGAACTGAGTTTCTCGTGTAATTGCAGCTCCCATATAATCCAACAATTATCAAAAATTTCCTAAAAACGGAATAGTACCCATAAAGAAATGCTCACAACTGCTATTTATGAAAAAGCAACATGTTTTTTTCACTTCGTCAAGATGAAAATGATTAATCATCAGATTACTCTTGTGAAAAGTATTGAAGAACTCCGAAAGAAATCGCTGATACAATATGTTTTATCATAAGTGTTCTCAAAATTAGACATTCTTCAAAAAAGCAACATTTATTAAATACTTAGAGACTGACTTCGTTGAAATAATATGAGCTTTTGTGTATTGCGTTCTTAATTATGTTCTAAGCCGCCTACGTTGAAGAAAATTCAATTTTAGGAACACTCATCATGAAACCTGATTGTATCTTCGCTTCCTTTAGGAATTCTCCAAAACTTTTCACACGATTAAACTGATAATTTATAATTCTTCATCACGACAAATTGAAAAGTACATGTTGCCAGTTAAGAAATGAAAGTTCTGAGCATTTCTTTATGGATACCATTCTGTTTTTAGGTAATTTTTGATAATTGTTGGAATATATGGAAGCTGCAATTACATGAGAACCTATTTACCAGAAAGTACAGTGCATTACTCATCCTACAATTTTTTTTTATTGCTGTATAGCAAATTAGTCATAATAATAATGTTAATAATGATGCCAAACTAATTCCAAAACATAATTTTTGATTGCCACTGTAACTGCGTTAGTAGTAGTATATTTTATATGGAGACTGGTACGAAGGTAGGAAGAAGCTTTTTCGCACTCCCCACTGGGCATGTGCCCAGGGCTTCGCAATGGATTGGGGTCCCCTAGTCCCTACTACATTACCAAACAATACCGATAGCTATTCTACTCTCGCCTGAAAATAACCAGGCTTACCGAATGCAGCATGTTTAATAAGTTTCAATATATAAAAACTGTACCTATATAATATAATTATATTCCTTTTAATTTGACTGTTCCAAAAGAATCATCAGTGAGTTATTTTTATTTTGTGTCTTTGATCAACAGTTACGGTAATGAATTGCCTCATTCAAGTGAAGCAACAAAAAGAAAGCGTGAAGCACGAAGTTTGAATTAACTAATTTAAATTTAAGTTTGAATTGTGTTTGCTTGCATGAATTCGGGGTTTGTTTGGTTGTCGGTATATTAGCTATTTTACTTGTCTATGGTTGAGACGAGACAAATACTATATATTTTTATCATGAAATGATGTCTTTTAATTTTTTACTTTATTCGTGTTAATAATGCATTATCAGGAAATTCACTCAAAATTCAAATAGTCTAATATTGTTTCTTAATCTCATTCATTTTCATTCCGTCATTATTTTTACGTTCTTCATTGAATTTTCACAATTTTTTATTTGACATCGTCTTTTTGACTAAATAAAATGCATTTCGTAATAATGATTTATTTAAAAAAAATGCATTGCATCTAATGTGACTGTAAAGAAATAAAAATAAAGCTGAAACTTTGCATTTCTACGTTATTTGTCTATACTAACAAAATAGTGCTTTATAATAGATCATTTAGTAATATAATATAAAACCATTGAGTGGTGAGTTAGACTGGCCGATGTGGAAGGAAAATCAGGGATCTTCTAGATTACCATGAAGGAGCGTTGATACAATGGACGAAGAGCTAGTAAAAGTTCTGCCACTGTCAGACTGCTGAAAAAAACCCAGATCAAAGAGTATAAGGAGAAGTCTGATCTATAGATCTTTTCATTTAAACATTTTGGCTGTATCGATCGCATGTGCGTGAATTCGGAAACAACATTCACTTGTTTTTTCGACGAATCAAATGACGATAACAAATGTCACGTGTCATCAAATATTTGGACAACTTATTGTCGTTCATGGGGGTCGGTACTGACTTTTTATGAGTTATGAAATGTGGATTCAAACTTCGAACGTCATTTTCTGGTTTCCGTCAGTTCATTTTCTTTAAATCCATTGGTGTGGTGTGAAATTCGGTTTATCGGGCACTACAAGCTATCAAAATATTTTTTTTTAACTCCTGGTCTACTGAACAAGAAATCAAATTAAAATTTTTGGTGGTCTAAGTAATTTCGGAGATACAGGCCTATTTTGAATAATGACTGGTATTCCGAGTGAACGTTCCTACTGCGAAAAAAAAAACAACCAAAATGCATGCTTCTTTTCACCAGTACAATGTACTGAAATACACTTGTTTTACACTTTTAACTTTGTCTTTGTTGCAAACAGCACGTTTTACTAAGAAAAGTAGACTTTATTATGTTCATAATTTTTGTTCTTGACGGAAGTTGGTACACGAATATTCAATATTGTCAAAACACCATGAAAGTGAGACCATGCATATAAAAGAATAATAACCCAATTCAAATTGAATTCAAAATCGTATCACGCAAATCTTACTGACGGAAATGTAATCATGAACGCAAACGTTAAATAATCCAGTACGATTGGGTTTTGAGACAAGAATCGATTGTAGCACCACCAAATTTGGTATGCTAGTAGTTGGAACCATGGAAAACACGAAAAAAAATTGTTTACCAAAATTCCAGGAGTGGAACATATTTCTTTTTTTTTTTTTCGTTTAAAAATATATGAATAGATTTTTGCTGTAATCTTCAAAAGTATATGATTCATTGGAAAAACAACTGAACAGGGTGAAAAACAATTCAATTTTCCACAAAAATGATTCCTAGTAGTTTCTTATGAAATGCGCTCGTTTTCTCAGAAAACGTGATTGAACGCCGACATAAAATTTCACGTTCACCCTTACCCGCCGCTGAAATTCTGGTGGTGCCGAATATTTGATTGGTCATAACTCTGCTAAAAATGATCGGAGAAGAAAAAGGAAAAATTCATATCGTTTCTGAAGACTCCTACCTTCTCATGCAAATATAATATAGCAGCATTTGAGTACTTAAAATGTGTTTTGTCGCACTTCATGGAGATGTTTGCGGATGATCCGAATATCGTGAATAATTTAGTTAATATGGAATAATCATACTGAAGCAGCAACCCATACACTCTTTGGACTATATGCAACAATTTCAAAGTAGTGTGACAGGTCCCACTTATACATGCGAAAAAAAAACTTTGTTTTACTACTGCCTCATTTTCAACCTACCCATAAAATCGGCATTATGTTCACTAAATGTTGAATATAATCGCTTATTCATATCCTGCATATATACATATAATAACACTATTGTGAATTGCAAACCTCAAGTTCGAAATCACATACTTCATTTTTTATGTAGGATGTGTATGAGCGATTATTTACAACAATTACCAAGAAATTGCCGGGATTATGGGTAAGTTGAAAACTGAGGCAGGAGTTAAACCCAGTTTTTTCTTTGGCATGCATAAGTAAGACTTGTCTCACTAGTCTAAAATCGTTGCGTATTGTCCAAAGAGGGTAAGTACTGATTCCTGCTTCAGTATAATTATTTCATATCAACTGAAATATCCATGACTTTCGGATCCTCCGCAAATATCGTAGAAGGGTTACATGAAGTGGGACAAAACACATTTTAGGTACTCGGATACTCACATGTTATATTTGCATGAGGAAGTAGAAGTCTTCAGGAAAGACATACACTTTTTCTTCTCCTTGTACTATAATTTTTAGCAGAGTTATGACAAATCTTATTTTCGGCCCAGCCGGAAATTGCAGTGGCGGGTTATAGGGTAGACTTGTTTAAAACTCAATTATTAATCTAATCAAATTGTATTTCTACCAAGAAAGTTTTGGGGTGATTTTGATTACTTCCATTCTCTGTTTTTTTGGGGTGCTGAATCCGAATCTGAGGTTTGCTAACAAATTTTCGTGACGGAACATTGAAAAAAATGCAAAAAAAACTAAAAATTCTCTTCATTCTGCGGTTTATGGCTTATAAGTTGAAAACTACAAATTTTTCTTCGATAACCTTCTCTTTAGTAATGGAGGAGCGTAAATTTCTACAAATTTAACTTTACAAGTTTTTTTCTACGACGAACCATTCGGGCTCAAGGACTACTTGTAAATTGGCATATTTCAGCTGACTGGGAAAATGCCACATTTTCACTACAAAACTCTAATTTATTATTAAAGTTAATCAGTGGATTCCCCCCCGTTATCTGCGCATACCTTACTTAGATTATACAATAAAGGTACAGGTCACTTTTTCGAAAATTACAAACAAGTTATTTTATGAGGCCCGAAATCGTAAAAACTGGAAAATATACTAAGCGTCAGTGACTGAAATACGAGACAGGGAGAGACTTGAGAGGACAGTAGACGAAGTGGACGAGGCAATAGTCGAAGCCTACGAGAAAAGATGTCTTGAGAAAAAAAGGCTCAAAATAACAAAACGGTCTGGTGGAATGAGCATAGAAACCTCCGGAGGTAGGATGCGGAAGCTATACAACAAAAATTTAACCAATATTGGACCACAAGGCTGAACTCACGCAGTACAACAAAGAAATTAGTGAGGCCAGAAGACAATCACATGCTCAAGAATCAATAAGGTTTCAGCAAAAGAAGGTACTGTAAACCAAGTAGGTTTCTTGAAAATAATGACAATACCTATACTATGCTCACAGAAGCACACTTTCCATCCAAACAGGTGAACAACTTTGGAATGGAGGCTTGCTACGGAAATATCGAGACCAATTAGTATCAGGTGGGCTATCAGTAAAGAGATAGCCATGACAACATTTATAGACATTAAGGGTGCCTTCAACAATGCATCCACCGAGTCTATAGCAAATGCTCTAGTAAAAAATGGGTTTCTCTCCTACTGTGCCAGTGGATTAACGCTAACTTTAAAACCAGAGTCATTACATTAGCAATCGGCGGAATAACACTAACACCTAGAGTAAGCAAGGGATGTCCACAGGGAGGGGGGCAATCGTCCCTGCTTTGGGCTATCTTCCAGAGGATTTCATTTCCTAGGTGCCTAGGATATGCCGACGAGACCTCGCGATTAGTGCAAAAGACAAATTCGCAAGGACAGTCTCGGAGCTTACACAATCAGCCCTAGATATAATCGACAGGTGGTGAACAGCTGACAATGAACCCTCAATGATGACCCATGATAACGTATAGTTCGGTGGTATGGTGGCAGATAAGAATGGTTCGACGGCTCGGAGGACTGCAAAGACCAGCATGTCTGAGTGCCAGCGGGGACATGAGAACCACCCCAAGAGCCGCCTTAGAGGTCTTGCTCAACCTGCCTCCCCTACACATATACATACAAGGCGAAGCCTGGTCAGGACAAGCACCCATAAGCGATATGCATGGGAGAGACTAAAACAACTTATACGAATAGGTGAAAAACGACCTTCCAAAAAATTATGAAGGTTCTGGAGCCGGCATTTACAGGACCAAGCGGAAGATGAAAATCTCATTGAGCCTGGGCAAATAAGCGATGATATTCCAAACGCAAATCAGTGTTCAGAAAAAAACATATACTCAGATAGTCAAGCTGTAATAAAAGCAGTCAACTTGATGCAAGTTACCTCAATAATTGTTTGGGGCTGCATAGAAACCCTAAAAGAGCTCGGCAGTCAGAACAGACTGACCCTTGCTTGTGTACCAGCACACACAGGTTATAGAGGCAATGAAGAGGTGTTGTTCGAGACTCTCACTCCTTTCTTATCGCACTGTCACTAGCAGTCGTCGACATAATCTCAGACGAGTCCTTTGATTGAAACTGCTCCAATGACGAACAAGAGTACTTTCAGTTTTATTACAATATAATTCGTTGAGAAATTTACAAAAAATGTCATTAAATGGTCAATAAGAGTTTTGGAGTGAAAAAGTGGGTGTTTGCTGACTCAGCAGAAATACGCCAATTATTATTTGGCGTTTGTGCCCGAACTGTTTGTCGTAAAAAAAACTTGAATAGTAAAATTTGTTGGCAATTTCATATACTTTCAATCTGAATGAAAATTTTTTTCACGAAAAACTGATAATTTTCGAGTTATAAGCGAAACACTACAAAAAATGGTTTTTCACCATTTTTTTGCATTTTTTTTTAATTTTTCCTCAAGAAATTTAGTTATCAAACAGATTCGGATTCAGCACTCCAAAAAACGTGTGATATGGAAAAAATCAGAACTACCCCAAAACTTTCCAGCCAGGGGCCCTGTTGAATACAAATTTACTGAATTATACTAGATAGTCAGATATTTCTCCATTATTTCGGATTGTTTATTTCAATTTCACGAGTATTCCCAACTTCTTTGGAGAGAAATCCAGTTAAATCTCACCATTTTTGAGGGAATTTTCGGATTGCGATTTCGACATTTTTCTCGTCGTAATTTTTTATGTCCGAAACAGCCCAAAAAATTTCCAAATTTCTACGCGTTCTCTATCTAGCTTTCGCTGAGAAGCAGAATAGTTAAAAATATCTAACTATATCATTCGACGTTCATATAATTTTCACTATTTGATTTCGCGAGTTTTCCCTTTTTTTTTCGGGACAGGAAATGAGGTATAGCCCCAGATTGAATAATTTTTTTTTCATAAGTTTCCATGCATGTTCGAAACTGTTGGAAAATTTTCCGGATTCCTTTCTATATAGCTTCTGAAGGGGGGGCTAGGAATAATTTTTTATTATTATATATTTTTCAACAGTCAGATAATTTCCAATATTTTCACGATTCAAATTACGCGATTTGTCCAACTTTTCTTGGAAGACAGTGAAAGCTAGGCCCCTTCAGGCAAATATATGTTTTCGTAATTTTTTACGTCCAAATTTGCCAAAAAAATTCCGAAAATCTGTTCTCTATTTGGCTTTTAGGGGGAAGGGGAAGAATTGGATATTAATGTAGTGTCACCGGAAATGAACCAATATGTAAAAATTTATCTCTATAGGATCAGAGGAAGTAGGTCCAATTCACATTGCATTATTTGACCCCTCCAAACACACACACATACTAACATAGCAAGTTAAATATACAGTGTGTCTATGAAGTAACACATGTGCTAACTTTTGAACGGATTAGAATTTTTCTTTGTAATTTTTTGCAGGTAAAATGATGGTTCTCAATATACTTTTTAACACTAAAAAAAAAAAATATCTACCTTTGAAAGTGGCGTCTGGCCGACATTTTAAAAGATTATTTTAAAAGGCATCGTGGGTCGAGTGATACCTCATTCGAAACGTTTTTCAATTCCCGATATGGCAGTGAAATTCAAAACAAAAATATTCATCTAAAACAAAATGGCGGTACATAATATTTGCAGTATTATTGAGTAACCCCACCCCTGTTAACTTTTCAACGAATTGGAATTTTCCTTTGAAATTTCAATTAGTTGAATGATAGTTTATAACTTCTTTTCGACGACAAAAAAAATGGCAATTTGATTTTTGGAAAACGCGATGGGGGTCGAGTTTTTCTGCACACGACGTGTTGGACCACTCGTTACGCTCTCGTTCCAATACCACGTCTGGTGCAAAATACACGCCCATTTTGCACTTATTATATAGCTATTTCTAAAAATGATAATTCATTATTTATTATTTTCCAGTTATTCTGTCACTTCTCCGAATTCTGAAAATAGAAATGAAAAATCCACTAACATTATATAATATTTTTGTAACAAATTCTACAAATAATAACTGAAAAAATATCTTAGTGAAAACTTATCGGAACACCTGGAAATTTGTTTTATTCCAGTAAACTGAATTTTAGCTAGATTTATCAGATGAAATTCAAGTTCAGTGCGTACATTGATCATTGTTGGCATTGAAACAAAAATGTTCCCGTTTCGGCTATAATGAATTAACCTTATCCGTAAATTTGTAACAGAACAATACCTACAACAATATTATAGAGTGAGTATATTATCACCGTGTACCATTGATAAATCATAGTACTCGTAGTGAATAGTAATCAAGGATGAATTATTTGTTAGGTTTGATTTAGCACACAAATGGGGTTGTATGGCTCATAAATAAGGAATGCCTTGAAATTCCAGCCACAACCTGAATGAAGCTACTATCTCAACTATGCAAGGCACACTTTTCACCTTGCACTATTCACATGAATTTATTTTCCGTCGATCACGGATCCTCTTGGGTTATAAATCAAACCAAAAATTCGATAGCGTAGTGCTTCTATACTGAATCTTTCACCTGATATGCCATTAGGTGATTCGAATTAATCCAGATTTATACGGAAGTTGGGTTTTGAATTACCGTTTTATTGATTGACATGAAAGAGCACTTCGCCAAGAGATTTACGTGAAGTTCGAAGAACAGCTTGTTAACGGCGAGAACGAAATCAAACATTTTCATGAACAAACTAAGTATTTAGGAAAGTCTAATTAGGATCAAATAATATGTAAGCATGAATCATTGAAAGCGATTTCGTTAAAATAACAAGATAAGACATCCATAACTGTGAATTAAGCTGACTTTTGAATCTAGAAGCTAGCAAATGTTCTACATAAAAATACGAGAGCTTCAAACAGTTCAGTTATTCAAATAGTTTTAAGCGAAATGATCTTACAAATAGGATTAACAAATGTACGAAACAAGCACTTGAAAACTCAGAGTTTCAATTCATATCAGTTGAATTTAGTCGGATATCATTTCCACATAGTGGGGGTATAATAGCATTGCACATAATGAGGGTATAAGTTTATATAGAAACTAAAATATTTTTGATCTTCACTTAGGTAAAAATGGATATATATGTATCCAGTGATACAAAGTCACTCATCATGTTAGTATGAATAGTCCAAAGAAATCGATATTTTCTGCCATCAGCTTCTTATTTGCTTTTTAAAATTTCTTTTTTTTTTTCGCTTCTTTTTAGGGAGTTTTTTAGCTTATAGAACACAGTGCGTCATAGATAATAATTTTTCAAACTATCGCAAGCATCGAGTCTGGGACCTTTTTCGTTCGTCATTTATTTATAATTAACAATTTAAAAAAATCTATTGAAATTTATACATATCGTCGGGTTACTGCAAAAACAAGATAACTCAACCTTTTGGCATTTTCGAGTTAAGTGCACTTTCGGCTCCAACGCGTGTCAAATAATGTACTGCGTAAACAAGACAAGTGTGGACAAAGTCTGTGTAGGTGACAAAGTGGTGGTCAATAAAAACTAACTCCATATTAATACTAGTGGAATATGCATAAATGAGATAAGTGCACTTTAGCCGAACCATAAACAAAACATTATGCTCAACTGCTAATAATATGTTTGCTAAAACAAAACAAGTGACATATAACTTATTTTCACAAAATGTATTCAGCTCTATTTCTCATAGCCTGTCTGCCAAAATAAGATAAAAGGCATATATCTTATTATTGATGAAAGCACTTGGTGCGATTCCTAATTGAGCATCTGCCAAAACAAGATAACAGACACTTAACTGATTTTTGCTGATTATGTTTACTTCGGATAGTGCTTTTTGCTGTGCTACTTCCATACACAAGTCTAAGTGTTGGTCGCATAACTTTTGGCGGTATTATACCAATGCATGCCTCGAAGGTGTCGTCTAACCTTAAAATTTGTTGTATGCACGTGCGCCTAACTTTGGTAATTTAGGTGTATTAATTATAAGAAATATGTCGTATCGTGGTGCAGTTATGCTGAAAATGGTACGGAATCTCAATTTTGATGATGGTAAGTTTTTATTATGAAAGTGTTAGTGAGAATTACATCGAATATTTTTTCGCTTCAAAGGTGGGGGTCAAGATATTGACATGCCTGGTACTTCGAGAGGACATGTTGATGTGGAAGATGGGGTGACATCAGTCAAGATATTTCATTGAGGATTCCGATTGTTCAGTTCAGGACAAAGATTATATTCCTGAAGTAGATGCCAAACTTGATGACAGTAGGTTATTTATAAATGAATATTGTTTCTTGAAGATATTAACCACAGAATAATATCGTAATTTCTACCTCGAATGCAATTTCAGTCAACGTTCGTTTAGAACTGTATTTCTTTTTAATTTCGAAAGTTTGCATTTAGTGCAGAGCGATTCGCGGCAACGTAAAGCAATGAATAGATTCTTCGATACGTCGAAATATTGTATGCAAATTGTAACAAACAGTAACAGGAATAATCATTTCCTTTTTTCTTTTTAGGCACTGAGGAAGAGGAAAATTTTCAAAAAGCAAAAAAAGATGAAAAAGTTAAAACACGGTGGAAGAAACGGGTACTCAGTACTTGGAAAAAGAACTTTGCGAAACGTCAAAAAGTTGAATCTAAAGCTCCTAAAGCGGTTGACTGTTCAAAATGCCGCTTTAAATGTAACGAAAAGTTTTCCGAAGAGGACAGAATTTTGATATGTAAGAACTATTGGAAATGTGACTTCAGTCACCGGAAAGATTTACTTTTGCACAAAGTGGAAAGTTGCGTTCCAGAGAGACGGAGATCCGTAGCTGGCAGCGGCAGAAAACCCCGATTAGATTCTAAACGTTATTTTCTTGATTGTAATGAGTAAAATTAGAGTGTGCAAGATTTTTTTCACCAAAACACTAGCAATCAGTAAAGAAGTAGTCGAGCATGCCATCAAGTTTAAAGGTGAAGGAGGGATGTTTACAGGTCAAGACAAACGGGGTAAAAAAGAACCACATAATACAACTAGAATTGGTGATATAGAAAAAGTTAAACTCCACATCGACAGTTTTCCTGTTAATGATTCGCATTACACTAGGAAAAGTACAAAACGCAAATATTTGGACTCAAAACTATCAATTGCCAAAATGTATACTTTATATAAAGAACTTTGTATCACTGAAGAGGTAACTCCTGTTTCTCTTATAACGTATAGAAGAACGTTTTGCAGAGATTACAACTATTCTTTCTTCAAACCAAAGAAAGATCAATGCCAAATTTGTTCTCAGTATAACACTGCTGATGAACAGAAAAAGAGTGAGTTAAAAGAAAATTATGACAACCATATTACTCGAAAAGTAGCTTGCTCTGAAGGAAAAAAAAAGATAAAGAAAGGGCAATTCGAGAAAAAAAATTCGTGTGTTGCACTTATGATCTACAGTGTGTACTGCAAATTCCGAGTAGCGACGTGAGTCCTATGTATTATAGTCGTAAAATTTGTACATACAATCTGACTATCTATGAGTTAACACCACCAACTAATGCATTCTGCTTCGCGTGGACCGAATTGAATGGAAAACGAGGTAGCCTAGAAATTGAAACCTGTCTTCTCAGATATATTTACTAGCTTCCTGATTATGAACTGTCACTTATTTCCGATACATGCGGTGGCCAAAACAGAAATAAAAACGTAAGTGCATTGCTTTTGTATGTGGTCCAAACGAATGCTAACTTTCAAGCAATTGAACAGAAATACCTGGAACCTGGGCATACTTATATGGAGGTGGATAGTATGCATAGTGCCATTGAAAAGGCACAAAAGTATGTTCCAGTTTATACCATGCATGATTGGCTCACAATTTTTCGCACGGCAAGGACGTGCAGATCGAAAAAATTTCCTTTCAATGTAGAGGAACTTAAATTCAATGATTTTCTTGACTAAAGCAGTTCTCCAAAATTGTAATGAAGAACACAAAATTGAACACAAATGGCGGAAAGGTGAACTGGCTCAAAATCAAATGCCTATGGTATTTTAAATGTAAACCTGGGATACTCCAATATAGGTATGATCATACATACCTATGTTTAGACAGCTAAAATAAGTTAAGTGACATTTTTTGTTTTTGTTTTTGATACTAATTGATAAGTATTTATGTTTGTTCGTTTTTGAAAAGTACTTTATGTTTCTAGTGCATTTTCCCAATGGGATTTAATAAACATTTGTTGTATGCTTTCGAATTTTCATTCCAATTCAAACTTTCAAACAGTTTTTTCTCAAATCTTTAAAAATGTGAGTTGTCTTGTTTTTGCAGTAACCCGACGATATGGTATCCAAATTTAGAAACAACTTCCTGAATATCATGATCTAAAATCATCACTCGTCACCTCTCAATAGTAGGTTCGCTATTTCGATAAATCCTTCCTACATTAATATTTCGCCGTACAGCAATGAGGAAATGATCTGGAAAGTAGTGCAAGAATTCTTCTTGATAATTCAGAATTGACTCTCACAGAACGTTCGGAAAACTTGGTTCTCATTATTGATCAATCTCTCAGGTTCCCATTTACTTCCCCTTTATTTTTTATTCTGAAGCGAGGATACTGATTTTTTTTTGTGATTAGGATGAATCTATTTATGAGATTTCCTTAATTGACATTGATTAAGTATTTTCTTTTTTTGTACTTGAACCTGTCTCCGGAGCTCCGACATATCCGGAGAGCGCGCTGGATCGTTTACCCAGATAACCATTCCCCACGTCCGTGAGGTAAGCGATTACTGGGTCCGAGAATCATGTTCCCTGAGCAGACGCAGTGAACCAACGATAACGGCTTTCTGCATTCGTCCGGCTAACAAGAACCCCTATAATCAGAACCACCCCATTTTAATAGAATGGGTTAGGTAGAGCCTGCGGAGCTCAAAGAGTAAGTTTCGATATTCAGTCCGTTTCTCCTTCTCTTTTTTGACGATGTTCGTTTCACCAGGAGCCGAAAATTCCATGACGAAAATCGTCTTACTCTGATGGTCGAGGAGGACTGCATCAGGCTTATTGGCTTGTATTTGCCTGAGAGTGGGGACTGAGTAGTTCCAATATATTCGGCACCTTTCATTCCCCACAACGGACTCAATATCCCCCGGAGCATAAGGCAACACCGGTGTCTTGTCTATATCGTACGAGTGTCGTAGATGGTAGTACAACACTCGTAGAGCCGCGTTATGCCTGTGGATATAGGCCGAGATCGCATATGCTGGACATGATGACAGCAAATGCATAATGGTCTCAGGCGCCCCACGACACGCTCTGCATCTAGTGTCATTATTACTATTATTATTATTATTTTCCTAGAAGGATATTCCAGTCAGAACCTGTCTCCGGAGCTCCGACACATCCGGAGGGCGCGCTAGATCGTTTACCCAGATAACCCCTCCCCACGTCCGTGGGTTAAGCGATTACTGGGTCCGAGAATCATGTGCCCTGAGCAGACGCAGTGAACCAAGGAAGACGGCCTTCTGCATTCGTCCGGCTAAGATTTCTGCCATATTACGGCAAGCCGGTATGATTTTTAAGTTTGAGAGCAGTGTGTCCATCATTCCACCAAGGACCCCTATAATCAGAACCACCATTTTAACAGAATGGTTTGGGTAGAGATTATTATTATTATTATATCATAGATAATATCTGAAATATCATTATATTCATTGTCAAAAGAGTTAGGAGGCCAAGAAACTTTCTAAATTCAGAGAATTTCTTTGGAAATGATGATATCAATATTTTTCAACGGTTTAGGTATTCTAAACATTTGGTGGTGGATTGATCTATGTGTTTGAAGATGAGACTGAGCTCATGAATCAATTATTAACGCTGAGGTAATTACGGGACTGGTGCATACTAACAAGTTTTAGGGACCGGATTTAATTTACAAAAATCAGTGGATTTTACCTATCTTCTCTTTTTCTCTCAATTGATATGGTGTCAGATCTTTTGTATTTCACATTACATTTGAGAAATAAAAGGGAAAATCGGTTCCTTGTGCCTACACGTATTGAAATGATTCAACAAAAATATACTATTAAATTATTATTATAATTATTGAATTATTAAATTATTTATTTTCCTCTAACTCTGTACAATTAGCTCCTCTTTTTCTTATAATCAGCAATCTCCATTTATTACTACTATTTATCTCAGATGAATAGTACGAGTATAATCGAATGAAATGATATACATGACGCAGTTTTTGAAATGAAAAAGCGAATAGGAACCATATAATGTACACACATTTCTTTTTCTGCAACCGATTGATTAGTTTTTTTCTTCAAATTATCCTCTAAAATCCGATATTGTTTGTTGTTTTTACCGTTAAGCAGCTGTCGTCCCCTAACGAGCGGCAGCTCTCAAAAATCGAAACTTGTGCGAGCCAATGAATAATAGGACTTACCTATTAACGTGCGATTCCTAGCACTTTCTCGGGTCATCAAAAAAAATCTGTAGCCGCTAGGATTTGAACCTATACGACAAGCAGCATCAATGGATTTAAATAAATAAATAAATAATGTTTTTATTCTAGATTCCATACTTTACATTTCACAAATAATGACAAATCACTAACTTAATTTCATTCGCCATAATGCAGGGGGTTAGAGGGAGGACGGAACTAAGGGCGCAATAGTAGCAACTCTCCTGCACCTTTTCTGGGGTGCAGAAAAGCGCCTTGCCAAGGCGAGAGGGTGCTGTAGTCCGCCCGCGCTGATGGAAACGCTGGGCCGGACTTTTCATTATATTGCGGTGGTAGATCGGAAAGATACATGCCTCCTGCAAAGCTTATGCATGTAGTGCATTTATATTCGATGTAGATATTGCTTTCTGCAGTTTTTGAGGTCGGATATTTCGAGCATCAATGGATTTGAACGCAACGGTCTTAATCACTGAGATACCATTTGCATCCACATTCCTCATACGTTTGAGGAACTATTATACCAATATTTTATTCTTATTCATATTTCTCTTTTTTTCTCTTTTCTTTCCAATGGATATGCTGTCCGATTTTTTCCACAATGTTTCCGTATAAAAGATTGTTCACATGCTTTTGCACCAGAATAATTCAAATGAAAACTATACTCTATTCTTTACAATATCCTTCAATATTGTTTTTTAAGGTCTGATATTTAAAGTAGCATCGAATATGACGTTGGTTAATCATAATATCGATTTCTCTTTGTGCAACCGGCAATAGTTTGATTAATTTGGGACCCGTAGATGGCATATTCCTGAACAAACTTATTCAGAAAATCTTCGGTTAACCAGTTAGCTTGCATGGTCAGTCTGGTAACTATCGGCAATTAACGGAACATAACCTACCAACAATTCCGAATAAAATCCCTCTAAATTTTGACTGAAACCACTATATTGAATAAAATTTGTGATTATTTTTAAAAAAAGATCATCACAAGTGTCATTGTATGATCACAAAACTTACTGATTTTTGCAGTCACCTTATATTTTATGTAGAAAAAGTAGCTGGTCTCTGAATCTATTTCATCTTCCTGAAAGATAAAACGAATGATTTTCCTAGAACTAATTTATTCTTCAAAGACAGCACTATATCATCCAAAGTAAAGTAGGTTTTTTAGTATATTAATGAATCATTAAATCGAAACTTTAATAATCTATTTAGATTCAAGAGGGTTTATTTACTCACAGCGATAAATAGGGGAGAAGATGAGACATTCATTATTAATTTGCCCTGGAGAATTTACAGTATTAAATTCTTTATGTTCACCTCTCTGTATCACTTGCCTTAATTAAATATATTTTGGAGAGGAACGGCAACAGTGAAATCAAACAGACCCATTTCACATTTTCAGACAATTCAGTAATTGGTGTTTTATTTGTAGTGAATTCAAATTTAGCGACTGAGAAACGATTTCTTGTCACAGTGTCTAGATTATCGAATAGTATTTTAGCTACCCAAACAACCCGAGTTTAATGAAACGTCTAGAAAGTCAAGATACTGTAAATCATTTGAGTATACTCCTACATAATGACATACCTTTACGTATATATTTAGATTTTAACAGTCACATCACAGTTATTATCTTTCTGTTATTTGACGTATTGGCAATTCTTTGACGAGGCCGAGGAAGAGGCCAATTAGGTCCTGAGAAGTGAAAAATTGGGAAAATGGAGTTCATTCCGAGCTGATGCGAAAACAGAGTGTAGGAAAGTAAAGAAATTACATTGAATCTCATATCAATAATAAACTCCGAATAGGCCTAATTATCATAACATCATATCCAGAGTGATGCATAGGCAACTGTGTTTATTTTTATTCATTCCTCCAATCTGTTTTTTTTAACAAATCGACTGTGTTATCAAGTTGAGTAAAAAATATGATATTGGTAGGTTTCAATCAATTTGTAAACATTCATATTTGAAAAACCTTTTAAGCAGAAGATAGTAAGTACATACTATAAACATCTCAAGCTGTTACCAGAATTATTTCACACTTGGTAACACCTCATTGACACCTGTCATTTTGCCTTGACGTATTTCTTTGAAGAGTTGTTAAGGAATCTTTGGTGTTTTCAATAGTTCTCTTGTTTTTTCACCTTCATGAATATAGATTTTAAATGATATTTTTGTATACTTTCCATAGTTGTGTAGTATTTTATTGAGTATTGAGACACCATGTCAAAATACTGCTCTGTTTGTATGACAAGCGATGGTCAAAAACATAGTACTGGTGAGCCAGTGCAGTCGAATGTAGAATGCAAACGTACTCTTCAAATAGAATATTGGAGTGAAATGTAAAAGGCTCCCACTTTTTCGAAAGACTTTCTCGAAATACCGGCCCATTCATCAGACCATAGTGGGCATTAGGAATAAGAATAATTTGTATTTTTCTATATCTTTGAGTAATATATATAAAAAATTTCATTTTCGAAAATCGGTGAACAGTTTTGTGGGGTACTGTCTAACATATATTAAATACATTTTATTCATTGAATGGATCAATATTTCATTAATGTGAATTTCTATTTTCTCCATCAATGAAAGTTCCGAGTAAGCAATGTTTACAACAACCATAATAAAATTTATCTGAGTATTTGGCCATGTCATGAGTCTAACAATATTTCCACGTGTTCGTGTATCTCAACAATAATATTCATACACAAGAAGTGTACAGTTCTGAAGGTTGTTCTTGCAGTTGCATCCGATGGATATATATTGGATGCACACTAGCCTTTATTTTTCCGTTGGGAGAAATAGTGTTGCAGCAATTTTGATGAACAGTATGAATCATAATGGTAACAAACTTCGCTTATGGATATGAGATGATGATATATTTGTAGTCGAACCCCAACTAACAGTTTGGTGCTTTATCAAACTGAAAAAATTTTTACATTTCGTTTTTTTTAAAGCTTTATTTATAAGTGAATAAATATTTTTGAAGTGAATTTGAAGTTTAAGTGCTAATATTCGAGGGGTCCTGAGTTTAAATCACAATAATTTAAATTTTTGAATAAAACTCTGTTGAGTGTACATTATATATTATTACTTTCATGCATATTTTTCTGTAGGAAATATATAGTTTTTCTAATGAATTTTTGATTTCTATTCATTTTATTTTATTTAAATTTTTGACCATGAAGAAAGTATACTCAGTTAAAATGAAAATTCGTTATGCTCGTGGTTCATCGTACCCGCCTTTCGGTTGGCGCTCCGAAACTTTCCACTCGCATCGAATCTTTTCTAACATAGTTACACAATCTATACAACTTTATTTCGAAATATTTTTCTCAACTCATGAAACTGAATAAAACCATCAATAATGTCGGAGTGGATTTCCCACATTATAATTCCAATTCATCCATTGTATATTTTTTTCTTTGAACTACACAGAAACTCTAGACCCAAACTACAAAAGACCGAGGTTATTGAAGTAGGGCGATCAAAGTATGGCCGCGTGATTGAAAAGTAGAATGCCAATAACAAAAGAATCGAAAAGCTCGTACGATACCCAGCCTTATTATCTCAATTCTTTCTGTTCCTGTTGTCAGATCGAGTCTTTTCTTTTCGGCAACCTGGTCTCGACTGTCAGAACCAACTGTGTTTGGAGCGTTCCAAATGATAATCGATAGGAAATGTATAGGGAAGTTTTTCAGATTCTCAAGATTATTTCAATCATTCACTTCAAATTAAGTAAATAGTTGAAGGAGAGATTATCCAGAACTGAAGTTGGAATGAATTCTTCCGAATTGTCCGTGTCCAACAGCGTTGGCACCATAATATTTCTAGAAGTATTTCATGTATTTAAAGAATTCAAATTGACAAGTGCTTAAGGCCAACATCAGAGCAATATATGAAATAATGAAAATGGATAAGGAAATATTTTGATTGTTAGTTCGTAAAGTTTAAACAGGGAGATTCAATAGAAATTGCCATTGCCATATAACCATATTGATTTTTATTTTAGAATATGAAAAATATATTCATACAATAGGCCAGTAGAGACAGACATAAAAAATTGTAAATTTAAAACTAATTCCAAAAGTTTTCAAACATTGGTCAAGTGAATGGTACTACGAGAAAGCAATAAATCTCAGTTTGCAACCTCTTCCGAAGTCCGCAAAATTGTCAAAATGGCAATTGAATGAATTTTGCTGTATACTCGTTGAGAAAATTACAATATTTCTGCAAACTTGTAGTAGTATTGAATACATTATTTCATATCACGAATCAAGTTTCCAACCAATTTAAGTGTAAGGAACATTTTTTTATTTTCATCGGAAAATATTCCGAACAGTTGTGCAGATTTGCAACCTTTTACGTTGACCGGAACATATATTTTTTCAATTCTTGCTGATTTTTTTGATCAACGTGCTCTCGAAGTAATTGCAAAGGTTTTGAAATTTTATTGCAAATTTTGAAAATATCTATTCTGATGCATTCATTGAAAACGATCGGTGGAATTCCATCATATACTCACTAGCTCTGTCGGAGTTAAGACCCAGCAAGATTCGTTGGCGGAAGATAATCTCAGGCATACATTTCTTGACTAATCCACCCATCGACTTCATAATATTTTTACACCGCATTCAAAGAATAAATATTTTTGAAGTGAATTTAAAGTTCTCGCTAATAATCGAAGGCACTGAGTTTAAATCACATTAATTTTAAGTTTTGAATAAAACTTTGTTGATTATCATTTATATATTATTATTTTCATGCATCTTTTTCTGCAGGGAATATATAGTTATTCCTTATGAATTTTTTATTTCTATTCATTTCATTTAATTAAAATTTTTGATCGTGAAAGAAATATGCTCGGTTAGAATGAAAATTCCTTATTCTTGTGGTTCATCGCGCTGGCCTTTCGGTTGGCGCTCCGGATCTTAGCAGGGCATTCGACTGTGTCCATCATGATACTTTAGTATCGAGGCTATATGACTCTGAATCTCTGAGCTACATATCACCCTTTTCGAAGTGTAGAAAGCAATTGCTTTGAATTGCAGTAGACTCTGATGTAACAAAATTATTTTGAAACATCATTTTGCTTGCAGGTGACTCAAACTTTTATAAATTTAAAAATTTTTTTTTACTTATCGTTAATCGTCTCAAATCCATAAGCAACAAACATCAGTACACACATTACAAATTTATAAGAGAAAACTGAATTCATTTCATAACCGACAAAAATTATGCAATCTACATAGAGTGTGTACTAAAAAGTATGTACCATGTGGAAAAAAGTTTTATTGAAAAAAAATCTGGGGAAATGTTTGTGCATGTCTTATAAGTTGTAAATGAATTTCTACAAATGTAACGTGATCACTATGAAATGCTATGAAAAGACTAAAAAACGGTCAAGATGGCAAAATATCGGAAAAAGTTAATTGAAAAAGTTGCTATTTAAATTTTATAGTTAGTAGCAGTATAAGTTTGCAAGGATAATGCAGGAAAACTGAAAATCGCCATATTTTTATATTTTACAATCTATACAAGAGTATAATTATTTTTTATAATGAATAGCGTGACTATACTGGTTCATGTCTAACAGTTATATAAGAATTTCACGACAATCGTGATGACATGACACTCCAAAAACAAGGTATTTTTCAGATTATAATCAAGTTTCGATGATAATCGTGCAAAGGGTGTTTCACTTTCTCATGAAATCTTGAAAACTCTTATCCTCTTTGATTTTACGCACTATTTATTATGTGCAAAGTGAAACGCACGTGGACGATTATATCATCAAACATTGATCATAATCGGATAAAATGAAATTTTTGTATTGCCCTATCATCGAACATATGATAAAAAAATAATAATGATATTACTGTTAGATACGAACCAATGTTATAGCCAGGGTACTGAAAAAATCAATTTTTTTAAATTTATTGCTCTCTGGTGTCGAGAAAATTCTCATTCAAACACAAATGTTTCAGTATAGTCAAGCAGTTCGTAAGACAAAAAATTAATAAATGAAAAGTCCATCGCCCTTCCAACTTCTTTATTTTATATATTACAAAAAATATGTTGGACACATAAGTTATAGGGTTTTATTCGATCTATCTGATAGTTTGAGTTTCATGTATACAGAGTGTCTCAAAAAAGCGCAGTGACTTAAAAGTAGATTTTTTTGAAAAGGACACCCTGTATTCCATTTTATGATCGGTTAGGGATGATCATAAGAAATTCAACAATACCAAATTTGATGCTGTTATCTCCAAAGACTACGGAGATATCTCATATTATTTTATCCATAAGCGCAAAGAGTGGGAGAGAGAAACTTCTTCTGGCGGGTCAATATATTCTCTCTCACACTCATTGAGCTTATGGGTCAAAAAGGCGATACCTCTGTAGTATCTGGAGATATTAGCATTAAATTTGATTTTGTTGGATTCCTTATGATCGTCCCTAACCGATTATGCAATGAAATACAGGGTGTCCTATTAAAAAAGAATATATATATATATATATATATATATATATATATATATATATATATATATATATGCAGGAACATTTAGTGAAGAGAATGCCGAGAAGTGAAGAGAATGCCGATTTTATGGGATAAGTTGAAAGTGAGGCAGGAGTAAAACACAGTTTTTTTTTTGGCATGTATAAGTGGGACCTGTCACACTACTTTAAAATTGTTACATATTGTCCAAAGAGCGTATGGGTTGCTGCTTCAGTATCATAATTCCATATTTTCTGAATTATTCATGAAGTACGGATCATCCGCAAACATCTCCGTGAAGTGCGACAAGACAAGACATATTTTAGGTACTCAAATACTCGCATATTATATTTGCATGAGAAGGTAGGAGTCTTCAGAAACGATATGAACTTTTTCTTTGCCTTCTCCGATCATTTTTAGCAGAGTTGTGACCAATCAAATATTCGACTCCGCCAGAACTTTCAGCGATGGGTAAGGGTGAACCTAAAATTTGATGTCGACGTTCAATCACGTTTTCTGAGAAAACGAGCGCATTTTCCAAGATTACAGAAAAAATCTATTTATATATTTTTAAACGAAAAAAAAAAATATTTTCTACTAAGTACTGGAATTTTGGTAAACTATTTTTTTCGTGTTTATCATGGTTTCAACCACTAGCATACCAAGTTTGATGGTCCTACAATCGATTCTTGTCTCAAAACCCAATCGTACTATCACTTCCATGTTAACCGGTCGAGGGCTGATTGGAACAGGTGTTGAAGATTGCTTTGGTCTTGCTATGGAGCCTCGGTCTTAGTGAATTCTAGTATAGCGCGGGTTGTGCCCTCTATCGGCGGATAGTCGTGTTTGTGATTTATCACACATTTCGTGTTGTACATTTGAATAAGAAATGTGTAAAATTCATCCAAAATTATCTATACACACCGAAATAACAATCATTGGCAAAAATATATTACAACCAGTTGTACTAATTTTCAATAATTGTATTGTAATTCAATTCCGAGAAACTTGACCAATGTACGTTAGGTTAAGTATTATTTGTAATAAACTTTCACTCAAATAATCCGTCTCTTTTTCCACATGAGGACTTGATATAGTATTCTATTCAAACTGTGAGCAATTTGTCGATGTTACTCTTGAATTCCCTTCGGAGCTACCCGTATTCAACTTCCCGAGAGCTAAATATTTAAGTTTGGATGTAACTCAATCGGATGAAAATTCAGAAAGCAAAGCAATCCCTACTAAACAAAGTTTTTTGTCGCTCAAACTTTGAACTGTATGGGTTGTCAAGAAATACCGAATTTTTCCTGGTAGATTGATTAGTTCTTTTTGATTTCGCGATATTTTATAATAGGATGCAACTTTAGTAATTTAGTCTTATGACACTTTGTTTTCAGTTTGTACGATAACCTTTATTGAATTAATATAATCTCATGACTGCTCCAAGAACTAACAAACATTTTATTCAATATGGGATTTGTTGGTGTAGTGTACACGCAATTATAATGATTATTGATGGGTGATTTCAGTAGCTGAAGAATCCAGGCACTTGACTCAGTCGTACGTAGTCGGTCGGGATACAGATATCGAGGGAGTTGAGTGCGGGTACAAAACCTGTGTTGGCGTTATAGCCAAAGTACCTACTTGAGTGATATCAGTAAATTTTGGAATACTACAGTAGGTATTAAATATTAGACAAACTTCGGTGGGCGAAGAATGATATTATTATTTTTCGTTTCATTCTCATTGTGCAATGAACAGAATGAAAAAATAAAAGTTATTTGCTTTCATATGGATAATAAAATTCATTTTCTTTTTTATCGAATGAATAGAATGGTAATTATTGATATACTCTCTCAGAGTTTGTTGGTTTTATACACGAATCAATGATGAGTGAATTGTTACGGTTACGTTTACGAATAGTGTTAATATTCCCAAATTTAATGGCATTTACAATGTCTTATTGCCGTTCATCACTATTTGAAATAGTTCGTCGGATTTATCACTTGGTATGGCAAAAAAAATCAAAAATGATTTATGCATCAAAATTTACTCGTATTATTTGTAAAAAATATGTGTTAACTGAATAATTAGCACTAGTAGGTGAAACAGTAGCATCCACTGGGGTTCCTAATATTTGCTAGTAGTGATTTTCTTCAAAGAAGAAGAAACATCAATTCAATATGAACCGAATGATTTCAAATACAAAATACTAACAATTTTCCATTTTCCTCAGTATTATGTGAAAACACACCTATAATATTTGAAAGCAATCCTTGATGATTCATACATATTTCTTGGTGATAGATATTGTGAAAAGACACTAACTGAAAAGAAAAAATCTGAAAGTGAAAATTCGCATTTCCGAATGTTCCCTTTTTCAACATGAATACCTCCCAAGAGGTTATCTTGAATTGATTTTATGAATATCCCATTCATAATTTCGAACAAAAATATAAAAATCATATTAGAAAAACCACAATACCAAAACATCAACATTCAACTTTACCAGATGAAATCCACCCTAAACACAATCCTCAACCAAAACTATTCTGAATTGGAAGGGAAAATTCACAAACAAACACATGGACTAGCGGGACCTCCCACTATCAAGCATTTTATTCGAAATATACCAGGAAACGATAGATGAAAAAAAAAGTAATAATCAAAACTCATGATGACGGCGGCCTATATACATATCACAAACCAAAGAACTGATATTAGCATATTGAAATTTACGAAATGTACGAAAATTATTTGTTACGAATCTACAGTAATGGCGACCCCGACTACCTAATATTTTTTAATTTTTCCTGGTTGGTATGTACTGCGTTGACTGAAATGATTTTGTATAATTTCACTGTTACTGTCATAATAATAAAGACTGGTCGTTTGGTTCCAATGTTAATAATAAAGAGGCATTTCATTTTTATAATAGAAAACCAAAGTGTTGGAAAAACTCATCCGTGTACAACTCGAATATATAGTATATTGTACAACAAGTGAGAAAAACGACATATTTCTCACGAGCGAAGAAGTTTGTTGCAAATCAAGCGAGTGAGAAATATGTCGCCTCTCACGAATTGTACATTGTACTTTTTCTACGGATGCGTTGTTTTCAAGTATTGAAAATAAAAATACACATATAATAATACTTGTATGTCATTGACTCATTTTTATATTTTATTTAAAATAGTAATTAACAGTTATATTTGAACTATTTTGTAAAGTAATTCCTGGTAGGTTGTTTTCGGTAATTGAAATATTAGCTGCGGTCGAAGTTGAAGTTGATGGCAAAACGTACTGAGCTTCCACAGCATTGTTGTGTTAAGGTTCTAATGGCACTGAAGGCTGAATGGATTCTACTATACTTTTTGAAATTTTAATTTTTTTAGCTATGGAGTTGTCGATATAAGATTCAGCAACATTGCTGGATTTCCAACCCACATGGCGTTTCAAAGTTAAAAGATCTGCCCCTGCATTAATAAATTAGTCGCAGATGACCTTCGGAAACAGTGGCCAGTATATAATTCAGGGTTCGGTAATTGCAAAAATTTTGTTATTTCATTCGCCATGGTGCCAAATTTATTTATCCCCACAGGCTGTTTCGTAATTCAAAAAACAAACGTGTTTCATTTGTGCATGGTCGAAGCTTCACATATTTTTTGTAAATTTGGTAGAATTCTCCTGTGACTGTGAAATTTCTAGGAACCCTGGTTTAGTATCGGGTAATTTTATTAAAAGGGCCGAATTAAGATCTTCCATGTCATCAATTTTTAATTTTCGAAGTTCATCACAACGGCATGCCCCTGTAAGGCCAGTAGCTAAAGCAACCTGAAATCAAAACCAAACATTCATTTTCCGATAACAATTCAGATATTTTCAATTCATACCTTTATCAGCAAATACTTTTCATCAGGTGCATCTTTTAAATATTGTTGAATTTCTTCAGAAGTTAATGTTTTTGACTGTTTTGGAACATATTTTTCAGATTTGCGTTTTAAAAATACACGTAGTTTTATGTATTATGATATATCAACACAGTTTTCAATCATTAAGGTACTCCTCAGCATCAAGTACTAAGCCCATAATGTTGATGATTTCAATCTTCTTGACAACTCCTCAAAATAAACTAACAAGGTATTTTCAGAAAAAGAATTTACCTTGGCTTTCATTTCCCAGTCCATAAAGTTTCTGTGAGAGATTTCATATCATTTTTCTCTTGGTGTACCTGGTAGCAAATTATTACAAACATCTATTGCTTTCTGAATAATTTCTGGAGGTGTATTTTCCGACTCTAAATCTTCGTATTCAATATTCAATGAATCTGAACTGTTTATATTATAACAAATAACAATAAAACTATTTTTGTTGGGTAAGTTGACAGCAATAATTATGCAGTGCTTCGGTTTTGTTGTTATAGAAACGCTAACAATGGGCTACTTGGATATTGCACGCGAATCGACGGCGTAGCGTTGTCAACATGAAGATCAATCTGACATGTAACAATTCATGACTGACTTGGGTTATCGTGATAACAGTAAGAAATTATTTCTCACTGTATTGGCGGATATTTCTCACTGCGTGAGAAATCTTTCGTTTTGAACGTATGAAAGCGATGAGAGAAGTGGCACATTGTATAGCATCCGTAGAAAAAAGCCTTTTTGGCACTTGCAAGGTTTAACAATGATTTGAAGATTTCTGGTCTCAATTCTTTGACGTTTCAATCGAATTGTTGAATCAATGAAAAAATGAAGATATCATTGGAGCGAATGGAATTGACCTATTGTCCTGGAAACTGAATCACTGATGAAAGAGGAGCGGGGATTGGCGCAGTGGTAACGCCAGGGCTTCGTGATCGCGGGCTCGATCCCCAGGCAGGGCAAGATTTCTTTCAGTTTCAGATATAAATCTGAGTGATTGAATCTTGTTGCTGGCTGGGGATAATCCTCCACGATTAACTGTTGCGTTAATGATTAACAGTGCTGCTCCTGAGGTGGCGTATGGAGTAAGTACAAGGCCTACCCAGAACACATTATATCCAGGTCTGTTTGGATATAAATATAAAATAAATATTCTTTATATCCTATTATATATTCATGAATGGAAGATAAGGATTCAGTGATCTCCGTTGATTAGTTTTTTCTTTAATTGCAACAGGACCTTTCCTAAAAGGCAATTCTCTCTTGATTATTCTCGGCGAACGCGGACATCAGAAAGTATTTCAATATTAACGTTTTTACTCCGTATATTTTGCGAGCCCATATAAAAATCTTTATATGAAACCCCCACTATATTCTCCTTCAGCACGATAAATTACAATTGAATAATTTATTCCACACTTGGTAGTTTGGAAACAGGCATTTTAATAATAGATCACGTGGAGTCGTGAATATACACGAAAGACCAACTTGAGCATTTACCGTCTCTCTAGTTCCCTTATACCCAATATTGTAACATAATTCAGTGAAGAAAAAGAAGAGTACAGGCAGATTCATTGTTGTATTACACAGTGTGTAGGTGAAGCATGGATTAAATGAATCATTTCTGAAAATTGAGATTAATGTGAAAATATTTTCAATGGTCAGGTGCGTGATAATTATTTGAATGTGTCAGAACTTGCTAAGCACTTGTTTTATAGTATACACTAGTTATCCAAAGTATGAAGGAGTTGTTTGCCATACAGAAAAGGCGTCTCAAACTAGCTGCAAAACTGAATTAAAAGTGTAATTTTATTAGCCCTCTCGAAATACGAGCTCAAAGCTGATTTTTTTAACAATGCTAGAAAAAAATGTCTCATCACCCATGATGCCCATGCCATACGGTTTCGTTTTCCTGAAGTACACGCCATACTGATTTGAGAGGGGTTTAACCCTATTAGTGGCTATTGGTGAAATAAGGAGCAGGAGAAATCAAAATACTCGGAGCTCGCTCAATATATTCGAGATTTTTTTTCACCATCTGAATTCAAAAGGTTGGATCTAGGCATCTCTCGTAGTACTTTTTCAATTACAGAAATTTGACCAGATTCACTATTTTTTATCTCATTAGGTATTTTTTTTTTCAAAAAAGTACTCTGAGAGGTGCCTGTCCCATACATTTATCATTCTTGTCACAAAAATTTGCAAGAATTCATCCAAAATCGCACCGTCAAAGTGATTTTTGCTGAACCCCTGCATACTCAATACTGAATCTCTTTTCTTCACTGATTCGAGCGCCCTCGCATAAATATGTACTTTTACATGGATACTACGGATGTTGGAATGGATTGTTGTTTCATTCATTAAATTTGGAAATAATACTGAATCTATTCACAAAATTTTAGCACAGGAGATGAAACCAATAGAAGTTGTAATGGGATTATTTAGAATTTAGATAAGTTTAGAATATGTCCAATGAATATCTTACTACTGAAATTGATGAATATTGGTTGTATTCACATACGACAATTTATTCGCCAATTCTGTTATTAGTTTATCAGATATACCAACATAATGACATGAAAAGGTTCAACCCAAGAACTTTTATACAACGAACAGGTATGATAACAGATCGAAAGTTACTAGAAATTGCCTTAAAATTCATGAATTATTGGTGAATGAATATTGACGACTATTTTCAATTTTCACCTGTCAATAAAATTCAAGTTCACAAAATTGATGAATTTATTTGATGGTATCCGTTGACACTAACGACGTATCAATGGTTTTCCAAGTAATTCATTTTTGATATTTCATTACGAAACATGAAAATGGCGGCCTAGTTCAAATTGTACCCGAAACAAACAATTTTCAAACAAAAATTACGATTCATTTTTCAATATAAAGAACCCAAGACTAAATAAAATATAACACTTGAGAAAAAACTAAAATCATCCCTGGCGGAATTTTGACAAGCTAATAAATAAATAGGTAAGAAATGAGAACGGTGGACATTATAAGGGGGATTTATACAGCACGTAAATAAAATAAGAAATAAAATACTATATTTGAAAAGAAAAGCATAAGAATATCATACAGACATAAAATAAAAGTAATAAAAGTTATGAAATATATAAATCCAAATTTTGATGGCCAGCTTCTCATTTATTATAATTCACTTAGCTCTATAAACACTCGTTTTATTTTATTTTAGGGGCTGCATAAACCCAACTTTATATCGTTCACCGCTCTCAGTTCTTACCTATTTATTTATCAGCTTTTCAAAATTTCGCCTGAGATAATTTCAGTTTTTTTCTCAAGTGTGATATTTTATTTAGTATGTATGAAGAAATGTGTTAATGTAGTACTCCATATAATGACATGTTCTTTTGATAATTAAAAAAATAAATGGAAAGACAGAAGTTATCCCTATTCACGTAGGGAGTTCGGCTGAATCTCGTCTCGGGTTTTCTTTAATTATTTTTGTTCTCGTACATGTCTCAATATTCCAAATGAACATGTACTTCATTAATGAATTAATTAAATGATTTAATTTTATTTTTTTATCACTTGATATTATTCAGCATCATTTCCTTGTTACTGTACTATTTTGAGCAAGTTTAGTTGTTGAAATAAAACAACTTTGCATCAAAAATTTTGAAGTTTACTTCAGTTCAAAAGCAAAATTACCACAGGTAATTTAATATTTGGGCAGTTTGTAATATTAGACGATTTTTGATGAACCGTTGTATACATGACGTCGTTTAAACGAACAGTGCTCTATTTCGTGCCAAAAATTATTTAATTTTCCGTCAACTCATTATGATTTATAAGGCACAAATGCGACCAGTCTTGGCTTTCAATTTATGGAGTGAGCACCCAAACACATAATTAAAATAATAATATTAATAATTTATTCAATAAGGATTCAACTTAAAAAAATATATGAATACATGAAATAATACAAGGAAATATATGTAATCAACCTAATCAACTAAGCTGATGCTTGCCCTAGATTAGGTGAATTATTGAAAAATAGTAATGATTAATATAAACATATACAATGTAAAAAATATAAACATTCATACTCAAACTTATACACACATACATACATAAAAAAGATAATTATAGATCGTTGATTTAAAAAATATTTATATATATTTTTTTACTTTACGTTGAAGAACTTTCAAAGAAACTCAAATTTTCTTGGTGGACACAATGTTCGTATTGAAATTCATGTTGAAGTAAAGTCTTGGAAATGATTGAAAATGATCTACGACGATCCATTTAATGAAAATACGTGAAAATATTTTTTTACTTCAAAAACATTAGAACATGACATATCAATATAAATAATAACAACAATATTCAGAGTCTACCATAGTAACTTCATACACAGAATGTTAATGAAGCTTATTTATTTATATATCTTCACACTCCCACTCTTCGTCAACCATTCTTGAAAAACATTGAAAGTGAAGTTCTAATCCTCTCAAATTTTGAATGGGGTAACGCTTTCGTAAATATATCAGCCAACTGATTCTCTGACGATACATATAATACGCTAAGTGTTCCATCTTCGACACATTCTCTTATAAAATGATATTTTATATCGATGTGCTTCGTTCTACGATGATTTTCTGTATTTTTGCAAATTTGAATAGCACTGTGATTGTCTATCATTAATTTGACAGGTCCGTCCAAATTCACATCCAATTCTTTTAGAAAAAGCCTCAGCCAGGTTATTTATTGGACTGCATCTAAAGCTGCTACATACTTTGCTTCTGCAGTTGACCTAGGAACACATGCATATGAGAGGTCCAAGTAACATGGGCACCAGCCATAATCATGGTGTATCCTGTAACAGATCGACGAGTTTCCACATCGTTTGCGAAATCTGCATCTGAATAAGCAATTTGCGATACATCATATCCCTTATAACATATTCGGAGATCGAGGGTTTCCAATAGATATCGGAAAATACGTTTCACCGCTGACCAATTTTCTTTAGCAGGTTTTCCGAGGAAACGACTGACTTGACTGACAGCAAACATAATGTCAGCTCGAGAAACAATTGCTGCAAACATTGGGGATCCAACAGCTTGTCTATAGGGTGTTTCATCCATGCTATCGTCGTCGCTGTCTGAAGATTGTCTTTTCTGTAGAGTTCGGATCCATTGGAATTTTAACAGGATTGCAATTTTTCATGTTGAACTTTTTCAAAATTCGTGAAATATATCCTGATTGATGAATGAAGATTGCTCTTTTGTTTCTGTCTCTCTCTATCTTCAATCCTACATATTGATTCGGATCACAAATAGTGCATTTAAAATTGGCTACAAGTTTTTTCAAAAAAGCTTCAGATGTATTGAGAGTTCTACTGATGATTAAACCGTCATCGAAATATAGTGCCAGCAAAATTTTCAATAATATTTTTACTTGGGCATTACTGCCACTACTCCGGGGTATTACTCGGAATTGCTTGGGTATTGCTTAAGTATTAGAGGAATTGATTAGGATTTTTTGGAATTAGTGTACAAAATATCCTCAGCGGTTTCCTCCTCGGACGGAAAAAACTAATTATTTTAAAATTTAATTTCTACAAATTGGATGAATTTCCGGATCGTGTACAAGGTTGCGAATTCTTGAATGCATCAGAATAGATGATTTCATTGCAACAAAGTTTTAAAATATTAAATTATTCATCACCCTCATCAAAACAATTACCACGCATTGAAAAAATATATGTTCCAGTCGACGTTAAAGGTTTAAAATGTGTACAACTGTTCGAAATATTTTTCCGATATATCTGTCAAGTTTGCAGAACTTTCGCAAATTTTTCTTTTGATATATCAAAGAAAAACATTAGTTTTTGATTAGATAAATGTTCTGTACACTTACATTGGTGGCAAACTTGAAATATGAAAAAATATATTTAGTACTACCCCAAGTTTGCAAATTTTTTGTAATTTTTTCAACGAGTTTACAGCAACATTCAAGTTCATTGCAATTTTGACAATATTCCGGACTTCGGAACAGGTTGCAAAATTTCACAGTTTGTTTTTAAATTTTTTCCGATCTTGTATTGAAGTTTGAAAACTTCTGGAATGATTATGAATTGACTGTGTATTTCTACTGGCCTTTTAAAGTGTTAAAGACGGTTCATATCTTGAATTACTGTGGATATGGTCCTGTACTATATGGCTTAATGTATTCCGAGAACATATGAGAAAAAGGCCTCGATACTAATTGCTTTCGCTGACTTTCCAGACAGTGAAAATTATTTTGTAAGGAAGAAAACAAAATTGGATTTATTTCTTCTCAACGCAACGCCGGCGTTTTTCAATTCACTTATAACTTGGCCAAAGGCAGGAAGAGGTTGAGAATGTTCAAGCCTTTTCATAAATATCAACTGATTGAAACATGCTTATGAAAGCTAAATTAAAAAAAAATGCTTGGCAATTCTACATATTTGATGCCTCGAAACACTCCACTTTTATTTTCACTTAAAAGCAAACAAACTTGTAATACCTTAGAGGATATAGCGTATCTCTCTATGTTATGAATAATTTATTTTCTTTACCCAGGAGAATTTTCGTATCAGACTACATTTATTGTGAATACTTCTGAGGAGATTACGTCTCTGCATGTAACTAGTAAAAGAGGAGACGTTATTTCAAAATATTTGTTTTCAATAACAGTTTATGTGACTGCGGTTTAACAATTGGATTACCACTTGTTATCGGTACACATGTATTTAACATGAACTCTTCCAGTAACTATCTGAGATGATTCAATATTCAACCGAACTCATGCTCTTCTTTATTGCGATTCACTTATAGCTATTCGAGATTATTATGCGATTTATAACAATCGAGGATGCGCCTGTAAGTAACTTTATCGTATCATTGACAACGTTGAGGTGAAATTAAAATCAACAACTTTGGTTGTCACGATATTGTCATTTTAGAGTGTCATTCGGTGTCTAGGGTATTATAAACTAACAAACTTGTAATATTTTTATCGTATCATTGGATATTAAGCTTCCTTCAAGTTAAATCTTCATTACAAATTATTAACATAATAATATCATAACAACACATAATACATTAGTTACAATATAATACTTTAGTTACTTTACAATGGATACCAAATGGCACGCTCAAAAGGCAATAACGTGACATAAGCAATGTTGTTGATTTCATTTCCACATCATCGTTGTCAATGTCAATGATACGATAAAGCTTTGAATGTAACGAGATTATTATGCAATATAAATAAATTTTGGAGATTTCACAGCAACATCGGCGATTATTTTAAATCTCGTAATAATCTCGTTACATTAATAGCTATAACTAATGTGTTGTTATGATGTGAATAATTTGTAGTGAAGATTTCACTCAAAGAAAGCTCAATATTAAATGATACGGTGAACATCTTTATACATATAACACTTCTGTGCGTGAGTGCGTTTGTCACTGAACTAAACGGCAGGACCGATTTCCACGAAATTTTTGGTGTGTATTCAAGTGGATTAGAGAATATATTAGATTCACAATTTGGTCCCCTACAGAATGTTTTTTTAGGTAATTTTTTATTTATATGTTGAATGTAGCAGCTGCCCCCCCCGACTTCGCCATAAAATGAGTTCGACAATAACATTAATGAAAATAGATTGTAAGGGTTGGTCGGCGAAACAAAAATGTAAAAATCTTTAGACAGGACAACGTCTGCCGGGACCGTTAGTATTATAGTAATTAATAAACTCCCAGGCAGCACATCTGTACTTATCGTCTGAAACAGATCAATGACAATAAGTTTTTTATCAAAAAAACATAGCAGTATGTGGCTGTTCGGGAAAGGACCCCGCACGGATTACATGGGATTTTGGTTTGTTGCAGATTTGCATTAAAAATCTGGTATGTTGTAGATCACGATCTGTAGTTAACACCAAATGGACCATAATCAAATAGTCTGATCAGTTTCTGAGCAACAGGGTGATTTTTAAAGTAGTTACAAAAACGGAAATTGCGGGTTATTCATCACAAATTTCTTGTTAACTTCAGTGATTTGGTTACCATATGTCATGCTTTTGAAAAAAACACCACTTTTATGATACAAAAGAGTATTTGGTTTACCGGGGTCATCACAAATGTCCCTAAAAATATCCCAATTTCGACGTTAACCTTACTTATTAGAAAAGAGATCGGAATAAAAAGTTCTGCACTCTAGCAGCTTTGGAAAGTGGGGAAAATTCCTGAGGAAACTCGAAAATTCGGTACTCCATCAATAACTTGGAAGGGGTTGGAAATTTCGATATAATGTAAGGAAACAAACTGATGGAACGTAAAAATTTCCATAAAGAATGTATCCACATGTTTTTTCGTAAATTACTTCTTCTGAAATATAATGAGCTATAATTGATATTTTCAGATTTCTGCGCGAACAACTCGAGATATCATAAGATTTACCCCGACGCTCAACTAAAATCTATGTTTCTTTCAGAATATGTTATATATATATATATATATATATATATGGATCTTTAATGAATAAATAGTTTTTAAACTTATTGAATATCAAAATTAGGAATCGAAAAAATTCAGGAAAATACTAGAAAAATTAATATACAATAATTTACGGTAAAGAAAATTATCGTGATACTCTAGTTAATTAAGAATGAGTTAATTAACAATTTTTCCGTACTTAATATTGAATATTGAAACTGCGATAATTGTTAAATAACAAATCTGAGATTTTTTTTGAGCTATTTTTCAATTTGTTATCAACAATTTACTCAGGCTTAAAATTAAAAAGCTTTATTAATCATTGAAAATATATTTTTTTATTATTACTATCGATCTGTTTGTTGTGATCAGAAGCTAGATGAAAATGATTCAAGAAAATTTGTATCTGCTATTGTTTAAAAAAATTGTTATAAACTAATGCGTTGTTTATGAGATAATTCAAATATTTTTTGAAAACCTATTTTTGATGCAAATTATGATTTAACAAAAATCTTTTTTTTATTCCTTATTACTTGAACAGTTTTGTTGGTTGAAATTTTTTTTTTTTAAGAAATAATTTGTTAAATTGTATAGGAAGAGAAAAAAATATATAGAAAAAATTTAATCGTTAATAACAAATTGTTTATTAAATGAACAATGAATATCTAAAATTCAGTTTTCAGTTATCAAAGAGCAGGATGGATTATGTTTGAAATTTTTTCCGTAATATTAATTACAAGTGGTGAAAAAAATTGTTAATGAACAAATCCGGTTTTGAGCAATAAATAAAACGATTTTTGTTTCAAAATCATAATTTTTATCAAAAATTATGTTTCCAAAACAAATTTTTGAATTACCTTATAATAATAGTAATAATAATAAAGCGTCTTTATTCACTATGAGGTACAACGAAAAACATAATGAAATGTGAGTTAACAAAAAACTGATACTAATAGTGAATAGGCGGAGTGTCAGCCTTCGCTGTTTTTAAACTCAACCTTATGAACAACACCATTATTTTCAATGATTTTTTAAACAATAGTTCATAAAAAAAACGATCGATAGTAATATAAAAAAAAAATATTTTCAATGATCAATCAAGCTTTTTAATTTTTAACCTAAGTTGATAGCAAATTGAAAAATAACATTTTTTTTCAATTTTCAACGGTAATCTATTCCGTGACCGTTCAAAAATAGCTCCAAGAAAAGAAAAATTCTCATAATTTTTATTTAACCATTATCGCACTTGCAATGTTTTTGTTCAAGTAGGAAAAAATTGTTAATTAACTAATGCATAAATAACTGAAAAACATTTTTTGACGGCGGATTCATTTATCCAGTAGGTGTATAGATTTTTTCAATTCCTAATTTTTATATTTAACAAGTATATAAAATATTTATTCCTTAAGGTTCCAAAGTGGCCGTGTTTGCGCATGCTGGAGTACCCGTTTATGGGACGCATTTTCAACCCCCTGGGAAAATTATAAATATTGGTCTTACAGTTCCAAGAGGTGAAACTTTTCTTGGGAAAATTTTCTCCTCTATTTCAATTTTCTTCGAAATTTAAAAATAGTTTCTGAGATATTTGCAAAAAATCAAAACCCATTTTTTTTATAATATAATTGTTTATAACTCTTGCAATTTTTGCAAGCGGCATGCACTTGAATTTTTTCAAAAACCATCTACATGCTATTCCGAATTGAATGACACTTTTCGAAGGTGGGAAAAAGGTTAGACCTGAAAGGAACTTGTTGATCAGACTATATTACCAATTGAAATTGAAATATTATGGAATACATATGAGGTATTTTTTACCACAAAAAATCAGATTCATGTGCGCAAATAATGAAAATTCGTTTTATTTTCATCGAGTGGAAACAACTGAAATCTAATTGTATTATAATATCTATTTTGATAATATATAACTTGATACTTGATTAATTTGATTTTTGTTTTCCATATTTCTGGCGTGTTGGTTGATATTTTCATCAGTGTTGATGTTGACCAAATTCACAAATGTTTTACATAACAATAGATACAGCATTGACACTCCAGATTTCTATAACGCTCACTGAGCTTGTGTTATGTTAGCTCTAAATATTCCAAATCTCTAGACGTCTGGAGAGTTCAGAAAATGTATAGCAAATTTACGTTACATTGTGAATTATTGAATAAATGGTACCTATATGAAACGAATAAATTAATGATATTTCCTGAATGGTTATAAACTACCATGATGGTATGATTCTTTTAATGAAATAGGAAGTACGGTAATTGGCTCATATTAGAGATTTGGAACACAATAAAACCTTAGTTCTGATCGATATGTTTTAAGTATTTTTTTTTTCATTTCAGGTGTGTATTGAAGACAAATTAATATAGAGCAAAACTTTCCTCAGCTAACGAAATGTATGTTCTAAATCCATATCAATCGCTGCTGGAAAATAGATTGTTTGTTGATGTTGTTATTTCTATCAACCGGTTGCCCCTTTACGAGCAACCCTCAGAAGTCTCCGAGAGACTTTTGCGAGCTAGGGAAGTTGCAACCCTTACCTTTTAACGTGTGTTGCCATGCACGAGGTCGCAAATTCAGTTTTACAGTTCATCATTAATAATAGGTATTGAATAAATTGCTTTGCCGAAATACAATGATCTGGACGTGAATGATTTTTTGGAATATGACGAGATAACTGGACGCAGGTGGATCTAACGAGCAACCTAAATCAGCAAGGAAACGATCCATTTAGAATACTCGACCCTAACTGAATATTTGTCACTCTAAACAAGGAGAGAATTCAGCGTCCGGATGCAATGAAGTTGGTGGGGTGGGCTCAACCTCGTCAATAGAACAAGATAAACGGTATATACCTATGAGAAATTACCCTCGCTATGATTAAACGACCTTGGCTAGCAACGCGGGACTTTGTAAGAGAAACACTCGCTTTCCTCATATCAACAGCGATTATTCTGGAAGAAGGGGGATGATACTCGAGAGGGTGACTTTGTGTCAGGTGAATGCATTTATCGTCCGGTGCATTGTAAATCCGGTCTCAAGTTGACTGTGGTTCATCCCTTGGGGCGTTTTCAGCGCATTTAGTTGGGGAGACGAGAGAATATGCGTATGTATCCCTTTGTCGTTGTAGGAACTAGGAACCTGCTGAATTATGTATATGTAATAAATAGTTTCCGTCATACGATGACACAAGATTTTAGATATATTTTCTGTGTCTCTCTTCATTATCTTTCAAAGAACAGTGTTCTCAACGTTTGGAACAGTATTATTCGATTTTTCATTTACATCAAATTGAAATCTTATTATTCCATTTTTTCGAAATCCTTCAACTTTAGTTGTATCCATTCGATAACCGTTAAGATACTCATCTACTCAGTATTTTATAATCATTCTCTCATCAATTCTCAGTACTTAACAATTGAATTGATGTAATATAAAAATGCTTTGGTTTTATTTGAGGGTTTTTATTTATTGCTAAGAATTTTTTTTTAGAATCAAGGAATATGCATATTCCACAAGGTACTTGCGGACTAATCCAAGATTTCTATATGAGCCAACGAGCTATCAGAATATCATAATGTGAGTGTTGCGTTATCGCGAGAGATCAGACATCCAAGAGCAGCTAAAACTGTATCTGTTGATAAATATGTAGCTTTGATTGCGAAACAAACAAAAAGATAGATAGATGTATACTTTGTGAGTTCTGGAACCCCAAAATTTGCCTGAAAAGATGGTGAAGGGACCTCCAAAATAAACTTCAATACAAGAAATTGGTTTGGCACACTCTTAGAGAGGGATGATTTCCCATCAGAGGTTGAGTATTCGTTGTTTTTTTTTTGAACAATTGGGTAATCGAGCCAAAATTTTACGAATTACCAGTTTCGCAGATAAAATCCAGAATCGTCTTTATCGAGAAAAATTGTTAACTTTTGAGGAGACATGAAATTTCCGTCAGGAATACCTGAGATTCAACATGTTTGACAAGAAGGAGAAGATATTTGTCATGTTCATTTCTGGTGCTAGAGAAGTTTCTCTCAGATCTTTTTGATCTACAATTTTTTATAAATCGTATTGTATAAGAGACAATTCGCTGAATTCTCAAAAAGGAAGAGAACCTGTTCAACAGAGTATCTTGGCGAAGATAATCAGGGTTGGAAATGGGCCATAAAGGGGGTGATTCCAAAAGCCAACTGGCCCCCTCCCACCATTGAGAATACTGAATCAGTTCAGATAGAAACATACCTCTCGTGGCAGGGACAGCGGGATTTTCTTCGGAAGGTACATTGTTCCAAACGGGCGGTAAGTTTTTCTGGATGTGGCTCACAGGTTTGCTGACAAACATTTTCCATTTGTAGGTGCCTCTCGACAATCACTCATGCATAATGCTCCTCAAGAAGAGCATATCGAGAGGAAATTCATGCTCCCGCACAAGTCCCCACTTTGATGGATTGTGGGAGGCTGGAATAAAGTCAGTGAAGAATCATATTTCTAGGATCATTGGTGATCAGGTACTTACCTACGAAGAATTGAACACATTTCATGTTAAAATTAAAGCTATTTTGAATTCAATGCCACTCTGTCCAGTTGGCGATGTTTCAACGATTTATCTGCTTCGACTCCGGGTCATTACTTGATCTTAGAGCCCTTGAATTCATTTTCAGATGAAGATTTGTCCTCTCACAAACTCTCTCTTAACGTTTACAGTTGATCCAGAGATTGAATGACATAAAAAATATCTTCATACTCTTTTCCAAAGAGGAAAGTGAACTGAACAAACTGTAAAGATTGTTAATCGAAATATGGTTCTCATTAAGAATAGATTAATTTCTTTTTCACGATGGCAACTTGAAAGAGTTGTTGAAACGTACCGCGGTCGAGATGGGATCGTGCGCCTTGTTACTCTGCGAACTGCTCAAAGGTTGTTCAAGAGGTCAGTGGTGATAGTATGTCCTTCACTCCTTACTAGCACACAATACACAATAATATATAATAATAAAATAAACTTGTATTTTAGGTGGGCGGTTTGTTCCGCCTCCATTTTTCTCTGTGTTTTGTTTTGTGTGAATTTTGACATTTTTTCGCGATATTGCTGATGTGCTTTCCTTTTTGTTGCGGAACTTATGGAAAGCCCCTTGTACGCGCGAAAGGTGCAACCAAGAAAAACCTCATAGGCCAAGATGGGCAGAAGTTGAATCTCGAGAAAGCATGAGGTGTGTTTGTGATAGCGCTCAACAACTCTCTAGAAACCTCTCCACTATTCAGAACCTTATGGTAGGAAAATCACCGCTCGTATTTCATGGTTTTTCTCTTCTTTTCTTGAATTGTTCGTTGAATATATCGATTGAATTCGTCTCAAAAACTTTCGACTTGAACCAGAAAATTTTCACTCCTGAATCTCCAAAAAACAGTCCACTTTTTATCGAAAACTCAACAGTGAGCGAAGCAGATTAGTACTACTATTGGACTTACCTGTATTCGGTTTTCAACAAATGTTTGGAAGACAATTTTCAATCAAACAAGATTCATATAGAAGCTATTGGGTTTCCCAGAACAACCGTTGCCATGAAGATGGAACACATGTGCATCCATTAAAACCAAATACTAGCGAACATAATTATGTAAAAGAGAAGATAATTAGGCACACCTAAATATTTTTTAGCTTTTAGTACATTATCTTTATCATTATTATATTTCTTTACAATTAAACCGTTTGTATTTACTTATTTTATTTTCGAGGTTTCAGTTTTTCATTCACTTACTACTTACTGAATATTTCTCTTTCTATTTAGTTCCTGTTTCTTCCCTGTCAGTTCGTTGGTTGGGTGATTCATGCTCGACTAACGATTTTAAGTTGACAATATGCTTTGTTGTGATTACAATTGAATTTCGGTTTGGATGTGTCGACTGTATGATACGATATTTTGTTTCGACTCCATATTTGATTTCTAATTGTTTCATGATTCAGTGTATTCTACCAGTCAAGTCCTATCATTTGATAGGTATAGGTACTCATATTGAGGGTGCCGGAAAAAAAAGTAATCCGTCATTTTGTGGTGGCGGCCATCTTGGATTTGGAATTTTTGCATGGTGTACTGTATTCCACTAGTCGAGACTATACATTTGATAACAATAGTGAGGGGGTTGCGAAATAATATAGAATTGATGTGGAAAGCTGAATACAATGGCGTGTAACAAAAGAGAAGGGAATTTTGTGAGGTTGCAGTCTGTTGTGGTCTTTAAGAAAACTCTGGTTTATTTCATCTAGCGTTCGAAAACCTTTATTTCCTTCTTCAGGATAACTGAAAGAAGGGGAATTACAAACGAAAAAGATTAATGAATCTACTTACATAAAGTGCGTGAAAAATATATCGCATCAAAAATATCAAAAAAGGAAGTGTATAAAATATAAATATTGGACTGACAGTGATATAAAATTTGAAGTATATAGTTATGTCATTGGAACAAAAATCAAGTTGTTGTTGTACTAGGTGAATCAGCATTACTATAAAATTTTGGATTTATCTCTATTAATTTTAAAAATATGGGTATAAATTTTACTCAAGGTCGGTTTTATTATTTAAGCTATTGCTGTTCTCATTGATTTGTAACATTTCTAAAAATGTTCTTTCGAATAAGTTATTTGATAGCATCCAGAGCATTAAGTAAATAAATAATTGAGAGATTTTAAGATTGTTGGACTGGAAACGATGATCCAGTAAAGTCAAGGTCACCGGTCCATAAAGCACTAGATATTTTCTGTAGAGCCCATTGAGAAATGGGTTAAACAGCATACTAGTATTCGGTTATTTTGATTATCTTAGGAAGAGAATAAATGAACAATTTTGGTCTTTAAGAAAAAAGGGTAAGGGCTGTAGAAAATTTAGGACTGCGAGCACGTTTATGTATTCAGGAATGAGGCTGACATTTTATTATATGCATGATCAATAATTAGGAAGGTATGGTATGTGAACCAAGGAATTAATTAAAAAAATATTTTCCACTCTATAGGACCCGCTGCCAAAATGTGTAATGATTTTTTAACGTATGCTATTTAGGGTTTTGGCGGTTTTATGAATATAGTAATCAATGAACAAGCGAAATTAGCGCTATCGCCTGGAACGAACACATCTCAGGGAATATGGTAACTCTTAGGCCCCACGCGACACGTATGCCGATCGGTTTCCGTCGGATTTTTATTCGATGCAAAATTGTTTGGTATGCTTGGCATCCAACACTTTCGTCCTATCCGAAGCAATAGCAGACTACTAATGCCTGGTTCCTCTTGTCCCTCCAAGACTCCCAGCGTCCTGACAACTACATTTGCTATGCTACAGAAATGGGTAGGTTGGTCCAACTGGAAGATCTAACAACTTCTTCTCTGAAACTACTTCGTCCTGAGATGGATGGAACAGACTGTTTGATTCACACAGAAAATACAGGGGCAGCCACGTAGTTTGATACAACTGACACTTACGTCTTAGTGAGTTCTTATTAATCGTGGTAATAATGTCTATCGGTCAAACTGGAGTTTTATCGTGATAATAATAGTCAACGGGTGGAGATGGAGTATCAATTCAAAAAGGCAGCGACAAAATCCTAAATGTCCTCTACTCAATACTTCAAAATAGAGGTAGGCGAGATCAACTTCAAATCCACATTACAGGTAATCTTTATGATATATCTAATAAAAATATGACCGTTCACCAAAAAAAATCATTCAAGATTTTCCGATTATGTCAAATTAATTGAATCCAGTAATCACTGATAATTTACTGAAAAATGATAACATTAGTATTATTACACCTGCCTTCAAGAATTCTGCGAACGGAAGAGGAAGAGTCGAGAGATCCTTCTCCCAAATAGCTGAAATCAAAAGAAACAACGAAGCCTTCTTCTCAAGTTTATCAACTCGAGGTTGTGTGCCTGTCTTCGGATTATTTTCACTCATAAAGTGGAAATTATGTCAAATGTCAAAAATATGCATAGTAATGAATTTTTTAATGATTATTATCCATAGTATCAACAGGGATTTAGAACCGAATAATGCGTTGTTAGCAAAATTCCGATGACTGAAAAAGAATTGCAAACTAAACTACAGAGTCCAATACTGGTAATCAGTGTTCTAAGCGGGTAGACTGTGTTCGAAATCAACCACTAAAGCGCCGAGTAGCTAACTCTGATTAACGCCTTGATACTTTATGGAACAACAGAACGTCACAGTGGAATTTTGAACTATCCGCTGTCAGATATAAAGTAACTTCAAATTTCACAAAACGATAACACTCATCTGAGCGTGATAGTTGGAAATGATTTAATAATGCAACACTGAGGATCGAAAGTGGATATGGCAAAGAATAAACTTCTGGTTTACCTGTGTGGTGATAGTTATTTTTCCTACTACCGTGCGGAAAAATCCACTTTTCCGCACTCATTTTAGTTTTGAAAGAGTCACTTTTCCGCACTAGTGCGGAAAAAACATTTTAGTGAGGAAAAGTAGATTTGTTTAGTTTTTGCGGGTGATACTGACATTTAAATATTGCGTTGCAGAAGGTTGAAATAGGAAGTTTACCAAGTATGGTTGTATAGTTTAATATATATTTAATAATAAATGTTTTTCATGTTAACTTTTGGGTGTTTTTTCCGCTAGTAGAAAAAATAGTGTATCTAACACGAGCGTAAAGTGTCTTTTCCGCACTTGTTAGGTAAACTACTATTCCGTACGCAAAGTGTCAGTTTTCCGCACGCAAATACTACTAGACGAATGACGCCAAGCGGGGTTAGGATGAGTTTTTGAGTGCGGAAACTGCACTTTGCGCAAGTGTTATAGGAACAACATTTCTCCTACGAGCTTCAATAAAACGAAAAATCATAATTCAGTCGATAATTTTTAATTAAACGTGAAAGAAAGAACTAACTATACAACAAAAAATTACATATCAATGTGTTAAAGTCGGCAGATGCACGCTTGGCAATATTATAATCATTTACTATTAAATGAGGTAAGTACTTAAAAAAATATTAGTTTTTTTGTAAGCTGTACTACGACTATCGGAATTATGATTTAAAGGTAAAACGGTTTCTCACATTGCATATAATAGTCCACAGCTACTAAAATAAATATAAAATTTTCCTACCAATGAATATAATTCTATCAATTTTAAGGTCAATCTACCAGTTGTGAGCTTTAAACAAATCATATAAAGAGATGGATGGATTGGAGAAAGAACCGAATAAATATAAAATCAGTATACCGATTAAAAGAATTATAAATCGAAGCAGTGGTCAATAGTCCATATAGGCTGTATGTCTATGAAAACAGAAAGTATAATCATTACCAAGTTTTTAGGATTTTACACTAAAACGATAACAGATAGTTTGACCTATATATAAGGGACAAAATTTGATTTTGTGGTGGCCAAAAGATAAATCTGAGAATGGTGAATCTGAAAAAGCCATTCTGAAGCAAGAGAAACGTGGCAGTGAAGAAGTTCTATCAATATTTCTGCCAAAACGTATAAACTTGAATATATCCAAAACAATGTGAAAATAAATTAAAATTATGAAGATGATAAATACAACCGAACATCTTTGTCATTAACATCTTTTGAAGGTAGTAGAAATTTTATGATGGAAAGATATATGGAACTTCATTAACAAAAGTAAACCCTATGTTGATGGCGTATTGTGAAAAAATTGATCCAACAAAAAAGTTTGCGTTACTTCAATGGCATGGTCCTTGACAAACATAAATACAGGGTGTCCCAAACTCAATTGCCCATTAGACGTTTCTGGAGAACGGAACGTAGAATCACTTTGAAAATTGAGTTTCTTAGGTAATTGGTTTTGCTCTATCGATCTAAAATATTTTCAGCACTGTGGTGTTGCCGCTTCTATTAAAAAGTAGCAACAAGTTTGATATTTCAAACAGGACACTCTATATATTATTGCATTTTCGCTTCGTAACTACTTTTTGATTATTCTTGTATGATACTTCTCTATACCTTTCTCCAATGGTTTTCTAGAAATTCATTAATTTCCTTATTTTTTGTGTGAAACATGGCTTTTATTGAATTTTTATTACTACAGTACTTGCAATCGTGGAAAGCTTCAATTTGGGATGTAGTTTGACAATGTCCTGTGTATTAGTTATGTCTAAGGGCATTCGTCATCCATTGTTTTCCAGGATATTTGATAATATACAGGGTGTTCCATTTGAAAATATGCACTATTCATCGCTCTTTTATCTATCGGTGGAATCACAAATTTTGAAGGACCCTGTACAACGGATTCTCTTAGACATAATCAATACACAGAACATTGTCAAACTACATCCCAAATTCAGGTTATCTAGGAATCCAAATACTGCAGTAATAAACAATGAATTAAAGCTATGTTTCGCACAAAAAATAAGGAAATTAATGAATTTCTCGAAAACCATCAGAGATAGGTATAGGGTAGTATCGTACAAAATAACCAAAAAGTAGTAGCGAAAAATGCAATAATATACAGGGTATCCTATTTGAAATATCAAAGTTGTTGCTTCTTTTTAATAGAAGCAACAACAACGCAGTGCTGAAAATATTTTAGATCGATAGAACAAAACCAATTACCTGAAAAACCCAATTTCCAAAATGATCCTATTTTCCGTTCTCCAGAAACGTCTAATGGGCCATCGAGTTTGGGACACCCTGTATATTCATGAACACCCTTATCCCACTGGTGCATATAGTCCGTTTAAAATAAAAGTTTCTTGACAGGAAGTGGGTGGTCGGACACCTGCACACTCATCTTCTAGAATTAAGGTCCACAAAATAGTTTGTTACGATTGGGTGAGCATTATCAAGTATTATGAGAATAATGTAATCCTTGATGAATCCAGATTTTCATTCTACCAGAAAAGGATGGTAAGTGGCAATGGTTTTCTGAATTTGTTGTATTATAAATTTCAGTTCTATTTAGTGTTGAATATATTCCAGGGTTACTTGAGCTGGTTGATTCAATATTTTTAGTGAAGGCAAGGCGTTATCATTATCGTAATAATACTTTTTTTGAACAATCCTTCATAACTTATTGTATGCATAAACTCACATTTTTTCTCTATATCGCAATCATTTTCAGGTTGTCGTTACACGAGATTCTTGAGTACGTCGAAAATGATAAAGATCTGGATTTGAAAGGAAGGAGAAATATTTATTTTCAGGTAACCCGCAAGGAAATTCAAGCGAATCTGAAAAAGATTGTGACATGTCTGATCAAGATATGAGTGATGTAAATTATTTACCGAGGAGCATTCTCAATCAACCTTGTGGATTCGCTTAGAGAAACGTAAAGGACAATGATGAATAATACATGTCAATATTAGTTCTTCAGCAGTATATTCATCAAACCAAAGATAGCGGGCGATGATAGTAATATACCTCTCTCAGTTCCTCAAAAATCTTCTTCTGCCGGAAGACTATCATCTTCGCGAAAGGTATCCAAGAAAATAATAGAATGACCAGCACTTAACGGATAAGACACCAAAGTGTAAAATGAAAACTAAGTTTAGTTTTTCAAAACTTTTTTCGATGTAGACTAAATGCAAAATATTGTACATCAAACGAATTCATTTGGTACTTTCTGTTCACAGAAAAAAGATAAGTATTGAAAGACATAAAAAACAGTTGTCTTGATGTTGTGAAATAACGTGAAGTTTATCTGTATAAAATGCAGAATTTGATTACATCACACATCACAAGATTTGTTTCTTTGAATACCTACCCCCAGAAATAAGGGGGCAACATTTAAAAAAAAAATTTGTCATTGATATACCTATGTAACAATTTGTTAAAATTTAATGAAATTGTTCCAATATATATGAAATCTGTTTATAAAAGGATATGTATTTTTTCAAAAACTTCACCCTGAATAAAAAAATTAATGAGAATATGACGTAATTTCTACAATCTTGGAGAGATTTATGACAAAAATAATAATAATAAAAAAATACCTTTGGACTAATGGGTTAGGGTTCTCGTAGATATGGATTACACAATCAAACGAGGCATTTATAAGAGAATGTCGTAAATATATTCGTTTTTAATTTACACCGTCATTGTTTACAATTCTCATTCCTAACAGCGAACTTCTGCTTTTAATTTGTTGCCGGAAAGCCCTAGGCAGAATGAATGGGTGCGTCTTCAAGACGCGTAAAAAGCCCTACGCACTCTAGGGATGCCCCATTTCCGCATCGTCGCTCATTTCATTTCAGCAGAAATAGTGGATTAAAAACGGGAACATATTTTGTTCTGCCCTTGTCGTCGCTAATCCCTAGATTACAGGTTGATATCATACGTTTCGGTATCATAAATGTAAAAAGGGGTCGACTGAATACGGGATGGAATCGGAAACTAATAACATATTCCTGCTATTTGTGGTAATCATTAATTCATATGGTTTTTGGACTGGTGAAACGCGTGATTGATTCCAGCGTGTTTCATCTGAAATTACAGTGTGGTTTCTTTTCTAACGACTACAGTTATGATATCGTGAACTGTGATATATAAATGGGTGCCACATTTCCTAAATAAAAAAGTTTTACTTGAATTTGGCTGAATCTGTGAAATGTTGTTTTTGAGGTACGGATTAAAAGTGTTCATAGCCACATTCCTCAAAAATGGACAATTTTCAATTTGATTCTTCAGAAAAGCCATGATTTCCAGAGTTCCAAGGGTACGAGATTCAAACTTGCCAGGATTATTTGAAAAATAAATTCAATATTTCATACTTCTCCAAAACTCCCGGTTACACCGGAAACGGTTCCTACTTGGAAATTCCAATTGATTTTTACGTTTCTGAATTCTAGGGACGTATGAGTACGATCACAAAATTTGACACAAAAATGTTTCAAAAGAAAATTTCATCCAGAGTGTACGCACTCCAACAATGATGGACATGAACTATGAGTAAAAATATTGTAGAAAGTTTTCTCCACTAAGTACCTAAGGTTTGAAATTCATAATACAACTAGCTGTTAAAAAAGTATTTTTTTAAAGACATCTTTTAGACAGGCTTCTCTTAGATTCTAATTTTCATGAGTACAATTTTTGTTGAAAAGTGCTGTGGATACAAAATTGAACGAAATGGGTTTTTTATTATCGTGTGAGAGGAGGACAAACGGACTTAATATCGAGAGTTAGTCTTTGAATTCCGCAGGCTCTACCCAACCCCCTCATACAAAGCCCTCGCATTTGTGAAGCCGTTGCCGAACCTGCACATCTACAACAAGCCCTTCGGGATGATAGTGAAATAGAACAAATAGCGTTGTGAAGTCAACAATCTGCTTTTGGGGAGGTTATCCCCTAAGCCTAAAATCGAGCGATTTAGAGCGGATTCAAAACTATCAGTCTCAGGCCGGATACAAAAAAAAAAAATGTTACCTCACCGTTTATACTCTGTTTATATGTGTTCTTCATGTCGAGTTGAACATCATCCAATTTGCGGAAATTCTCGGTGGTGAGTCGTTTTTTTTTAGGGCTGCCACAAACATCATAACATAGCCGATTGAATATGATTATGACCAGAGCTATCCAAAGATTACTGTTTCGAAAAAATAGTACAATTTTGTCAGTTACTTTTCCTATCTAAAAAAATAATTTCAAAATAACTAAATATTAAACGACTTTGACGTATCGAAGACAAAATCTCTGTCTCAAAACCTTTAAAACAATAATTTTTTCATTATCGAGTCAAATTGTTATTTCTTTGACGAAAGTCAAAAAAAGTCTACCAAAAATTTCGTATGAATAACATTTGATATCTTGATACAGGGGATGTGCGGTATGTCTATTACCATACTGTTATTTCAAACTTCTTTTCTGTGTAACGGTATGCGGCCCATTTCGAGTTGATTTTGATTTAAAATTTTTTATTTATTTTTTTTCAGACTGTGCGAGGTTAAACACTCAAAAAACGATGTCAAGAAAACCCCAAAACCGAACATCCAATCAATATTCCTATTTTATTGGAATCAAATTGTTGATTTCAGCAATTCTATTTCAAAATAGTATATTATGTTAGCAGAGTTATAAACATCCTTTCAGGAACGACTGTTTAAAAAACAATTGTTTCGAGGAGTTCATAAATGGTTTACCTATACCGTACTCTTTTTACGAATTCATATTATAACCACAAAATTATATGTTTTTAAATTGATATATTTTTTATCATAACAGTTTCAATTGACAGGTCAAGAACGACCTACTCTCTCAGGATTTTTAACTACTGAAATCAAACACTAACTCTGGCGATGTACTTAAAAAAATGGAGTTGCTATGGTAATATTTTTAAAAACATTCTTATATACAGATTACGGAATATGTAATTAATTGATCATTCATCGTGGTACGCTGAATGCCATTTCAGATATTATGTGAGTGAAAAAAGTAACTTAAGTTTTTAATTGACTCGGTTGTTACTTCTTAGACTGTAAACGTGAGTTACTGAAACTTGATTTAACACGATAAGATTTCAACAAATGATATTACATCGATACATGTAGTTTTCCAAGCGGTTAATATAATAACTGCTTGAAAAAGCGACAGTGTAGCGAAACATGTCGCGATGTATTATTATTTGTCAAAATCTTACGTGTTTGATTAAGTATCTAACAGTCTGCAAAGTGCTTAGTTCTTAGTGCTCCCTGACTGGAATAACTTTTTGAAAGTGCTTAGTAATCGCGAGCATTTCATAAATAAAAGTGCTTAGTGCTCGAGCTTTCGGAGCACTTTTCAAGAGTGCTCAGAGCTTAGTTCTCGAAGCACTTTTTGTCAGTGCTCGGCACAGCTCTGATTATGACGTCATACAATTTATTTAAAACAAACGCCCCGCTACCGAGAATTGCTACAAATTGCATGTTGTTTAACTCGACATGAATAACACATAACGCATCGTTCTTGAAAAATTCACCATCCTATCATCATACTGACAATGATTATAATTCTTCACTACTTTTTTCACTGATGAGAGTTTGTAGAATAACCAAAGATATTTGTCGCACCAACTATACAGGGTGTTAATTAAGTACGTTGGCAAACTTCAGGCGGTGATTGTTTGAATGTTTTCAGGGCGAAGAGTTCATATAAATATAAGTCCCAAACGGCTTGGTTTTCGAGATACAGGGTGATAAAAATACATTTTTTTCAAGATTTTTTTTCGACATTTTCAATAGTTCAATAGTACACACGATACAAAATAATTCACAGTTCAACCCTTCTGCCACCAGTGAAAGATTGTGAGAGAAGAATAATCAATGATTTTTCATCATCATTTTGTTTTCTTGAAGTTTTTCATTTACTTGTACGGTTCAGGAGCTGTAACGAAAATATTAATGCAAACATTTTCCAGTGTCCCATTACATTACAAAAATTTGAAAATTAAACATTCTCAATTAATGTAAATTGGAAGAAATATTTTTTTGAGAATTAGAAAAATCTACATTGAATAAAAATTATAAAATGAAATATATAAAGACATGCTTTTATACAAATGCACTGAAAATTAAAAAATAATTTCTTTCATTGTTTCATCGAGGTTATTCTGTGAGTGACAAATTCAAAAGCTTCCGCCGATAAAAAATAGATAATCTTCTACAGGAAGATATTTAATCTAATACCCACAGAAAAGTAGGACCCTGTGAATTATTCAGGAAATGAATTATTTTGTATCGTGTGTACAACTGAATCAAAGTCGCCTAATTTGAACTGATTATTGTCGAAAATGTCGAAGTCTACTCCAAATAATATTGAAAACATTTTTTATCACCCTGTATCTCGAAAACCAAGCCGTTTAAGACATATGTTCCTATGAACTTTTCGTCCTGAACACTATCAAAGGATCACCCTTCGAAGTTTGTGAGAATATTTGCTTCTCAAATTTCTTTATGTTATTCGATACTGGAAAATGTTCGCATTAATATTTGCATTGCTCCTGAACCGTATAAGTAAATGAAAAACTTTAAGAGAACAAAAAGATGTTAAATGAAATAGCATTGCTCATTCTTGTCTCATAATATGTCAGTGAAGGCGGAGAAAAATTCTGAAGGGTTGAACAAAGCTTGACTCTGAAAAAAGGAGGAACCTGTGAAGTATATAAGTTTATATGATCTTTTCGTCCTGAAAACTTTTAAAAAATCACCTCCCGAAGTTTGTCAACGTACTTAATTAACACCCTGTATATGGTTATAGGTATTTTTTTGTATGTGTTTCCTTCTGTTTCCTAACAAGGGTACGAAACTCTAGATGGTGATTCGTCAGGTCGTTTTGGGAAAAAAATTTCCTATGAATATATGTACGGAGTTGTTAGGAAACACATACAAAAAAAATTAATTTTTTTTTTTTTTGGAAGAACGCCCCCGAAACAAAAGAAGTCAGAGGAAAACTATTGCAGAATTGGTCCAGAGAATCCATACAAAAAGTTTGAAGAGAGTCTCTATTAGTAAAATGTTTGCCGATAGACACTCTAACTAATAGGTCAGGCGTTCCACAAAGACGCCATATTCGCTAGTAACTGAATCTTATTGATGAAGTACTATCGGTTATTGTGAATTTCTTGATTCCGCAAAGAAATCCAGGAAGTCTACTCAGTATCAGAAACGTTCAATGCTGAATCAATTGTTCATAATTATTTCTCACCACAATATTTTTCCTTTTGGTAAATGAGTAGTGTGCAATGGAAAAAAATATAACTTCGACGAGTAAGAACATAGTGCACATCAATAAAATAAATAAATTTGAAATACCTATTCAACCAATATGTGAATTAGAAATGAAAAATTGGGCATGCTATTAATTTATAGCGAATTCGAGAGACGCAGCAATTTTGTATACTGAAAGGTATCCCAAAAGACAGTTTCCATGTTTTCAACATTTCCTGTTTGTGGTGAAATAACTAATACGAGAAACTTTCAACCATGAAACTTTTATCATAGGTGAGGTGACGGATATTAATGTTTCAGCATTTGAAGAAGGGAATTCTGCTTCTATTAGGAAAATTGTGTATGAGTTTCAAATCAGACTTGACTCAACAAGATAGAATTTGGAAAAGCATAAGAAATTAGTACCTACCGATAACGTCCTCACAATGTTGTTGACAATGCAACAGCAATTATGTATACACTGTCAAATATACAGTGTTGTTAATTAAAATAGAATGTATAGATTTGAAATTGGTTGATTGGAATAATAGCTCATCTTCCAATTTGGAGAGTTAAGTTTATATTTTGAATTGAATTGTTTGATATTGTTATTTCCGTCAACAGACTCACCCTCACAAGAAACCCCAGAAGTATTCGAGTGACTTGTGCACGCTAAGGAAGACGTACCTCACCTTTTGACATTTGATACCATTCACCAAACCGGTGACCACTTGGTGAATTTGACTCACGTTCCTTGGATTAGGAAGTCCTAGGGCCATAATGAACTTCATTATATCACTAAAATAGAATGACAACGATGTAATTATTCTTTCTAATACATGGCTGTTGCAAAAGAGACGCAATATTTCATTTTTTCATGGAACGTACTTTTAGGTTCTCTAGATATCAATTCCCTTCAGTAGAAAATTTATCCAATTACTTTGTATTCCACTTCTGAATTTTCATCAACAATAACGTGTACCCAATTCCACGTTCCATTTTTCGGTACAGGTTTTGTGACATTTAGCAAATTGTTCAAATTTCAGCAATATGATTCAGAATTAAATTGCGAAAACAATACTTTTATGTGTTGAGTGACAGGAGCCCTACAACAGTGAAAATGTATTAAAGTCGAAATTGAATGCATCGGAAACAATTTCCAGTGTTGATGTTACATTACAGCCGCACGAGTCGTTTATATCCAAATGAATGAATTTCTTTGAAGCGAAAATTTTGTGGCAGTTTGGGTGTTCGAGTTCTATTTCAATATTCTATTTACATACAGAATCTTTCATGAATTTCATATCAGCAATAATTTATTTACATTGGTCCAAACAAAACGGATTTTAATTCTCCACCTCGAAATCAAAATGCATGCTTTAAAACAGGTAATATCGATAACCCCATCACCAATATTTGAAACTATTTCAACCAACGGTCTATCAAGAGCCACCTTGAAAATTGTATTATTGATCGCATTTGTTATAACTAGTGAAAACTGAAATATGATCGGTTGGAGAGTGAATGATTCCCTTCTCAATTAACTTACTTATTATCGCGTTGAGATATGCTGAAATAAGTACTGTGAAGAATTATCACAACTTCACTCTAAAATTCTTTATTCAACACTCAAAACAGAAGACGCTAATTTATATACAACACTAACTATTGGTACACAGAAAAAAATGTATACTGTAAGTTAGAGTAGTAGTCTTGACTAAAAGCTAAGATAGATTCGTTATACCCGCAAAGAGAACTATACTCAATTCAAAATACTTGTTATTCTCGCATATCTGTTGAAAAACTAATAAACTCAACAATTGTATAGTGAGAATAATTTCAAAATCTAGCAAAACTCCAGTTGAGAATAAGCCGAATTTAAATAAAAATAGAATTGTCTCTCAGCAAAAGTTCTCTTATTTTCCGAGGAAATAAGAAATACTTTCTATAAGTATATGAACAACTCATTTCAAATACTATTTTCACTCCAGATAAGGGTACATTTTATTGACTAACTCAATAACTATTTGAAACGAATGGTTTTTCCACTGAAAGCTAAGGAAACTTCCAATAAATTTACGTTGAGAAGAGACTGACGTCATGTTTGGTATAATTTTATATATTCGACCTAATTCCCAATGAAATGCGTTCGATAGCGATTAAACTGGTCAAATTTTATATCATTGGGAATTTTAACGTAGTTCTGTCGGATATATAAATTTATACCAAACATGACGTCAGTCTCTTCATAAAGTAAATATTGTTTAAGTATAGGTAGTTATTTTCAAAAGGACTATTTCCTGAACTCCAGGGCAAAAACAAATATACCTAAATTAAGGATGAGAGGAGTTTCATCGAAACTTTTCAAGAAGGAGAAAATAATTTTTATTTGCTTCAATAACAGCTACATTCCATCCAAGTATGTGTAACAATATAGTTATATTCGTTAAAATTAAAATATCTTTTCTCAATGGAAAACAAATGTATTCTTGCTCTGTTTGATTTTCGGGTTTGCCGTGGTCTTCTTTGGTTAAAATCTATAAACGTTTTATCTGCAACTGCGTCAGTCGTCTTCAGTGGCGTGGTCGAAGTACTTCTTTCGACGTATCAACATCAATTTCACTCGCACTCCTGAAAATGTCCCATTTCATCAATTCACATACAAGCACAAAAAATTAAATGACATCTTATATAATTCAAAAGTTCACTCACCTACTGAATAATTTTCCTTTCTGAGTTTGTTCAAAATATTTTCTAAAATAGGGTCTTCGTTGCCCAGTTTGGTTTTTTCAAAATCTTATTAAATAATGTATCCCAATTTGTAAACAGCATTAATTCTTTGCACGAATGCATCAATTCAAAGTCGGTTTCAATCTAAAAGATAAAATATTTATATATTTTTGTTGTATTCAAGGAAAATATTTCGAAAGACTTAGCTCAAAATTAATATAATGTTTGAGACAAAAATTCTTTTTTAATTATTATTCAATTTGAATAAATCAAAAGAATAATTTGGTTTTGTGTCAAAAATCTCACTAACGAGCCTCTGTTCAAGTCATACCAAAAAATACACCCTGGGGATCTTCTAGTAAGGGCTAACAAGCTATCAATTCGAATAATGGCGTATTTTTAGCACCCACCCCGATATTTATGCGTTAATTTTCATAATCTTATACCTGTCCCAAAAATAACTGATTCAATCTAATATCATTAGGATTTATGTGGCTTACATTTGTCTATGGTTACTGTACTATAAATGTTGAGTGTTTTTTGTGATATATCATAAACAATATATAAAATTATATTAAATGGTCCATTTTAGCTACAAGCTCACCTGTTATAACTCTATCTATGGGACAAAAAAATATGTTTATCCCTCTTCAAAACACAATCACATTCCCAATATGGGTAAAAAATCAAAACTTCGGCTATAATAGTAGACCCCAACGACTGGTTTTCCAAATTATACAGTGACCGCCAAAAAGTATGTACCATATGGGAAAAAAGTTTATTATCAGAGTATTGGAAAAAAGATTTCTGGAGAAAGTTTGTGCATGTCCGATAACCCAAAAATCGATTTTGACACATGTCACGTCATCGCTGGTATGGCGGCAAATTTTAAAAAATCACTATGAAAAGGCAAAAAGTGGGGTAAAACGGCAAGATATCGAAAAAAGTTATTTGAAAAAGCTGCGTAGAATTCAATTTTATACACATATACAAAGTTTAAAAAAATAATGTGAGAAAACTGAAAATAGCAATTTTTTAAAAATATTTTTCTAGCTGTATAAAAATATCAAATTATTATATTATGAAATCTTGACCACACTGAAACATTTGTATTTCAATGAAAATGCCAAAACTTTCTCATTTTCTCCACATCAATGAGCAATAAATTAAAAAAAATGGATTTTGTCAAAACCCTGAATGTTACATTGGTTCGTATCTAACAGTTATACTAGAATTCCACGACCATTGTGATGACATGACACTCCAGAAACATGGTGTTTTCCAGATTATAATCAAGTTTCGAGGATCATCGTGCCAAGAGCGTTACATTATTTCTCACGCAATGTTGAAAACTCTAGCCTCTTTGATTTGACACACTATTTTTAAGATTATGTGCGAAGTGAAACGTTCGTGCACGATTATCATCAAAAATTGATTATAATCGAAAAAACACGATATATTCGGATTTCCCTATCATCGCAAGAATCGTGGAATTCTGATGTAACTGTTAGATACGAACCAATGTAACAGCAAGGGTTATGAGAAAATTCATTTTTTTTAATTTAGTGGTCTCTGGTGTAGAAAAAATAAGAAAGTTTTGTTATTATCATTAAAATACAAATATTTCAGTATGGTCAAGCTATTTATAAGAAAATAATATGATATTTTTATACAGCTAGGAAAATATTTAAAAAAATGCTATTTTCAATTTTCTCACATTAATTTTTCAAACTCTGTATATATGTATAAAATTGAATTCTAAGCAACTTTTTCAAATAACTTTTTTTGATATCTTGCCATTTTACCCGACTTTTTGTCTATTCATAGTAATTTTTTTCAATTTGCCGCCATACAAGCGATCACCTGACATGTGTAAAAATCGATTTTCAGGTTTTCGGATATGCACAAATTTTTCCCAAGAATCTTTTTCCGAATACTCTAGTAATAAACTTTTTTCCCATATGGTACATACTCTTTGACGGTCACTGCATATTACCTACCGTAGAAACTATCATTATGGTTCTGTATCTCATACGGATAAAAGAATAAGGTATTTCACCAATTTTTCCACAGTTTTTATGACTAAACCCAATTGAAACACCCAACTTACTATTTGTTGATTGCCTTTTTTTTATTCGCCATCGAAGCAGTTTTGATTTTCGTAATTAAATCCCGAACGTATCGATCGATTACTTGTTCTACGGTATGGATTGTTTACATTAACGCCTAATACTGTTTTCTAGGTATACGTTTCTGCTTCTCCAAGAAGAAATAATAGTTATTTTTGTATCTAATACGCGAAATGCTACTTTTCTACAAAAGTCAAAAACTAAAATTATTAACTGTAAAATTTTATCATAATTCGATAAAAACCTTCAAAAAGCCTTTATAATTGATGAACAAGCAGAAATAAATGATACTTGGATTTTTGCTTGATTGAGGTCCATAAAGGTTAAAATAAAAAAATATCATATACAGTGAGACCTCCTTAAGACCGGAGCACCCTTATTGAATCTACATTTTCCAACCGATTGGAATGATTTTATTTTCACTAGGTAGACTTCAAAAAGTCTACTAGGACACCAAATTTCATGAATAAATCTCCATTTCCAGGGCCAAATAATCCGATTTTTCAAGGTCAAATATCTAAAAAAAATTACTAGCAATTTTTTTGAAGAAATCTGACTACACCACTGGATTCGCGACATTTCCAAATAGTGTAATTGTGAATAACGTTGATATGCGTCAATTATTAAAAAAGTTATAAGAGAATAAAATTTGAAAAATACCGTTCAATCAACCCATCAATTTGATTTCAGAACTTTTATCAAAATTCGGAATTCACCACTGTATTTAGGAGGTCTTGATATATCATTGTTCGAAATTTCATCGAAATTAATTCAAAAATAAGAAAATAATTAGATAATAAAATTTGAAAAATATTTCAATGGAATTTTTAGAAAATTGCCATTCTACATCATAATTTTTATTTCCTTGATTTATCAACATATTCCTATGAAATTACAATCAGTGATATTTCGAGACTCCCTGAATCCAGTGGTGTAGTCAACGTTTTAATAAAAACTTTGGAATTGAATAGTGGGTTGATTGAACGGCATTTTCTTCAAATTTCATTATTTTAGAATAATTTTTTTTGATTGACGCCTTTCAACGTAATTTACATATGAACTATTTAAAAATGTCGTGAATCCAGTGGTGCAGAATTATATTAGTAGGCCCTGGAAATGAACATTTATTTGAATATCTACCTAATAGAAAAAAAATCATTCAAATCGGTTGGAAAATGGAGATTTTATAAGTGTGCTCCGGTCTTAAGTGGGTCACACTGTAGTTTACATGCAGTGCGCGAAATATGTATATGGCACACTGTGTCGCGCACGGTGTAAAAAATGGAAACTTCACATGTTCTCATCAATGCCTCCATTTCGTTTTCTGACGTTTGTAGAAAAATTAATTTTTTTTACAGTAAACCATTTGATATTGATTTAGAAAACATCACAAATATTATAATATGACACAAATGTACAACCTAAGCCGTTAAGCACGCACGAGTTTGCTTTGAAGGCACTTTTACACGCAATATTTTATTATGCCTGCAACTTGACCAAACCAAAATCTATTATTTTCAGGATAATATCCTTCGTATTTCATTACATATAATCGCGAAGTTCTGATGTTACGGATTTGTTGATATGGAGGCTCATTTGATATTTCGTGATGACACAGACAACTTGTTGTTACTTAACAAACTTTTAGAGCATTCCGTGTTGGCTTGAAAGATTTTGCATAATATTCAGTGCATTTAACATGGATTATGATGAAGGTTTAAAAAATATTTGATGTTTGATTTTGTGATGACATTCAGATAATGAAAGGCGAAATTTCCAAATCAACGAACGGCACATATTTCTTTTGTGTTGATCAAATTGAAAATATTAGGCAGTACATTTTCTTTGTAGTTCTTGACTTGTGGAATGCAGTTTCTTGAAAAGTACTTTCCAAGTATAATAAATTATTGTATACAATATTTTTGTCGATACAGCTTTTAAATAAGGTAACTATCGATACCTACTCAATTTTATGACTGACTATTTTTTATAATTGAAGACCCGATCATTTCACAAGTTTTGAAAAGGTTTTGAAAATTGTTCTACTTCGTTCTTTGATTTATTTCTATTAGAATGTTCTCAGGAGATATCTAATGAAAAGAAAAACGTGTGTGAGAGAGTGAGGTTATACTTTATAAGATGAAAGCATTCGGAATTACCGACTGGGTGGTAATTAATTAGGAAACGCTTCAGAAATCTCTGAGCACTTGGTCATGGCGTGAACTTAGTTTCAGACAAATGAAACTACTTACCAAACTAAATTTCGAGGAGAACACAATGGGCTCGCCTAAACGTTGCTACGATGATGATATGCTGAAATCTCTTAGATTAATCCGCGTTCCCGGCTCTTCTGTCATAATCGTTGTTGAATCTCCGGAACGATTGAACGAAAAACCTGTGTCTTCAGTATTCAGGTAAGAGTAAAAAGGCTAGATTTTACTCATTTACTCTTTGAAGTGGAGAGTCTATTCGCAGAAGGTATGATGAAAAATGAATGTGAACAGATTCAACTGGAAAGACTGAAATTTGGAGACAGGCTCTGTGGTATACAGGGTGTTTCAAATTCGATCCTCACCATTGGGATCTCAGGAACTATAAGGGCCAGTTTATCAATGTCGTGTTAGCGTACTTTGACTCCCGGTTAAATTTGACTGGTGGATAGAATGAATATGACATTTGCTAAATGAAGGAATCGACTCACATTCTAACCATGAGTTAAATTTAGCTCAAAGTTAAAGTACATTGAAAAACCGGCCCTTAGAGATACAAATATGGCTGAATTGGGGAGAAATTGCAAATTCACCTGAATAACAATATGCCTTCAAAAAAGTTCCGTAATTCCGAGTTCATCCGGTGATATCCGGAAAAAATCGAAATTTTGGAAAATGGCTTTTATTTTTTCTGCCTTCTTTTTCAAAAGATTCGAAAATGAATTGCACCTTTTTACATAATAGTGTTTTCAGGTGTGATTTTGACGTTTCGTCTTCCGGCCTCCATCATCAACTTTATATTTTCCTATGGGTGTTACATTTTTTGTATAGAACCCGATATTACCTTCACAATGATGTATCATAAGTTTCCAATATTTTTCAAAAAAATGGAAAAATTGAATAAAGATTTTAATTACTATACCGGGTGACCATGAGGTGAGGTACGCCCCCCAATTTTTCTATAGTTTCGAACATACAGATTTCAAATTTGGTATGTCGCTATAGTACTTGAATACGCATATTTTGTCCCCTGCACTGAAAATTCACCACTCCCGGTTTAACCAGAAGTGACCCAAAACTTTTTTTTTTCAAATGACACCATGTACATATTTTTCCACTATCCGAAAGAGCACGCAATTTGTAATAACACTGTTCTTCAAAATTGAAAATCGGTTGAAAATGGCGGAGATAAAGGTGATTGTTCAGTCAAACAAAGTTGACCATGAAATTCAAACTTAAATCATTACAACTGACAAACGACATCAGAAGTTATCAGCGGAGGCTTCGAAGTGCGATACACTTGAAAACTGACTTTCTCGTGTAATTGCAGCTCCCACATAATCCAAAAATTATTAAAAATTCACTAAACACGGAATAGTACCCATAAAGAAATAATCACAACTGCTATTTCTGATATGGCAACATGTTCTTGTCACTTCGTCATGATGAAAAATGATCAGATTACTCGTGTGAAAAATTTCGAAGAATTCCGAAAAAAATCGTAAATACAAAATGTTTTATCATGAGTGTTCTCAAAATTAGATATTCTTCAACGAAGGCGGCCATGAACATAAAAAAACGAAACAAAAAAGAAGCATTGTTTAAATAAGTAGAACAAACTTTGACTTCCTTGAAATAATATGATCTTTTGTGTATTGCTTTCTTGATTATGTTTTAAGCCGCCTACGTTGAAGAACTTTCGATTTCAGAAACACTCATCATGGCACCTGATTTTATCTTCGTTTCCTTTAGGAAATCTCCAAAACTTTTCTCACGAGTAAACTGATAATTCATGGAAAACTAGTGATAGATTTTTCCCTTCAGACTTCCGCTAAATAACCGAGTATCTAAAATTATATCTTTGCCCACAAATTAATACTGAAGCCCAATTTATGTAAGGTGAGTTAGGGCAAGAATGTTTCCGGCAGAATAGTGACTACCCTTTTCAATAATTAATTGATTAATAAAGAATATTGTCAAATCAACTTTTCTAATTAGTTTTTGGGCTAGGGCGCGAGTCGCACTTGCACCTTAAGAGTCTGCTTGTGGAGCAAGTACGATATTTTTCGGTGGAGTAAGTGTGTTAACAGTAATACATTCCAATATATGTAATATATGTGATTATTAGATGTTGTTTTGTTATCTTATAATAGCAGTGAACTCTTGATTGCGAAATGAAATCGTTAAGGTTGTATTTCTTCAGGCATTTGCTCAACAAAACATGTTATTTAAGTAATACATTTTTGTTAGAACCCTCCAATCTTGTGCATTTATCAAAAAGTTCTAACTTTTTATCACGTAGAGATACAAATGTTCTATAAAAAACCAAAAAAAAAAGTTGAGATCGAAATGAAATACTGTTGCGCCCAAAGAGTCGATTCTTCAAAAAATTATATAACTGTCTAATTATTCACACAGTCCAAGGAATACAAAAAAAATTGTTGCAACTTATATATCAAAACAAATATTTTCTCGCCTTTCAAAGTTACTGATAAAAAAAGTGGTCGCACTTGCCCCAATGCAAGTAAGGTTATGTAACGCAAAAGCGTAAGAAATTTGAACTATTGGAATCGTGCAGACACCTTCATGATGAAACGCAAGGTACGGTACACGATTCCAATAGTTTAAATGTTTTACGTTCTTGCGTTACCTTGCCTTACGTTTACATAAACTTTGCCTAAAACGCACTTGCAGTCGAATTTTTCGGAACTGCCTGGGGTTGTTTATGCTCCAAACGTGTTCGTTATTCCGATTGAATATCCCACAATTCGTAAAACTATCTTTTCATCTGTCCCAATAACATTTTCTAGGAAAATCGGGGTTTTCAATTAGCAAATTATAAAATTTGAATCGCCTTTCGGGATCACCTGGATGCAATTTTTGAGATATGTGTATTTTGTAACATTTAAAACCGCTTTTTTGGAGTTGTCTCGAAGCACTTGTATGACACACATTCATATCGAAGGAAGTGAAGATTTCTCCGGGTTCATTTTAATCTGCAACACTGACAAAAGTCTTTTGCAAAATAACAGTTAAAATCATTGGTTATTAGTGGCACTAGATTTTCACTGTAATTACATTTGAAGTTGTAAAATTTACACAAGAAAATTGATAAATTACAAATTCATTGTGAAATCACAGTGAACGCTTTGGCTTGAACAGACCCCAGAATACGACAATGTAAAAATCACAGTTGAAGTAAAAAGTTCTATGATGTGTTTGTGAATGTACCCATTAATTATGCGAAAGTGTTGTATATGGAAACTGTCTTACTACGACAGATAAACGTAAAAATACAGCTCGTACAAAATTCCTGTTTACGATTAATTCATGGCATTTGAAAATATAAACACATATCTCATAAACTACAGGAAACGGGGTGGTTGAATATGGAAAAGCGGAGAAAATTACATGAAGTATGCTTTTACAAAAACAATAAAATAATTATTTTCAAGAAGTCACCATATCTTTACAATAAAATTGAATTCCGGTCTCACGTGCATAATATCAACGTGCGTAATAGAAGAGCCATATCTCCTCCTCTCCACAGAACAACACTATTCGAACGGAGCTATACATTTATCATTGCGAAACTTTATAATGCACTTCCCGAAAATATAAAAACGCTTATGGAATATATTTATTTGAAATGAGATGTTCATGATAAAAAAGGTATAATGATAAGCGTGGAATATAATATAGGATAATTGGGATATGCAGAACATAAGTTTTGATGAATTGTCTTCAATTAGTGGGTAACATATAGAAATAGACAGGTTTAATCGAATATACATTATGATATATTGTATGTTATAGACTAAAGTTATATGATGAATGTATTTACGGGGAGTGGAAGATCAGCCGCTTCCCTTTCTTCGTAGCCGGAGAATGGGAACATACTCTGAACTCGACCCTTTACAGGAAAATTGTTTTTTCAATACGGAATAAACCCTATTATTATTACCATTTGGAACATTTTCAATCCACCAATTCTTCTTGGGTAATCCAAATTAAATATGAGAAATGATGAGACATTATTGAAAAAGCCTCCAGGAACTCATTCGATGAAAATATTTAATGGTTCTCCATGAAAGTGTTACAGTGGTTCACATTTTCTGAAATAATAATAATGATAATAATAATTGATGCGTACCTACTATCGAAATAACAAATAGGAATTTTTTGTTTCCATCTTTTAAATCGAGTTTCTTTGTAGTGTCATATTGGTTACAAAATACTTCACTTCTGATGCCGAATATGAGGAACTCAACAATTTTCCACTGTGGTCAATGAACTTCTGAAAAATTTAATTGTATTCATCGCCATCACTGTGACGGGATTCCGATTCCATTTCGAACTTATCTTTCGATTTTAGATTGAGTACTTCATGTGACTCACTCGAATCGGAGTGTTTATTACTTTAAATATTCTTCCTAAAATTTGCAATTTCATTGTATCTCTAAAGAACACTCAAAGGGGCATTCAACATAAATGCCACTTTGTATATGACTGTACAAAAAACATTATTTCCTTACTGAACAACGATTGGTTTTTTCTCCAGCACTATATGGTATCGGAACAAGGAGTGACTTATACCTTTAGTTTTTTTTTGTTTTAAACTGTCACTTGCTTCCCAAATATTCAAGAAATACGGAAATATTATTCTTGTTGTAATAATCCGTATTTTCTGAGCGGTAGCATAAGATCTTATAAATAAAACATAAAAACATAGTCAAATGACGGACATCATTTTAGGTACTCAGATACTCACATGTTATATTTGCATGAGGAAGTAGAAGTCTCCAGGAACGATATACACTCTTTCTTTTCCTTCTAATATATTTTTTAGCAAAGTTATGACAAACCTAATTTTTGGCTTTGCCGGAAATTGCAGTGGCGGATTAAGGCGAGCATGAAATTAGATATCGGAATTCAATCAGATTTTCTGAGTTTATATTTCTTGTGGAGAATTAAATTATCTTTCGCCTTGTTGAAATTGTTTCTTGAAAAATCTTATACTTCCCGAAACAACAGCGAAAAAAAAATTATAATTCTTTCAAATGAAAATAATTTCGGGTTCCACACTGTAAAAAATCGATGCAATTTTACAAACTCTGAATGTAATTTTATTGACTTTTTTCTATGATATTCACTATAATAATTAACGTTTATATGTGAAAATATAGTTTCATTGAAAATTGCACATACAGAAACGAGAATTATAAAACATAGGTACTTGTATTATAATGAAAGTAAATTGTGAATATACTCAAGCTTTCATTTTACATGCTGGATTACTCTAACTGCGTAAAAGTTTACGAATTGATGTTGTAAATTTACCATGATACATACTTTATTGAAGACGATCGCCCAACCGACCCCTCAGTTCTCAGGGTCTGGGTATTATGTGAAGTAATTATCACAATCTTGTTTAAAGTTTTGATTGACAAGACAAACTGCATTTACTCAAAAGATTTCAATGTTTTCTTCTTTGCATACAGAAAGCAAGTGTTTTAAAAATACATCTGCCTTCGGGACTTGTGGTCGCAAGGCAACGTTATCTACCAAGTTGTTATTGTTACATTCTAAAAATAGATTCCGAAGAACAGGTATCGGCCCTTACTGAAGACTTTCTTGAAATATCCGGGAAATATTGTCCTTTTGTTTTTAGTCCGATAAAATTAGTAAGTGCACATAACAGGGTCCCTACAGTCAACAACCAGACACCTGCTGGGAACGATGCCATTATAAGAGTGCAGTATTTTATTCATATTACAGTGGTTTGTTTGATTTGTGATGGTCTCAAAACTCATCATTAGAAATATAAGCATATAATTAGGCAGTTAAGCATATCGTATAGTGTTTATACGAAATCTTCTCATCAGTGAAGTAACCCGTTGGTTCAGCCCAATCGGTCAACTTCAAAGTTATATAAACCATGCCTACCATAATGAAATGAGGAACAGCAGTTTGTACCAGAAACACCGTTTATTATTGAGATACAAGTGGAAAAGTCATATGGGGGTGGATTGTGATTTCGCAATTTCGAATTGTGAATTCGCAAATTGGAATATTATATTTCACAACTTTAAATTGTAATATCGCAAAAATATGTTGTAAATACATGATTAAAATATTTTAAATTCACACTATGTATAATGGTAGTTTTACAATTCTAAAAATATATTGAATATAATTTACAAATTGATTATGAAAATACAATCATACGAATAGAAAAATCCACTGATAGTTAGTGTATTTTCACATTTTCAAGTTTACATTCCCAAAGTAAAATTATAACCTCTGTTGTGAGGTACAAACTTGATTGTAAATTTGTCACTTTAGTCCTTGGCAAAATATACCCATCATTACATACTATAATTTTACAATTTGAATTTTTTCATTGCATCTCTGATTTTTTGGTGAATAATTTTTTTTTCTGACAATACATGATGTCAAGAAATCATGTGCCAAATTTCAAAATGCTACGAATCATTCTTCACTTGTGGCTTACATTTGTCTGTGGTTACTGTACTAATATTATTAATCAATATACGATTAAAATCTCATAATAGTCAACTATTTTTGACTCCATGAACAAGTGTGTTCGGTGTACTTTCTGTTGAATTTATGATATGAGATGCAAATTAGGGTCGATATCCATTATTACATTACTATTATACATACATTTATTTCATTCATCTCAAAAAATTAAAATGCATTAATGGTCACCAGAAAAAAAACCAGGGTTATTACACAACAAAGGCATTTTTTTGTAGAGCTTGAAGAAACCATACTGACAGTATTCCAATAAGCAACCCAAAAGAATAATGATTAGGTACAGAAATAATTGCAATTGGATGGGGATCAATAAAACTTAATTACTGAGGCGAATATCATACTTGATCCTGCCCAACTTGCTTTCATCATTTTGTTCCTGGATGGGACAAAAGAATAATTTTAGAGATTAGTTCACTTATATGATCACAATTGTACGAGGAAAGTAGTACCAAAAATATTTTTGACAACATAATGATGGAACATGATCGTGCGTTTGATAAAATTACCATAGATAGAATATGGTTGCGAGATTTCAAGCAAAAGTTACTTTCTGCTATTTTCCACCACGAGTATTTTGACAAAAAATTCACTTATTGTTTATTTGACTCATTATTTTTCTTCAATATTCTATCCCATCTTCAGGTGGAATATATAACAGTGCATTCATTCGTTGAATTGTTCTTGTTGTAATTAATTATTGATAATAATTTATATTTATGATCGAGTTTACGTGCAGACTTGAAAACTATACTAAAATATACTGCCTGTATGAATAAATTTTACCATCGATGAGTCAATAACATCTCATGAACTCAGTACAGAATATTGATCTTTCATTATTGAAAGCCTCTGATGCCGCCTACCATGAACATAAAAAAATTATTGCAGACATTCATCATACACGAATGGGAAGAATAAAATGCACAGAGTTGTGGAATACTCGCATTCTTGAAGTAGATGTTGACACATATTTCTCTATCCATATGAACTGAATTCATTCACACTTCCTGAACAAATTTTATTTTCACTTATATCATAGACTCTCTCAGAGAATAATGTGTATTTGTCAAATTACAGCAGCCATGTTTCAAAATTAGTAGTACTCCAAAATCAATATGTTAGATACGTTTTGTCATTCTGTATATTTCACTGTCAATTTTCTACTATTACTTACAGTGACACAAATGACAAAAAGACACAAATGATTTTGTTTTCCATTTGTGTCCAAATTTATAAATTGATCACTGTATATCTGGAATAAGTTTTGTTGTTTTTTTTTATATTTGCTTCAAACACCGATAATGAATCTGTAATGAATCGATCGGTATATAACCATATGCTGAATGCCATTTCATTATATGAGTAAAAAATAATTAGTTCGTGTAGGAATAACTAATCACAGTCACCAGATATTGTAACAAAATCAATTTCTAATGGGAGAGGGCAAAAGTTCAACAGTGCATGTTTGATGATTCCCTTTGAAATTAGAACCGATGCTACTTAGGCGATATTATCGACCACAGGAAAGCTTGAACCCTGCATATCGCTCATCATAAACTAGGTTTATTCTTCTCTGACCTTCTCACCATTTTACAGTTGACTGGAGTTCGCTAATGCCATGCATCGAGATAAGAAGTGGTGGATATATAATGAATTCTCTAATACGCAAAGACTGCCGATTTTCTTGTGATCTGGTCTACCTAGGTATAAGTAGATGTGCATTTTTCATAATACGCTTTGGAAGAAATTTTGACAATTCCATTTCAGATTCCATATACCACAAAATTGAGATAAATTAAAAGGAATACAGAAAAAAGTTGATTTTTTGATCACAATTATTCGAATGGAATGGGCTAATTAACTTCAAGCACATATAAAGTTAATTTAATTTTCAGACATAATGAGAGAAAGTTCACTACTTCTAGCTACAAATTATTGTGGGGCTGCAATGAATGAATGAAACATATGAATAAAATCCCTTCATTAACTTGCAACCGCTACCCTTCTCATCTTTGACAAGGAAGGACATGTGCTGCGGATATGAATACACACTGAATAACCATCCTGAATTGAATCACAAAACGCATGTTATTCTGTTGGGATGGGAAGACTTTCCTTGAATCGCATGTTTCTCACTATTTTCCTTTCATTCAGATTTAGGAAGTCTCTTCCGAAAATCAATCATTTTGTGTACATTTCACAATATACAGATTTGTCCCCAATCAAGCTTCTCATGCTATTGCTGTAGTTTCAATAGTATAATCTGTTTCTTGACATGATTTTTTGGGTTTATGACCTTACACAATCTGAAAATGAAAAAAATGTTTAAACCAAAGAAATCTGTACAAGTGTAGAAGGGCAAATTAATTAATTTTCCCGATAAGTTACTGCGTTCACAAGACTTCTGTCTTGAAAGAAATTAATTTTTGTCAGTAACGTACCCTACACTGAATTTGCCTATCTGAAAAAATGAGATCGAATTAACAAAGAATACTTCTCTTTTTTTGAAAATTGTTGACGTTTCGGAGGCTGTATCTGCCTCCGTTATCAAAACTTCTTTGACAGAGTCAATTCAAATTCAGTTTCTTCAGCGTCTTTCCAACTTATCGGGCAAATTAATTAATTTGCCCTTCTACACTTGTACAGATTTCTTTGGATTAAAAATTTTTTTCATTTTCAGTTTGTGGAAGGTCATATACCCAAAAAATCATGTCAAGAATCGGATTTCCTCTACAAAATCAAACTTTCAATCAATGAGTGTAATCTGTGTTACTAAAGATGTTATTATAATCTAGGATGTAGGTAATGTCAACTTGACAGATAAAAAAAGTAGTCACAATAATTTTGGATTGTATAATTGGAAAAATATAGTTGAAAGAAAAGTATTATTTGGCTTTTCTGCTTTTCTGCCTCCCTTCATATGGTTTAAATGAGTAAACATACAGTTCTTGGTCTGGAGATGTTCCGCAACATACATTTTCCCAACGAGTGGATATTGGATTTGAAAATTTGGTGGAAACGCCGGTAAATATTCGGTTAGAGAAAGCCATCGAATTGAAAAAAAAAACAACTTACGTATTTCGGTCTCTTCTACAAAAAATCCAGATCAAATTTTGGCTGTCACGACTATTTTCGAAGATACAGGTCCATTTTGTTGTGGATTTTCATCATTTGACAGATCGAATTTCTGTTATTAAAAATTCACAAAATATGACCATTTTTTAACCAAAACACCACACATGCCCTTATTTACTTGTTTACAGTACTTTTCTGCAGAAAAAACTAACACTTTTTGAAAAACTCACCCTTCTTGAAAACGGTGAGAATAATAAAGCTTCCATTGTCTCACACTGAATTTTTGCTGTTTTTTACCTATTATTGTTGGTGATTGCGTCGACTCTCGTGAGATCTCGGCTCACATCGTTTAAGGAGGAGCGAAGCGAGCCTAACGACGGCGAACGCAGCTAGCACCTACTTTTATTCACGTTTTAGCTCAAGTTGTGTTAGGTAGGGTAGGTTAAGTATGATAGGTTGAGTAGGGTAGGTTAGTTGGGTGGCTTAGGTTGTTTTCCTTTCTTTTGCCTTAAAAGATTGGATCTGTATGCAGTTAGGTCGGTACGAAATAAGGGCGAACCAAGCGAGCCTTACCTAAAACGTAAACAAGACCCGACGAAAACCGAATCATAAAAGTGATACCAACTTGATGAATAAAAATTATCAGTCATTTAATGTTGATCACAATTTGTAACGGCAGTAAAGACAGACAAATTCGAGCAAAAAGTGAAGAATGAATTGTAGCACTCTGAAACTCAGCACATGAAATCTCGACATCATGTAGTATTAGAAAAACAATGTTTACAAAATAACCTAAAAAAAATTCATTTAAAGAAAATATAATTTTATTTATTTCAGAAAATATAATATTTATCAAAAACCGATTTCGAAAGGTTGAGAGATAATTCAATTCTCCTTAAGAATGATTCCCAGTAATAACTTATGGAATACGCTCGTTTTCTCAGAAAACGTGATTTAACGCCGACGTCAAATTTCATGCTCGCGCTAACCCGCCACTGTAAGTTCAGACAGGGCTGAAAATTAGATTTGTCATAACTTTCGCTAAAAATTATAGTAGAAGGAAAAGAAAAAGTGAATATTGTTCCTGAAGACTTTTACTTCCTCATGCAAATATAACATGTGAGTATTTGATTACCTAGAATGTGTTTTGTCCAACTTCACATAACCCTTCTACGATATTTACGGAGGATCCGAAAGTCATTGATATTTTAGTTGATATGAAATAATGATACTGCAGCAGGAATAAGTACCCTCTTGGGACCATATGAAACGATTTGACACTAGTGAGACAAGTCTCACTTATACATGCCAAAGAAAAAAGTGGATTTTACTTCTTCCTCAGTTTTCAACTCGCCCATAATCCCGGCAATTTCTTCAGTAAATGTTGAAAATAATCGCTCATACATATCCTACATAAAAAATTAAGTATATGACTTCAAGCTTGAGGTTTGCGCTTCACAATAGTGTTATTAACAATTACAGATCTAACATTGTTTACAAAATCCCTTGCAAATATTGTGAGTTGAGTTACATTGGTAATACCTCCAGGAACTTAAAAGGACGCATCACTTCACATCGTAGTGATATAAGAACAAATAAAAATTCATCTGCTCTTGCTAACCATTCCATTTGTCTGAACCATATTCCCGATTATGATAACGTGACAGTAATGGACTCTGAAAAAAATTATTTCAAAAGAAATTTCTTAGAAATGGCAAAGATTCAAGAAACTGAACAAACCATGAATAAGAGATCAGACATTATCAATTTGAATATTTTCTATTGTAACATCCATAACCAAAACAGAAACAACCCATCCTGAGCTCGACATGACTGGCCAAATTATCAAATGAGTTTAAAAACAAAATTTCAGTGTCACAAAATTTTCAGTTGTCAAGAATCATTACTAAACTTCATGCATAAAAATAGAAATATTGACCAAGATACGCATTAAAGTTTCACTTCTGTCGATGTTGCGTCTAGTTTACTAATTAATGTCACTATGCTGTAAGTACAACAACATCATATTTAACCCATTATTAATTATTTCCTAACTAATTATATTATTATATTATTATAACCCCAATATTTATTATACTTTTCTCCAGACAGTAATTGAAAAAGTAATAAAGATATTTCGAAAGCTCTCAATCAAAAGCGGACAAGAGTCTTCTTCATTGTACCCATAAGCCTCATATCCTTTTTAAAACAAAACCTTACTATCAAAAAGGCTGTTACAATTCCTACATTTATGAATATGAAACATTTAGTGAAAAGAATGCCAATTTTATGGGTGAGTTGAAAATGAGGCAGGAGTAAAACAGAGTTTTTTTTGCATGTATAAGTGGGAACCGTCACACTACTTTAAAATTGTTGCATAGAGCCCAAAAAGGGTATGAGTTTCGTATAATAGTCCCATATTTACCAAATTATTCATGATTATCGCATCATCCGCGAACATTTTAGGTACTCAAATACTCGCATAATATATTTTCATGAGAAGGTAGGAGTCTTCAGAAACGATATTAACTTTTCCTTTTTCTTCTCCGATTATTTTTAGCAGAGTTATGACCAATCAAATATTCGGCTCCGCCAGCACTTTCAGCGGCGGATAAGGGTGAACCTGAAATTTGATGTCGGCGTTCAATCACGTTTTCTGAGAAAACAAGCGTATTTCATAAGAAATTACTAGGAATAATTTTTGTGAAATATTGAATTGTTTTTCACCCTGTTGAGATGTTTTTCCGATATATCGTATACTTTCCAAGATAACAGCAAAAATCTATATAAATATTTTCAAACGAAAAAAAAATGTTCCACCGCTGGAATTTCGGTAAACAAAGACGCCATCAAGAAGGAACGATTTAACGAGTGCAGCACCACCTATGAGTTCCGAAACACAAAAATTTTTTCTGTGCAATGTGGAATAAGGGCCGGTTTTTCAATATCCTGTTAGCGTAGTTTGACTGACGGCTAAATTTGACTAGTGGTTAGAATGAACATTACATCTGTTCACATAAAGGATGAACTCACATTCTAACCATTAGTCACGTAGCATAGACTTTGACTGAACATTGAAAAACCGGCCCTAAGTATCTCCTTCAGCCTGTCGTTCAGCATGTTCGAGTGGGCCATTTTTGTGGAAGCCATTAATCGACTCTACGCGAACCGAGCTGATCCGAATGTGACCGACAAGACCGCCCGAATCAAGCGGGACGATGTTATGGACTTTGAATTACACACGTATGGAGAGAGTGCCACAGTGCGAGTTTCCAAAGATGATGACACCTACTTAACTTGACGGAGCTGGAAATTCAGGAAATCCTGCATTTGGATGCCACAGTGTTGGCGGGAAGATTTGAATATTTATTGAATATGAACCTTTGCCAATATTATCATGATATATTAGCTAGTACCAAAGTTCTTGCTAGAAACAACGATTTGACATTTGACGAGGCTATAAATTTGTGTACTATATCGTCCAAAGATGATAAACATGTATATTTCCGAGAATGTCCATTTTATATGAGAGACAAAGTGTTGTTCCATTATGAATCGAAATAAAGGTATTTATGGAACAAAAGTGGCATTTTTATTTCAGTATGCATAGAGAGATGCAGCAGTACGAAGCAAGACTCGAGACGTTTGGAGGCTGGACTTTGTCATTTTCGCCGAGTGCGTTGGCCAGAGTTGGTTTCACGATCACCGGCTTGAGTAATGTTGTCTTGTGTCGTGTGTGTGGTGTTGAAGGATTCCAATGGCAGCCGAATGACGATCCAATGGCTGACCATCACGAATGGAGTCCAAATTGTGAATTTATTCGAAATTATCGCCACAACTACAAGAGCAATCAGACATCAGTGGTGGCGGAAGAACCGACAGATGGCGTTGCTATACCTCCAGAACGAAGGCCGGTGACAGATGACACTCCGCCGACAGTTGGCACTGATATCGTAGTGCGACAAGTGACAGATGACACCTTACCCACAGTTGGCGCTGATATCGCAGAGCGACGAGTGACAGATGACGACAAGCATATGGATGACAGTAAGCCCATAGATGATGGCAGTGCAGACTCACCACAGAGCACTATGATGATGTGTCGTGTTTGTTTTATGAAAGATCGCTCTGTGTTGTTTCTACCTTGTAGATACTTGGTGTGTTGCTCACGATGTGCCGCTCTGTGCGACACATGAGCAGTATGTAGAGCACCAATTTGGAAATTATTGAAAATATGTGTATCTGGAAAAAGTGCCCATTTTTTTTCGTGTTTATCATGATTCCAACTACTAGCATACCAAGTTTGGTAGTGCTAAAATTGATTCTTGTCTCAAAACCAAATCGTACTGGATTATTAACGTTTTGAAGAAGGGTGAATTTTTCCATTTTTTAATTTTTGTGCAAAAAAGTACTGAAAACGAGTAAATAAGGGCATGTGTGGGGTTTTGGTTGAAAAATGGGTATATTTTGTGAATATTCAATAACAGAACTTCGATCTGTCAAAAGGTGGAAATCCACAAAAAAATGGAACTGTATCTTCGAAAATAGTAGATACTGATTAGATACTGAGTTGAAAATGCTTGAATTAGTAGCCAAACCCAACCTGGCCTGACTAACCTTACGTAGACACAATAACCATACAAAATTTTACGATATAACGTCTGTTTATCCAACACCTAATATGACCTTACCAACCTTACTGCTCAAATAAACAGAATATACATCCAAAATTGTTGATATAAAGAACATTTACCCAAAATTCAGAAAACGCGTCCATCTTGCATAATTTTGACAGCATGTGTCTTATACCGTGGCTTTCCCCTCCACCCTCCCCAACCGTAGCAGAAAAGTCGTTACTGTCGCGAGACACTTTTCGTAAAATGGGTATGGGTATAGTAAAAGCAGATGAGTGAGTCGTTCTATTTCCTTTAATTCCTAATTCCTGAATGGCCACAATGGTTGATGAAGTACCATTAATCGAAATGGGTGATCATATGAATAAAATGTATAATTTACTACCGGAATGAATGGTCGAGGAAAATCAACTACAAATTGGGTCATATTTTGAAAAACTTCATCACAAAATTATTTTGAAAAAAAGGTTTTCAACTTAACATGATGATAATGATGATTCACTTTTATTCATATCTAATGAATCACGTACGTCATGGGAACTAGAACATAAAAAGAAACCACCAAAACGGCACATGTCATATTTGCCAGTTCTGCCATTTTGTTATACGGGTGACTTATCCTTGGCCTCGAGAAGATTCATAATCCCTAAGGTTTTGGGCGGACAAGGCTACATGCTCTGTGTGTCTTCTACACCACAAAGCTTGCATTAGTTCCATGTTTCTTCTCCGTGCGGGCTCACTCTACGAAGCAATTTGTATGACTATCCATCCCTTAATACACCAGTCTACTGAAAGAGTCCTTGTTCATTTGAGTCGGTTTCTGTTGGCAAATTGTCGTTCACGGCATCACATGCGGAGTTGTCGTGGTGTTAAAGTGTTTGCCTCCCACTTACTAAATGTTTTATTGTCTCCGGAGTATGATACATCCGGAGGCCGCGCTGGATTATTTATCGCGCACGTAAGTTATTATTATATTATATTATTAAGTGCCTTGAGCAGACGAAGCCTTCTGAATTGACCCGGTTAATATTTCTTCCTCATTCCGGCAAGCCAATAGAATGTTCATATTCGATTATTATTATCATCATTACGAAAGTTAATCCGTTCGAAGTGAGTCTTCATAGATATAGATGTAACAATAAAGCGATTAATTTTCGAATCCAGTTGACAAAGAACAATTGATTTTTATTAGTTTCACTAGAAAGTTGCAAACAAGAAAAGGGTCAATCAAATTCGTATCTGGCAACCATATTCACTGTCGAGCATCTTCATAGTATTTCAGTCATTAAACAACAAAACCACTCCAAACGAAATTTTAATTAGTGTAATTTATGCAACTAATCTAGGCAATATCTCCAACCTCTATACGTCTAACCCTCACTACTTTGCCTTTTGTTTATGGGTCTAACAACGTCGCTGTTTTTGCATATTCGAGTCAAAGGGATTATCTCCTGAATGAAAGACGGGCTGTAATTGCTATATGTTTTACATATTGCAATAGTTTTCCACTTTGCTACCCATTTCCTTATCATTGCCTCATGCCATCAGAGGATTTCATTAAATTTTACGATGTATGTTGTTCTATTCTCTTCCATATTATGATTGGGTTTCTGGCGATAGAGAGCCTGTTGAGGCGTTCGCTATTTTAATATCAACTTGTATAAGGGTAAATTGGTTATTGCCTATTTGCTCCCATGCATATGTTAACACCAAAAATAAGAAGGCTGTTACAGGAGAAGAGAATAATTTACAAACTGGAAATATGCGACAACTTTGTAGTTCGTTTTAAAAATATTCCTGAACACAGTTTTTGTACTACGCTGTAAATTGACTTTCATATTTCTTGAACTATATTTCAAGGTGAAAAATTATTTACTGAATGAATTACAAGTTACAGTATGTGCTTGAAATAGGTTGTTTGGTAAATGATTTAATATTGTCAAGCGTGCGTCTTTCGACTTTGACACAAGGTGTCAGATTGTTGTTTCTTGGTATCTGTCAGCAAGAATCTACAAACACACACACTTTTCGTTTGTCCATCAAATCATAATAGCTATTTGTGTATTAAGAGCGCAAAGTAATACCTTGCCGCTCGAGAAAGAGTTTGACTCGCGACGCGAAGCGGAGCGCGCCAATGTTTTGAAAGCGGCAACATGTTTGCACTCGAATTACAAACAAGATTTTTTCTACAACAGCAGATTTTACCAAAATATTTGGTAAAAATTAACGATTATTGAAAACCTCAAATTTGATAGTTCACATTTTAAAACGTGCGAGCTAAAAATATAGATTTATACCACCTTTAGTAGTACAAAATTGTTAAAAAATAAAAGAAGAATAACCACCGACAAATTTTTGTAACTAAAGTTTATCATAATACACATAAATCCAAATACTTACAAAAAATATTTGACGTTTCTCTATTATGGTTTCCATTGTATCTCAGCGAACGTTTTGGTTACTTTGGTGATCAACGAGTGGCAAACTAAAAAAAGCTCGCTCCTAGGAAAAGTGCAACTTTGCACTTTCTTTCTGAAGCGCAAACATAGTACTTTTAGCTCGGTCGGAGAATAAAAAAAAGATTTGAACGCTGTTAAAATGAGCAGCTCTGGCGAGGAGCTAGAAAAATTCTGCAAGTTTGAATTAATTGCGCGCTAAATCTGAACAGATCTATGAGAAACAAAATAAAAATTTGGATTCTGGTGCTACATGACGATGTGAAGCTCGCAGGAAAAATGTTCTTCCTAACACGTGCTCAAAGTACCTTTTCCGTACGCAAAATCTCATCCGAACTCTGCTTCGCGTCGTTGGTAAAACTGTATTTGCGTGAGGAAAAGTAACACTTTGCGCACTTGTTGGAAAAATAACTATTATGTTGACAATTGTAAAACGTCACACCCGCAGATATATACAGTGTGGGCCATAACGTTTGCAGCACATGAGAATTTTTGTCATCATCATATTTACAAAAAATACGTTATAGGGGAGCGTTCCTGCATACTGGAAACCCAATAATCGATTCTGACATACGTCACGTGACTACCAATATGGCGGCAATTTGTAAAAATAGATTACGAATTGGCAAAACTGGGGTTATTTGTGAAAATACCAAAAAAAGTATTTGAGAAAGTTGACAATTTAATTTTAGGACAAAATGCGGAATTTTAAATATTTTAAATTGAAAAACGAAATTTTTCTCAATATTTTTTTATTCAATAAAACAAACGATACTTTTTTGGTCTCAACTTATTTTAAGGGATCATTGAAAAGTTCTATAATCAATAAAATGAAACATTTTAGGTTTGTTCCCCAACGGTTGTGCAAAATTTCAAAAACTAGTTTTTACTATGACTCTTGCTGCTGCAATGATTCATATCTTCTAAATTCGTCTGATTTTGTCTTACCTCCTTGAATTTAAAAATTCCACACTTTCCTCGACCACAATCAAGTTTTGTGGAAGAAGAAGGAAAACTATAGTTTTTGGAAAAATAATGAAAATGAAGTAGATTTAGTAAAAAATCTCAAGTATTTCACGTTGTACTGTTGAAAACATATTGTTTTCCTACTTTATCTGCGAAAATTGACTGTGGTCTATAAAAGTCTTCTACGTGAACTCTTCAAATTTACAGAGGTATGAAAAAATCACAAGAATTTCGAAGATATGAACCATCGCCACTGCAATAGTTATAGTGAAATCTAGTTTTTCAAATTTTGCTTTACCATTCGGGAACAAACCTAAAAATTTTCATTTTATTAATTACATAGGTGATAAAGATTTAGATCATTTATCTCATATTCCTAATATGTTACTAAATTATTGTTATTTTCAATTATGTCTACTCAACAACTCTACGTACAGAAACGTTGCAGTGTCATTTAACTAATCGGTTCTTTACACCGACCTAATTATGTATTTCTGCAACATGTCAGTACATTGAACTATTTGCTATCTAAATATATAAACAATTAGATTAAAGTGCTGATCAACCAATTTCTATCAAACCCCAATTTTTCGGGCATGATTAGTATGCACTGACTCTTGAATGTGAAACATTACTCTGCTGAAGAATAAAAGTGAACTCTTTTGGTAATGACTGGTTTTAATTAAACTACATGCTGCGACTAACATTTCATGGCGATCCTGCCAGTCCAATTAATGTGTAGAAGACAACGAAGTATTTGAAAATTTACAAAACGAAAAGTTACAAACGAAGAAAGACTGCAGATACAAACTGTTGGCACTGGATCAAATAATGCGAATCAATCAAGTTCGACCGCATTTAATCACACCGATGGAATGATAGTCCCATTTTTAATCTTCATTGTGTTGTTATAATTGTTTCATCTGGAGAAAAATGCGAGAAGGTATGAAGAAATCGATGGAACGACAAATCGCACTAAGCGAACTTCGAAGATCTCGCGAGTGTGTTGATTCAAACTAAAGAGAAAAAAATAATGAAGAATACGATAGTGTCTAGGGCTCATGAACAGCGAAGACTTTCTATGGGAGTTTGCAGAGGCGGAGGAACAAGTGGTAAATTCAAAGAAAACCTTCGCAAAGACTCTTACGACAAACGAGATCAACCAGCTACGCAGAGACGGCACCAGAGGTTTGAGAAATGTTAATTTATAGATTAATAAATTAGTACATAGGTTTTATAATAGCAGTCCAGCTAAAGATGAACTAATTCAAGTAGAACTATATTTACATAGGATAGAAAAAATATTCACTGAAATTAAGAATATTTTGGATGATAGGTCAAAGTTAATTAGGAAAGTAGATGTTAATACTAATATAGAAACAAGTATATATACAGACTTGATCATGACAGGAGAAAAATTCGATTTTGAAACAGCAGCTAACTTATTGTCAAAATTAAACGACACAAATGAAGGCGTGTATTAGTTGATAGAGGGTATAGAACTGTACGATTCAGCTTTAGACACGATAGGCAAACAATCTCTATGACTAATTATGTTATGAAAGTTTGCATATCTCACAGAGATAAAATTAGAATGAAAAATAGTTATACCGACCATGAAAATTCAATACGAGATTTGAAAACTAACTTTTTACCCAAGCAATCAGCCCCAACTCTTTCATCTAAACTACAAAATGTAAAACAAGGTAACCTCAATATCGATTGATACGGAAGATCAATAGAAACACTATTTTCAGGAAATAGAATGAAAAAATAGCCATTGACGTTTTTGCAGAGCTTAGAACTATAATGAAAGCGCGGAATTACATCAGTTCACTGACAGAAGCGATTAATGGAGCAAAAGACGTATTCACACAAGATAACCAACAATAACCGACTATGTTTCATATTAGAAATAAACAAAACCACCAATTTTCCCAAAATGCTGACAATAGGTATAGGGGACAAACTTCAACAGATATTGGGTGGTATGAATAAAACCTAGCAAAAGCTTTTACTATAGGTTTGTCTCTCTCATTAATTAACAAAATAGATAGATCTGTTTCAAGAAATCTAAGTGAAAGCAATTGCTTATGGTTTATTCATTAGACCCATCGAAACTATTCGAACAGATGTAACAATACAAATTACAACCACAACAACAATTTCAGACGACGATTCAATGGTGATAACAGACAAAATAACTATAGAGGCCGTCTACCACAGAACCTATCAAATAATCGTTCCCGACAAACACAAAATACAAGAGGAGACAATATAAGACGAACTATATTTGTAGCAAATGACGTAAAAAGTGATGCCTCAAGTCAAAGCAGCTCACAGAAGCGAAAATTTTTTCGATAACAATAGGGCGAAAAATAACTGCATATTTGGTATATACGGTTTAAATTATATTAAATTCAATAACAATTATCAGGAAATTTATTCACTCATCGACTTAGGTGCATCAAATAGCGCAATTTTTCATAAACATGTAAACAGACACTTGTATACAATAGACTACTCAGACAAAATAAAAATAGACGGAATTTCAGGGTCAACGAATACGCTAGGCTCATTGAACGTTCCTTTGCAAGTAGTCAAAAATATGTTTACACATAAATTCTTCATAATAGAATCATTTGACAATAACATACAAGGAATTTTATAATACAGACCGACCATAGACCGCTCATATTTTTGTATGGCTTAAGTCAACTGTCCAGTAGACTGACAAAATTTCGACTTGTTCTAGATGAATATGATTATGTAGTACAGTACGTTAAGGGAAACTCGAACATTGTAGACGCTCTCTCTAGAGTAGAAATACCATCTGACGACTTGAAAGAAATGTCTGGAAAAATGAATGCTTCTGTGAATGTTATAACACGTTCACGAACAAAGCCATTGTTGGACAACCCGACTGCAAACGATGATACTAGGACTGATCACTCTGGAATTGTCGAGGTATTGAAAAAACCTTACAACGTAACTGAATTGAAGATACTGAGCTCACAACAATTCAATAAACTACGGAATTCAGAAACACAATTTAAGTTCATGAACGATTAGTTGATTTATGACGCAAGCTTGCGGATTATATATTTAGTTAAGTCAGATACTTGCTCAGCATCAGACCTTCGAGAGATGTTGAAAGACTGTCAAGAACTGTCCGGACAGAAAAATATTCCAGAATTATTCATTATTAAAGATAACAATTCATCTGCAGATATAATCAAAGAAATTTCAAAAATCTTCAAGAAGTCGAAAACAAAAATAACCTTCATGAACAATTGCCATAACATTAATGATTCAGCAACTAGACAATTGATTCTAAATGAGTTCCACATTCTGCATACGGGAGGCCTAACCTAACGTAACCTAACCTAACCTAACCTTCATAAACAATTGCCATAACATTAATGATTCAGCAACTAGACAATTAATTCTAAATGATTTTCACATTCTGCATACGGGAGGCCGCGCAGGTATCAAGAGAATGTTTAACAACATTAAAAGGTACTACAACTGGAAGGGACGTCTGTCAAAGATACGAACACTATCATCCATTTATAGAACCCTTGAACATAACAACAACAGCATCATATGCGTTTGAGAAAATATCACTAGATTTAGTCGGCCCTATCGAGCAAGACATTGAGAACAATAAATATATTCTGACATTACAATGCGACTTGTCAAAATTTGTAGAGGCATATGCACTACCGAATAAGGATGCAGTAACCGTAGCAAAATCACTCATAAATAATTTTTTCTACGTTCATGCAAAAAACAAAACTTTATTGAACTATATTTGGTGGAAAAACTGTCTCTTTATTGCACTGAGTGCAATAAAGACTTTATTGCACTTATCTGTCATTCTACTATAGTGTTCTGTCATCATGACAGACATAAACTTTCAAATCGACGCCAAATTTAGCCCATTTTCTGTGAGAGTGTATTACGTTTTAAATAGTTGCATGTTTCATCATATTGTTAAGAATAAAATTATTTTCTTCGAATATCATCTGAATTACACAAAATGTTTTTGAATTACTTTTAGCAGATAGATTTAAACAAACAATGTCTTCCTTACAGTTTAGTGCCACCTAAATGAAATATTTTCTGGTTTTTGCATGAACGTAGAAAAAATATTGTATGAAACTCGTGCAAAAAGAGTTTATTGAACTCGTTGGATAATTTCACGTCGAGTGCAATAAACACCTATTTTTTGCACTTGTTGCATAAATAACTATTGTTTTACGATACGCTATTCCAAAACAAATTCTTTCGGACCGAGGAACCAAATTCATAAATTCAGTATTCTCTGAAATGTCTAAATTCCTTAATATAAAACAACTCAATTCGTGTGCATACCACCCACAGACAATAGGTTCTCTAGAAAACTCACACAAACATCTAGGCGCGTAATTAAGAATGCAAACATCTAAATTTGAGGCTGCAAGGAGCACTTGGCTACCCTTTTGGTGTTTTTCATACAACACAACGGTTCATACAGAAACAAAATATTCTCCATACGAGCTTGTTTTCGGACATTTACCAAAACTACCCTCTAACATTGTTGAAAATATTGATCCTCTGTATACTTTTGATAATCACCCTCTAGAACTGAAACACCGTCTTCAGCGAGCTTGTGCCAATGCAAGAAATAATTTGCTAAAATCGAAAACAAATAGAAAAGATAGATATGATAAGTCCTGTAATCCTGGTATTAAGTTTACAGTAGAAGATTTAGTTTTAGTTAAAAACAATGTTACTAATAAAATGCAAGAACTTTTTAAGGGTCCTTATTCAGTGATAAAAGACGAACACCCGAATATAGTGATAAAAGTGGACAATAAAGAAATGACAGTGCATAAAAACAGAGTGAAACCCTATAACAAGTGATTAAGTGTACTATTATATTAACAATACATATAGTTTTAATGATAAAAAAAGAAAAATTGTAAACATTTTCTTTTTTTCTTTTACCGAGGGAGATGTGATAAAGATTTAGATCATTTATCTCATATTCCTGATATGTTACTAAATTATTGTTATTTTCAATTATGTCTACTCAAAAACTCTACGTACAGAAACGTTGCAGTGCCATTAAACTCATCGTATTATGTATTTCTGCAACATTTCAGTACATTGAACTATTTGCTATCCAAATATATAAACAATTAGATTAAAAGTGCTGATCAACCAATTTCTATCAAACCCCAATTTTTCGGACATGATTAGTATGCACTGACTCTTGAATGGGAAACGATACTCTGCTGAAGAATAAAAGTGAACTCTTTTGGTAATGACTGGTTTAATTAAACTACATGCTGCGACCAACATTTCACCCTAAAAATTATATATTTCCGCATATGAGCCTAAAATTTAATTATAAACAACTTTCTCAAATAATTTTTTTGCTATTTTCACACGACACGATAAAGAACCACGAACAGTATGCGAGTGTCATTTATAACCTTGAATTTGTTAGACTGGGATCAGTATGTTTCACAAAAAAAAAACTATTCCTTCGTTGCTAACGATTCGAGTTCTTTTAAATACTCCATCAGGGCACTGTAACAATGAGTGAAAACCATTTGAATCAATACTGGCCACATTGTATTATAACTTGTCTGAAGAATAATCAAAAATTTATAAAACACGAATAGTCTCACTCAAAAATTCCTCTTCGGTTCGAAATTATTGTCTAAAACAAGAGACGGATATTCAACAATTATTATTTTTACTATAGAGAACGGTTGTTTTTGAAATTTGTCAGAAAAAAACTTCTTACGTTCTTATCATGAGGAAGAGATATGTGAGAAAATTTATTTTGGAATGCGAATTATCAGGTTGAGAAAAACCCAATAAATCACTAGATATCTTGTCTAGTTTTCACGTAATTTTTATTTTTTTTTGACACTGTGGTCATTTTGCTTGAGAGTGTATTTGAAAAAAAGGATTGTTCGATTTGCAAAGTGGAAACTATTGAATCATTCTCTAGAATGTTCAACGAGCGCGATTTGTTTCATTGTATTCATTTATTTTTTATTAACAACCCTCTCCAGTCTCCTTCAGTCTCCAGTTCGGATAAGCACTTTTTTGAATATCAACAAATTAGGCCCACATAACATTGAGAATACTCTGAAAAATTTATTTTATATTTTCAATTCAATTTAATTTTAGATAAAGTTTCAATTTTTTTTTGTGTGAAGAAGCAGTTCTTTCTAAGTTTTGAAATCAACTGTTGTGTTTGGTGTTAACCTTCCAGTGGGCGCGCTATCACATAATTTACGTAAATGCGCCTTATCGCTTCCCGTACATTTTTAGTTGCAAGCATCGAGCTCCGAGCTATTCGAGTGTCAGTGCCTCTTGAACTACAACCGTACCGGGTGTGTTCAGAAGTTTTTGTTATTCATTGATATTTGGGAATATCGTATATTTTACGACAGGCGGCTGAAGGTGTTTTTGTTTCAGACGTGTTCCATTATGTCTCGTGGGCCACTTACATAACATGAGCTAAAAGAAATTGCTCAAGATTTATTCGAAGAGCTAGAGCAAGATGTTGAGTCTTGCTTCCCCTCGAGTGACAGCGAGTTTTCGGAAGAAGAAATAGAGTAAAAAATTGAAGAAAGTGCTACCGAACAAGGAAACACTTCAAATGAATCTGAAGGAGAGGAGGAAACAATAGCGTGTCCTTTACAGGCAAGTTCCATTCTGCTGTTGAGGTGGTTTGCAATTGTGAGGATGAGAATATTGATTCTGACTAACAGGTCGATAAAATATTTTGTTTTGAAAGTGTTGTTTAGTTTTTTGTTGAAAAAAGTCAAATATATATTTTTTAAAGGTACTCTCCTTTATCATTTTTTATAACTTTAGAGCAATTCCCTAAAATTCATATAAAGAATTCGCCATTTATATGGAAAAACCTTGATGACAATTTACGGCAGTAGCCCGCTCAAGGGAAATTATATAGCGGGCCCACTGGATGGTTAATATTAATTGTTGATTGTCCGTGAAAGTATGTAAAAGCTCTGTTCATCGCGTCGAGTCGCGTTCGCGGTGCATTCGCGTTGCGTCCAATATTAAACCATTCGATATATTCAAATACAAATGTTCAGAGTGCGGGCGTTTGAAGAGCGGTGCTTTCTGCGTTATATAGAGCGTTCGCAAAGCGTCCGAAACAATCCGCATTGTTGTTCGTACTGATTGCAAAAATAGAAGCAAGATCTGCGCTATGGAACACTAGGTTACAATCATACAAAAAAAATAATAATAATTTGAGGGATCGACTTTCTACAAGAGTGGCCGAAATATTGAGTATTCCTTCTTAGATTATGATATGAATGGTGAAATTCACCAAATACATATCTTTCCCTGTTTATAGGGTAAATACCAACTCTTTTGTTTTCCAACTTGATAATATAATAAGGCCTCTCAAAGGAACATCAATCGAACTGCTCTTGTTAAATTCATTTTGTGAAGTATAGATTGCTTGGTCAACGCCCAGTTTGATGCTGTTCCTATGAATGATCCTGCGCGAACGCCACGCGACGCGAACGCGACGATCGACGCTCCTAATATGAACAGAGCTTTATCTTCGCCTAGGCCGGTAATAAAATTCATCTGTGGAAATGTATCTATTACAACTCTATGTCTCTTGTTCCAGACAATGTTTTCAAATCAATTTTAAGTTCTAATTTTTTGGTAAGACTTTTCCTTTTCTTAAAAAGTTTTACTATTCTGCAAACAAGTAATAAATACTTTCAGGATGAATTTAATAAAATTGAAAACAAATTTACGGATCATAAATAATAAAATAATAGAAATTGTTGAGAATAAAAAAAAATATTTATGAAAAAGAGCGTATATTGAGGAAACTATAAAGTTTGAAGGTTCTTTGATCACTAGCTTTTCAAAAAGAACATTCTAAATTGGAGTGTTTTCATCCTACATTATAATGATAATATTAATAATAATAATGTTTATACTAAGAAATTTAAAAAATTTACAAATATAATTAACACATAAAAGACGATAGAAATAAAACATGAGAATCACAGAAGCTTGCAAGCTTGTGCGTGATATGTTTACAGATAAAATTCCTAAGATGACAACAGTCATTATATAGTAATACAATATAAATGTGGTGTACTGTATTATAATACATACATATAAATACTTTGAAAGTGTTTGCTATTAGGAAGGAAAAAGAAAGGAATAGAGAAAAATATAGAAGTTTGAAGAGGCACGAGTATATAAATATATTTTATTTACTTTTAGGTAATAATAAAAAAATAGAAGAACATCCCATTTTAGATACTAACTACTTACTAACTGCTATCAAAAATATGTAGATCCCATTATACCGGAAGGTTACGTGTAGGTATCGTTTTCTTGCCTATTTATTAATAGTCATCAAAATAATAAATATCATCATGATGTGACATAATGATACATAAAATTATACAAGACATTTCGCACATATTTAAGAAATAAATTATCGTACCATAATTGATAAACAGGATATTTAATTAAGTTTATTCAGGGTCAGCCACCCTTTTCAAGCATTTAAAAAAAAAATTTGAATTTTTTTTCTTCATTTGAGCATAATTTAGCGTAGTTAAATATGTTTTGTACATGTCCGGTAGGAAGTTGAAATATTTCCCTGCCAGATATGTGAAGTGGGGGTCTATCATTACTCCTAGGTATTTTATTTTGTAGGTTAGGTTAGGTTAGGTTAGGCAAAAATTTCCCATGTGTGTTGATGTTCAATTTTTGTAGCTCGGTAGATTATTCTAATGACTCGTTAATAGAACGAAAAAGGTTTTCTCAATGTTGATGGTCATCAGGCGATGATTGAGCCATTCGATGATATCAACTAAGTCTGTTTCCATTTTTTGTTTGATATATGTCCAGTTGTCAGCAGTATAAATGATGGCTGTGTCGTCGGCAAAACTTATTATTTCTCTGTCACCACCCAGCATAAGTAAACCATTGATGTATAAGGTATAAATATATACATGCATGATAAGAGGGAAAAAGTTAAAAGTATTGTGCAAAATGAAAATTCGCGGCGCTCTGAAAAAAAAAATAGTTCCTTGAAATGAACCGCCTGTGACCTAGCCCACGTTACTTTTAAGAAACAGTGTACTATGAAATCGACAAAGTCGAAGTACCCTTCTCTCCAAATATTTCCACCAGGTAGAAATCCACCTTATTACCTAATTACCTTCAACATCAAAAGATTCCATTTAGAATGAATTCTCGTTGACCGACGTGAATCGCGGAAGGTTATCATCGTCGCATCAAAGTTTAGTTCAGAGTTATAATTTGAGATTGGTGTTATTGAAATTTAGACATATGATATGATTACATGGCTCCCGTACTATTTTTCAAGTGTGAACAATTTGAAAATAAATTGCACTATATTGATTACTTGACTTATTATAATAATAATAGTACTAATAATGATAATTGTTTTTATTGTAGCATAATACAATACCACGAAGATTGGGAATTGTACGTGAATAATTATCATTATACCGATGGTATATTGCTACTACGACAGGCAGAGTTCGCGTTTCTCAACTTCTATGAAGTTGAGAAGGAGCGCTCTCTTACTCAACCTTAATTTAAAAAAATCAACAGTTGTTAAAACAAAACCAATAATACAACTAATATAATAGTAGAGAATTCATACATATCAAATAACGCTTCGGTATTTTTTTATTTAATAAAAACTTGTTTCATAATCATCCACTTATATCCAGTCTGGGTGATAAACCACAAATCAATTATTATTGTTGAACCTACGAACTGAACACGAATCATCAAATGTTACAACTCATGAGTAATAAAGCTCTCGATATTGAAGGCATAAAACCAGAACAGTGTGAAGATACTTCTGCAGAAATAAAGCTACTTTTATGCTTCTTCTTATAAAGGGGTTGAAAACTGCAATTGCCAAATCCATATCTAAAATATAAGTGACGCTATGTCCTCTCTAGCTCCAGGCTAATTTCTGTGACCAGAAATTTTGAAAATAATTTCGAAAAAACAAGTATTGATCAGTTCTCTATTTTAAATCAATCAATTTGGATTCTGAGTACCTACAAATAAGTGTTCGACACAAAAGAGGAAAATAAACCAGCAGGTCTTTGCGGATTATGCATAGATGTTGGATGCTTCTCAAGATTTGATCAAATCAAAATACAGTGATAAACAGACTCAGAATGTTCGAATGATAACAGTATCAATCGGAATGTGAAACAAAGGCAGCAGTGAATTCATTGAATATACCATCAACCGGGTGAAAATAGCTGATTACATTCTTGATGAAATGAACACGAATGATCGTCAATCAGAGTTATCCCATTCACTTCGCAAATTAAGATCTCATTCTAATTTCATTTGGAATTAAAACTGGCAGCAAGTCTACCAATTGGGTCCCGCTATTTCCTTTATGTATAATATCGAATGAAATGCTCAGATTTGTCTCTTAAATTTTCCAGGCGGTCTTTCTTTCAGCAGGAGGTGAGTGTGAAGTCTTGATAAATTATGCATACTCAAGTTGATTGCATCACCTCGGTGTGACGACGAAATGGATGAAATTATTATTAATGTCTGTTTATGAGCTAATATCATTTTACAGAGTTGGATAAGGATGCAGCCTGAAAAGCATTACGGTAGTCTGTCATTTCATTTTCGAAAATATGTGAATCTGCATGCAAGAGAGAATTAATTGATAACAAGTCCACTTGAACATATCTGATATGATGTCCTAATGGAATCAGCTCTTGAAGGTATTGAACCTTGACATCTTGATTCCTTCATTTTCAATATATATGGTGAAGATTCCTGAGTTACAAGGCTGAACACAAGTGCAGAACTGGCCAATCTTAGCTGAGTGAGAGTGGGTCTTTCTTTCATGGGTAACACAAGAAATTTTTACGAAAATTAACGAAAAATTACAATATTAACAAAATATGAAAAAAAATCATTTATGTGTTTATTACAATAAAGGATAAAAAATGTTTTTTAATGATAAATGAAGTTAATAATAGAAGAAACTCCAAAAAAAAGAAATATACACATATTCCCAGCACAACACTAGTGTAAAAATATGAAATGAAAAAATGTAGATGAAATGAATAAAACATAGTAATATTATAATATAAAAATAACACAATTTCAAAATGGTTTGATAAAGTGTCGTTTTACTACATAGAACTGTCACTTCACTGCAAAGTAATGTTACTGTCAATAAAACACAGTTTGATAGAAAATTATCCATTTGGTATTGGAAATAAACAAACCGTGTCAGGTTACTAGGTTACGGAAATTCAACACAGGCACCTAATATGAATTTTCTTATTTATAATTACTAACACAAACTCATAATATAGCTTTCAAGTTACTCGCTCGCTGTGCTCGCTCGTACTCAAAAGCTTCAATCATTTAGTGAAACTTTACTTGTTCAAACTTGTGTTATATACTATTATTCTTCGACAAAATAAACCAAAAAAATATATTTATGATGAAAAGGAAAGTAATCAGAGAAATGAACTATTGAACAGTTAAATGAATGCAACTCGGGTACAAAATATAGTTATTTCATCTCTGTGCCGTCCGCTTGACCCCTATGATATAACAACTCTATTTCCCACCACTGTAGCACGCATTCACCCTAAATATTTATTATTTCCGCGTGCCTTTCCCCGTCTATCGGTGGCCGCCGGCCACGAGATGATTGAGACGCAGGTCTTTCTCAGTACGCTTCGTATTCCGCTACCGTGTACACGCATCACCAAAGCTAGTGCAAAAGGCGTGTGCCATTCGAACTTTTCAGAAGCTATTCATAAGAAAATCGTTTTTTTTTTATGACAGTGTGAGTTATGGAAGTAAGTACTTTTTAATCTTTTGCTTACAGGTTCACCAATTAGTTTGAGCTTCGATCAATCTGCCTCCGACTACTGATTTGTTTCTTTGATCACCGTGTACTTGGTTGATTCAACACTAAGATCGTTCGCCTGTTGTCGCGCTCGTGTCGAACAGCAGAGGACCAAGCTTTTTTTCAACCAACCAAGTCATAGCCGGTGTCCAGACTGAAGGACCCGATGGCCGTGGTTCGTTTAGACCAGCCGACAGCTCGATTCGGGTACACGACAGGTCATTTCAAACCGTCGGCCCGATAGGAGCAGACGTCGGCTCGTTGGGAACAACCAACGGATCAATTCTAATGGTCGATACGACGCCTATTTAATAGAAAATTTTTTCCCCCTAAGGGATAAAAACTATTATTTTGAATCTTGCTGAAGCTTGACACATCTGAGATTACCATTCTGCTTCCCTCGTGAAACAGTGTGTTTCTTGTCCAGTCTTTCTGCCCTTCAAGTCAATACATGTGACAACAAGGAGAATAGATTTATTTTTCATTTTGGATGGCTTTCAAAATATGTTTGTGCACTCAAATGTTGACATTTCAGTGGATTAGCAAAAGTTGCTATTACAGATTTGTGAACTAGTATTGTATTATATGACGGAGATTCACACCTATGTAAATAACTCAAAAATTCTGCAACGTCTTGAGGATTTGGATCTTGTACAGAAATTTTTCTTTCTGTGGCCCAGTGAACCCATCTTCTCCACGGTGCTCTGTAAGATTTCAAAGTGGATTCCCTCCAAGCAGATTTCAGTAACTGTTGGTCTTCTTTACTTGCCTATTAAATAAATCCACACAGAATTCTCCAAGTTTCCAAACAAAGCTGGTCGTTTTGTGGTAGTGGATGGCCAGAACGTAAATTGCAAATGTGATATGGAGTATTGATTGATCGTGATTTCTGGTCTGGTCTCTAAAAAACTTGAGGCCACCTGGGAGCTATGACTATGTAAACTTCTGTGGCCCTGTTGAAATGTTGCAATACTTTGTGTATCAGCGGTGGTGGTGAAAAAACCCACGCCAGGCTGTAATTCCATTCTTGTCTGAAAGCATCTACAAATAATGTTTCTTCTTCTCAAACTCTGAAAATCCTTGTCGTGAGTTGGAAAGGTGCCAGTCGGATACGTATTGTCTCGAGAAAGACTGTCTGCCAATGAATTGTACATTCCTGGAATATATCTGGCTTCCAGACTCATGTTGTTCCTATGGACCGCCTTCAACAAGTCTTCGGTTTGCTGCAATAGCACTAACGATTTCGTTGCCCCTTCTTTGTTGATGTATGACACTACAGTCTTGTTATCTGATTGAACTAGTACATTCTTGTTCTCTAATATGCTGAGATTTTTCTTCATTTTCATCTGGACTGCAAACATTCCCTTTCTGTTCAAATGCTATTTTTTCTGATATGCCAACCACTGTCCTTTCTGGTGAATATTGTTCAGATTACCTCCCCATCCAATATCCGATGCGTCTGTTGTTATGAATATTTGTGGATTCTGACGGAATATTGGGACCTTGTGATAAATCGAAAGTTACCACCATTTGAGATCTTGAATAACTTGTTCTCTCACTTCGTATAATTTTTAGGTAATGCATCTGGTGACTGATGACTCTCCCTCTATTCTTCTCTCTGTATTCTTTGACAACGTAAACGCGCAAACAGGGCTTTCGCACTCTCCCAATTCCATGTTTCTATTGTCAAAATTTGCTGTATTGAATTTTGCAGCATCTCTGTCTTTCTTTCTGAAATAAATTTTACATTTTTGGCCGGATTCCAAATAACTCCCAGGAATTCCAGCTGATCTTATGGAATGGGTTGAGATTTTTTGGAGTTTATTTTCCATCCTAGATATTGCAGTGATCTTACAGTCTCCTTTCTTTGTTTCAGTAGTAACTGTGGGTTTTGATTTGCAAGGAGAAAATCGTCGAGATATACTGAGATTCTTGTATTATGGTTCCTCAGATAACTGGCAACCCAGTTTGCAAACAATTGAGGAGCTGTTGCCAATCCTAACGGCAGGCATGTCATATTGTACACCTTCCCTTTGTATGAGAATGCTAGAAACCTCTGATGGGATATTTTTATCGACACATGAAAATACGCCTGCGATAGATCGAGTTTTATCACGGATCTATAAACTTATATTTCATTTCCTCCGCTAAAGCTGGATTTCTACCTACAACTTCTTGAATAGCTTCCTGGAAGGCTTTTCTCTGCACTAGCATTGCACTGAATTTCTTTAGGAGCCATATGAGAAAGCTGGTGATTCACTTGCAATTGAGTGAAGGCACCTCCCGCATGTAACCTCTTTTGAACCTCTGATCTTATTCCACCATGATTCGCCTAATCTTTGGTATTTTATTTCTTTTTCCATAATACCTGGCAACGGATCAGGAATAGATGGCTCTTGCTCTTTCGTTTTTGGTTCAAAAGATAAAATATTTTCATGTTCCCATGCAAACTGAGGAGCATTCCATTCTGGCGAAATCGGTGAGTTTTTTTCAGGTGAAGCACGACTCTCTCCTTCTGAAATATATATATTTCTCATGCCTATTTGCTTTTTTCTGTTCTACAACCCTTTCCAACAATGCTTCTATTCTTGATTGATGTATCTCTAATCCGTCCATTCTAGATTTCTTCGATGATGAAGGTTCAGCTAAAACGTTCGGATCATATCTCCTTTTGTGAGTTTTTATGATGCCTCTTTCTCTTTGTTGATCTTCATTCTCTTTTTCTACTTCTTCTGTTCAAGACGATTCTTGTCTCGATATCAATAATGGTTTCAAAGGAAGTATCGCTTGTTCATATGGCAGGACAAAACCTCTTATTTTTCATGCTAATTCCGGAGGACTGAAAATTAGGCCCGTGCAAAAGGGCTACCTCAACATTTCCTCTTTGTGAACCCGAAAAGACTTTAGACTTTAGCTTAACCCACTGTCCAATTTTAACTCTTCCGTAACAAACGTTTCTAATATTTGCCACTCTTTCTAACCTTGTGGTGCATAGTCAGAAGCTAGCTTCATAATTCTTCCCAGAATAGATTCTCCTTCTTCCTGCATCGAATCCAACTTTATAATCTGTGACGT